>OX638065.1:29390407-30609574 GCA_951804385.1 Trifolium dubium
CTCTTAACTATTACCAAAAAAAAATGTCTCTTAATTGATATTTCATCCGTTCCTTTTTATTTGTCATTTTAGAAAGAAAGAAAAAAGATCAAATTAGGAAGGTGTATTTTTGCACCTTATTTTCCTATTATACCCTTCTTTTTAGAATATATATCCTAATTTTAATCCACCAATAAATTCCTTTTTTTCTTTTTGCACACACACTTTCTCTTTCCTTTTTTCTTTGTACATCGGAAGATACACACTTTCTATTTCAAAAAAACAAAAACCACCAAATAAAAAATTGTAACAAACTTTTATTTTTTGGTACAAAATTTATAACAAACTTTATGTGAAAAAAAAAACAAATAAACTTTGTTACAAAAAATTAGAAAAAAAGGTATAATAGGTAAAATATAACTTAAATTGTCAAAACGACAAATAATTAGAAACAAATATTTTTTAAAAACGTCAAATAAAAAGTAATGGAGTGAGTATTAAAACACATTTGAAAATAATCAAAATGTATTACCGAAAACAATATATGTCATCAAACAAATTTATGATTAATTCTATCAATGTGAGTAATAATGCATAATCAATGAGTGAAAACATCGGTCTATTAAACTAAATGACAAAATTGAATAAAATTATCAATAAAAAAAGTGCATAATAATACATTAAAATTAAACAATGAAAATCTGTTGTTTGACGATCATAAATTTGTCTAATCTTTCTTAATTTTTATATTGGTCTTCATATATTTGGTTGTGGATAAATCAACTTCATTAGGGTAAGATCTCCTAACTGATATACCATCAACTTTATGTGAGCATAAATCTATGACATCTAAAGCAGTTCAATCTTTGACCTTCTCCTTTACTATTTCATCAAACTTTGTTATAAGATCTTGTGAATCGCATTGATAAAATATTAGAACATATAAAGTATGAATTGCACAGATAAAAATTAGAAAAATATAAAGTATGAATTGCAATGATAAAAAAATTAGAAAATATAGAGTATGAAACTTATTAGTACACAAAATTATTGATATTTATAAGTTAAGAAGAAAAAGTTAATCAATAGATTTAATAAGTTAAGATGAAATAGTTAATCTATGAAAATTGGTTTTTTAAATGAAAATTTTAGGTGCTTACCGTGGAACTACTTTTGATGTATGTCTTTGACTCTCTTGCATTAGTACTTTGTGCCATGATCTTTTTATATATTATGTTTTTGACACGACTAATACCACCAAACACCATCATCAATATATTTGATTTCAACCATGATTATAAACATTGATTCATACAATTTATTCATAGTGATATTTGTCAAAGTGTTTTAGTAAAAGAAATAATAATAATAATAATAATAATAATAATAATAATAATAATAATAATAACAATAATGACAATAATAATAATAATAATAATAATAATAATAATAATAAAATACCCATAAATTGTAAAAGAAAATTGTCTTACTTGTTGACATTCTAGAAGTGTCTCAGTATTTCTCATAGGTGTGATTTTAAGTAGATCGTGATGGAAAATCTTGGAGATGAACTGAAACTTGTATAAGAGAAACATTCTTTTCATAAGTTCTAAAAAAAATTGAAATGAAAAATTAATAAACAGTTATAGATATGCATAACTGAAAATTTCTTAAATGTAATTTATAATTGATATAATAATAGAATCATACATCAATTTTAACATCGGAGCTTCGGGAATATCTGGATTAAACATGAGCCCTGAACAGTCTAAACTAATGTTCAAATTCTTTGACCATGAATGTCATGTGTTTCTCACGATGAATGTGTTTTCTATATATAGTTAAATTATATTCGGACTTGTTATGCTAGAGTGGAAATAAATTAAGTTGTTGTTATCCGTAAAATATTATTTTTTGTTGTAATCCATAATTTTTATTTTAATTGCTTAAGTTAATTAAAAAAATTATTACAAAAAACAAAATTAGTGAAGCTCTAATTGAATAACACCAAAGCAAATTTTTCTAAGAATACAACCAAATTATGCTAAAAAAAATATAAAAAAAAAACTTAGAAAAGCTCTAATTGAATGTCACGTAAGCAAATTTTCCTGAGAATACACGAGAGAGCTCCGTGAACCTATCATAATGTATATAAATAGAGACAAAGATGTATATAATAGAAATAATAATAATAATAATAATAATAATAATAATAATAATAATAATAATAATAATAATAATAATAATAGAGATAGAGATAAAGATATAATAAACTTATTGGAAAGAAAAAGTGTGAGCCAAAAAAATAAGAATTTATTGGTGGACTAAAATAATATAAGAAAAAAAAGTGCAAAAATCTTTTTTTTTTTTGTTGAGACCGGGGTATCCACCGCGGAACGCAGTGACTAATCCCTCGTTAGATTGGAGGCACCTCGATGGGTGGGATAGTTGGCCCAAGGATTTAAAGCTACTCCATACCCAAGGTGAGGATCGAACCCTCGACCATTGGTTAAGGGAGGATGAGCGCCAACCGCTCAACCACAACCCTTGGTTTAAAAATCTTTTTTTTTTAATTTGGTGTTTTTTTTAAACAGCCAAAAAAGATTACATTAAATTAGCTCCTTAAATTAGCACAATGAGTGTTTCATTTAGGGCGAAAAAATGTTCAAAGTACAAAAATATTCAAAGTTCAAAAACCAACCAACCACCAACACACACAGATCAAAAGGGCCAAATAACAAAACAAAATCTCCACTAAGTATCCCTCCACCCCAAACAAGACAAGAGATTGACATACCACAAACTAAAATCCACCACAAAATCTTTCCATTTAGCCTTAAGCCACCACCAAACCTGAAGTTTAATGTAGTCCACCACCTGATGCGCCTCATACACTTTATCCTAAGAAAGATATTGATTTCAAACTTTTCAAATCCACCATATAGTTGCTAATCAAAGAACATGAAAAAAGTTTTTGGGTCTCGTCGGATGAGCCTGAAAACCTAGAAACTGTTGGGCATGAGCAACCGCCTCTGAATGAAAAGCACCTTGCAAACCTAACCAGAGAAGAATCCTTCCCCACACCTTGTGAGAGAAATCACAAATGAAAAAGAGGTAGGATAAAGATTTTGTCGAAATACAACCAAACCTACACCGCCTGGAGCTCTCTGAAATGATACCTTTGTGTCAAAGATTATCTTGCATTGGAAGTCGATTCTGCAAGAAACGCCATGCGAACATAGAAACCTTCAAAGGGACATCCTTATGCCAAGACAAAGAGAGAACATAAGTCTGTGATAGACTTGTACCGTCCTGTCAAATCAAGGACAAAAATAAGCCTTCTTGACAGTATAACAATCGGAAGAAGTACCGAACCATCTCCACCTGTTAGACATATTAGGTTGCAAAACAAAATTATGGACAAGAGCACTACACCCCGCTACCAACTCTTCCTCCCAAACAAACAAAGGTCTCCTCCACTCCCACCCTCCTCCACCTACCCCCACCCTCTCTAACACATCTCACCAACCGTCACACCTGGCTACAAACAAAGCCCCGCTAATCACGGAAACAACCTACGTAAAAAAATCCCCTCACCCAACCAAGGATCATCTCAAAAGGAGGTTGACACACCATTCCCCATAAGATGAAATAGAAACTGATCAAACCAACCATCTAAACCATTAAAAGCACCCCTCACCCTTAACCTCCCCTCCCTCCTACCCTTCATTTTGTTTTAGACCACCCACCAAAGCCTACCACCCTCGGTTTTCATCCGCCAACACATTTACCGAGGAAGGCCAAATTAAACTCTCTAACCCGCCACCCTCGGTTTTTAATTTGGTTTTACTATTCCAGAATAACACTTAAAAAAAAGAACAAAGGGGTTATAAGCTAACTTATTTGTCTTAGCGAATAGACCTATTTTAGTTTTTGGTCTTGTAGCCTAATTATTGGACTTTCATCTTTTTAAGATGAATAAGTGTCTGTTTGACCTTGCTTTGTTTTAGCTTCGCTTCTCCTTAAGTCGTAATTAGGACCAAACACATAATTTATGAAGCTCTAAGACTTCGTGTGACCCAGTTTTTTTTAAGCGTAAAAGTGATGAAAAAAGCTTTACAAATGAAATAAAAGTTGTTTGGTAAAAAAAATTATATTTAAAAGTACTTATCTCTTTTTTGTATTTTAAACTAAAATATTTTGATATAGTTTGTACTTTGTACTTATCTTCTTTTTATATAGTGTATTTTTTTTTTTGTTGAGACAAAACTCTATATTTTCTTCATTAGTATTAAGTCACTTTTTTTTAATAAGAGCTTCATATGTGTTTGGCCCTACTTATCACTTAAACGAGAAGTAAAGCTAAAATAAAGTTGGGCCAAACGGCCACTTATTTTAAAAAAGTGGCTTAATATTAATGAAGAAAATATAGAGAAAACAGAAGCCATAAAAATGATCTTTTGGCAACCTTATCGCATCATAAAAAAGATTTGTCTCGACCAAAAAATAAAATCAAAATACATTATGTAAAATAAAGAATAAGTACAAATTATCTCAAAATATTTTAGTTTTAAAAACACTGTACTTTTAAATACAATACAAAAATAATTTTCCGATGTACCAAAAAAAAATTACCAAGTAACTTTTACTTTATTTGTAAAACTCTTTTTAGGGCCGATTTGGCCCGAGTTTATTTTAGCTTTACTTCTCTTTTGAGTCATAAGTAGGGCCAAACACATATCTGATATTTGATGAAGCTCTTATTAAAAAAAGTGGCTTAATACTTATGAAGAAAATATAGAGATTTATCTCGACAAAAAAAAAAATCAAAATACACTTTGTAAAAATCAGATAAGTACAAAATACAAATTATATCAAAATATTTTAGTTTAAAATACAAAAAAAAAAAAGATAAGTACTTTTAAATAAAAAAAATTACCAAACAACTTTAAACTTTATTTGAAAAGCTCTTTTTACTACTTTTATGCTTAAAACAGCTTTTACTCATAAAAAAAGTTGGGCCAAACAGACACTACTTTTAATCTTAAACCAGCTTTTAGTTTTAAAAAAGTTGGGCCTTGTAGGTGTGTCATGGTTCGAACTCTAATTCCTACATATTAATGTCTCTATCAACCAAATTATGTTCACGAGTAAATACTCTGTATATATTTATAATAAGGCTATATTTTTTTCTTTGACAAAAATAAACTAGGCTATTTCTTCAACACTTTAAAAAGTGGAATTTCTTTTTTTTTTTTGAATCAAAAAGTGGAATTTCTATCTACTAGGCTATTTGTCAAAAAAAAAAAAAAAAAGTAAAAATAGCTCCTAGGAGTTAAGCTCAATTGGAAGGGACACATTAATGTGCATACTGGGATTGAAACTCTGGTATGCCAAGTTATTCACTTTTTAAAACTGAAATTCTATCCGCTATACTACATGACAAAAAATAGGTAAAAATAAGAATTTGAAGTATATTCTTTTTTTTCCTCGAAATTAGTTTTATGGAAGATGTAAAGAAAGTTATTGAAATCCTAAACAGTTCGCGAAACAATGGTTAAAGACGCAAAAATGTTAAAGAAACTCTTGGAACTTCTTTACTCTACTTTTCTAAAACGAAAACAAAAAAAAATATTAATTTCAATGCAAATTTTACTTGTTTTTGTAACCTTAACCAGTGCAAGGTGCTCGAGGCACTAGTTAGCATGACATGACCCAAAAAATTATTATTGGTAATTGATTTAGTTGTCAAATTTATTTTCGCAAAACAATTGACATTTTTCATTTTCAACATAATATTAATTTGTTTTTATTTCCAATTTTACCCTTTATAAATGTTTCTATTTTCTATACAACTTTATGTATAACTTGGTCTTTGACGATTAATGCAGCCAAAAAAATTGCATAAGAAAATAAGGTTAATTTAGTAAAATTATATTCTATCCTTTATTTATACATTTTTCTTAAAATATGTTAATTAGTCAAAAAAATAAATTATGTTAGGACAGACGGAGTAAAACATATACTTGAAATTTCCCTAAAAAAAACATACTTCTTTTATACTATATGTTTGTTACGATGCTTGCAATTCAAGCATCATTTTTATCCTAAAATTTGAATTTTTCCTCTCAAAATTTTCCCTCTTATTTTTTATTAAATGTTCACTCCACTAATCTCTTTACAATGATGATTCATGTATATGTTTAATTATTGGTCAATTAGTCAATCCACCAAGCATTGATAGTTTCAATATCTTTGAATTGTACTGACTACTAAAAATTACTAATTTTATTGGTGCCAACTTGTGTACCCCCACAAGATTTGGGGGTATATACCCCCAACCACTATAAAAAGTTTTAAGCGATATAATTTTTTATAAAATACACCGTTAGATTGAAAGTTTATATCATATAGATCATTTGTGTAAAATTTCAGACAAATCTAAAATCATTTGATATGTTATTGAGACACATAAAGATTAACGGTGTTTAAGAAATCACAGAAACTGTTAATTTTGACGCGTCTCAATAACATATCAAATGATTTTAGATTTCTCTGAAATTTTACACAAATGATCTATATGATATAAACTTTTAATCCAACGATGTATTTTATAAAAATTTATATCGGTTAAATATTTTTTAAGTGATTGGGGGTAAATACCTTTAAATCTTGTGGGGTAGACAAGAATTTGATTCATGCATGCATGCTCATTAATTTGACCCCGTGCATGTAATCCAAATTGTAAAATCTCGTCCAAATGCTCCACTATAAATTTGCCTCCGTAAAGTTTATGTGCTCATTCAAGTTTTTCATTTTGCTAGCACCCACTTTAAAAAAAAATCTAAATATTACTCTAAACTACAATGAGTGTTGATCCAATTTATACCATTCTTGCTATCCATTGTTTGAAAGGTAATTGTAACACTAAATATAAATTTGTTATTATTTTTTCATTGGCTTATTTTTTCATTAACAATCAACGCAAATAAACCACAGATCGAAACGTTTTTCCATTGTAAAGTACGAATCTACCATTTGTTTTACTCTCAAACGCTTAAAATCAACGAAATCGAGCAATTTAAGTTTCGGATCCGAAAATACAAACACAATTATCATCCATTTTTTCAGTGAAAATATCAACGGAAACAAGTCTATAAACGATTAAAACTCAACGATTCAACGAAAGAGGATTAGAAACACGCGAAATCCCACCTTTGTTCTTGAGTTTTTTGGTTTCGAATTCAAGGATCTTGGAGCCGTTTCTGGAGATTTGCGAGCGATTGAAGAGGAATCACACAGAGGAATGTGTGGTGAATCTCTTAGTTCATCATGATTTTGTGATTAGATGAGGTTTTTTGATTGATTTGTGAGATTGAAAAGTTAGGGTTTGAGGAATGGAGTTAGGGTTGCCCCGCGAGAGAATAGAAAGAGAGAGGTCTGTCTACACTGAATCAAAATCAAAACTAGGGTTTGTGAGAAAACCCATCTATTTATACCATCAGCTGAAAAATGGGCACCTTTTGTAATTTTAAAGTTTAAAGGGTAAAAAGAAGAAAATGGAAATGGGTAAGAAAAGTGAAATTCTAATTTATTTTAAATGAAAAAAATGGTAATAAAATGTGATAGAAAAAAGGAGATGAGGTGTCATTATTTGATTTGTCAAGAAAAAAAAAGAATAAAAATGTAAATAAAATATAGAAAAATATAAAAATGAAATATATACTTAAATAAAGAGATAAAAAAAAAATCAAATTTTCAATTATTTTTGCTAGTTTTTGTATAAAAAAGGTAAATTGCTATATTTTAAAGAAATAAAAGAAAAAGTATAAATTGTAAAACAAAATTATCTAAACACCTATTTTTTTGTATTTCTTAAAGAAAATAAGACATAAATTCTAAAATGAAATATTTTTTTAAAGCAAAATTATCTAAACACCTATTATTAGTATTGCTTGTATACTCAACTGAGGTTTAAGCGTTTGTCTGTATCAGGGGAATGGATCAAGCATCATCCATTTAAGAAAACAGATAAAAAAAGGTTTGAAAGTTGAAAAATAGAGTTAACTGCACAAGAGCAGGAAAAACAGTTGTTTGGGTTGAATGTCTTTTAGGTTTTAGGATATTGTTTAGTGAATGTGGATAACCTCATTTCCACAAGTCATCCGTCAAGGACGAGGTTATTCTATCAGAGGCAAGTCATCCGTCAAGCTCCGCCATTTCATTCAGTTTATTATCAAATTAACTAAAAAGTGAGAATAGCCGAAAGCGAGTCATCCGTCAGGCTCCTTCTATCTCATTTTTAATTAATAAGTATTTTAGGTGTTTAGAACGAGAATAAACCCAAAGCCGCAAGTCATCCGTCAAGGACTGGTTTATTCTTATTCTATTTTTTTTAGCAAAAGAGATTACCACAAATTCCAGTTCAGATAAACAAAAGAAAAAGAAAGAGGTAGAAGATGATAGAGATGCAAATGAATGTGCATGAATGACAGATAATGATGATGCTGAACAGTTATAAATGAGGCAAAAATAAATCATCGAAACAATAATTAATTCAACAAGTATCAGTCAAACAATTAATTGAACTCGGTTAGTTAAAATAAAATAAGACGAAAGCGAGTCATCCGTCAAGCTCCTTCTTATTCTTTTTTAACTAACGTGTTTTATTCACTTTTTAAAATCCGGAATAATGATAAATTAAACCGCAAGTCATCCGTCAAGGGCTTATTTATCATTATTCATTTTTTACCAACAATTTTCTTCACCTTTTAGAAAAAAACCGAAATAACAATAAATTAAACCGCAAGTCATCCGTCAAGGGCTTATTTATTGTTATTCTAGTTATTTTTAAACAAAGTTTTTCAAACCAAAATATTGTAGCAAAATAAACCAAACTAACGAAACATTACGAAAATCAAAATAATTATGACAAACTAAACATGCAGAAAATGGGCCTTAAGAGCCCAAAACCCACCCAATCAGCAGGGGGTGTAGAAACAGAAAAAGGGGTGCGCACCGTAAAAGGCCCAATCAGGCTTAGTCTAGAAATCATTAACAGGAAGTGGTGCGTTTAGCACTAAAGGGGGTCTAGGCAGCAAGTTTCAGAAACCAACAGAAATCACAAAAATGGGCTTAAGGCCCAGTCTACTAAACCTCAGCAAGAGGTGCGAAAAGCAACTCAGAGGGGTGCATTCAACCATATAAAAAACAGAATCACAAAAAAACTAAATGGGCCATAAAAGAGGAGCCCACACCCAAATCAAAACGGACCGGGTCGAATGGGTTTGACCCGACCCGGTCATTACCCCATCACAGCAAACAAAATAATAAAAAAATGTGATGGCCAATAGGAAGCCAACACGTGTCCGTCTTCTCCCTTTTTCCACTCGGCCGAGTCACGACTCAGTGACCAGTGGTCACGATTGAAACTACCGAGTCAGGACTCGGTTTTACCAAACAAACTTAAAACAAAACCAAATTCAGCAAACGATTTTACCAATCAGAACGTTTTTTCGCATAGAATTCAAATCGGGTATTAGATTTAACAAACACAACCTAACGAACGTAAATCGATCGGAACAGAAGTGTAAAAACGAGAATAAAAAAAACGAATGGTTAAAGTACAGTTCGTCGCGATTTCGTTCGTAGATGCGAATATGTAAATCAAACACTATTGTAAACTCAGGAAACGAAATAAAAAAAAAAACAAAATAGAAACGAAAAGAAAAAGGAAAAACAACGTATGAACAAAACAGATCTACATAGCAAACCGAATCAAAACACCAAATAAATTTACAAATAGTTCATGATGTATGAATATGAAGACAAAGCAAAATGAAGTGAGAAGTAAACCGTCCGAAATCGTTCGAATCGGACCTTTTGCGATTTGGATCTCTTTAGCCTCGGATCTGCAACTTTGGAGGTTGATTTCGCCGTTGCTTGAGCGTGATTGATGAAGGAATTCGGACAGAGGAACACGATTAGGAGGTTTGATTCACACAATCTTCATATTTTTGTGTTGATTTTGTGATGATTTGTGAGTTTTGTGAGGTTAGGGTTTGTAAGAATGAATGAGAGACTTGAGGAAAATGGGATCTGCCGCGCGGAGAGAGAAGAGAGAAAAAAGGGTTTCTGAAATCCAAAACTAGGGTCGCAAGAAACCCTCCACTATTTATAACAGTTTTTTAGGGTTGGGGTTATTATGTGATATTTGAACTCTTGGGGGTAAAAACTGTAAAAAAAGAGAAAAGGATGAAAATTCCGATTTATTTTAATGTGAAAAAAGGAATAAAAATGTGAATGGTCACAAAAAGGGAAAAACTCACAAATGACTAAAAGAGCTAATAAAATTAATAAAAAGCTAGAAAATGCAAAATAAAAATAGAAAAAGTGGTAATAAGAATAAAATCAATTAAAACAAGATAAAAAACTATTTTTAATATTTTTTACTATTTTTTCGTATAAAAAGATAAATTGCTATATTTTAAAGAAATAAAAGAAGAAGGATAAATTGTAAACAAAATCGTCTAAAATCTATTTTTGTATTTCTTAAAGAAAATAATTTTTAAATAAAATATCTATTTTTAAAAAAGTGAAAAATTAGGGTATTACAACACCGGACATGGAAAGTTTGTGTACGACAAAATTATGACACGCGTCGATGAAAACAAGCCTGCTGTGTTTTTTCTTTATGGTTATGGAGGGACAGGGAAGACATTTCTTTGGAGGGCAATGGTAGCTGCATTAAGATCAAAAGGTGAGATAGTTATAATTGTTGTGTCCAGTGGGATAGCTGCATTACTAATACCTGGTGGACGAACAACACATTCAAAGTTTAGTATTCCTTTAAATGTTGACGAAATTCCAACGTGTTCAATAAGTCAACAAACTCCTTTGGCACTTTTAATAGAAAAGGCAAAACTTATCATATGGGACGAATCACCTATGATGCACAGGCATTGCTTTGAAGTCGTTGATACAACATTGAAAGATATCCTTTCGTTTGTTAAAAAAGAAAATAAATTTATTTCCTTTGGTGAAAAAGTTGTTGTTTTTGGAGGAGATTTCAGACAGATTCTACCTGTCATACCAAAAGGTACAAGACCAGAAGTCTTACATGCTACAATTAATTCTTCTCCTATTTGGAACTTTTGCGAGGTACTTACATTAACTAAAAATATGAGGCTTTTGAATGGAGTTTCAAGTGCAGAATTAGAAGAAAGAAAAAAGTTTACAGAATGGGGTCTGAGATTTGGTGATGGAACTATTGGCGACAATAATGACGTAGATATAACGCTTGATATTCCAAATGATTTGCTAATTCATAGTGCAGATGATCCTCTTGCTGCTATTGTTGAAAGCACGTATCCAAACTTTGTATATAACATGAAAGACATCTCTTATTTACAAGATAGGGCTATATTAGCTCCAAAAAATTCAATTGTTGACACAATTAATGAGTATATGCTTGATTTACTTCCAGGAGAAGAGAAGACGTATTTGAGTTATGATACACCATATTCCCGCAACATCGATAGTGATGCAATAACTGACGTACACACTCCGGAATTTTTAAATACTAATTAGTGCATCAGGACTTCCAAATCACAAGCTGAAATTTTTTTTTGAAAGGAAATCACAAGCTGAAATTAAAAGTTAGAGCTCCAAAAATTTGGATTATGCAATGGAACAAGATTGATTATAACAAGGATGGGAAAATTTGTCCTAGAAGGAAAGGTTATTTCAGGTAACAATATAGGTGACAAGGTGTTTACAGCAAGAATGTCTCTCACACCTTCTAATTTAAGAATTCCATTCAAGTTTCAACGCAAACAGTTTCCTCTAATGACTTCGTTTGCAATGACAATTAATAAATCTCAAGGTCAATCTCTTAAACATGTAGGAATATACCTTCCAACGCCAGTGTTCTCGCATGATCAATTGTATATTGCAATATCAAGAGTTACTTCAAGAGAAGGATTAAAAATATTAATAACCAATGAAGATGATGAAGACACTTCTGTAACATCAAACGTCGTGTATACAGAAGTTTTTTGAAATGTATGACTTTGAAAATTATTTAAAGTTGTATCATTTAATTTTATGTCCTATATAATGTTGTGGGTTACTATTTTATGTTCTACTTTTTTATGTCAATTTACTTTTGTCACGAAAATTTTATTGTTTGAAATAATAAATTATAAATACCGCGCAACGCACGGGTAAAAAATTTAGTTGAATTAAATAAGTATATACTGATCCTATAAAATTTATTTTCTATTTAAACCAACCTAAATAATATTTTCATATCAACCCCAATTACATATTTAAATCATTAAATACATCTTTTTTTAACCCACCAAATTAGTTAAAACGTTACCTTCTAAAGACCCAACATCTTTTAAACACCTTCTTCCTCTAAATCCAACGGCTAAAAATCATCCAAAGATCCAAATCTTTCTTAAATTAAAAAACTTGTTCTATACATTTATTTATTTATCGCCGTCACGCCTTAAGTGCCGTTTGAGTTTCAAACTTTGATTCCCCTAACCGCCGTTAATTAACGGAACAACAAAACAACACCACACACTTGTAACGGTAAGTAACGGCGACGTCGGTGCTAATCCGTGTTTGTGTATAACGTTATACGCAACGCATTCACAAATATATAAAAAAAATAAAAACATTAATTATTTATTTATTTTATTTTTAATTAAAATTAAAATTCAATTTTCCATTGATTCAACGTTCGAGGTTTTTTCGAAACCTTAGCTTCGCGAGCGAGAGAAGAACAATTTCTGCTCTTTCTCTCTCTTCTCTCTCTCTCTGTGTTCTATGAGCTTCAGTTCTATTCCCGCCACTTCTGTAAAAACATAGGTACTTCACTGTTCGGAGAATTTCATGATTATGTTTTTTTGTTGATTATAAATTAAGGGTTTTGCGTTTTGATTTGATTTGATTGAGTTTTTGTGTTTGTGTTTATGTTTATGTTTATGATAAAGGGTTTCGATTTGTTTTTGGTAAAAACGGTTATTTTTTGGATTTTTTAATTTTGTTTTTTGGTTTTTTGTTTTGGATGAAGGTTTTGATCTGATGATAGATTCTGAGATCTGGGTTTTGTTTATATTTGTGTTTAAGTGTTAAAGATTGGAACTTTTGTAATTTGAGCTTGGTTTTTAGGGTTTTTCAAGATTGGTAATTGATGGGTTCTAGAGATTTTGTTTTTTTTAAGGAATGATTTGTTGATGAGGATTTTGGGTTTTGATGAAGGTTTGTGAAGGATATGGAGGTGGATTCAGAGGAGTTGTGTTGTTTGGAGAATAAGCAATCGACGGTTGCTTCTTGCTCCTCTGCATCTGATGATGACAGTGGTAGTGCAATTCAAAAGTCACCGGGGATATGTAGTCCCACGGCCACATCGACATCGCCCTCACATCGGTAATATTCATGTTCTTTACTTTTTTCATTGTTGCTGAATTAGTCATGGATAATTTGAACTTTATCAGCTTAATTTCACATTCTGCAATAGTAGCTGATTCCCTTTAGACTGATCGAGAATTTATCCCTTTACTTTGATGATGCGTTGATTTACACCATATGATGTGTTTGTATAGGAGGACAACGGGACCTATAAGGCGTGCTAAGGGTGGTTGGACAGCTGAGGAGGTTAGTATTTTTTTATTGAAGACATCGGTTTTCTTTTCTCCTCACTCTATTCGTATTAAATATGTTCTTCCTTGTTGGCAAAACTGATTGATTTGAGAATTCAGCTAATTTGATTTAACATTTGTGAAAGGCGTTACGTTTGACCTTGACAATTACCATTGACTATTGTCTGTATATATAAGTTAAGTTAAGAACATAATATTAATTGTTCTTATTGTGTTCTTCAATGTATTTTAGGATGAGACATTGAGGAATGCTGTAGCAGCTTTTAAGGGAAAGCATTGGAAAAAAATAGGTAACTGTTTATATATAGTATAATATTTACCGAGTTAATGCATTTGAAATTACTTATTATTGCTATATTGTTTTTTCCATGGACATGTCTAATTCAATAATTATATGATGATGATCTTTGTCTGTGATTTACAAATTTTTGAAGTAAACATGTTGTGTCACAAGGGGAGGGGGTAGGGGTTGAATTTTAATTCTGCACTCAAAGAGTATCGGTATCCTCAAATGAGGATTAGTTACTGAATTGATGAATTTTACCTAGGCTTGTAGAGAAGGTTAACAAACGTAATTGTGCAATATTGAGGTAAAACCTGAATCAGATTTAATTTTGGAAAGGTTATGCATATCTATATCTGAATCTGAATTTGAAAGCACACGGAGCATACTCACAATATTTTACAAATTACAACACCTTCAAGTATTTTTAAATCCTGTAAGAAAAAATAGTATTTTTAAACGTTGCTATGATAGAAGCTTCTCAAGATGAGTTTGACTTGTGAGTAATAATGCAGAAAAACGCTTTTATACATAGATACAGGGATATAATTAACACGCGGCAATTTTTTATACTACTTAACCCAAAATTGGTAGGCTACATCTAGTCATCACCTCCCCTGAGATTTTCCATCTGTGTATCAAGGAGTTTCAAGTAACCTTACTTTAACCACCTCTTGGCTACACCTAGCTAGCCAACCTAGCTTTGCACAAACTGAATTCTTTTATTCAGCTTCGGAAGGCTTCTTCTCCACTTCAGATTTTTTTCACTTGATGCTAACTCGTGCATATTATACTTTAACCATACATATCTTCTCAATATGATAAAGAGGATGATGATCTTGATTCATATTATGTTGAGTATCATGAAAATGAGGATATTCATAGATCATATACTTCGGAAGATACTCAAAGATCATATACTTTGAACCTCTTTTAATGTTTTGTGGTATCTTTAAGCTTTTCCGTACTGATCTTGTCCTATTTTAATTTCACTAAAGGGCACAACTTAAGTATACTGCGGGGACCAACACATTTAAGATGTTTTGCCTTAACAATTTACAATTGAAGTGTATATTTGAACTGGACTATAAAGGTTGAAGATCTCGAAACTAATTTAACTAACTAAAATAAATCAAGAGCATAATGAGCTGTGGAAATAGACTTTGAAAAAAGAAGTGTTTGATATTGGCTGTGGGCTAAAAAAGGAGAAAAATAAGAAGTGCTAAAAAAGGTAGCAAGAAACACTTGGCGAATTAAGTTTTATACCAATGGGGAAAATATGGTGGTTCTACAAGCATGTAACAGTAACTTAAGGTTAATTCTACAAGGGTGTGTTATAGAACATGATCCTTGAGTAGGTATGATGGAAACCTAGACCATGTGATGGGTTATATACCAATCCATAGGCTCCAAAGTTAGGGTACGATATTTCTGCTTTCTAAAACTGAATTAATTTAAGAAAGATAAAATAAAGGAATCAAGTGAGATAAGTTCAACACTATCCTTGTGCAATAATGATTAAAACCTAGATCCATCGATGATGGAGAGATGAAGTATTATACTCTATGAATATGATACCAAGGAAGGGTGGAAGAATTGCTTTTACAAGCTATCCAGTGAAGGACATACATTTTAATTTCACTGTGATAGGTTGAAGTTGAACACTAGATTGAAGGACCAAAAGTCTACCTTCTATTGCAGAACTCAAGAATCTAAGGTGTGTGAAGCATTAGAAAGGATGAATAAAGATAAAACAATTGAAATGGGTAATAAATAATATATGGAAGAGTATAGGAGAGAAAAATGTATCCCTAATTTGTGAATGAAATTATAAGTCTGAGATTATATTTGGAAAGTTGAGAGAAGAAATAAATGGTAAACTAGAAATGTGCATACAAGATCTGAAAGCACACAACTTACATTATAAATAAATTTAAATTTATATTATAAATAAATTTAAACTTACATTATAAATGTAAATAAGACAAAATATATGAACTACAGTTTAGCAAGAGACGTACTAATTCTTTCTTATCGTTGGTCTGTCATATAAAATGATGGAAAAATAGAAAGAGGTGTATGTCACATTTCAAGTGCTTGAAATAAATGTAGGAGTGCTTCAATTGTTATTTGTGATAGGAAAGTACCTAGACAGTGCTTTCAATGTGTAGAATAGATCCATTCATCTGATTTAAAATATACAATTAACAGACATTTTAGTCTTCAAGGAAAAGAAAATTATCGATATGAAACTGTTATGCTGTTATTTAAAATTATTGATTATTATTTATTTGTTTTCTTTGTACCATGGTAGAGCCAGAGGTTATTACTGCAGTTAAAAGACAAATATATAATTCAAAAAATATAGGCTTGAAGAATACTTTTTGTTAGTTTAAATTCTTCAGGATACAGAAAATGTAGAATGAAAACCACTAAAATTAGAACTTCAAACTCTTATTTGCATTGTTCATTATAATATTTCTTTTTAATTTGTTCTGCGTGTGCGTGAAGAATCATCACGTGGTTGAACATAGTAATTTGTTCATGTGCCTCAATACCAAGTGCTTAATGAAAGCATATGCTCATTTCTTGTTTTAAATGTGGAATGCAGCCGAGTTTTTTAAAGATAGATCAGAAGTTCAATGTCTGCACAGATGGCAAAAAGTTCTTAATCCAGATCTTGTTAAAGGACCGTGGACACAGGAGGTTGAAGCCTAGTCTTTTTCTTCTTCTCAAATTGTTTTCCATTTTTGTTCAACCCTAACCTCTCTTTCTTGGCATACAGGAGGATGATAAAATTGTTGAACTGGTAGCAAAATATGGGCCTACAAAATGGTCCTTGATTGCCAAGTCTTTGCCTGGTCGAATAGGGAAACAGTGCCGAGAAAGGTAGTTTAGATGAAGTTTGTGTCATTTATTTTTTGTGCATCTTTTTAAATAATTTTTACTGATAAAAGATGTTATTTTCCATATCATATCATTAAATATAAATTTTAGATTGGTTTCTTGCACATTACCATCAACTTTAAAATGAATGACTTCATTAGTATAACTTGCTTTCAATATTTACAACGAAAATCATACTGGTTTTTCCCTTTTCTATTGTTCTCAGGTGGCACAATCATCTTAATCCTGAAATAAAGAAGGATGCCTGGACTTTGGAAGAAGAACTAGCCTTGATGAATGCTCATCGTATACATGGGAACAAATGGGCTGAAATAGCTAAGGTCCTTCCTGGAAGGTATGCTTTTTTATTGATTCTTTAGTTGTTATTAATTCTACATTACCATGATAATTATGAAGTATCATCCTAGATTAGTGTCCGCATGATTTCATTTTCGTTTGCTGCTTATGTAGTGGTAGTATTTGGATTTACTTCTCTTGATTATAAAATCGTTTGCTGCTTTCCATCTACAAAAACCGTATTGGTCTTGATTTTTAAATTCTGAAATCTTTGCAAGTTTGCATTTTGATTTATTCCTTTCAGTAATTGTTTTTACAATTTCAAACACAACAAAGTTCTAATGATATATGCACCTTACTTATTCTGGAGCAAGCCAATCTTCTCTATGTTGTTCAAACACATTTTATGCAAGAGCCACTGTTTGTTAGTTTAAAAGTTTTTCCATTTTGTTTGTTGAACCCCTGTGAAAGAAAGATAAAAAAAATACTACAGGGGTCATAAAAGTTATGTTTCAACAACAAGAAAAGACAAGACAACAGGTTGTAAGATATATTGTGATGTGAAATGGGATGCCATTTTATTTATATTTATGACAAATGCTAACATTCATCTTGTCGATTTTTCTTCTGCAGGACTGATAATGCAATAAAGAACCACTGGAATAGTTCTTTGAAGAAAAAGTTGGATTTTTACTTAGCCACAGGAAAACTTCCACCAATTCCAAAAAGCAATCCACTAGTTGCTGCCAAAGATACAATTAAACGTTCTGCTACTAAAACAATGTTTCTTTCATCTAATAAAGAATTAAATGTTGCTGTCGAAACATCATCTGAAACCACAGCCATTAGTAAGCCAGATGATAGCAGCAAGAATCAGTTTGAGTCCTCAGGGACAGCTAGAGAAGTCGGTGATTCTTCAAGTGTACCAACAAATGAATCTGCTGATTTTGACTGTGTAGAATGCAAGCCTGGACCATCCAATGTTGATCTTAGCTTTGGAAACTCGGAACATATATCAAGAGTTAATTTTGGAACAACTTATGGGCCAATATCAGAAAATTCTGGACTCAATGGAAACTCAATAACTGAGCATTGTTTAAACAATGTTAAAATTAGTAATAGCAGTAGCAGGTTAATCAGGACATCTGCACAAGAAAGTCAGAGTTGTGGTTCTTTGTGTTACGAGCCACCACTTTTAGCTGGTTCAGTTCCTTTAGATTCTCTTCATTTAAATATTCTCTGCATGCAGAATGACTACAGTTCTAAGTTGCCACCCATGGGTTTCATCACTCCACCTCGCGCGAGGGATGGTGAATTATGTACGGAGACCCCTGAATCAATATTGAGAAAGGCTGCTAATACTTATCCAAATACTCCTTCCATATATAGGAGGAGAAGAACTGAAGTCCAACCACTTACTTCTCCTAGTAAAGTATTGAAAGTCAACAATGATTCACATGCTTCTAATGAACCAGATAGAACAAAGAATGATTCTGGTTCTGAAGTTCGGACATTGGCTGATAGTCCTGCAAGCCGTGGCAATAAGAGTGTTGTTCTCAATAGTAAGGCATTCAATGCCTCTCCACCATACCGGTTAAGAACCAAACGAACAGCTGTTGTCAAGTCTGTGGAGAAACAACTTGAGTTTGCGTTTGACAAGGAGAAGAATGATGAGAGTATGAACTCAATGGATAAATCAGCAAAGAGGAACAATGTTATTACTGAGGATTGTCTGCATGAAAGAAAATTGGTAGTGACGTAGTGCACAAATTGTAAGTTTTTGTTAATATTGCTCTTTAAATAATTAAATGTATTATATTGTTTTTCTGCTTGAGCTATATGGTAATGGTAACCTATTGTTATTTGATATAATTATATCAATTATATCATTCTGTTTTCTTCAAATATATTATTTCTATATGTGAAATTGTCAATGACGATTGTGGTAATAGATTAAGCAATATCTTTTGTATTGCATTAATTCTTTTGACCGAGAGTGACAGTCCTATTACAATTTTCTGTCTTTTATGTGACAGTAATACACACAATGCTTAGTTGGGTTGGATTAGCTCATGTTGTGTTTGGAAAAGCTAATGAAGAAAATACTAGATTTTTTGCGTGAAAATATCTTGCTGTTTTAAGCATTTTTAATTACATCTATATTACGGTGGCATCATTCAACATTGTTTTTTGAACATTTTGAATGTTTTTTTGTGAAACTTGCATTATTTGCTTGAGCACTAGTCTATTTTATTTGTCCATATAGCTTTAAACTTTGATGCAATGAGAAACTAAAACAAAGCTAGAATTTAAACTTGAAACATATTACGTTTTTTTTTTGTATAGCTTCCATCCTAAATATGTTGAACAATATGTTGATATATTTTGCTAATATTGTTGATCAACCCCATGAAAATATGACAGGAATTATGGTTAAGCTAGATGAATATCAATCCCTAAATTTTATTCATTTAGTTATGTGGGTTGCAATGAATTGTAACTTTGTAAGTACTTACAAAATTGAGTTGGCTTCGAAAGCTCAGCTTTTAAGTCGTGAATGTCTCTCTGGCTATAATTGTCATGACAGCTCATCCATTAGACTTGAAGAGGGTTGGCTGACCCATTACTGAAAGTCCTGCGTCCATCTGACTCCACATGCGCCCTTGTATTGCCTCTGCAGCGTATGAAAGTTGCGCTGCTAGGGCTTGTTTGATCGTGTTATTGTATTTTTTTTTTAGTTATGAAAATCATTCTATAAAACAATTTTGAAAAAAAACCCAAAAAAGGTGTGATTATATTATTTTGAAAACCGAGATGATAATACAAGAAAGCCTGCTTGATAACTTTGTTTTGGGAAAAAAATTGTAACTTTAAAGTGGGGGGTGATGGATGGTGATGATGTTGGTGGCCAATATTGTGGCAACCACTGTGAAGGGTTATTGCCTGTAGTGGAGAATGTTGAGTTACAGTAGCAGTCACGGAGGATTCTTGGTGGCCATCTACAACAGTGGATGCCACCAATCGAGAGTGTATTGTTTGTTTGCCGAGAGGGTTTTATTTCTCTAGTTTACCTTCATTTCATTAGAGATAAATGTATTCTTCTTGCAGTTTTTGTTTCCCGATAAATTTTCAGGTTAAGCTGTTATGAATCCTAATAACTGTGTTCTGAATTGATGCAGGGATTAAAAGCTGGTCTTGCTGTTGAAGCTGGCTCATTGTTTCTCTAAATTGATGATAGACAGAGTTTTCCCACTTTTTACCAAGTTAATTCAGATTGCAGAGTCAAAATGACTTAGGCGTTGGTGCTTTTGTTTCCATTATACATCAACATAATTCAGCAACAGTAGATATCTACTATGTGTAGAATAAGGATTGATAAATTCCATTTACTTGTTTATAGATATATTTATTAGTTTTGTACAGTTACATCTTAGGAAAAGTAAATCTTCTTTAAGCTTCATCATTGTTTTGAGATTTTTTCAAACCCTTAACTTAATAATTACTGCCTTAAATGCAAATGAGGGTAAGTTTAGTGCAGACTTTACACAGAATAATGTGTAACAATCAGACAAAGATATTGCTATTTCAAACTGGTAATGGAACATGTTTATCATGAAGATTGTTCTTGTTCTTATGTTGAGACTGTCCTGATTCATTTGAGTGTCTAAAAAGACTTGTAATTTATAGCAAAAGCTATTGATTATGAATGTGTAGAAATAGTAAAAGGGGTTCTCTTCTAGCTTAATCAAAGTCCAGGGTTCAATCATTGTCTTGGACATGTAGTAGCATAAAAACTCTTACAAAGAGTTTATTGTTTATTTGAGTTTCAGTAGGCTCGAAGGATTAATCTCTATAGTTTGCGTGCAAAAAAAACCCGGTTTGCACTCAAAAAAAATGATAGAAAGTTAGTATAATGGGTGGAATGGCTAATGACTAACTTCATGTAAAAATGATTTATAAAATTTAGTTGAAAGGAAAGTGATTTATGTTTGGAGATAAAATTGATTGGAATTAGAAGTTATAGTTCTTAGCTTCAAGTATAATTAATTTTGAAGGCAAAATTATAGTCAAAATAAATTTTACACATTTAAAGCATTTATGCTCAATATTATTATTTGTTTTTTTTTTATTTTTATGGTAAAACAAAGGTATTCTCTGCCAGTAACTTTGGAGACTAATCTCCGAGATAATTGAGATTTATTTAAGGGGTTGATCTCTCCCAACAAATATTTCTCTATACGCACTGTCCAGGGATCGAACCCAAAACCAAATAGTTAAGGGGCCCAAGTATCTACTACTTGTATCACACTATGTTGGTAGATTATTATTTGTTTAAAGCTATAATCATATGTTCATGCAAAATTATTATTTGTTTAAAATAAAAGGTACGTAAATGATAAACCACTACATCATTCTATATAGATTAAAATAAAAAATAATGGAAAATAAAAAATACTATGAACATAAACCAAACTCAATCAAACCACATAATACCGAACACTAAACTAGTGCAATAATGTTACTATGTTTTGAGTTAATTAGTCAAACTAACTTGTTTGGGAATTTAGTTTCGAGCTAAAAACAAATTGAACCTAATGGGTTGAATAAAACTATTTGCGAATCAATTCAAGTACAACCAACTCCCTGCGAAAATTACAGCAACAACAAAACTCTTACAAGCCATACAATCTAAATTCAATCACGAAGGACAAAATGTTGATATTGTCCAAAAAGGGGATGATATATATATATATATATATATATATATATATATATATATATATATATATATATATATATATGGGGAATTTTAACCTTGACCTATGTAGGTCAAGGTTAGCAACTATGACCTGAAGGAATTACTCACGCGCCCCCCCCCCCCCCACACCACATGCGCGCCCCCAACTTTTTGCCCCCCTTTTCCATGTAGGTCATAGTTGCTAACCCACATGGTCAATGTTAGCATTCCCCAATATATATATATATATATATATATATATATATGTGTGTGTGTGTGTGTGTGTGTGTGTGTGATTGGTAACTTCGACCTGAGTCAAAGTTAAGCAATGTATGACCCACATGTAATTACTTAGTGCACCCCATTGTCTTTGCGCACCCCCAAACTACTCATAAGTCCCCATATGCACCCCAGTATAATTACACATAGGTCATACTTGCTAACTTCGACCCACATGGTCAAAGTTAGCAGCCCTATATATATATATATATATATATATATATATATATATATATATATATATATATATATATATTGCATTTTACAACTACAAAGATTTTTTAACCAACAACTTATCTAAAATCTCCTCAATTTCACCCAAAGATATATATATATATATATATATATATATATATATATATTGCATTTTACAACTACAAAGATTTTTTAACCAACAACTTATTTAAAATCTCCTGAATTTCACCCAAAGATAGTCTTTTATAGTGTATAAACATCTTTTGATAGTATATTTTGTCTGAGCAATGTAAATGATATACGAGCAATTATCTTCCTCGACAGTGTGGATCCGTTAGAGCATAAATATTAGGCTAGTACTAGGAAGAATTTTATCTTTTTTTGTTTTTTTTGTATTAAGGGTGCGTTTGTTTCAGCTTTTTTTTCAAGAAAATCTATTTTTTTTATAAAAAAAATCATTTTTTTTATTTTACTTGTGTTTGTTTCAGATTTTATAAAAATCATTTTTTTAAAAAAATCATTTTTCTCTTCAAAATGAAAAGCTATTTTGAATAGCTTTTTTCAAAATCTATTTTTTTAAGAATATGAACCATGTGTTTGTTCTCAAAAATGATTTTTTTTAATCTTAAACAAACACAAAACAACTTTAGATTTTTTTCAAAATCTCTACAAAATAAATCTATTTTTTAAAAATAGATTATTTTAAAAAAATCTATTTTATTTTAATCTCAAACAAACGCACCCTAAGTTCTCTGGAGTGGTGAATCAAATTCGAGTTCTTCTAAATTTTATTTTTTTAGTATAACTCATTAATCAATCGAGGAGTAGTATAGCTTTTGAATGAATAAATAATATAAATGCACATATGTCTATAACTAATGACATTAATAATATAAGTGGAAAAACCATAAAGCCACTAACTACCTACTTGTTACTCAATTCATGATCATTCCATACTCTGCTTTGTAGATCCTATAAATATAGAATTATTGTTCTTGTTAAAGTATATATATTTGATTATAGCTTTTGCCTGAAGAATTTATGCTTAAGATCATATTATGCTTGTTCTTGTTAGGATTGAGTTTCCTGATTTATGCCAAGATTTTTTTGTTCATTAAGGGTGTGTTTGATCTGTTAAACTCTAAGTACTGGACAGCACAGCATAAGATAGAACAGCACAGCACAAGATAAAACAGTACAAGACAAACTTTTATGACATTGAATAATTTTTTGTTTTATATGATGTTTGGTGAAAAAAAATGTATTTTGGTATTTTAGACCACTTGTACTATGGACAAAAAGTTGTGCTGTGGTTTAGTGGAGGACAAGAATTTCTGTTTTTGTGCTGTCCCTTGCCACCCGAGTTGTCCAGTCCCTAAAACTATTTCACAATCAAACGCAGTACAACTGGACTTGTCCTGTCCAGTACCTTATTTTTTAGCAGATCAAACGCACGTTTTGAGTTCTCCAATTTTGGATGAACATACACCTTAGTTGTTGAAAGTTTTGATGATATTACATGTTTTCTCAAATAGTCATCACTGTTTTCTTCTTGTATGAATTTTTTTTTGATGTCGATGACTTCTTGATCTGAGGACACTAAGATATACTCCCTCCGTCCCGAAATATAAGGGAAAAAAATCACTTTTTTTTTTCTCAAAATATAAGGGAAAAAATCAATTTCAAGAATATTTTTTTTCTTATTCTTATGAAATTAAATGTAAATTGCATTTAATTTTCTCTCATTCCACTTTTCTCTATAAACAACCAATCAAAATTAATTTTACATCTTTCCATGCACTTATTCTAAGAAAAATCCCACAAAACCATATTTCTAATTCTCATATTTATGTTTTCTTAATAAGTGTTTTTTTTTTATTTTCCCTTATATTTTGAGACGGAAGAAGTATGTTGATTCTTATCTCCTTTCTTGAAAGATTATTCTCTGACTTGGAAATTTTCTAAATTATCTTTTTATTCTTTTTTGGTTTGAACGAATATTTTCTGCGTGCAACTACAAAAACTAATCATTTGGCCCGAGTAAGACCACAAAGAGTAATAAAGCTCTCCCTCAAGACAAATTAACACCGGTGCATTCTCAAGGTTAATTTCGATAACATGACCACTAATTAAGCTGGAAGAGATCCATCTTTTTATTCTTCTAATCATCTTATGTAATGTTTTACATTATCTTTAGATATTATTGTGTTCAAGCAAAGATTTAAAATCTTGAAGAAATTGACATAACATCGTTTTGAGTGTTCTTTCTAGTAGTAATACTAGTCTCAACATCAAACCCAGAATCAGGAATGAGGATTTTAGATTATGGATTGACTATCACTTTTCCTAGGAACAAGTGTTTGAATTGTGTGGTATCTTTTTATTTTCCGCTTAAACCTACCAAATTTATGAAGATTAACTAGAAAAGTTGAGAAGTGTTTGTTTCAAAAGCTTGTTGAAATGAAGTTACTTGTTTTTTAAGCTAGTTTCTCAACAAATGATATATCTTATCAAGCATCTCCATATGATAATAACCACAACCTTCCTAACTTCATCGTCGAAGTGATTTTTGTTATCCTAAAAGCATTTTCACAGGGAAAACTCAAACTGAAAACCCTTTCCCTCGGAACATTAATCAACAAATAATACTAACATAATTTGAAGCACATTCCAACAAATGACCATATGAAGTTTTCATCTTCCAATAAAATTACTTTCCCTTTAATTTTCTAAAATATATGATAAAATCATTCACAGTTCATCACTTCGGAGACTGAAAACAGCCCAAAATTTGCTGTTGGTATAAAATCATCATTCCTTAACTATTCTATAGGAAAACTAATATAACGGACATATATTTCACCTTGTATGCAATATGCCCAATTGCCCATAAATAGGAAATTATCTTGGTTTTGCAACCAAACCAAACACCCATAATTCCATAAATTATACATTATAGTTTGATGATATATGTACACAAGTACCCCTATTTAGAAAAATATCTACTTCATGCTAAAGCATGAAGTAAAAGTAAGCTTGCAATTCTGTTAGCATGGAAATTCTGTACAGCCAAGAGCAGCAGGTGGATTCTCCTCACAGGAACCAAGTTAGAGCTTTACACAGCAAGTATATCATTCAACTGACATGCGAAAAGAGAGAAGCCATTATTATTATAAGTATAAAGTAAAACAATTCACAGAATAATTTACATCATTACACATAATAAGCATGATTTTTTTTTTAAAAAAATGAAAAGGAAACTATCGAAGCTACAAGCCTACAACTGGTATGCTGACACAGTAATGCGGACAGCTGCATACATCATATAGGTGGTTGTTTAAGGTAATTGCATACAAGACTTTAGGATATCAAGGTGCATTTGAGTAAAAAGATCTCTAAACTCTGCAGACAAGACTTTAGGATATCGATGGGTTCTCCTAACATGAAACCCTTATGACAGTTTCAATACAAAACAAAAGGGGATATATGGTTTCAACTTTAAACCACAACAGCCAATGTCTACTAAATGCGGAGCCACTTTGGCATTGTTAACATTAAGAGTCATCAGCAGAAACTGCAAACTAATCAGACACTGGAAGTTCTAGCCCATCTTCCTTTGCTAGTAGTTCCAGTGGGTATTAAAAACAAAGCATGCACCGCTTCTCTTAATTGTAGAAATGGAATTTACACTGATTCATTTTCCAATGTCAAACTCAAACCATGGCACCAGGATGCCCAACAGCCATAAATTGCAGCCATCGTTCGTTAATGTGGCCATCATCCATTGACCCAATTGCAAATCATGGCATTCATCATTGCATGAAGTTAACCCGACTCAGTAAAGTCGATTTCAAAGACAGCAGCACGGGCTCAGCCTAGGTTCATGTTGATGGAAAACAGTCAGCTATTGGCAACAGTATTGAGGATGGAGACAAGGATGGACCGATATGTAAGTTGAGCCATCCATCGTAGAACAAGAAATTTATAGCGACTAATTCGAATCTTTTTGGCAATTGAGCCACATCCATTGTCGAAAAAGAAAGTACTACTTAAAATTTTAAAAATTACAATTAGTACCAGTTAAACCAAAACCTTGGGTGAACTTTTGAAATCCGAACTGCTTCAATGACCGATCAGGTTATCATAAGTAAAGCCCAATAGCCATTTCCTCTAGGGAAAAACTTTTATATACCAAATTTCCATGACCCAATTCAGATTTTCAACAGATCTCTCCCAGCACACAAGGAGATCTATATTTTATCTTTGCCCATGCCAGCTCAAAATAGATAAATGTCATTTTGCTCAATTAATTGATTCATAGCAACGAAGATTTAATAAGTTTAAGAATGGATAGGGGCAATCCGATCATCCAAGAAGAAGAAAGCATACTCCCATAATAATCAAGTAATGGCATTTAAATTGATAACAAAAACTCAATTAAAGCATGCAAACCTGAAAGAGCTGTACAATTTCCACACAAGACATAGCATGGACTAAAGCACTTCCAGTTAACCAGGGGGAAGTGTATAACATGACATATTAGCATATCGATAATTGATTTCCAATTTCCACTGTGCAGAGATTAATCCTGCCAAAAATTCTGTATTCACAAAATCACCAACACAGTGTTTCAGCAGCCAAGAAAGGAAGAAAAGAAAGTTAAGACAGAAGATAGCTTATTCACATGTCAGACCTTGATATTGCAACTAAACAAGTATATTTGAACTAAACCAGGAAGAAGGAACCAATAGTTGTCTGGCCAAGAACCTTGGAACTCCGGTCCAGACCATGAGAAGCAACCTAAGACAAGAAAACACCGTAGGTTGAATGCTAATTGGTATTAAAAAAAATAAAAATGCAGATAAAGTGTGATGTGAGTATAGAATATCTCCTCACCATATATGTCAAAGCAGCATAACGCTCCTCGTTTAGGAAGAGTGGCTTGCCTCTACTCATTTCAAAATCCTGAAGAACATTACAAATGAGAGATATTTTAAAGAAATGAAGACAGGAATAACAACTCTCAACATAAATTTCACAAGATAAATTTGAACTTCTAACTTCAGTAACACATTAAAAGTATAAATCCTAGCAAATAAAATTTCAAAACAAGCCAATATCACATGAAAAGTTATTACTTCACTAAAAGTGTAGCGATCTGATGGAAAAGAGAGGAGAGACAGTCTAAATAACTGATAATGTTATGAAGATGTGAAAGGGAGACTGACCTCCTCACCAAAAGCATCCAAGTAAGGAGAAGGCCAAGGGGCCTGACGTGCAGATCTCTGTAGTAGGATTGTAGTTCTCTGTGGATACAAACACAACTCATTACTCAAGGTATCCATGCAAATGAGTAACTAATTAATTAAAGAATAAAGAAGAGGAAAAAATGGCTGAAAAAGGAAATTCAACAGGCAAGATTAAAATATACTGAAAAAGAACAAGGCAGCCTAGTGATATGATATGTAATTTTAAGAAAGAATGCAATACCTTAGTCAACAGAAACACTCCAGTACCAGCTCCACAAGTTGCAGAATGAGTTTGGCATCCACTTTCCCTTAAAAGAGTAACAGAACAAAAACGAATTCTTTCAGGGAAGAATAATTATAACCACCCTTGTAATAATATGTTAGTAAAGCATTAAGAATCTAAGACAACTTAAATAGTCAAATGTGTTTCTTAGAATAAATGGTAAAACCAAAGGAAATTGGTAGAAAATGAACCTGCAGCAAGATTTCCAACTTGGGGAACACAATCTACCACACAGCAGGCACAATGCAGGCTCATCAAGACGTGATTTGCAGTCAGGGCAGCGCTGTTTGATACACCTGTTTATGCATTCATGTTGTAGTTAATAATATAAAATAGTAATAAAAAGTTATTTAAACACAAAAGTTGACACAAATTCATTACACGGTATAGCACTGTTCAGTGGGAGGGTTTCCAAAAATAAACCTTATTTTTAGACGTCATTAATCACTTAGAGTACTTTAATAACCACTAAAATGTAAGTCATTTTAACCACTTATTTAACATAGTTATAAAATGACTGGAGTGTGTGTGTGTGTGTGTGTGTGTTTATCATTAACCATTAAAGTGAAGTACTTTAAGTGGTCAGTGACTTACATTTTAGTGGTTAATGAAGTTCTTTAAGTGATTAATGAGATATCTATATACTTCGGTCATTTTGAAACTATGTTAAATAAGTCGTTACCGAGTACATTGCAGTGGTTAATAAGTACTCGAAGCGGTTTATGAAATATACGTTAAATTAGTGGTTAATGAAGTAATCTCAGTGGCTAAGGAGCTTTATTTGTGTTATAACAATATCCCTCCATTAATATCTAAAAAATAAAGTTCCGTTTTACAAAAAAGTGAACCATAGATACAGTGTCACCATATTTCTGTTCACTTGTTGTGTTTGAATAACACAGCTGAAGAATAATACGCTATCTTACATAGCATGGCATGCATAAAATATACTAATAATTAAAATACCTCTGCAAGAGATCCTCCTGATAAACCTTGGGTAATCTCATTAACTCAAATGGAACTGCAGGAGTTACATGAATATTACGTTGAATTCTCTGTGATTCAAATTCCTTGCAAAAATGACGACACCAAATAGAGACTGAAGATCTTGAAAGTTGATCCTTGAGAACCATATCTAGAGGGGGGATTTTAAACATATTCTCAAGCTCTTGAATTTTAGTAATCTCAAACATGTTAATATCAACACTGTCCATTGTGTCCCTTGGGATATTCCATGATCTATTTGACATATTTCCCTCATCACAGAATGGTGCTGGGATAGAAGAATAGAGTATCTTCCACAACAATGCACATCTTCGCAAGTAGGGAAAACTAAACCTCCTAATTGCATCTTTAATATCAACATTAGGGTCAAAATAGTTTGACACAAAATACTGTGAAGCGCATCCTGACTCTCCCATTATTTTATTTATGTCAGTAATCATGCAGTCTGACAGAGCTGATTCTACTGATGATTTATCCTGAGATTTCTCACAATACAAAATTATAGCCTGTATCCAGAGGAAAATGCATTAGGAAAAATAAACACCATCAAAGAACAGCACGTCAAAGAAAGACTAAGTATAAATTACCAACCTGGGTTACAGCTACCATATAGAAAGCATGCACTAGTGATAACAAAGATTCTTCACAAGTTAAAAATGGGTGTGGTAAACAAAAGAGAACCCACATCAATGTTGAGAAAGGGTCATGAGCAAGTACAGGATCTGAAGCCTGATTCCAAAAGCATACATCAGTGTTCGACTGGTCCATTTTAATATGCTTTAAGACAGATAACGTATCACCTGTGAATATTTAGTGGTTAAAAAATAGCGAAACACTTAAAAAAAGACGAGAATAAATTCAAACAAATTCTTTTTATGCAGACAATGGATACAACTAATTGAGACATTATTATTATTACTATTATTATTAATTAAATAATTAAATTAGGAGTTCAGATGCAAAAGAAGCCTTCATTTAAAGTTACTTTGATAACTTGTTTGTCATTTTAGGTTTGACGTAAGGAATTAGAATTCCTTAAATTTATTCGAGAGGTATCTAAGGTGGGGCCTTTTATTTGAAACAAGCTTAGAAAACAACTAAACTTTAAGCCAATCAAATTACAAACAGTAAAAAATTTATCCTTTTAAACCAAAAATGTTTGAAACAATATCAGCAACGGCAAAGACGTTTTCCTTAAGCCAATGGATTTGAAAGCATTAAAAAGATACTCCTCCTGTTTTATAATTTTTTAGGGATGCAAATAAATATATAAACCACTGATGATTTAATTTTCTGTATCCATAATTGACAATACAATTTTTCTTTTTCTATCAAGTTAATAATAGAAAAAAAAGGTTGGAAATTTAAATAGAGAACAAATTACTAAAATCATTTTATGTGTTTGAAGAAATAGAAATAGGAGAACAAGAATAATACCTCTTCCAGAAATTACTTTATCTAGATAACTCAGGGAAACCCCAGAGCAAATTGATTCTGCAAAGAGTTCAACACCTCTAAATCTTTGAAGCACGTGAATTGAATTCTTACTTCGTGTCTTTTGAACGAGCTTCAGTAACATGTATAATATAAAGCCACTTGAAGATTTGAGTTCTTCATACATGGCACTAAGAGCAAAGTTTGGAGTGAAAGAAGTCTTTCCGCATCGTGTAACAATCTCCATTGATGTCAACGAGTACTTGAGAGTGTCCCACATCAGTAGTGAGTGGTTAATTTTGGAAAATCTCGATAACTTATCTTGATTTCCAGGGAAATACATTTTAGAAAGCACCAGTGAAAATTTTTCAACAGTTGGTCTAGTTTTATCAATATGATGCAAAGGAATAGCTTTTAGAAATTTATCTTTCTCAACAGCATTGGCAGCAGACTTTAATAGGTTAAGGGCTTGTTGAAGGCGAAGTGAGTAGGTTGCGTCATTTGATTCAGCAAAGGGGGCTGTATTATGTATTGAACTTGTACTGGAGACAAGAGGATTGTGTAATTCTCCATGTAAAGTCGGCAAGACACAATTTACAAGTCGACGGCACACTGGGCAGAGAATCTCTCCCTTAAAAACAAAAACAGTTGAAAAGGGAAAAAAGAAAATATAAGATTGTTGAAAAATCATGACATCAACAGATAGTACCCTTCCAAATTGATAAAGAAATTAATAAATTATAAAAAAGAAGACTTAAACCTGATCTAGGTCAACAATGTGTCCTCCTTCAAAAACAATTCTTCTGACAGATCTGTTGACCAAGCAGTATATAGCATATCAGAGCATCATATAAAATCGGTCAAAATAACAATATAATAATAATAATAATAATTTCTCAAAAATATAATAATAATATTAATAATAATAATAATCATCCCTCCAATGCATAACAAAAACTTGACTATCTATTTATAGCATTTAACTATCCGTGCATTGATTCAATAACTCGGTCATCCATGAGTCCTGACCTTCAGATATTACTACTTCTCTCTTACTAACATTTGGCAATTAGAAACTATTGTCCCGGCTATCCATGTGCTATTAATGTACCCAAAGTCCTCGCTCATTGTGATATACATTCTCTGAAAAACATGTGCCAGAATTTCACAATGCTTGCGGGGCAGGCAAGGCTCATTATTTACCATCTTCCTCTTCTAATACAAGATATACAAAATAGAGAATCCCTGAAACCTTGTTTTTAGTGATCTACGGAACCCTACTCCCCTTGTATCCTAGACTTATGTACTATGTTACCTTTTACTGTATTAGTGCAAGTGAATTCAAACAGCATAAGTAAATTTACTCTCAAGAATGAAATGGTAAAAACAATAATTTGCATAATGGTTTCTTGATTTGAAAAGGACAAGATATAAGTAAAAAGGAAAACTTCAATAAGGTTAATTACAAAAATGACACATTTTTTCTGTTTTCATATAAAAGTAAAAGAAATACTGAGGCAACATTGATTGATAAAAAAACATTTTCCAAAACTAAATAAAGACTTGTACGCACAAAAATCATATACATAAGAAATTGTAAGTTGTGTGGATAAAACTAATAGAAACGTACCTTTCTTTTAATGAAGACAAATATCGGCCAAGACACCCTTGATGTACAGCATGCCCACAAGAAGAAAGATGAACTCCATCGCAATCTGTTGGGCCAAATCCATCATTTCCTAGATGATGTGATGTTGATTCTACAGAAACATTCTCATTACAAGTATTTCCAGACGCAGAAGAAATCTCTGACATCTCTCTCACAACATCAGCTGCATATTTTCCAAGCAATGCTGATCCAGGAATTTTAACATTTGAGTTCCCTTCAACAGATGGAACCTTCTCATCCTCATTCATCAAATTTGAAGACGACAGAAGATCATTTATTTCATCACGAATGGAGACATACATAACTTGTTCTAATGTCTCGAAAGTATATGGCGATTTTTCTTTTTCATCAAAAGACATATCAGGGAGTTGACAGTTTCCCAGTGCTGGGAAATGATTCTTGATATTTTGTAGGAAAGTATTAGCTTCCCCGGGTTGCCCACTATAAGCTAATTCATTGGCAGCATTCTGAACTGATTGAGTTAAGTCAGAAGATGAAGTTGATTCCGAACCACCTGAATTCTGATTAATAGACATTAAGTCTATCTCCTTGGTGTTAACAACAGGCATGTGTTCTTTATCTGATCGGCGAAGTTGGGTCCATGATGGGGGACCTCTGTCAACAGAACTAACAAGCCTAGATTTCTTGTACATAGAAAAAATGCATGAATAAGAGCACGGAATAAAATAAGCTTAAACAAAATTTAAATAATGCAGCGCAAACAACTACAATGTATACACAATATAGCCGGTGTACAGTAATACCATCATATACCTGAAGAAGAATCAAAAATGAAATTGGTTGTCTTGAACTTTGATCATGGCAAAGACAGCAAACAACTTGTTTGGATTCTTCAGAATCATGTTCAGCATGCAAGTCACCTTCATGACAAAGTTGAGAACCATCATCAACATTTGATTCAATGCTAGCCATAAACTTTGTTTGTTGGGCTCTCATCTTTTCCTACATTAAAAACAAGCAAACCAAAAGACAAAATTCAAATGGTGAAGACAATTAAATGGGCATAGCAGAACAGCTCATCCCTGTCCTGATCTAAAAGTAAAATAAAGAATACTTGCAACCAAATGTCTTCCTTAGCCAGTAAAATACCAACCTGAATGATATGGAAAGCATATCTTCTTAATATTCAAGAATTTAAATATTTTAAAGATTAATAGTATAGCAAGTGTTTTTATGCAATATGCATAAAAACACGTGATGTTATCAACCAAAAACATTATAACTCTTATTTAATATCATTGACTAAAATAGAGACTACACAACAACCTACCATTATTGCAGCCTGCCTCTCTCGAGCTTTTGCCTTGCGTTTCTCGCTGTCAGAAGCTGACAAAGAGGCGCTAGGGTCTCCAGTTGGAACACATTCAGGAACATGATTTACCAATTTAGGGGCAAGTTTTTGCAACTTAATCATGCAACTATCATCAAGCTCGGCAAATTTCTTCAATAAACTTTCAACTAGAGAAGATAAACTACCAGCTTCTACGCTGCTGTCATCATTTTCCTTTCTGTTCATTTCCATCAATAAAACAAGAAGTGACAACAAGCTTTGTTCCCCAACACCATAAGATATACTCTCGGATATTATTTCTCCGGAGAATTCTACAACAGGAATTTGTGCCATATTATTAAATGCACCATCACTGTTTTCTTTCTGCTGAGAGCAGATATCTAATGATAATGATAGCAAATGTAGCGCTGGTAGAAGAACACTATCGGGAGCCCGAGATTCAGAAGATTTAAAAGTAACAACAGCATAAAATAGCACAGCACGGATAATCTCCAGGACAACTTTGCAGGTGCCTATTCTGGATATCCCCTTCAGGGGAGGATAAATGTTGGACCACTTGGGCAGCTGAGTAGTCAGTGCAGAGACACTGCAGAAACGCAAGTATCTTTCTTCAGCAACTTGTAAATCCTTCGAATTCCAACGTGGATGATACAAATCCAATTCTTTCCAGAATGGCCATCGCAGAGAATACATACCCTGATATAACAAAGAAAATCACAATTATACAAGGGAACAAAAGAAAGATGTAAATTTCACCAAGACTCCAGAGTCCACAAAACCTGATTAAAGCCGGATGGATTGGAATATGCAGCAACAGTATCCAAAATATCTTGTAGCTTATCAAACTTTGAGAGATCACGAGGAAGAGACTTCACCAATTGACTATGAGTAGCATCTCCAATGGATAGCTTATATATTAGTTCTCTTTTCAAACTTTCTGCAGTAGTTAGCCCACAAAAGCGCCTTTCTTTTATGATCTGAATAATAAGAATAAGCATTTCTTGGACTAACACAGGTTCATATCTGAAAATAAGAATGAAAGAAAACTATTAGTATGACATTACGTAAAATATATGGGGAAAAAATTAAATGACATATAAATTGGATTGAGTTTACTTGAGTGCAACATAAAACACAACAAAATATGTAATTATTACTAAAGACTTTTACATTGTTTAAGGGAAATGTCAAAAATATAACAAGCCTTTACATCAAAACTTGATTTTATAAGAGAGTGGGTCCCGTTGTACGCTAAATTAAACAGTCCAATGGGAAGACGATGACAAACAATTGAACAAGTAGTTGTTAGAAAGGGAGACACTTATTTTTTGTCACTGAACAAATGCATGTACAGGAGAAAAGATGACTATAAATTCAGAGTGGCAAGGACATGGAGTAGTTATGAGTGATGAGGTAACGATTTAAATGACTTCGTCTCAAGGAGAATAATAAGATCAAGATAAAAACAAAAAACGAATTCCCCAAAATTTCAATATGATAGAAACTGAGAGAATATCTCAGGGAAGATGTAAACTGAATCATTAGATTGTGTAGTTTAGTTTTGTGGGTACAACTGAATCTTAAAATTTATATTTTATACTGATGCTAGGTAACAGAGAAATAACTGATTCTGTAACAGAATATAGATTAAGTTATGGTCTTTGAATGGTGTGCTTGTGGTATGTAGTTATTTGGTGTCTGTGGTTGGAGAGAATGTTGTGTTTCATCTTAATTTTTCTAGGCAAAACAGTAAGGTTGCTGCATTGTGACATGGAGGAGGTCGGGTTCAGGCCCCACCTGGTGGTCTTATCATTTTTAATATAAAATAGTATTGTTAAAGCCGAGGTCTCTTAGTTTGGGTATGCAGAGATTGACATGCTTTACCCACTATTTATTTTTTCCTCTGGTATAATTTATGTTCTATTATTTAGGAGGATGTCTAATCATTTTCTTCTGAACTAATTTCTGTACTTTATGAATTTATGTTCTAAAGAGAAAACACTAAAATAAAAATGAACTCTTATAATCCATGCACTCTTCATTACATCACGCTACTGGTCTAGCTTATTGTTTATATGATTTGTACACCTGTCACCTGATACACAGTATATGGTTACTCATTGTATTATAGCAACTTTAAGAGCTGCATTAGTTTGAGTTGCAATAGAATAATGTTTGTACTATTGAGCCTGTATGTAGAGAAGCCCACAGAGGCTGCTAAATTAACACAACAAAAATGGTCCAATTGAGAAAAACAATTAAATCATTTCTTAAGAACTTATATGACATTAACTTGACATAATACAGCATGTTTAAACATTTCCAAAACACATTAGATTTATGAAAATTGAAAAGTTTTCCATGTTGCAGCAGAAGACATACTCGTTAGATTGTTCCAGATTTAGAGATAAGTAGTTTGATAATCCAAAGCGCTCCAAAACTCTACTGACAAAAAGATCTTCTGGAGCAAGTGCAGCACAACATTGAAGAAGAAATAGATCAAGTTCCAGACCCTGTTCAGACCTGTAGAAGTAAAACACTGATATAGCATAATACAATGGATGAGTAAAATACAAATTATACCAATAAAAATCGACTTACCAGCGGATTGATCTATAACATTCACATGATAGTAAAGCAGAATCTCCATTTTTACGCCACATTCCGGCATGGACTTCAGCACAAAAGACCCTAATACGCAATGGATTCTCCATTATAAAGGCGGAGAAACCATATGGATGGCTTCCTCGTAAAGCATGTCCGAAGAAGTCATCATAAATAGTTGACGATGAATTTGCAGCACAAATGACAGTCACATCTAGCACGTCAGATTCACCAAAATATCTTCTTAGTGCCTTTTGTAACAGCATTGAAAGGAATCTATGAAACGGAATGTGAACAGATATATCTTGTGAACTAACATCATAGATTATCTGGGGCCAATCAGGTGATGATAGAAAACGTAACCCATCTGATTCCACAGGAAAATCTTCTTCCATGGCACTATCATCTGATGACATGAGAAGATATTTTTCTGAACCAATTTCATCATTTGTTTTCAAATTACCCCTTCTGAGATTAGACATTGTTCTTTTAAATGCTGAAAACTTGCCAATACGACTAGGGAGTACCCCAGGTGCATTCTCAACTCCCAACCAATTTTCAAAAGCTCTTAAACACTCATATATCAACCAAGTGACAGAATATGGAAGCAGATGAGAAGAAGCGTCGGATTTTATCTCAAGAACCTTTGGTGAAGCGAAGACACTACTTTTACTAGCCACATTACATGCAGAGCTTTCCTGGGATAGTCGCCCTACCTTGGCATGTCTTAGATCATCTCCATCATCCGATTCATTCCTATTCGAGCTCCAAATAATTTCATCATCCAACTCTCCCTTGCTAGCATCAGAAAACGCCCCATCCACAAATAGAGAGTGAATATTGGCTATAAAGTGACCTAAAACAAAAGGCAAATGGACATTCTCATTTTCTTCTTCTATATGTTGAACCGTTTCTCTCTTTTGAGGGTTCATTCCCTGCACATAGGACAGAAGTTTCAACCAAGTTCTTGACATATCTTGATGGTTATTTGTTACACCTTTGGATACCACTACATGGCTCATAACAAATCGAATATCTTCAACAACACGTATTGTTGCCTCATACAAATGAACCCACCTGGAAACCTGTAAAAGGATCATATATTTCTTTATCAAAACATTGTGAAAGAAAATTGGAAACATGATTATAAATAGTACATTTTATATTAATATTAACAATAAATTAATCATCTTTTTATACAATAAAAGATCAATTAATCATCTTTAATTTTTTACTTTCTATTAATATCAAATATATTTGTTTCATGCTTTCACAGTCAATTAATAATATTTTTTATTATTTAGTGTCTGCGTTGCTAAAATAGTGTCCTCTCTGCCGGGGCTCCCGCCACGGTCCAATGTTGGAGTTGGCCGCATAGTGTCACTATCCGAGATAGATAACAGAGATTGTAAGAACTATAGCTGCATTTCATTGATAGAAACGTCTTAACCATCTTCACAGCTAGATCTACTCAAAATAATCTACAAGTATAAAAGCAAGAGACACACTCTGTATTCTTGGCATATCTCAGACATCCCATCTACCAAAGTTGTAAACTTTAAAGGAGATGTAATGTGTATTCCTGGCATATATCAGACATCACATCTACAAAATTTGTAAACTATAAAAGAGATGTAATCTCTGATTACCTGTAAACGTCCATTTTCAGCACAAGAAATGAAAATATTTTCCAAGCATCCCAACAGCATGGTCAGTAGGTTGATTTCCTTCACAAGACGTGGGGTAAGAGTGGGCACTGTAAGTATCTGCACAGAGAACATGGATACTAGTGGATATCTCTTTAGGGGAAGGTCGCTGCTCTCTTTAATGGCCTCCTTTATAACACTTGGATAGTAAGCAAGAAAAACTTTAGCAAACTCATACTTAAAAGTAGGTTCGCCCAACAATTTCAGGAACAGCTCGTGGAGTTTCTTTACAACATCATTAGCTGAAAACCTCTCGGCTCTCACCAGGACACTCAATAAACCAGGAGATGAAAACAACAATTTAGCGATAAAACTGAGTAAACTCTCACTGTGCTTGCAAAATTCTAAAAGCATGTCAGCCATAGCAAAAGTTAGATCATTTGCGGCCTTCTTTCTTTTCGGAACAGACTCACTCGCAACCGTTAATCTATCTTTCCAACAATTGAAAAGAGAACCAAGCACTGGAGAAACACGGTTTGCAACTTCCTCTGGAAGTGGTTGTACATGCTCAGCACCCTTATGAATTGAGCAGAACCCCTCTCGCTTCCACGCGGTCACATCCCCACAATCACAACAACCACCACCGGTGTATATGACATTGTAATCATGACCCGTGTGATTCCCATTCTGAAAACAAGGAACACAGATTGCACAAGTTGGGTCATGTTCACAAGTCTTACATCTGTAAGCTAAATCAGTACGTCCCCAAACAGCACCACATACACCCCTCTGACCAACAGACATATTAGCAAGCTCTCTCAGAGCAACACCCGGGTCACCCTCAAACATCAACCACTGCAACCACACCAAACACTCTTGAAACGTCTTCTTCGAACCCAATTTTGAATCTTGTGATACTCCTGCCAGTTCAGGATCAGCAGGCAATATAACAGACACTATATCATCTATCACCGCCTTCTTTTCTTTAACAAAAGCAACCAAACCCGGTTGATCAAGCTGCCTTTCAGGAACCCCATACTGCACAAGCCTCTGAAAATCATACCAAAACCACACATCAAAACATGCATTTCAATTTCAATATAAAAATTCCAAACCCTAAAACCAAAAAAATAATAATTAACAGAAAATTCACTCAAACAATTCAAAACAACTAAATTAACCAACCAACAAGATCATTACTCAATTCAATTTTCCATCTACATATGCAAATTCAATAACTTTACAGTAATCAAGTAATGAAGAGTGTAAAAATTCAATTTTTCAATAACAAACATTCAAGATCGATTAAAAAAACGACGTAATTACCCGAATGATTCGATCTCGGGCTCTGAGAGGTTGAGATTCAGAGGGAGAATCAATTTCCATGTTATCAACCATGAAGGACCGCAAAAAACGAACGAGACAACACAACGATTGAGGATAAAAACCAGAAGTTTCGCTCCCCAGGTTTGATTCTGAGGAATGAAATTTCACTCTTCAATTCCGTGAAGAAGTGAAGAATTTGGCGACAAAAGTCGCGTAGTTGAAAACCCTAATTGGATTTTCGAAAAATCCCCAATTTGGTGTGAAAAGCGTAAAATCGAATTTGATAGTGAAATTGATTAAGATGGTGGTGACGATGATGATGCTTATATATTGTATACTATGAAGCTATACTACACTCAACACACAAAAACTAGGATTTATATTTTATACTCAATACTCAATTATGTAATGATTTATTTATTATTTATTTATTATATTTTTCTTTTTATGGAATAAATAAGTTCAGAAGAAAAAAAAATTAGGATTAGGTTTAGAATATCGCATTGAGGAAGTCGTGATCAACTGAATCACCTGTGGATATAGTCTCGCTATGATTGTACAAAATCAATCGGCTATGTGAATCATACTCGAGAGAAGGTAAGAGATTCGCATAAGTATGTGTTTGTTAAAGTGTGCATTAGGCATGGAAACAAGACCCAGACCCGCCTGTCTCCACCCGCCCCCGCCCCGAATTTAGCGGGGAAAAGCCATTTCAGCTGGGTGCGGGGAAAACCCGAATTTAGAATAGGGGGTGGGGGCGGGGGCGGTATGACCTTTCACCCGCACCCACCCCGCCCCCGTTTTGTCCAATTAAAGTTAATATATTTCCTTTATATTTAACAATATTATTGCATATTAGTCCTTCTTAAATGTAGTAAACTAAAATATAGTATTTTTTATGTTGGACTAGGTTTATTCATTTATTTATCTTCTTTAAAAACCAATTTTGAGACATGACATGTTCTCCTAAAAGAGTTGAATCTTCTACTACTTTTTCATGATTCTCCTCATGGAAAAAAGTGTCAACTAAATTCGTATCAGATGCTTCATCGTGATTTCTATCTATTTTTTCTTGATTTGAAGTAGAAAATTCCTAAATAACTTTGTTGCCTTCTATCTCAACATTGAGAATGTTATTAGTAACATGCGTACCTTCTGCATTTGCTGTTGAAGAAGGTACTGATGAGACAACCTCTGCAAACGTAACCACATATACTAGCTTATGCATGACATCTTTCACCAGAGGTTCTCTGTAATATATTTACATTTTAACATGTTGATGTTTTTGTGTTGGCATCATTTTTGGCAAAACACAATGTGGAGGATAATGTGCGCACATCATAGAAGATGTGGAGAACAATGAGCGCACATCATGAACTCCGAAATTTTTGAGCTTATTTAAGCGTCATATCTTTCAAGAAGATTCGCCTTGCTTTTATCTCGCCTTTCTTGCTGTCCAAGGCACGTGCTCTGTATGAACCATTAGGATTACTTGTAACCCTAATTCTTTTGTAAAAAGTATTTTCCAATTATGGAAATATTTTATATGGTTCAATTTTATATTTGTTGGGTCTGGAAATTGCTGATCAAGAAAGCCCATGAATCTCAGGCTATTTAAAGGAAGATTCAGAACCTGAGAAATCACGGACTAAGGCCGTCATGTGCCTAATGATAAATCTAGGGTTTTAGTCTTGTCTAATGTGAGCATTTGCTTGTGTCACCTTGATGCTTGCATAAGGACTATGTATTGAGTTGTAAACTCTTGTACTCTGAAGCTTTTAAGCAAGGAGTCTTTTTCTGTAAATCACCCTAAACCTGTAGGTATGAGTGAGGTTATTTATGTTGGAGTTAGTCTCCTATTTTGATTGTACTACTCAAAGCTTTGAAGCACGAGTAGCTTGCTATTTGTTTGGAGAGTGTTCTCTACCTTTGATTGTGTTGAACCGGGGCGAAGCTCAGTAAACATGAGGTTGTTTATGCAAATCTTCAAACCGAGGGAAGTGGGAAGATGTTCTCATATCTTGGTGGTCTCTTAGATAGAAGTCTAGACGAGTAGTTAGGAAGTGAGAAGTGCAAGCGAGGAGTTTGGTTTTGAATTCGTTTTACTTAGTGGATTTCCTTCCTGGATTGGTATCCCCCAGATTAGGACGTCGGGTCGAACTGGGTTAACAAATCACTTGTGTACTTTACCTTACTGTCATTTTTTTTTTACTTGTTCATTGTATTTTTCGCTGGTAAGATGTGTGCACATCATGCTCCACATCTTTTACAGGTGCACCAGAAATTTCATAACATATAAAATATGATTGAGTAATCAATATGCATATCGACACACCTTCATTAAGATGTGTTGTGACAAGTATGAGTAAGTCTCACATTGCTAAGAAAAGTGAAAGTTGAACATCTTATAAGGGAGAGATGACCCATAAATCCATACTTTAAGGTTTTTGGTAAGAGTGTGGTGTTCGACTCTCTTGTATCCAAGCTCTTGACCCAATGTGGATGATCCACGGGCTGAACCTCGTGATCCAACAATGGTATCAAAGTCAATGGTTGTATTGAAAGTCTTCCTAAAAAAGGTGGTCAGGTAGCGGTTCCCGTTGAGTGCAGTGGCACAACGACGGTACAAGTATATATAGTTGGAAAAACTTCCGCTTGAGGGAGAACATGAATTAAATTGACTCACACTTGATGGGGAGATTGTTGTGACAAGTGTGAGTAAGTCACACATTGTTAAGAAAAATGAAGGTTAAACACTTTATAAAAGAGATGACCCATAAATCCAATGCCTTAAGGTTTTGGTAAGAGTGAGGTGTCCGAATCGTTTGTATCGACGTTCTTGACCCAATGTGGATGATCCTTGACTGGGTTCTGGAAAGTGCACCTGTTATTCGTCGAGTTATTGTATATAAGATATCTTATCCACAAGGATTGTGCCAAGATAAGTAGTTTCGCCTAGGAATTTAGGTATATTAGTTTGGATTGTTCTCTCTTTAGTTTAATTGTAGTTGATTTAGGTTGACACTTAGATAGATTCAAGTTGGAAGACAAGTGGTGGAAGACAAGTGGTGGAAGACAAGTGGTTAAGTATTCTAGATTCCCTCCCCTAGTCCTATTTGGTAACTACCTTATATTCCTCTACATTTTTGGTTATTATCCAACAGATTAATTATGCAGTAAGATGTGCTTTCACATACAACCTTACCCTAAATGCTCTCTTTATACCAGGACAATAACCAATATAAGGTACATATGCATTACTCTCTTCTGTTAATCCCTATAGCTTCTAGTCTCAAGTTAAGTGTTTATTCTAGATCAGGAAATCAAAGGTTTGTTACGATGCCATAAACCTAAGATATTATATTTATTACATGACCATATCATAAATATATGTTAAATCAGAAATGAACACATTTAATAACTTTGAATATAAATAATATAAATTTTCTCAAACCAAATCACATGATTCAAATAGTACTAGAGGAGTTCCTCTATAATACCTAACCTAAGGAACTTAGCTAATAATAATCAACATAACAAAAAATAAAGAAAACTACTAAATAATCTTGTATCCCTCCAAAGGTAGGGTACTCCTAATGAGAGATGACACGTTCCCTTGAGAGCTCCTTGCTCTCCCTTTATGTTCCTCTTGCTCCTAAGAATTGTTTTGCTTTCTGCTTTTTGAGGTGTGTGAAATAGTGAGAAGGAGAGCTTTATTTATAGCTTTTTAATGGGCCACAATGGGTCATCTGCTCTATCTGGTGGGTATCATGGCACGATGAAGATAGAAAATTTAGTTTTTGACTTAGGCATGAAAGTTGTAGGATTTTTTCTTAGCTTTCAAACGGATGGTAACTCGTAGCTCCAGATATGTCCAAAATCCTAAAATCAACTATAAATCATACTTAAATCCTAAAATCGGTCAAAAACTCAAAAATCGGCCAACAAAACATAAAATCGGTCAAAAATACTAAAATCAATTATAAATCAGACCAAAATCCTGAAATCGGTCAAAAACCTTAAAATCTGCTATAAACCAAAAAATCGGCTGAAAAACGTAAAAGCGGTAAAAAAAAGTCCTAAAATCAGACCTAAATCCTGAAATCGGTCAAAAAAACAGAAATACAAAAATACGAAAATCCTAAAATCGGTTAAAAATACTAAATTCGGCTATAAACCCTAAAATTGATCAAAAAATCTGAAATAGGCTATAAACCCTAAAGTCGACCGAAAACCCTTAAATTGGCAAAAACCCTAAAATCGGCAAAAAATTCTAAATCGACCAAAAACCAATAAATCCCACGTAAACCCTGTAATAGGCCCTAAATCCTAAAATCAACCATAAACTCGACTAAAACCCTTAAATTGGCTATAAACTCTAAAATCATCTGAACCACCTAATATGAGGACTTTTTCTCAAAATAAAAAAAAAAACTCGAGATTTTATTCTCGAAATCGGGAAAAATTAGAGATTTTTATTTTGAAATATCGGAAAAAAATTTAGCACTTTTTTCTTGGGTGGTGTCTAAGGTGAACCACCCTTTAAGTCCCTCACCGGTGAGGGAGCAAAATGTCACTGTTAGATATAATTTTTGGTTCAGATTTATTAAAATTTAAAACAAGAACACATAATTTAACCGCACACAGTCACAACTACAACAAAGGGCGCAGGTTCAATTCCCGCTCTCCCCATTTTTTTGTTTTTTTAGTGCTTAATTTTCATCTTCTACCTTCAGAGGGTCATAAAGACCCGATTGAAAACCCACGAGACCAGAGCATAAAAACTATAACATTAAGGTTTTTTAGTTTTTAGCACCGAAAACTCAATTTGAACTTCAAATCATAAATCAAATAACATATCCGATAGATTTCAATCAATTTTCTTCATTTTTTAATTTTTTATTTCAATTTACAACCGAAAAATACCTACAGTCGGAGAAAATGAAATTAAAAGGTAGATGTTAACAAATATCTGATAACAAATGTTAAAATTTCTTTACAATCATAAACGAAAACAGATCAGCAAAGAAATATGAAATTTTTGGCTGGCTAATCCCCAGATCTGCACAGTGGGACTTGAGTTAGGAGAGAAGTGTTGAAGGAGATGATCTAGAATCAGTGTCAGTAGTGGTGGAGGTAGTTTTAGAGGGGTATCTTGAACTTAGTAAAAGGAGGGGACAAGAAGGTGTAGAAAGAAATTGTGTGAGGAAAAACATGTGTGTTCTTTTTTCAATTTAGAATCCATTTGGATCATTAAAAATATCGGATGGCATATAAAAGTGATTCACCAGTGAGGGACTTAATTGAGCCCTCACCCTAGAAGCCACATTTTTCTTGAATTCGAAAAAAAATTGTAAACTTTTTTCTCAAAATCGGAAAAAATTCGAGATTTTTTTTTCAAAATATCGAAAAATTTCTAGAAATTTTTTCTCGAAATCGAAAAAAATTTCGAAACTTTTTTATAAAAAATAAAACTGAGAACTTTTTCTAGAAATAAAAAAAAATTGAAAAATGAATCACTTTTTCATTCATTACTTTATCCAAACAAAAAAATTTGAAATGAAGGAAATTCAAATGTTTATCCAAACAAATAATTTTGAAATAAAGGAAATTTAAATTGAGGCATTTGAATTCCATGAAATCTCAAAATTCCTTGGATTTAAAAATTCTCCATCCAAACACACTATAACGTAACGCTAGATTAAAAAAGTAATTATTTTAAATCACAAATATTGTTCATATCAAAAAGTTCTAAAATATTAAGGGAAGATTTTGACACTTAATTTATATAAATTTTTTTTGATGATTTTGTGATAAGCAAGGTTATCAAGGAATTGTAGGTTTTTTTTTTGTTATTTGAAATTTATATGTAGATTACTACGAAACAGGTTGAAATGAGAAGATGAGAGAACGATGAGAAAAGATATTTAAATATACATTTTATTTAAAAAAAATATGTAGTTTGATGAGATTTAGTTGAATAAATCTACAATAAACATTTATAAAAAAAAATACAGTTTGATGAAATTCTGTTGAATAAACCTACAATAAATATTTTTTAAAAAAAAATCTATTACAAAGGTAATTCAACTTCTAAAACCTTAACATAAACAACTCTTTTAAGAAAATTGTTCTAAATGACAAAAAAATTAAATTATATACAAAAGTTCTACAATATCAAGGAACACGATTGAAACACGAGTTATACATCAAACTTATCAATGAATAAAAATATGTAGTTTTATGAGATTCAGTTGAATAAATCTATAAAAATATGAAGTCTTACTTACGGTCTACCATGTCACAAGAAAGACTTAATAGCTTAGTAATGATAGCAATTCACTACTAGAAAATTCGCGTTTAGAGACCGATTTAGTGACCGATTTTAATGCAAATCGGTCACTAAATCAATTAGTGACCGATATAGAGACCAATTAAAATCAGTTGTAAAAACCTTGGTGGCTGATCTGTTGTGACCAATTTAGTGACCAATTTGTTGTGACCGAATTAGTGACTGAATTTAGTGACCAATTTAGAGACTGAATTTAGAGACCGATTTAGTGACTGAATTTAGAGACCAATTTAGTGACCGAATTTAGAGACCGATTTAGAGACATAATTTAGAGACTGATTTAGAGCCTGAATTTAGAGACCGATTTAGTGACTGAACTTAGAGACCGATTTAAAGATTGAATTTAGAGACTGAAACATTGACTAATTTTAGTGACTGAATTTGTGACTAAATTCAGAAATAGAATTAGAGACGGCAAGCGACGTGACGTGCGACGCCTTGAACGACCCTTTCAGCGACTGATTTAGTGACCCTTATTAGAGACCGTTATTGTGACTAATTTAGAATTAATTTCTGTCTTTTTGCGACCGATTCAGCGACCGAATTGAAAATGTGGTATGTTAAATTCGGTCTCAAATTCGGTCTCTAATGAGTTTGTTTTTGTTTTTTATTACTCCTTTCTTTCTTTTTTATTTATCGTTTTTAAAAGAAAAAAAAGATCAAATTAGGATAGTGTACTTTTGCACCTTATCTTTCTATTATATATTTTTTTAATATATATCCTGTTTTAATTGACCAAAGAAAATCTTTTTTTTTGCACACACTTTCTCCTTACAAAAAAATAGGAACAAATTACAAAACTAAACAAAAACAATACCTTAAAAAAAAAACAATAAAAGGATTATATGAAGAAGTTTAGTAAAAAAATAGATACAATAAAAAGACTATATAAAATTTAGTTAATAAAAAAATTAGGAAGGAGGGTATAATAAACAAAATATAACTTTAAATTGTCAAACGACAAATAAAAAGGAAGGAGGGAGTATTCTTTATATTATTTTTTTTTTGAAACAAGAGGAGGTGCATCATGAGATGTCATATGTGGAGTAGCACATTTGAGATGTTGTGATTTACAAGTCTTGGAAGCCTTTTCTTTATGTTTAACTTTATCAGTCATCTGCAATTAGTAATAAAACAATAAAAATTAGCATCAGATGGTATTGTATTTAAGGTCTACAATATATATGAGACTAATATCGGATTCAAGAGACTACAAAAAAATCTTATCTTCTACATACAAATATTTTTCATAAAAATTCACTTACGTCCTTGTACAACATGTATATCACTCTTATCCCAAATATCTACAATGTCAATAGAAATAGAAAAATAAGTTAAAAAATATAACAATAGTCTTATGAGTAGCTTCAAATTCTTTGATTTGTAGATAAAGAGATAAAAATTAAACATGTGCTAAGTTCAGTGTACTTCGGTCAAAATAGTTAGACTGTTTTATGTTAGTAATAAAAGAAATTAAATGTGATGTATGGGAAAGAGGGTGATCACAATAAGACAATGAAGTTACATTATGTTGACTGCGACTTTTTTAACCTATAATAATTCAATGTAGTAAGAGTAAGAGTTTAACCCCTACAAAGGAGATTATTCAATAGCAATTACAATTAATATGTTAGGAGCTTTTCTATTGGAGTGAAAAATTGTTACAGAATAAATGTAATTAGTGGAACAAAATATTTAAACAAAGCATCTTTCTATTATGGAAAGTGGAAACTACGATGGTTTGAATGATCCACCTCAATTTGAACTTGATAATCAGTTCATAAAATTTGAACGATACACAAAAATTTTAACTTGAAAATTTGAACTGATTATCTCTCTATTACTGTGCAATTTATACCTCTAGCCTTCTAGGATTCAACTTATATAACAAATTAAATTTGTTCAATAACTATAGCGGCACGTAACATTGAATAAACTGTCACTATATAAAGGCAATCATATATTAAAAAGGCTAAGTGAAAATACTCTATTTCAAAAGCTTAGAATTCAATATAAAAACTTATTTCTTAATTCCAAGAATAAATAAGTACTGTAAACAACAAAACCTTTTGTATTAAATGTTTAGAAAGAATAATGGCAAAACCTACTAACCTTGTGTTAGTGTTGCAAGCAATACAAGACACGGTGAAGAGTTTTTACCCTGACAGTGACGGCTTACTTATGTGGTCTTATGCAAAATTCCGTTCTTTCCAATATAGTTTAGCACTGTTAATAATATAGTGTTTTGAGGTCAAAGTTTAGTTCCAATTTTTTCTCAACAAACTTATCACTCTTTATTAAGAGTTAAATAGATATGTGTAAATTAATCAAGAAAATATTAAATATTTTTTTTTTCAAAAAAAATAAACATACTAGAATACTAAGACCCTGTTTGGCCCGGCTTATTTTCTACTTTTTTTTCTTCTCCTTAAAAATAGTAAAGAAGAAAAAAATTGTGTATGACTCTTCTCTTTATTTTTTACTTATTTACTTCATTTCTCTAATACTTTCAAGGAGAAATATGGCTAAATTCAATTTTATATTTCTTTATTTCATTTTAAAAAAAATTAGAAAAGTAGAAGTTAAGCCGGGCCAAACGGGGCCTAAGTGTCCGTTTAGCCCGACTTTATTTTAGCTTTACTTCTCTTTTAAGTCATAAGTAGGGTCAAAAACATATTTTATGAAGCTCTTATTAAATGAAAGTGGCTTAATACTAATGAAAAAATATAGAGATTTCTCTCGACCAAATAAAATAATAATAATCAAAATACAGTATGTAGAATAAAAGATAAGTACAAAATATAAACTATATCAAAATATTTTAGCTTGAAATACAAAAAAAAAAATAAGTACTTTTAAATATAAAAAAAAAATTACCAAACAACTTTTACTTTATTTGTAAAAACTCTTTTTATTATTATTTTTAAGCTTAAAACAACTTTTACTCTTAAAAAAAGCAGGGTCAAACGAAGCCTAAACAAATAATTAGTCTCTATTACCCGATGTAGAACTCAATATATTTTATTTTCAATTCATACATAAATGTGTTTTATATTCCAACAGTACCAAAAATGATGGAGAAGAAATGGATGCACTGCAGGTTCACTGAAACAGAGTTCTGCGATTGAGGAAGGAGAAGAGCCAAAAGGAAAATATTAATAATAAAAAAGTTTGTTTAGTCAAAAATAAATACTACCTCCGTTCCTTTTTACTTGTTGTTTTAGAAAAAAAAATATTTGTTTCTTTTTACTTGTCGTTTTAGTAATTTAGATTATATTTTGTCTATTATACCCTCCTTCTTATTTTATTTTATTGAATAAATTTTGTATAATTTTTTTGTCGAAACAATATAATCTTTTTATTATATACAAATTTTGTTTGTTTTTAAATAAAGTTTGTTACAATTTTTTTTGAAATAGCTAATGTTTGTTAAAAAGTAGGAATTTATTGGTGGATTCAAAATATGATATATATTTAAAAAAGGGCATAATAGGAAAATAAGGTGCAAAAATACACACTCCTATTTTAATCTATTTTTTCTAAAACGACAAGTAAAAAGGAACAGAGGTATTAATAATAAAAAAGTTTGTTTAAGAGTTCCTTTTTTTTGGTAGAGTTTGTTTTATAAAAGTTCTCAGGAAAAGATAGTAGTTTCCGCAATAGAAAGAAGCAAAAAAATAGTAGTACACACCAAAATAAAATTGTAATTTTTGTCTCTAAATCGGTCGTTAATTATCAGTCTCTAAATTGGTCACTAATATTCAGTTTTTAAATCTCTTATTGATTGTCCGTTTCTACATCGGTCACTATATTATATTAGTGACTAATTTAACGACCAAAATATTTTTTATTATGTGATCGAATAATCAGTCTCTATATCAGTCGCTAGTTAGAAGTCTCTAAATCGGTCATTAATATAAATATAGTAATTATTAGTCTTTAAATCGATCACTAATTATTAGTCTCTAAATCCATATAAATATAGTAAATTGGTCTCTAAATCGGTCACTAGTTAATAGTCTCTAAATCGGTCACTAATATAAACATAGTAATTATTGGTCTCTAAATCAGTCACTAGTTATTAGTCTCTAAATCGGTCACTAATATAAATATAATAATTATTGGTCTCTAAATCAGTCATTAATTATTAGTCTCTAAATCGGTCACTAATATAAATATAATAATTATTGGTCTCTAAATCAGTCACTAATTATCTGTCTCTAAATCGGACTCTAATGTAAATATAGTAATTATTGGCCTCTAAATCAGTCACTAATTATCTGTCTCTAAATCGGTCACATAATAATAAATATTTTGGTCTCTAAATCGGTCACTAATTATTTGTCTCTAAAACGGTCACTAATATAATATTAGTAACCGATTTAGCGACCAAAATATTTATTATTATGTGACCGATTATTCGGTCTCTATATCGGTCACTATATTATATTAGTGACTGATTTAACAACCAAATATTCTTTTACTTTGAACTCAAAATTTTGGTCTCTAATTCGGTCTCTATAATGACCAAAAAATTTTGGCCGCTAAATCAGTCTCTAAACGCGATATTTCTAGTAGTGATTAAAAATTATCTCTTGGAAAATATTCAATATGAAGACTTAGTTGAAGAATTTGCTTCAAAAAATGCTATTAAATCTTCACACTTTGTGTAAGCCAAAGGTATTATGTTGTTATTAATTATAATATGGATCTTTTTGCTATTAAACTTCCGACCGGCTCTGTGTAGGAACATTACAGAATACGAGAGTTTATTGAATTTGTAGTCTTATCAAAGTTGTCTATTTCTTTATTTATTTATTTTTTTGTTTTTGAAATTTACACATAGATTACTACGAAATAAGGTAAGAGAATGATGGGAAAAAAGATATCTTAAATTTAACAAAAAATGTAGTTTGATGGTATTCAGATGAATAAATCTATAATAAATATAGAAAGATAACTGAATGTGAATTTTTTTTTGACGAAAAAATGTGGGAGTCTTGTGATATGCAAAGTTGTCTATTTATTTGTATTTTTTTCTTGAAATTTATATGTGGATTATTACGAAACAAGTTGAAACAAGAACAAGAAGGTGAGAGAACGATGGAAAAAAAAATCTTAATTTACACTGTATTTAAAAAATATAGTTTGATGGGATTAACTTGAATAAATCTACAATAAACATAGGAAGATCACCGAATGTGAGAGAGTTATTTTCCAAAAAAAAAATGTGGGAATTTTGTGATATGCAAGGTTGTCTATTAATTTGTATTTTTTTGGCTTAAATACACTTTCGGTCCTATAACTATTTTTAATGTTTCACTTTGGTCCTCTAACTATTTTTCGTTCCAAAATGGTCCTTTAACTTTTCTTCCGTTAACTAAATTGGTCCTAACCGTTAAAAAAGTCAAAAAAACGTTAAATTAGGCCGCCAGTATCATTTAGTGGCGGTTATAAACCGCCAATAATTATTATTTTTTTAAAAAAATTATTTCTTTTCACTTCTTCAACACAAACAGAAACACCATTAAAAAACCTTGCAAAGCTTTAGGTCCCAACACAAAAACCTCAAATCCTCACCAAAATCAACAAGTAACTAATGGTTTTCATAGGATTTTTCTTTCTGGTCACGAATCTATCAATAGATTTTCCAATAGATCGAAAAACAACAACAACAACAACAACAACAAGTTCTTAAACAAATTGGCAAAATCGAACAATCAATAAAGCTTTTGTGTAACAAAACGAGTCCAATAAGACCAAGATCAACAGAAATGGAGTCTCGGATCATCCAAATCAATACCTCAATAAAATAGGTCTGAAAACGGTTACGGTTGTTGCGTTTCTGTGTGAATTTGATTGCGTTTTCAAATGATTTTGACGGTTTGAAGGCGTTTTAATGATGCTTGATTGAGTAGAAGTGAGTTTGTGTTAAGTTTTTGAGATTTTGTTTGGATCAGAACTTTGATGATGTTGTTGTTGTATTTATGTTTTTTGTGGTTCTATTTGAGAGTGATTTTGAATGATAAGAATTGAAGACTTGGTTAAGATTTGTGATTGATTTTGCAGATCTGAAAGAAATTGAGTATTTGAGGAGTAGAAGTGTGTAGATATGAAACAAATTGAAGATGAAAAAGGTTGAAAAAATATACTGGCGGCCTAATTAATTACTGGTGGTTTATAAAGGATACCAGCGGTTTATAAAGGTTGGAAAAGGTTTAAAAAAAATTAATAACTGGCGGTTTATAACCGCCACTAAATGAAAATGGCGGCCTAATTTAACGTTTTTTGACTTTTTTTAACGGTTAGGACCAATTTAGTTAACTGAAGAAAAATTAAAGAACCATTTTGGAACGAAAAATAGTTAGAGGACCAAAGTGAAACCTTGAAAATAGTTAGAGGACCAAAAGTGTATTTAAGCCATTTTTTTAAAAAATTTACACTTGGATTACTAGGAAACAAGATGGAAGAACAATGTGAAAATATATCTTAATTTATATTATATATTTTTTTTAAAAATGTAGTTTGATGAGATTCATTTGAATAAATCTACAATAAATATAGGAAGATGATTGAATGTGAGGGATTTTTTTTGACGAAAAAATGTGGAAGTTCTGTAATATGTATGATTTTCTATTCCTTTGTATTTTTATTTTGTTCTTGGAATTTACATGTGAATTTCTGCGAAATAAGTTGAAACAGGATGAAAGAACATTGGGAAAAGATATTTTAATTTGTACTATATTTTACAAAAAAATGTAGTTTGATGCGATTCAGATGAATAAATCTACAATAAACTTAGAAAGATCACTGAATATGAGAATGTTTTTTCACAAAAAAATGTGGGATTTTTGTTATATGCAAGGTTATCTAAAGATATCTTAAATATGTTTTTAGTCTTTCCTATTTTTCTAAATTTTAAAAATTGTTTTATTATCCTTAAACTTTTAAGTTTTAAAATATTTTTTTTTAATATAACTTTATTTTAATTTAACGTCATTTATACGATTAACAATATATTTACTTCACATTTTGTCAAAAATAATTTCTTTACTCCGACAATGTATCCCTGTTTGGTTCAACCGAGGGGAGGGGAGGGGAGGGGAGGGGAAGGGAGGGGAGGGGAGGGATTTTTAAGAAGGGGAGGGGAGGGGAGGGATTTTTAATTATGTTTGACAAAATTATCCTCATTTTTTTATTAAAATCCTAAATTATCCTTGTTGAAAAATTAAGTTTTCTACTCATTATATTTTTTTTTGTTATATATATCCATTAAATTTTTTTGACATAGTGTATCTATTATAGTTTAATCCTTATTTTGGGTTTATAAGATTAAGGATAAAAAAGTAAATTACTTTTCCCCTCACCTCCCCTCCCCTCGTTAAAAAATTGAACCAAACACAAAAAATTTAAATTTCACCTCCCCTCCCCTCCAAAAACCCCGAACCAAACAGGGCCTTAAGTAACTCATAAGATATACTACCTCCGTTCCTTTTTACTTGACGTTTTAGAAAAAAATATTTGTTCCTTTTTACTTGTCGTTTCAGTAATTTAGGTTATATTTTGCCTATTATACCCTTCTTCCTATTTTATTTTATTGACTAAATTTTGTATAATATTTTTTTGTTGAAATAATATAATCTTTGTTATGAATAAATATCAAGCTTTAGTGGATGTCCATCCATATGGCTTAGTGCGTGGATGTATTATTGCATGATCTTCCACTTTCTCCCACTAGTAAGTGGATCATAACTACCATTGTTCTTTCACTTCTCTATTGGTGTCCTATAAATAGGACTCTTGTATATGATGTAAAGACACACATGAATAGAATAATACAAAGCTTCTCTATCTCTATTCTCTATATTCTATAGCTCTAGAAGATTATTTTTAACACTTTATCAGCACGAGCTTACCAACTGAGGTACGTAACTCTTAATCTATTTATATGAAACCATGAGTAGCTTCAATCAAACTCTTAATTGTGTAGTTTTATGTATTTGAATGTTTGATGTTGTTTGTGCTTCGTGACCGACATTAGTATGGTGAAGCATAACACTTTGATCATTCAAACTCTTAATTAAATAGTTTTATGTTGATCGATTGTTTATTTATGATATATATTGGATTTTCGATATTGTTTGAGTTTTGTGATCGACAACACCATTGTTAGTTTTCTTTTATTTTGTAATTATATACTTATTACACTACCAGCCATGTAATATTACTCGTACTGTTAATTTTATACTGCAACTTAATAGTTTGTGCTTTGATCAAATATGTTTATTTTTAGATCTCATAGATTTCTTTATAAATTGATTCATAGTCTATTATCTAACAATTATTAGTTTTTAATTTTTAACAAAGATGAATTTTAAAAATATGTGAAGAATTTTTAACAATCATTAGTTATAAATCGTATTAAGTTTATTCTAATACCTTTAGTTTTTCTTAAATCTGTTTGGGAAGGAACACATTTGTTACTTGAATTTCATTTACAAATTCTATAAATTCTAGTTTGAATATTGATAGCTTGCTATTTCCCATTTCAATATCTATTTTATTTTTGGGTTTATTAGTTGCAGCTAGATATAAAACTATTTCTTAATACATATATTAGAGTGCATCTTTTAGAAAATTAAACTCAAGAGCAGGATGAAGCTTTGTTGTTTAAATACAATCTAGTTACAAAATAAACCATTTTTTTTTACAACTATAATTTGTCTTTGTACTGAATTTTAAATTTGACATGAAATTCTATGTGTTGGTCCAGTTCCACTAATTAGTTGTGCATGTACATGTATATATATATAATAACCTATAATTTATATAGTGGTCACTTCTTTAGTGATTTTGATTCTTGTATATCATATGATGTTTATCTTTAAGTTTAACAATTGGATATGGCTTCTAATTACAAGTTGTTGTTACTGTTTTTGAAATAGATGATTGAAATTAAATATATAATTTGATTTTGATAATTTTTTTTTTACTATTTGAGCTTTAATATTAATCAATTTGAGCTTAATTAGATGATATTTGTAAAAGTGAGGGCAAAGACTATTAAAGTAATGTTAAATGAATTTGATGTTCATGAGAATAAATCTAAATTTAGATTTATTTTGTTTATCATGGAAAAATATCACTTAGAAATATGTGTGATATTCATATTTGAGATATGTCACTTTTTATATGAGTTTTGGTTATTTGAGAAATTTTGGTAAAATGTTTTATGTTTGAGAAGAAAGTGCATAGGAATCTAAGATGGTTGATGTTTTAAATGTTTCAAACTTTGACAATATATTTTATTGATAATTGGTGTTGTCTGATTACTCATCTTAAAAATATGTATGATTTAGAAAGCCTCAATTTTATTGATGAAGCAACAAGAGGTAAGTAATCTTTATCTTTTGTAAGAAATTAATCTTGCTATTAATTAAACTACAAAATTGTTAAGGACTCTAGTAAAATATTATTATATTGAGAAGCAAAATTATAAATTGCTAAATACATTAAGAAAATCTTGATGGGAAATATTTCTATGGCTTTGTCATAAAAAAAAAAAAAAAATCTTGATTGATCTAAAGCACAATAATATCTTTTTGATTTTTATATTGGAAGTGTTTCTATAGCTTTGCCATAAGAAAATTGATAGAAAATGCTAAATGATACAGTATTAAGTTGAATGTTTGATGAGTTCATGTTATATTTGTGATTCTCATAAGAGCTATCAAGTGATATAGTTTGTCGAAACGGACGGAGTATGACGGTTTGTTCTTGCCAGTTTGAGATGATACTATAAATGATTTTATGATATTATTATGTCGTGAAAGTTCATTCTATTTGCAAGGATAATATCACAATCTTAGAGGTTAGTCGTACATTTATTTATTTTTTTGATGACTTATATATTATATAATTTCATAAAAGGATAAAATTGTTTTTAATATTATTCGCTCATATTGATCTATAAGAATTTTTTGAAAAAATTATTTCAAAATTATGTTTGATACTACAAAAATATTGAAAACTCTAGAAGAGCTAATATATATTATTACCTCGAGAACAAAGTTAAACTTTGAGAATATATATTAGTGCAATTGAAGCACAAATTATTGTAAACCAGAAGTTTACAAATCATATTTGGTTTGGCAAGACCGGTTGGGTTATCCCGGATCTATTATGATGCGAAAAATATATCTATATTGGATATATTTTGAAGAGGCAGAAGTTCTTCAGTTCAATAATTTGTGTGTTATTCGTTCTCAAAGGAAGTTGAAAAATTAAAATATTGATTTTATTTGTAAATCAACTAAATAGTTAGACAACTCACAACCAGAAGTTTGTGAAATTTTTAGTAAGTATTTCATAAGTATCATATGTTGATATTGAATATGCTAGCTAAAGAAAAAATATATGGACCTGAAGATCCATTCTTTAGACGTCTAAAGTTAAATGTGTGATTGATACTTATGAAATCTTAATTTTAAAATCATACTTTGGGAACATGTGATCATTTATATTGAGTTTTTATTTTGCATCAAGCCAATAAGTTATTATATGAAAGTCCTCCCCTTAATTTGCAACTGAGTTTAGGTTTATAACCTATTTTTTTTTTAATTAAGCATTTTTTGGATGTGTTGTGTATGTTTCAATTGCTCTAATATAATGCATTGAGATGAATTCTTAAAGAATATTAAGAAAATGAATTTGACATGAATCTCCATAAAGCATCTTGAGCTAAATATTGGAGACTTGTTTACGGCCCACACTACTAGAAAAATCGCATTTAGAGACCGATTTAGCGACCAAAATATTTTGGTCACTTTAGAGACTGAATTAGAGGCTAAAATTTTGAGTTCAAAGTAAAAAAATATTTGGTGGTTAAATCGGTCACTAATATAATATAGCGACCGATATAGAGACCGAATAATCGGTCACATAATAATAAATATTTTGGTCTCTAAATCGGTCACTAATATTATATTAGCGACCGATTTAGAGACAGATAATTAGAGACCGATTTAGAGACGAATAATTACTATATTTATATTAGTGACTGATTTAGTGACAGAAAATTAGTGACTAATTTAGAGACCAATAATTACTATATTTATATTAGTGACCGATTTAGAGACTAATAACTAGTGACTGATTTAGAGACTAATAACTACTATATTTAGTGACCGATTTAGAGACTAATAACTAGTGACTGATTTAAAGACCAATAATTACTATATTTATATTAGTGACCGATTTAGAGACTTATAATTAGCGACTGATTTAGAGACTAATAATTAGTGACCGATTTAACTACCAATAATTACTATGTTTATTTTAGTGACCGATTTAGAGATCGATTAATAGGTCACATAATAAAAAATATTTTGATCGCTAAATCAGTCACTAATATAATATAGTGACCGATTTAGAGACTGAAAATCAGTGACCGATTTAGAGACTGAATATTAGTGACCAATTTAGAAACTGATAATTAACGATTGATTTAGAGACAAAAAATTATTATATATTTAACCTGGGAACCTTCTAGCTCAAAGAATTTTTTTTTTCTTCAAGTTTCAGCCAAAAATATTAAAATAGGAAAATATATATTTAACTAAACACTCAATATTTAGTTAAAACAAAAGATAATTAACTTAAAAATTCAAAAACTTTTATTTGAAAGGAAAAAAAAAACTCAATACTTAGTTAAAACAAAAAAGTAAAATCCATACTCCAAAATAAAAACAAAAAGTAACATTCAAATTTGTTATTTCACTCTTCACTTTCTCATCCAGGGTTATTATATTTAGCGTCAGTTTTCTGGACTAATAATAATAATAAAATATAGCGTTTAAACTTGTGCTTTGTTTTTTTTTTTTTTGTAAAAATCTATATTTTCTTTAATAAAAATCAAATAAAAGTTTTATTTTTTCTATAAAGATTTAGATCAGTTTAGAATTTAAAAAATATTTACTAAAAAAACTTCTAACAACTAAAATTTGTTTTTTAAAACAATTTTCGTTTTTAAAAGAAAGTTTGTTACATTTAAATATCTAAACAAAGTTTGTTACATATAATTATTGTACTTTAGTCTTTATCAAAAAAAAAATGATTATATGAAGGGATAAAATTCTATAAATAAGATGAATAGAAATTAATAAAAAATTTAAGTGCAGAGTAAAATAACATATCTAAGAGAGAGAGAACGCAGTGACTCTTCTCCTCGTTAGATTGGAGGTACCTCAAAAGATGAGATTGCTGACCCAGAGATTTAAAGTTGTTCCGTACCAAATGCGAGGATCGAACCATAGACGATTGGTTAAGGAATGATGAGCCCCATTAAAAATCATCTTTTTTGATAAGTATTTGGTAATGCTTAAATCTACTATGTTAATATTTTTGCGTTCATGATTAACTGTTTGGTGTCTATGAAATAATTTTAGATATTAAAAATAGTACCTTTCCATTCCTTTTTACTTGTCGTTTTAGAAAAACATATTCGTTCTTTATTCTTCTTTTTTTGTTACAGCGTTAGGACTTCTTTTTCTTCTTATTGTTTTTATAAAAACAGTAACAAAATAAAAAAAATAAGAATATTTTGGCTTTTTGTGCACTTGGCCTTCTTCTTTTTTTGTTACCGCCAAGACTTCTTTTTTATCTTTTTTTTTTTTAAAAAAACAGTAACAAATAAAAAAATAAGAAAAGGAAGACAAAAGGTTTTGCGGGAATATATGCTATAGACCATTAATACTCAAGGCTTAACATTTTCGGTAGACTGGTAGAGTATTACTAGAGATTAAAATTCATTGAAAGATGATTATCAAAAAAAAAAAAAATTCATTGAAAGAACAAATTACAAGTTTGTATACCTTCTCATACGGTGACATCACTTAATAAATTCTTTTGAATTAGAAATACAAACTTAACAAAATACAAACTTGTAATTTGTTAAGTGATGTCATCAGGTACATACTTGTAATTTGTTATTTCAAATAAGTTGGACCCATTACTAATTTAATACAACTTAACGTGTGCCCTAAACAACCCTTATTTTATTGATTAAATTTCGTACAATTTTTTTTTTGTTGAAACAATATAATCTTTTTATTGTATACAAATTTTGTTTGTTTTTAAAATAAAGTTTGTTACAATTTTTTTTTTTGAAATAGACAATGCTTGTGAAAATGTAGGAATTTATTGGTGGAAATAGATAATATTTATGATATATATTTCAAAAAAAAGTATAATAGGAAGATAAAGTGCAAAACAACACTATCTTAATTTGTTAGTCAAAAAAAAAAAACACTATCTTAATTTGATCTTTTTTTTTTTTTCAAAAACGACAAATAAAAAGTAACGGAAGGAGTAGGGAGTAATAAAAACAAAAAAAAAAACTCATTAGAGACCGAATTTGAAACTGAATTTAACATACCACATTTTCAATTCGGTTGCTGAATCAGTCACAAAAAACATAAATATATGTTCTAAATTGGTGACAATAATGGTCTCTAATAAGGTCACTAAATCAGTATAGCGTCTTTCAAGGCGTCGCACGCAACGTTGCTTGCAGACTCTAAATCGGTCTCTAAAATCAGTCTCTAAATCGGTCACTAAATTCAGTCACTAAATCGGTCTCTAAATTCACTCACTAAATTGGTCTCTAAATTCAGTCACTAAATCGATCTCTAAATTCAGTCTCTAAATTGGTCTCTAAATTCAATCACTAAATCGGTCTCTAAATTCAGTCTCTAAATTGATCACTAAACTCAGTCACTAATTCGGTCACAACAAATCGGTCACTAAATTGGTCATTACAGATCAGCCACCTAGGTCTTTAAAACTGATTTTAATTGGTCTCTATATCGGTCGTTAATTGATTTAGTGACCGATTTGCATTAAAATCGGTCTCTAAATTGGTCTCTAAACACGAATTTTCTAGTAGTGCCAGAAGGCTTATTATCAAGTGATAAATTAATTTTCCCAATATTAGGGGGAGAGAAGTTCAAATAAATCACTTAAATTGAATTATTATTATTGTCTCATCTTGATCCTCATATAAAGTAATTTGAACTATATATTCAAAAGATAAATCATTTGCAAAGTTTATGAAATAAACTATCAGCTGCTAACGCTCCAATTAAAATTGCAAATGAATCATAACCACACTGAAGCGTGTTAGTACAGTCGGTTCCAAAGATTAAAAATCCTCAAATGAGAAAAGGAGCTAAAAAGAAAGATGACCCAAGTGAGGATATGAAAAGAGTAATTGACATAATTGATTTTTCAGTTCCTGAAGAACTTATCAGGTACCTGAAATTTATAAAAAATATATAGATCTCAACATATTATGTCATGTATGGAATATAAAGGAACCGAAAGGAAGTCAACGTTGACGATATTTTTAAATATAATATAGCGCTATTTTTGATAAAGGATAGTGAGGATCATGAACCAAAGTCTACTAAAGATTGTAGACAAAGTGAGAATTGGCCAAAATTGAGAAATTAGATTGAAGTATAGTGAAACTCACTTTACACTCAAAATATTTTTTTGGACCTGTAGTCCAAACACCTAAAAGGTGTGAAATCAATACAAAAGAGAATGATGAAATTGTGAAATAATAGCACGACTTGTTGCTCAAGGATACACATATTATTTTGGTACGTAAGATGCCTTGTAGCACAAGGAAAGTTCAATTTTCACCTGATGAATGTTGTTACAATATATTTATATGGCTCTCATTTGATAGATATGATTATATGAAGATCCCTGAAGGATCTCCTACTAGAAAAATCCTATAATGGATATAGAGAAATATCTTAAGATATTTTGAGAAAAATTTATCTCGATCAGCAGATCGATCAATTAGCTAATTGAATCTTGATAAATTATATCTATTGAGTACATGATGTTAGTGTCAAGAAAATATAAAATATCTCGATCTTGAAGACTTTAAATTTGCATGCATATTACTTAAATCTCATACTGATTGACGTGATAATATTCTTTTATTCTTGTTATTGAGATATGATTTATCACCGACCAAAATGCATTAGAATAAAAGTGAGATAATTTTTTCCATGAAAGCAATGATTTTATGAATATATGTTCGTCAAACTAACCATGCATGCAGATATAAGCTATTTTTCTGATTCAGAATAGTCAACTCTCAAGTATGTGATTATCTACATATGTCAATTTTGAGGCATCAACATGATCTGAATCTCATTCAATAGTTCCAACATCTACATATCGAGTTCAAATTCAAATAATTCAAGGAAGAGGTCTTGAAGACAGTGATGACCGCAAAGCTCTATTAAAAGAAGAACATATCATGAAACATATTGATTAAATGTGTTAGGGAAGAACATTTAAATGTTGTCATTTTTATCCTTAACAAATGTTTCAAACAGGGGGAGAAAAACTGCACTCTTTTTCCCTTTACCATGGTTTTTCCCACCGGGTTTTCCTGGAAAGGTTTTTAACGAGGCAGTTCCCACTAAAAGGATATTGTACTCTTTTTCCTTGACTAGAATTTTTCCCACCGGGTTTTTCCTAGTAAAGTTTTAATGAGGCATATCCTTGATGGACATCCAAGGGGGAGTGTTATGAATAAATATCAAGCTTTAGTGGATGTCCATCCATATGGCTTAGTGGATGTATTATTGCATGATCTTCCACTTTCCCCCACTAGTAAGTGGATCATAACTACCATTGTTCTTTCACTTCTCTATTGGTGTCCTATAAATAGGACTCTTGTATATCACTACTAGAAAATTCGCGTTTAGAGACCGATTTAGAGACCGATTTTAATGCAAATCGGTCACTAAATTAATTAGTGACCGATATAGAGACCAATTAAAATCAGTTGTAAAAACCTTGGTGGCTGATCTGTTGTGACCAATTTGTTGTGACCGAATTAGTGACTGAGTTTAGTGACCAATTTAGAGACTGAATTTAGAGACCGATTTAGTGACTGAATTTAGAGACCGATTTAGAGACTGAATTTAGAGACCGATTTAGAGACTGAATTTAGATACCGATTTAGTGACTGAATTTAGAGACCGATTTAGAGACTGATTTTAGAGACTGATTTAGTGACTGGATTTAGAGACCGAAATAGTGACTGATTTTAGTGACTGAATTTGTGACTAAATTCAGAGACCGAATTAGAGACTGCAAGCGACGTGACGTGCGACGCCTTGAACGACGCTATCAGCGACTGATTTAGTGACCCTTATTAAAGACCGTTATTGTGACCAATTTAGAATAATTTCTATGTTTTTTTGCGACCGATTCAGCGACCGAATTGAAAACGTGATATGTTAAATTCAGTCTCTAATTCGGTCTCCAATGAGTTTTTTTTTTGTTTTTTGATTATTCTCTCCGTTCCTTTTTATTTGTCGTTTGTGAAAGAAGAAAAAAGATCAAATTAAGATAGTGTATTTTTGCACCTTATCTTCCTATTATATACTTTTTATTAATATATATCTTAGTTTTAATCCACCAATAAAATCATATTTTTTTAAACACACTTTCTCTTTACAAACAATTGAAACAAAACTAAACAAAAACAATACCTTACCAAAAAGAACAAAACAAAAACAATAAAAAAGATTATATGAATAAAATTAGTAAAAAAAATAGATAAAATAAAAAGATTATATAAAATTTAGTCAATAAAAAAATTAGAAGGGAGAGTATAATAGACAAAGTATAACCTTAAATTGTCAAACTACAAATAAATAGAAACTAATAGTTTTTTTTTTATCTAAAACGAGAAATTAAAATGAAGGAGGGACTATTATTTATAATTTTTTTTACATGAAAGATAAAATATTATTATTTTTAATTGAAAATCCCTAAAAGCAATTTTTTAGATCTAATTTAATATCTCTAAAATTATTTCATAGACACCAAACAATTAATCATGCAACCCAGAGGATGCGGTTGTGCGGTCGGGACTCATCCTTCTTTTACTAAGGGTTCGAACCTCGCCTTGGGTACGGAGCAACTTTAAATCTCTAGGCCAGCTATCCCACCCTTTGGGTGCCTCCAATCTAGTGAAGGGAATAGTCACTGCGTTCGACAGTGTATACCTTGGTTCTCGAACAAAAAAAATAAGAAACAATTAATCATGCACACAACAATATTAACATAGTAGAATTAAGGATTACCAAATACTTATAAAAAAAGAGGAATTTTAAATCAAATAAAATCTGTATTAGAACATTAATGGATACTCTTGATGAAATTTCTCATTCTTCAGAGCAATATTGTTCTTCTATTTTGTCAAACGGGTCTTCAATTATTTCTCCTTCTTCACCTCTCATCAACGGTTCCAACGAGTCTTCCACTCTTTCTTCCTTTTGAACATATTCATGAGTCTTTTATTTTGTTTCTCTCTCAGATATGTTATTTATAGAATTTTACCCCTTCATAGAACCATTATTTTATTTTTTAATAAAGACTAAAGAACTATTTTTATATATAACAAACTTTGTTTAGATACCTATCGTAACAAACTTTGTTTTCAAAACAAAAAAAAAAGTTTCAAAAAACATATTTTAGTTTTTCATATATATATATATATATATATATATATATATATATATAGATCCGTTTGTACGTATCTATTTTTTCATTAACTTTCATGAAACATTCACTTTAGTAATTTGAAGTTTCTACCAATTAAAGCAAAATAAATAAAGTAGTAGTATGTGTTTAAAAAATAAAATAATACTACTTCCGTTCTTTTTTACTTGTCGTTTTAGAAAAAAATACTTGTTTCTTTTTACTTGTCGTTTCGGCAATTTAGGTTATATTTTGCCTATTATACCCTCCTTTCTATTTTATTTTATTGACTAAATTTTGTATAATATTTTTTTGTTGAAACAATATAATCTTTTTATCGTATATAAATTTTGTTTGTTTTTAAATAAAGTTTGTTACAATTTCTTTGTAAATAGATAATATTTGTGAAAAAGTATGAATTTATAGGTGGATTAAAAATATGATATATATTTAAAAAAGGGCATGATAAGAAATTTATGTGCAAAAATACACTCTCTTATTTTGGTCTTTTTTTTTTCTAAAACGACAAGTAAAAAGGAACGGAGGTAGTACTAAAGAAAAGGTAAAATAATTCTTACCAAAAAAGAAAAGCTAAAATAATTCAGAAATTAAAAAACATTAAGAATAAAAAAATTAAGAATAATAATATGTGAGAATTGGGAAGCCACGTACCAAACAAAATGTCCTATTAAAAATATTGCATTGTACAACAAAAAATATCGATGAAAAGTGTAATAAAAAAGCATAAATCCTAGGAAAATAGAATAAAGTTAGTTATATTATTTGTTGAAATCAAATTTACAAAATTATCCTTTAAATAAATATCTTTCTTTTGAGAGGGAAGATTTTCAGGCTAAAAGTTTAGTATTTTGTTGTCGCTAAATTAGTTGCTAATTATTACTTCCTCCGTTTTTTTTATTTGTCGTTTTAGACAAAAAAAAAAGACCAAAATAGGAGAGTGTATGTTTCACCTCTTTTTCCTATTATGCCTTTTTTTAAAATATATCATATTTTTAATCCACCAATAATTTCCTACTTTTTCACAAACATTATCTATTTCTAAAAAATTTGTAACAATTTTTTTTTGGTATAGTAACAAACTTTATTTAAAAACAAACAAAATTTGTATATAATAAAAGATTATATTGTTTCAACAAAAAAAAATTATACAAAATTTAGTCAACAAATAAAATAGAAAATAGGGTATAATAGGTAAAATATAATCTAAATTGCCAAAACGACAAGTAAAAAGGAACAAATATGTTTTTCTAAAACGACAAGTAAAAAGGAACGGAGGGAGTAGTTTTTAAATTGGTCATTACTTTAAATTGGTCAGTATATTATATTAGTGACTGATTTAGGATCAAAATATTTTTTATTATGTGACTAATTAATCAGTCTCTAAGTCAGTCACTAATATAAATATAGTAATTATTGGTCTATAATTCGATCACTATTTATTAGTCTCTAAATCGGTCGCTACTATAAATATAGTAATTATTGGTCTCTAAATCAGTCACTAATTATTAGTCTCTAAATCAGTCACTAGTATAAATATAGTAATTATTGGTATCTAAATCGGTTACTAGTTATTAGTCTCTAAATCGGTCACTAATATGAATATTGTAATTATTGGTCTCTAAATCAGTCACTAATTATTAGTCTCTAAATCGGTCACTAATATTAATATAGTAATTATTGGTTTCTAAATCGGTCACTAGTTATTAGTCTCTAAATCGGTCACTAATATAAATAAAGTAATTACTGGTCTCTAAATCAGTCACTAATTATTAGTCTCTAAATCGGTCACTAATATAAATATAGTAATTATTGGCCTCTAAATCAGTTACTAATTATCTGTCTCTAAATCGGTCACATAATAATAAATATTTTGGTCTCTAAATCGGTCACTAATTATCTGTCTCTAAATCGGTCACTAATATAATATTAGTGACCGATTTAGCGACCAAAATATTTATTACTATGTGACCGATTATTTGGTCTCTATATCGGTCGCTATATTATATTAGTGACCGATTTAGCAACCAAATATTTTTTTACTTTGAACTCAAAATTTTGGTCTCTAATTCAGTCTCTATAATGACCAAAAAATTTTGGTCGCTAAATCGGTCTCTAAATGCGATTTTTCTAGTAGTGTATGATGTAAAGACACACATGAATAGAATAATACAAAGCTTCTCTATCTCTATTCTCTATTTTCTATAGCTCTAGAAGATTATTTCTAACAATCTTTTTATTGTATACCAATTTTGTTTGTTTTTAAATAAAGTTTGTTACAATTTTTTTGGAAATAGATAATGTTTATGAAAAATTATGAATTCATTGGTGGATTAAAAACATGATATATATTTAAAAAAGGGCATGATAGGAAATTTTGGTGCAAAAATACATTCTCCTATTTTGGTCTTTTTTTTGCTTCTAGTATAATTTATAATATATGTGTCATACCTCAAATTTTACACACTTGATTTGGTGTATATATATATATATTGTTTGGTCGATTTATTTTTCAAAATAGCAAGTTAATTGAGATGACTATGAGAAGAACATTTAAAAATATTACTAATATAAGGTCATGAGTTCAAGCCCCATTTAGTACCTTTATTTTTCATCTCATTAATAATATTAATTTTTTATAATTTATTTTTCAGACAATTTTTTTTTCTATTTATTTTTATTAATATTAAAAAAAATTATTCTCACTTTTTTGTTTGTTCAAAATTATAAAAATAAAATCTATATATAAAAAGAAAATATATAAAATTGAGTAGAAAACAAAGGAAAAGACACTAAAACATAAAAAAGAAGTAAATTAAAAGAGAACCAAATCTTCCTTTGAAGAGCAAATCAAACACAAAAATAAACCAAATCTCCTCAAATTAATTTACCAACCAAATCTCTATAAGATTCAATTAAATTTTAAAAATCTAATTCTAAAACTATAAATAAAGATCTATCCTACACATTACATCACAACCAATTCTCTACGGTACACAATCTAAAAATCAGAGAACAGAAGCAGCACCAGTAGAACTAGCAGGGACAAAATACTGCTTGCTAAGTTTTTTAATTTCTTCTTAACTTCTGCTATTTACTTGAAAGATCATGGCGAGAAAACACGAAGGTAGAGCAGTGGGTATAGACCTTGGAACAACATACTCTTGTGTTGGAGTGTGGTTAGAGCAACACAGGAGAGTGGAGATTATCAGCAATGATCAAGGAAATAGGACTACTCCTTCTTTTGTTGCTTTTACTGATGATAAAAGATTGATTGGTGATGCTGCTAAGAATCAAATTTCCGGCAACCCCAAAAACACTATCTTTGGTATATTTCTATTTCTACAATTTGTTATGGAACACAGACACTCTTCGGATATCGTATGAAAAATTATAAAATTTGAACCGACTGTTTTTGATCAGTTCAGTTTTTTTTTTGTTAAAAAACTTAATAAATAGTTTGCACCCTGAGTTAGGGTCCTGGCTCTGCCACTGCATTGAATTACTATTATTTTTTCAAATTTTTATCCATGTTGACGCGTTATTGTTCGTGTCAAGTGTTTGCGCTTCATATTTTTCGTCACTTCATTTTTTCTAATTTTGTATTGCATTGCATTTCTATAGTTAGTTGGACAAATGAATGATATGTATTTACTAATTACAATCATTTTTCTTGTAGATGCTAAGAGACTAATTGGTAGGAAATTTAGTGACCCTCTTGTTCAAAATGATATATTGTTGTGGCCATTCAAGGTTGTTGCCGGGGAAAATGACAAACCTATGATTACTCTTAAGTTTAAGGGTCAAGAGAAGAAGTTTTGTGCTGAACAAATATCATCTATGATTCTTACAAAGATGCGAAAAGTTGCTGAGGTATATCTGCGGTATCCTGTCAAAAATGTTGTTGTTACTGTGCCGGCTTATTTCAATGATTCTCAGCGAAAAGCCACCATAGATGCTGGTGCAATTGCTGGCCTTAATGTCATTCGGATTATCAACGAACCTACTGCTGCAGCTATTGCTTATGGATTTGATATGAGAAATGATATTGATGGTAAACGAAATATTTTCGTCTTTGATCTTGGGGGTGGTACATTTGATGTGTCTATCCTCACAATTAAGGGTGATGTCATTGAAGTTAAAGCCACGACTGGAAACACTCACCTAGGGGGAGAAGACTTTGATAACAGAATGGTTAATTACTTTGTAGAGGAGTTTAAAAAGAAGAATAAAGTGGATATTAGTGGTAATGCAAGAGCCTTAAGGAGGTTGAGAACGGCTTGCGAAAGGGCGAAACGGATACTCTCATTTGCTCTTGTAACTACAGTGGAGGTAGATTCTTTATTTCATGGAATTGACTTCTCTTCATCAATAACTCGTGCCAAGTTTGAGGAAATTAATATGGACCTTTTTAATGAGTGTATGAAAACTGTTGAGATTTGTCTAAGTGATTCAAAGATATACAAGAGTGATATTGATGAAGTAGTTCTTGTGGGTGGCTCGTCTAGGATTCCTAAAGTGCAGGATCTATTGCTAGACTTTTTCAAGGGGAAGGATCTGTGCAAGAGTATCAATATGGATGAGGCTGTTGCTTACGGTGCGGCTGTTCAAGCTGCTATTTTGAGTGAAGGGTTTAAGAATTTACCGAACTTAGTGCTTTTTGATGTTACCCCATTGTCACTTGGTATTTCATGTTATACAGAAAATATCATGGATGTGGTGATTCCTAGGAATTCTTCTGTGCCTGTCAAGAAGACCAAACAGTTTGTAACCGCTAGAGATAACCACTGCACAGTTTCGATTAACGTTTATGAAGGTGAGAGAGCAAGAGCCACAGACAACAATCTGCTTGGTTCGTTCTACCTTTCTTGCCTTCCAGGTGCCCCACGTGGCCATCCTTTGGATGTTTGTTTTGAAATTGATGAAAATGGTATCCTAACTGTTTCTGCTAAGGAAGTATCTACAGGAAATACAAACGAGATCATCATAACCAATGAGAAAGGCAGGTTGTCAACATTTGAAATTAAAAAAATGATTGAAGAAGCTGAGACATACCGTGTTGAAGATCATAAATTTTTAAGGAAGGCCAAAGTACTAAATGAATTGGATCATTGTGTTTACAATGTGAAGAATGCTTTAAAGAAGAAGGAAGTTTATTCAATGCTCACCCCTCAGGAAAGTGAAAAGATCAACAAGGCAATTACTGTTGCCATGAATTTGCTTGATAAGAATGATGAACATAAAGAAATTAAGGTTCTTGAGGGTCTTCTAAAGCTGCTGACTACCGTGCTGGAAAACCTTAAAGCAAGGACCGGCTAGTTTTCATTTTATTTATTTAGTTTAGTTATCAAAGTAGTTACATAATTTTTGCATTAAACTTGTTAATTTTTTTTCTTCTGTCTCTTTCAATGCATGATTGTTCATCTTTAAGGTTTGTCGAAACAATGAAAAGATACTTGGGAAACTTGTATGAACAATCAAACATGTGTCGTACGAATTTCGGACACAAAACACGTCTAACTTCAAAGGATTGAAGTATTGAACAAAAGCCTTGATGAATAAATATTTCCACGAATTTCTCCAAATTGATTTCTATTACACATTTAAACTACTACTTCCGTACCAAAATATATGTTGTTTTGACCATATCACACAAATTAAGAAATGTAATAAATGTTGTATAGAAAAGATAAATTATGAGTTAGTTTACAAAATTATCCTTCATCAATGGATATGTGAAAGATAAATTATAAAATAAAATTAAAAGAAGAAAGAAAAATAATTAGTTAAGGGTATAAGAGAAAAAATAGCATTAAATGCTTTGTTGGTAATATAAAACGACATATATTGTGGTATAATTTTTTTCTCAAAACGGCATATATTTTACTACAGAGGGAGTATTATGGAATTCTCATATCTAATTGCAAAATTAAAGATTTTTTGTAACACTGGGAAGATTATGTGATTCCCATTAGATTTTCATTATTCTATGAAGATATATCACAGCGTGCGGCCGTGTGTTTCAACAGCGGCAATCAGCAGAACGACGCTGGTGCCATATGGGCAGCGGTGGGTTGAGGTTGTGGGTCGAGGTCAAGCAACACGCTTGTGAAATGGGTCTCCTTTCTCATGAACACACATTCATAAACACGCTGATGCCATATGCGGGGCTTGGAAGATGAAGATTATCCATCACTTATGAACACATTCATATCTTATCTCAACCAATGCGAAACTCTGCTGATTTATCTCATCAAACACTCAGAAGCAGAAGTTATATGATGCTAATAAAGTACTTATTTGACAAGTTCATCTTCAAATAAGAAATAAAGTGCATAAAAACCATATATCATATTTCAATACACATCTTCCTCACGAAGTTGTTTATTACAAAAGAAACCCAAAAATAAAAAAACCATTAGATAAACATACTAAGGCATATGAACTATGAAGCATTGACACGAACACTCAATACTGACACTTCGACACAAATAAAAATTTGAGAAAATAATATAATTCAATGTAATCCTAAGTGTCAGTGTCATGTTAGTGTCGGACACGCCTAATCCAAGGAGTGTCCGTGCTTCATAGCATATGAATATAAAATTGTTCATCTTCATAAAGATGAATGTAATAACTATGCATTACATCAACCACTAATGCAAATGCAAATTCCTCAAGTTGTATGAAAAGATAGGATATTAATAGGCATCTATAATAGCATTTTTTTCTCCAAATAGGAACAAGAACAAAACTAACAAGCACCATAAAACTGCATATAACTTAAAGACACAAAACCTTAACTAGATCACAATGCTGAAAAGGATGTTTCTGTCTCTCTTTATCTTCCATTTTGTTCAGCAAGCCTTGATCTACACCCTACTTGTTCTAGAAACTTCGTTAGGCGCAAATGCTTCGCAGCCCATTGTTCAGCCAATTTCTGTTCTTTGGTTTCTGCATCTCTTCTCAACCCCGCTAACTGTTCCCTATATTCTCCTTCAATTCTATCCAACGCAACCGCTTGTTCCTCCCTTAAAGCTTTTATCTTTGCTTCGATTTCCTCCATCTTCTCCCTCCTTCGACTCGCTTTCTCTGACTCCAGCTGCAGCTCCACTCGGCTTAACCTCCACGCAGCCTCTTTCTTATGTGCTGCTAATGCATGATGCACTTCTTCTAACTCCTTACAACAATCAACCAACTCAGACATAACCATGTTTTCTCCGTAAGATAGAACAGCTCCATGAGGAGCTACGTTTCCAAGGACAAGAGGTGTGTTGTCTGGTCCTCGTACGGGCTGCTGCATCCACGGAGGAGGCGCTGCGACTGTCGAGGGAGAGAGGCTTAGTGTCACTGATGGGGAATTTGGCCTAACAGGTGCAGTGTTGTTTGAATTTGAAAGCCAAGAAGGAAGTAATCCCGGTGTTGGGGCTTGTGCATCGGTATGCAGATAAGAACTGTTGGAAGCTGCCATAACAAATGAAGGCGAAGGTCTTTCTTTAACTAGTTTCTCGGCAAAACTTTCAAGTATATGTTCGTACTTGCTATCGTTAATTGGGTCAATGGTTCTGTTAATACTACCTTTTGTTTCTCTTTGTTGCTTTTCTTTGAATACTTCCCACCACTTCCCTAATCTTTTAGCAGTGCGACCAGGGACTTGTGCGGCGATTTTCTTCCATTTATTTCCGTGTGTTGCTTGAAGGCTAATGACAAGGCGTTGCTCTTCCTCAGTGAGAGATCCTTTCTTAATACCGGGCTTGAGGTAGTTTTTCCACCTTTCTAAGCACGATTTTGCGTCCCTATTAAGAGGTGTGTTCATGCGCTGAGACACGAGGTTCCATTCCCTAGGACCATACTGTTTGACATAAGCGCGTAGTAATGCATCCTCTTCTGCTCTCCACCGTTGCCTATCCTTCATTTCCAAGTGCATATCCGACATCTGGTTTCTCGAAACTTAAAATCTTCATAATGTCTCTGGAAAATTCATGACAATTTCAATGCATCAATTCACTGTGAAACAAAGTAGTATCTATCAAGAGGGCGAAATGTGAGGTTTCTATACGTACAAAAGTAATCGAGTAAATTCAGAAGCAAAAGAAAATGATTAATTCAATAAGAAATATCAATAAACTGCATCAATTTATTATGCAAATTAACACAAGAATCAGATAATATATGTCAGAAATGTTATATTTCTACATGCAACAATGAAAGAAAACTCATATGCAATGAAGAATCTAACAGAAACAACCAATGCATACAAAACATTTATTTACGACACATGAATTGATAAAAACAGAAACTCTCTAGGATCAATCAATACCCTTTGACTTCAAACCATTAAAATTTCTCAGCTCAAGTACTCAAGACTAATGATGACATCAATTATTTCTATCAGTGCCTAAATGCTAAACTATTCGACCGGCAGATTAATGTTCCAAGTTTACATAGTAAAATCAATGTATGAAGTCAATATGTCAAATTACAATCACATAATCTAAAATAGATTTTGTAAATTATCAATTTCTTTCCTTTTCCAGTACAAATTCTATTTTCCTAATTTCAATAAGACAGTCAAATTTTGTGGCCTTTGTTAAAGAGGCACCAATAATTGAGAACACAGTTGTTACATTTACAAATAGTAATAATTTATTACATTTAAATTATCATATGAAGATTAGGATAACAAAAATTTGCATACATTGAGGATCTGAATTAAAACAGGAAATCAAGAACAATGAATGAAAACCTCAGCACCAATGGTGGTAAAAGACAAAAAAAAATTCAGGAATGGTGTCACAAGGTTATACAGAAACATTCATTTCAAGACAAATAATTCTTGAATTGAAATTTTAGATTAGTATCCACACAAGTAAGAATCACTAGCAGCTAAAAAACAGAACAAAAAATGGACATTTAATTCATAAACATTATGAAACATATTGGAGTAACAGCAAAATAAAAAGCACAAAAACAGTAACATAAAACACATTATTTATACAATATAACATCATATACTAACACATGAGCTTCAATATGAAAAACTTCCAAGTAAATTCAAATTAACTAAACCCAAAAACATGCTTATTATGCAACAAAACAACAGAACAACCTGTTGAACAAAAGAAGAACACAAGAACAAGAATCATATCCACCAAAACAAACCCACATAACAAAAATCTAAAAAAACCACATTTTTATAAGAAAAAAAGAACCTTTTAGATATATAATAACAACCCAGATGGATTTTGTTGAAGTTAAAGCAAGTAAAGAAAAAGGGTTGAAAAGAAAAAGGTAGAAAAAATGAACAACACTACTACTGTATTATCACTACCTTTGAGTGTGTTTAAGAACAAGGTAAGAAATTCTGGTCCATGAAAGAAAAGAGAGGAAGTTAAAATGGGTTCTTAGAAAAAGAGGAAGTGAAAACCGAGGTGCAGTGTAATGCAGGAGGAAGCAGTACCTTATCATGGTTTACTAGAGAGAGAGAGAAAGAGAGATGGACCAGAGAGAGAGAGAGAAAAGTGTGATAAGACAAGACATGAAGAGAGAGACCCCACAAGAGAGAGATAATACAAAGAAAGAGAGAGAGAGAGAGTACGTCAGATTCAGCGCTTATTATGCGAGAAAGAAAGGGCACGCGAGTGATAAGGGACACACATGATCAGTTCACTCATAGCAGTAGCAGGTAGGTTAATTCACGCTGTAACCCATTCATTTTTCTAATTTCTAACTAACAAAAAAATGTTTACATGCAACTAATTTTTGGTAAAATAACTCTAAGTAGTATTCCCCTCCGTTTTAAAACTATTAGTATAAGTAACTCGTGCAATGCATGGATTAATATTCAAAATTATTATTAACAATTGTATTCAATTTCGAGTCTTTAAAATTATTATGAATACGAATAATACTATAACAAATACGAATTTTACAAAAAAAATTCTGGTAGATTGAAAGTTTATATTATATAGATCTCATTCATACAAATTTTTAAAATTATCTATTGTTGAAAAAGATTTCAAATAATTCGTAAGTTTAAATTTCTTTATTTTTCCAATTACTTGTGAAATTGATTTTATATTTTATTATTTAAATATGAAAAATAATTGTACATTTAAGGATTTTAAAGGGATAGAACATGGTGTAGAACATAAAAAATTAATGTATTTAAAATTAAAGTTATTCTCCTTATTATAAAGTAAAACATTAGCCGACTTTTGAGTAGAGAATGGACTGTTGTTATTAATCACACTTATCGGGAGGGGAATGCTTGTGCTGATGTTTTGGCTAAGATAAGAGCAGCTGCAAACTAGCCACTATTTGTGTTAGTAGATCCTCTGCGCCCCGCGCTGATGCATGGGGAGTAGCTTTTGTTAGAGAATAGTCTCTTTATTTTTCTTTTTCCTTTTCTCTTTCGTAACCAATAAAATAAAGTAAAATATGATAAAATATGCTTCAAAATATTAATGTATTTAAAGTTAAAGTTATTCTCAAAATATCATAAAATATGCTTTAAAAAAAATCATAAAATTTGTTTTGTAGATGTTGGTGGGAATTGAACCTTGTACCTCTTACTAAAATTCCTACCTTCTGTATAAAATAAAATATCATAAAAATTATTATTTTGACCTTGATGGGAGTTGAACCGAGTTTCTCTTACTAAAACTTTTAACTAAATCTATATAGTATAAAATTAAGGAGGAGGTGACGCATAGGATTTTGTTCATTGAGAGAATGCGACATGAGAAATATATCATGAGAGAGACATTATTAAATATATTATATAGAGATAGAGATAGAGATTGTGTTTTTATTTTTTTAGTTTTGTCTCAAAATTAATTTTTTATTGGGAAATCAATGTGGTGTATGGTATATGGTTTTTTATTTTTTTATAAGCAAAATATATTATAAGAGTGTACAAGAGGTACTCAATCCGTTACAACCAAGAAGGAAAAAGAGGTAAAAGAGTGACGTCTAGACCAGCCTGTGAACCAAAACCAAGAAGTGACTTTAATGTTGTCTAGCAAAACATCACCAACTCGAGTGCTTCCATTAAAAATGATATTATTTCTAAGCTTCCACAAACACCACGTAGTCGCTAATCAAATTAGATGGCGAACACGACTTCCCTTTTTCAACTAGGACAAATCACCAAAGCTAACAAAATGATGCCAAATTTCCAAGCCTATAATGTCATACGGACACCAATCTATTGAAATACCGCCTCTCACACACTCTTGACAAAAGAGCATTGAATAAAAAGATGAGCATAATCTTCAACTTGATGGGAACAGAACAAACAGATCAATCGGATTGAGTAAAATACCCCGATGGTGGAGAGCAGCCCTCGTAGGAAGTTTCTCTAATAAAAACCGCCAACGGAACAAACTAACATTAGAAGGGACATCATTCTTCCACATCATCATCACCGCCCCCAGAACATTATCATTCACAAAGGCCATTGGCCTAGCCTATAACAACACACTATCAAACCTGTCCACCTGAAAAAAAAATTGGCTAGGAATTCTTGAAATTCAAGAAGTTGGATCTACTCAATATCAGACAAAGGGTCACGCCACCTCCAATTCCACATATCACTAGGACTTAGTCTGTCAGAAATCATAGCATCTGGATATTCCTCTTGGGGCATAAAGAAAAGGAAAACAGATTAAAAAAGGTTGGTTTCCAAACCATTGAAACTTCCAGAACCCAATATTAGAACCATTACCAACACAACATCTCTTATTAGTGCTGAACAAGTCATTCCCTCCTTCCCTATCCATACCAATCAAATCCTTCCACCAAAGAGAAGTCTGACAACTGACCATAGGTTCGACCCCACTCACTAGGGATGATGGTAAATGACCATATCGAAAACGCAAAAGATCAGCCCACATCGCCTCTTTTTCATCTAAAATTCTCCATTTCCATTTGAGCAACAAAGATAAATTAAACAATTCTAAATTTTTACCCCTAATCCTCCTTGCTCCTTAGGTAAACAAATTTCATTCCATTTAATCCAACACACTTTTCTAGCTTCTAACCCTCCTCCTCATAAGAAATTCCTCTGAATCTGAACTAGAGCTTTTAAAACACACTTATGTACTTTAATGAATGAAAAGAAATAAAGAGGGATACTGGCTAGTACCGAATTTATCAAAGTAAGTCGACCTCCATAAGACAGATGGCGGCTGTTCCAGGATGTTAAGCGATTAGACATAGCCTCTAACATTGATTTCCAAGTCTCTCGGCGACGGGGATTAGCCCCAACAGGGATTCTGAGGAATTTAAAAGGAACAACGTCGGAACAGCAAGACAGGAAAGAAGAACCAGCGACCAAAAAACCATCTTCCGTATTTAAACCATACAACTTGCTCTCACAAATTATCCCAAACACCTTCCCCAATCAAAATAGTATCGTCTGTAAACTGAAGAATTTGACACTAGATATCATTGTTAACCTTGAAGCCCTTAATCTTGCCAATCGCGAGCGCCTGTCTCATCAGCCCTGCTAAACCCTCAACAACAATAAGGAAAAGAAAAGGCGATAAAGGATCGCCTTGTCGGAGACCTTTACCAAAATCAAAATCGTCGGTAGGGCTTCCATTCACTAGAATAGACATAGAACTCTGAAAAATGCAAGCACACATCCAATGTAACCAACCTTCCTCAAACCCCATTTTAATCATCATCTGCTCCAAAAAAACTCCAACCTATGGTATCGTAAGCCTTTTCAAAGTCAACCTTGAAAAGAAAACAATTATCCTTCCTTCTTTTGGCTAAATCAATAATCTCGTTTAACACCACCACCCCATCTAAAATTTGTCTGTGGGGAAGAAAGGCTGATTGACATTTAGAGATCAATTTGCTAAGGACAGATTTCATCCTATGAGCCAACAATTTCAATACAATTTTATACAAACACCCTATCAAACAAATCGGTCGGTAATCAAACAGATCTTGAGGATGGTCCTTTTTAGGAATTAAAGTTAAGAAAGAAGCGGTCACCGCTTTGGCAAGAAAGCATTGACATGAAACTCATGTATGAAAGCCATCACATCATGCTTGACAATATCCCAACAAGTCTTTAGAAAGTTAAAATTAAAACCATCCGGTCCCGGACTCTTATTGCCATCGCAACTCCAAACAAATTCTTTGATCTCTTCCTCAGAAAAAGGTGATAATAAAAGAGCATTGTCAGCGGCTGAGAGCATATTAAAGTCAATACCATGTAGAAAAGAGTGATCCCTCCATTCTTCAGAAAAATGAGCGGCATATTGATCCTTCACCTCCTTTTTAACATTTTCCACCCCACTCATCCCTTTATTTAAGGACACCACAAGATTTCTACGCCATCTACTTTTGATACTAGCATGGAAGAAACGCGTGTTGGAATCACCTTCTTGAACCCACCGTGTTCTGGATTTTTGGTTAAGAATGCTTTCCTTATAAGAATTTGTTCCCAAAACTTCTTAACCAACTCCTTAGAGTGGAGCTCACTTTGATCAACATCACCATTTGCAATCATATAATCAACTACATTTAACTGTTTTACGGTATTGTCTATGTTAAGATCAACAACCCCAAAGACTTCTCTATTCCACACCTTTAAACTCTCCTTCAACTTTTTCAACTTTTCTTTCAACACAAAAGCTTTTTTTCTTCCTTGAAACTTCAGCTTCTTCCAAGTATCGGATACAAAAGAAATAAAATCCGGATGATCAATCCAACAATTGTTAAAACGGAAGGGTTTAGGACCCTAGTTGAGACTAGACGAGATGAGCCAAATAGGGCAGTGGTTAGATATGTCACGCTCGCCTATCCATTGATTAGAAATACCACCTTTCTCAATGAAACCTTCGGATAACAAAAATCGGTCCAACCGGCTCATAGCGGACCCATAAGGACTAAACCAAGAAAAAGACTTCCCGGTAACAGGAATATCAATAACCTCCATGACATCGATAAAGTGAGCAAATTCATACCGTTCTACTTGTCCCCCTCCACCACGGCAACCTTTTCGTTCCCACACCTTGAGAGTGTATGGTATATGGTGATGTTTGGTGTATAAGTCATTAATTTAATTATAACGAATACAAATTTTGTAAAATTTATTATTAAATTAAAAATTTATATCGTATAGATCATCGGTACAAATTTTAAAAAGTTTGAAAATCATTTGATATGTTATTGAGATTCGTTAATCTTGATAATATAATTTTTTTTAAAGATTAACGGTTTATGAATTTTTATTAAATATCGTTACTCTTGATGGATGTCAATTTTTTTTTTAAATTTTGTATGAATAATTTATATCATTGTATACTTTTTTATTACAAAGAATTTGTTAGTAATTAGTACTTATTAAACATTTTATACATAAACATAAACAATATTATTATATTTTAAGATCTTTTAACACCATCTCTAATGGTAGGTATTTATTTTTTTAAGAATTGATAATTAAGAGGTGCTTTCAGTGAAACAAAACACAAAATGAATATTTAAAAGATACTGATTTTGTTTTTTTGACGAGAGAAAAAAAAAGATATTGATTCATTTTTTATTTATTAAAACAAGCTTAATGCATTTCATTCATAATAATAAGTTCAATACAAGGTGGACAATGATTAAACACTTGGGGATTAGCTATAAAGCGAGTTGCTTGAGCTAATTCATCAGCCATTCAATTTGCTTGTCTCCGGATAGAACTGACCTTACAGTAAAAGATATTGATTCATATAAATAAACAATAGTACCTATTTTATTTTTATGGAATCTATTGATGTAGAGTTATTAGTAAGATGTATTATTTGCGGAATTCATTTAAAACTTTTTAAAAATGGGTTGAATGTTTATTAATATTAAAAAAATATATAAATAGGTTTTTTTTTTTTGACGGAAATATATAAATAGGTTATTGAGAACCAGTTAATTAAATACTCAAAAATTAGGATTTCCACTGTGCTGGTGGATGTATGAAAAATTATAAGAGGTCTGTATACTCTTTGCTTTAATAGTTTGGGCCTTTAAGCATGTCCTAGACTCATGTCTACACGAAGGAAAAGTATAACTTGAAAGACTTTTATAAATAATTTAGTGTTCATCAGTTATGAATAACTTTATAACAAATATGAATTTTGATAAATTAATTGTTATTGAAAATTTATATCATATATATTATTTGTTTAAAATTTTAATTAAAAAAATTGAAAAATATTTAATATGATATTGAGACACATTAAAATTAACAATATTCAAAAAATAAATTATAAATTGTATAAATTTTCAATCAAAGGTGAATTTTAATTTATGAAATTCATATTGGTTTCATCATTAAAAACTTGTGACAATGCCCTACATGAATTCCTATTTAGAAATTCTCAATGAATCATTAAGTTTTTGTTTTGATCAAGCAACATAATGACTAGAAATTTCACTCTTGTGAATATGTGGAGTATCCGAGATTTGAACCTCAACTCTTACATATAAAATACGATGTTTTTATCAACTGAGTTAAATTCATGAAGACTGAAACACTAAATTATAGGGAAATATAAATAAGAGGTTTGTCCCATGCATGACTTAAATTCTATAAGCGCTAACAACATCTTAACAACATTATTTAGTAATAAATAATATAATTATTTACTAACATTGTTTTAAAGAAAATATTCTTATATTCTTCTATAAAAAACACTAAACTGAATATGCTTCTTCAAGTCCCATAAACATACCTCAGTTAGTAGAATTTTTATACGTAATGTGTAAAAACTAGGGTTTAAACTCTGATATGTTCACTTTTTTATTTTTAAAAGTAGAAATTCTAATTACTAAATTACATGAAAAAAAATGAATATGATTCTTCGGTATATAACATGTGAATTTGGATAATTTCTTTCACTGTTTCTCTATTTCTCTCTTTACTATCCATCTCATTCTTCTAATCTTCTTGGTTTATCTTTATTGTAAAATAAGAAAATTATCGAGTAAAATTATGAGAGATGAAAAATAGGGAGAAATAAAGAAAAGTGAACGAAAATTAAATTTCATAAACATATAAATGAATTTGCATTTTTCTATTTTCCAAATGAAAGGGATGTGTATAACTGTACAAGTGTAACAGCATTCCATAAATAAACATGACAAAAAAGGAACCCACTAGAGTATACCATATGCATACGTCTCTCTCTTGGGGAATTTTAGAGTAAGTGTTACTGTGCTTTTTTAGGAGCAACTGTTTCAAAATATCTATGCTCAATCAATTCCAGGAATTTAAAACAAAAATTGATTACATATTTGATTTTTTTTCGTCCGGTAGTCTAGCGATGAGAAATTTCATTCTTTAGGTGGATTGAGTGGGATGAACCCCAATCCTCTGCATATATAATGCAATATCTAATTACATATTTGATTTATGATATCTTATGATTTTTTTATATATCGAAAATATAAATTGTTCCCGCTTGAAATTGATCCGTGGATCTCCCCTACTCAACTCATATGTCCCCCAACTCATATCACTTGAGTTATCTTACGGGGATCTCTTATGTTTATTTTAAATTTTAATTTGGTCATTTAACTTTAAAAAGATTAAATTTAATCATTTTAGTCAAATTTCAGTTTAAATCGTCCATATAGCTAACGAATTTGCATACGCAGACAACTTAAGAGGGTGTCACGTAGAAATTTTAGACAAATTAACTCAAAATTTAACTTAAAGTTAAAAGAAATTAATTTAAAATTTAATAAAAATGACGAACTTATGTTGACATCAATAACATAACGAACTAAACTGAAACTTTTAAAACATAGAGTATCAACATAAAATCTAAAATAAAGATATGGAAGCAAATATACAATTAAGCCAATTATAAACTATGAGATCGTTTGTTACAAATTAAAAAAATAATAATATGATGTTGATAAAGTTAAAAAATTTTGAAAATATTTTTCAGAAACCTAAAAGATTACTAAAATGATTCGCATATTAAGTCACTATTCTTTAAAAGTTTAACTATCATTTTTGTTCTTGTATGTATAAAAAAATTTGATTTTAGTCACTGTATCAATTTTTATTGTAAATAAGTTCCTGAATCTACCAAATTTTTTACTTTTAATTTTTAAAGTTAAAATCCGCAAGGAAATTCGTAGGAAAATCTGCAGGAAACTTGCGAATTTTCTTGCGGATTTTAGCTTTTGAGATCTAAAGCAAAACGTTTGATTGATTTAGAGACTTATTTAGAACAAAAATCGATACAGAGACTAAAATCAAAATTCTGCGTACATACATATACGAAAATGATAGTTAAACCTTTTTTAAACATTCGTGACATTGTCCAACATTATATAAACAAATAAATGATGTCCTTGTTGCTACTCATTAAACTACTTTGAAATAAGCTCTTGACCATGTTCTTTCTCAACTAAGGATGACAAATTATCTGTTAATACATCTTTCATCCAATCCATCCAACAGTTTATCCATCCAATATCTGTCGATTAGTAAAAAAACAATTTATGAATATATATATATATATATATATATATATATATATATATAGGGATTGCTAACTACGACCCCATGTAGGTCGTAGTTAGCAACTATGACCTGCATGAATTACTCTAAATCCCCCCCACCTTTTACTCACGCGCGCCCCACACCCATGATAATTTCTCCGCGCGCCCCCCACACCCTTTCTCCGCGCGCCCCCCACCCCCATGTATTTTTTACATGGGTCATAGTTGCTAACTACGACCCACATGGTCGTAGTTAGCAGCCCCATATATATATATATATAAAAGATAATTATATATGTGTCGAAAGTAAACGGGCAACAAGTTGTGCCGCTACTCCTTTTTGAATTGCAAAACTAATTCGCTTAAAGATCACATTTACAGATTTGGGAGACACAACAATGTTATGCATGACTTTTTGAACTCTATTGAGAAGATTAACAACATCTGATGCCAAAAAGACAAATTAAAGTGTCAAAATTAAATGATATAAAAATATATTGATTGTCATAACACGCTTTTTTATAAATTAAATTAAATCAATCCATTTAAATATAAATAGATAATATGATTTCATCCTTCCCATTTTAAAGATCTTATGGATAATTTATTTTAATAAAACAAAATAATTTAATACATAAAAATAGAAGAAAAAATAAAATAATATTATTTATATATATTTTAAAACAAATAATATTATAATAATATTTTAAAGAGTGGCGGTCAACATCGGATCTCCGCCACCGACCACAATGGGATTGCCAAAAACCCAATATCCACCTGGAAACCACCGTGGTCAACGACGACGAACCACTTTGGTCAAAGCCATTGTCAACCCAATCCCAGCATAACCACCCCTATTTAATAATAAAAAATTATTTTTATTAATTATAATAAATATTTAAATAATTTTATAATAAAAAAGAAATTGGGTCAAAAATACTGTTTTGGGCTTTAACAAAAATAATATTGTGGGCTGAACATATTCAATTTACTAATAATATACCCTTCAAATTTATAATACAAAAATTATATGTTTAAAAAAAATAAAAATTAAATAATCTCTAACAACTCCTTCTATTTGAACCCCCCTCTCTGGTCTGCTCTTTACAGCGTCTTTTTACTAATCCATCCCCTGTCCAGTTTTTTTTTTTTTCTTGCGTTACTTTTTCTTCTTTTTTCTATTATTCAATTTTTTTTTTACTTCTTTTCTTCATGTTTATTTCTTACCATTTTATTTACTCATTTTATTTTATAGTATTTAGTTTATTTTATGGCGTTTAGTTAGTTCATTTTCTTTATTTATTTTCTAGTCTTTTTTATTTCATGTCATTATTATTGCATATTGTTTTTATTTTTTGAATTGTAACTTTGGACTAAAATTAAACCTAAACAAAAATGGAGACGGACCAAGGATAGACCTCAAAATCATTAGTTCAGTTTAGTTCTTAGAATATCTTTCACTTTCTCTTCTCCCCCCATTTCTTACATTTCCTTTCTCTCATTCTTAAGCACATTTAAAAGCAAATAAAAAGAAGTAAGTAAATTAGAGGTTACCATGGAGTACCATGAACATTTAAGATGCTAATACATTTCCTAAACGTAACTAACCCTCGAGCTTAGAATCTCTCCTTTTAGATTTTCGATACTTTCCTCTATTTAGAAATGAAAGATCAATGTAGTGGTGGAAATCTCAAAATTCCCGCAACACATTCCTCATAAGCATAAGACTATTTAGCGATCCTTAGTGTGAGAACAAACTCACAAGCATTAAGAAGAAGTTGCAAGTGAAAAACAACACCAATGTGCATATGACAAAACATTTACAGGATGTCGCATAACAAACATGACATGAATTATATTCAGGTGTATCAAATGTTACTGAAAATTTGCTCTTCTTCAATATTCTATCCAAATCAATTAACTTTCTATTTCATCTTTGAAACCTTTGATATTGAGTCTTTGAAATCTTCATTCACATGACCTTAACTCAAAGATGACCATATATATTTTTAACCAAAAACTCATAACAAAACAAGAAAGTCATATGCATTAATGTCATATCCTATTAGTTGTTGCAGCCAAGGAGGAGGAGTATTGCATTACATTACATCACTACAGAGAGAGAGAGAGTGAGTGAAAACATAGAAGAATGTAAAAGTGATGGTGGAAGTGAGGTAGGAAGTGAATGATATAAGCTAAAAGGGTCAAATGGAGCCATGAGATATGACATTGGTGAAAATGATGCATTCTTTCTTTCATTGCAAAAGATAGCACACTACGATCTGTTTCTCTTTATTTACTTATTTTTTGGTACAAATCAGTTCCTCTTTATTTATTAGGAAGAGATTATTTGTTTGTACTTATTTGTACAATGACATAACAATAACTCACCAGGTGGAGTCTGAATTGCACAACACATAAAATTTTCTCAACTTGCACAACTCTCATTTAAGAGTTAAGATTGCATTCCAAAATTTGAAGAGTCATTACAATGTTAGTTATTTTTAAAAGATTTTTTTTAAATACTTTGTTAAGAAATAATTTTTTTCCTTGCAATGTTAACAAATAATGTTAGTTTTCGTATATATCTTTTTTTTTGACGAAAATTTATTTATATATATATATATATATTTTTTGACGAATTTTTTTTTGTTTTTTTGACATTATACATGTATTTACGTTTTCACTGCCAATTTTTTGTCAACACATTTTACCTTCTTTTTTTGTTTGCGCGTTCTACCTTCTTTTTTTGTCTACGCGTTTTATCTTATTTTTTTGTTAGTGCGTTCGACCTTTTTTTTTTGTTTACGCATTTTATTTTCCTTTTTTGGTTCCGCGTTTACTCTTTTTTTTTTGTGCTTGTTTTTTTGTGAGTTGGAACCTTTGTTTTTTGTGTTTTGGATAACATTTTTTTTGGCTTTTTTACTTTTATACCAATGTTAGAAGTATTTATTTTGAAACACTTTGGTAATAAATTAAATGTTAGAAGTATTCATTTTTAAATACTTGCCAATAAATCCTTTTTGACAATAATAATAGTTAGCAAATAATTTATTTTGCTTTTTTTTTTTGTATTAAAAACATAGCACGGTCAATTATTTAAATGCTAAAAATGTATCCTCTACGAAGTGGGTAAAATTTACTTTCTCCCAACACATAATTGTTTCTTCATATAGTTAAGCATAATAAAATTACATAGACGTAAATAATCACCTTGCTTCCGTTCATTGTGTGATTAGTTTCATGTTGTTCATGAGTGTGTGTGTGGGCGCGCACCTATGAAACTGGTCAGTTGCGCGCCTTCGTTGGCCTAGTTTTGGGCATTGCTGAGCCAACAATCATTACATATGAAGATTAAGCACCACATAACAATTCATCACAACAAAAAAACACTTTGTGGTGTACTTTCAATATATATGTTCAAGAACAAGAGCAAGATTTCAAATTACCATAATTACAGTTTCTTTCATCATTGAAGGGTAAACAACATCAACAATATTAGCAGTACAATTTATGTTACTGGTGGCAGGGGGAGAAGGAGGTAGTGGACATTCCATTGGCCTAGGTGGCACCTCTTTGCTAACACAGCCGTTCCTGTTGTGACTTCCTTCAGCGCCACACCTCGAACAAAGTATTATAGGGTACGACCTTTTAAGCTTGGTGGGACTATGCTCATCAGATTCTTCAAATGATTCTTGTCTTGTTTTTTTTCTTTTTTCTCATTGGTTTTGGTGCTGGCACGAGTTTCTCATTTGCAGTGTGCTCCCAAGACTCTTTATTATTTGTTGGTTTCACAACATGCTCATATGTAGCATTGTATGCTCCCATACAAAGCCACCAATTACAAAAATCTTCAGGAATTTTACCCTTTGATTCAAGGGCTGCAATGGCATGCTGACACGGCATGCCTACACATAAGCATCAGTCACAAGCAAAACACAATCAATAAAAAATGGATTTGACCAATCAGTTATATAGAAAATAATCAGAATAAAAATGTCATTTAACAATTAGCTTAGAGTTTTATTTATACATGTTTGTAATGTGTAACAAACAACTAACTCTAAGTAAATTTAACAGAATACAACTACTTAAAACCGTTAACAAACATAAAACCAACTAACACAGCTAACTGATATGGCTCGCTTAGCAGGTATAAGTGACTGAAACAAATGCATACACTTATAAAACATATAGTCATACTAGTCTCTATAAGTAATCACTTACTGTCATATAAGTCCCTAACCCATTTAACTGTCAAAAAAATAACATGGTGGTTATATATTAAATGGATATTATAAAGCATAATCAGTAGTGGTGTGCTCGCGCCTGCAAACTGGCATGTTTATAGGTCTGTCGCGTGCATACAACGGCGTAGTTTTGGGCATTGCTAGCACATCATAATATAACAATAATGTCAACATCATAATAGAAACAATAATATTGAAGTTGATGTTTTACCTGTTAATTGCCACAATCTACCTTGCTCAGTAGTTAATGCGGGCCCACAATAATATTTATTGGTTTGGTGAAAGTTGCTTGTTGAACAAAAAGCTTAGGGCGACTGAGGGACTGAATTAATGCAACTCTTTCTTAGTCAAAGACTTTATTGCTATAGTGAAATAGTAGTATAAGCATTAGTATTGGTTACTGTTCATATGGGTTTGTGTCATTTCTCAAGTGGTGCAATTGATTCAAAATTAATGAAAAGGCCGACTAAAAACGTATGTAAGTTCGGATGACACTTAAACAATAATATTGGTTACTGTTCATATGGGTTACTGTTCATATGGGTTGTGTGATTTCCCAGTTGGTGCAATTGATTCAAAATTAATTGAAAGGTTAACTTTCCTATATGCAATAATACGTGACTGTTCAAAATTGATTGAAAAGTCCACCATTCATATATATACAGATATATGCATACACAATACTCATTATCTCCTATCTATAAAAAAAACGATCATCTTTGTAGTTTCTAAAACTTTTAGATTATCCATTGTCATAACATGAAGAATACGATGGAAATCCCTAAAAGCAACAATTGCCCGGAAGTTTCCATTCAATCGCTTTCGAATGAAATATTAAGCGAAGTTGTTCCAAAGATAGGTTCTCAATCTGTTGGGGATCTTCACAATATCAAAAGTTGTTCAAAAGAATTTCTTCGACTAACGGAAGAAAAATATGTTTTACAAAAAGTATCATTGGATAATTCTCCAATGATCCAATGGTATCCGAATGATAAAGCTTCCTCATTTTTGAAAGATTGTGAGGATAGTGGAAATAGGGATGTCTTATTGAAGATGGTTTTCGAGAATTTTTCAAGTATCCAAATGAAAGTTGCGGTGGTCTACAGAAATTGAAGATGGTTGCTCATGGTGGACACATAACAGCAAGGTATGGGTATGGCATGATAATGTTGGCTTCTGACAATAATGATTCAAGAAAAGAAGGCATTGAGCATATGCGCTATTTGCGTATGTCCAAATGTATATTGCATGCAAGACAAAAGATGCAAAAGGCAACAGCGTTTTTATGGAAAAATAACGGTATGTTGGTGTAGAATCAAACTCCCGTGTGCTTATCGAAGACAACATGCGAGGGATTGTGATTGAAGGTAAGAAGATGGTGTTTATCGGATGATGAAGGGGATGACGACCTTAGTTTGTGTGAGGAGTGTAGGTGGGACTATGAGTTAGATTTTTTTTTTCAAATTATTTAATGTTCGTTAAATTTATCTTATTTTCTATCTATATAATGATTACTAGTTGTTTGCCGGATTTCGATCTATGTAAGGAAGATGGTCTATTTTCTATAAATTAAGTTGTACTTGTTGGTTAAAAGTCATCATTAATTGTTACTTTGTGTGATCTAAAAGTTATGTATTTTAACTAGTCTCTTTATTTTTAAATCCAAACATGTACACTATTTTGGCTAAAAGTTAAAACAGAACAAATCCCTAAATAAAAACCATAATTTGTACAAAGAATAAGACTAACATAACCATTAATTTGTACACTATTGAGATTAATACGTCGCGAGCACCATAATAGATCAAGTTAACTTTAACATAACCAATATTGAGACAAATAAGTTGCTCCCACCTTATTTGTCTCGATATTAAGACAAATATGTCGCGAGCACCATAATAAGGCAAGTTAACCCTAAAATAAGTAAAGTTAACCAAAAAATAACCAATATAAAGACAAATAAGTTGCTCGCACCCTATTTGTCTCAAAATTAAGACAAATACATCGCGAGCACCATAATAAGACAAGTTAACCCTAAAATAAGTTTAGTTAACCCTAAAATAACCAATATGAAGATTAATACGTCGCGAGCACCATAATAAATCAAGTTAACCCTAAAATAACCAATATTAAGAGAAATAAGTTGCTCGCACCCTATTTATCTCAATATTAAGACAAATACGTCGCGAGCACTATAATAAGACAAGTTAACCCTAAAGTAAGTGTAGTTAACCCTAAAATAATCAATATTAAGACTAACTAGACTTTCACCCGTGCGTTGCACGGTTCTTATAAACTGGTATAAATATTGAATTATTTATGCATAATAATTAAAAAATAGTAATAAAATATTAATAATAAAAAAAATATGATAATAATTATAATAATATTAATAATAAAAATATAAGGTCTAAAACAATGTATTTGAAAAGATAAACAGAAAATTAATTAATATTATTAATTATTAAATATTATGAAAAACTTCTTTGTATACTACATTCGAAATGTCCCCGTAAGATAGCTCAAGTGGTAAGAGCTGGTGGGGGACATATGGGTTGGGTAGGGGGAGATCCAGGGTTCGATCCCTAGCGGGAACAATTTAAATTTCCAATGTACCAAAAAAAAAGACTACATTCGAAATTACATTATATCTCTGTCTTCTGTGTCGGTTATTAATATTTTCAATCATTCTGTGGAAGTTACTCTTTGATATTGCAAAGAACCATTGACCCATGTGAAAACACATGTGCGATAGATATACTCCAACATGTTAAAGAGATTGTCCTTGACTTTTATTTATTTTCATTGCAAATGAGATAAATAGCATTCTAAGTATAAATATTTTGTCACCGATGTTATGTTAATACCTAAAATCACCTTTCCTTCATATCGCCTTATTAAGTTGAATGGTAGCCTTATTATTTGTGTACATATACAAATTAGTATATCCTTTAATATGTACGTACATATAATTAACTTATTGACATACTATCGGTCACAAAACGACAATCAAACATAAGTTTCAACATCAAAATAATTAACAAAACGACACAAAATACATTCAAATCAACTAAAGAAAAACAAAACATAATTCTCAACATCATAACAATTACTTAGTGTCTTCAAGTTTCACACATAGCATTTTTGGCTCTCTTGTGATAGATGCACGACCTCCATCAAAATCAGCCATTGTGACTGAGTCCAAACTAATTAACAGATCTCTTTCCGAATGACATGCTTGTTTCATTCATTGGTTTTCTCTGAAAATTTAGAACTTCCAAGAACTGAAAAAATTGGCTTGTAAAAATAGCAGCACGTGTTGCTTTGTTCAATGGCCATGGTAGAACATTTTGGGGTGAATTCATATATGTTAGATCCTCCATTTAAGAAACAATGAAAATCCACATATTAGATAGAAAAATCAAGAGATGAGCATGAAGGAATATTAAACATTTTATAAATCTTGACCATTATCAACAATGTAACATTCATGAGCATCTAGATAAAAATTCTCTCATCATTAAAATGATTAAAGAGCATTTTATAAAACCTACTGATTATTAAAAAAGAACAAATTAGATGAAATGTTTTAACCATATGTACATATCAAGTTTCAAAAAAGCAAATAGAAATAATATTGCATTCTTCATTGTACCTTAAAATTTAGACTGAGTTGATGATCTTGATTTTCACTGATCTCGCATCAGTTCCTACACACCGTTAAAAGAAAATTGATGATATCATAGATCTACTTTTCATTGATGTAGTTGTTTTGCTATTTACTGTCACCCAACGACAAAGCATCTTCAACCGATACATGTCATTTAAAAGCTTGGCTACAACTTATAAATATCAAAGCAATAAATAATAAATGCACAAATTGATGTCAAAAGATCAACATATATGTAAATTTAAGAAATGCATAGAGAACAAAATAAGAATGAGACTTGTCATCAAGAAAACACCAACTAAGATCCTTTTATCATACACATTGAATATGCAACGTATTTTTAGTCCAAATTTGTATATACATCGTCATAATTTTAAATTAGTATATGCAGGCCAAACACTCTGCCTACCACAAATCAAACTGGAAATTATTACTTCAATATCAACAATTTCCACAACAAAGCCAAGAATATCACCAATGTCATAGTAAAAAGAAAAACCTAACTAACTACAATATATTGTACCTCCAAAACACTCAATGAGATAAATAACTCCTAACACATATTATAGGAATATATAAAATCATGGGTCTAAAGATCATTAAGAGAAAATTAGAACATAATACAATATTTTCAAAAACAAAATAATGAATCAAGGATGAGAAGAAAGTGAAAATGAAGAAGGTAAAACATACAGGTTAGAGAATGGATTGTTGCACCTAAAAATAATTAATCCAATACTATTTCAACATATTTTGCTACATGAAAATGAACAATATGCTCAATAATTTATTTATGTTTATGAAAAACAGTGGCTATATAAGATTGTCAGGTGCAGATGATCATGAATCATTCAACTATCACTATTATAGTGTTTCAAGTTTCAATATCAAGAACACAAACAAAAGTCTACAACATCTAAAATATGGTGAGAAAAAGGTAAGAAGCAACCTTTCGAACAACCAGTCTCTACAACTTGGGGATTTCCCCAAGTAACCTAGTCGTAGTATGACGGATCTCGTCATTGATCGCTAGTTTGCTATAGTTGAATCCTTATCTTTCTCCGTGAAAGTAGTTTCCAGTTTCTGCAGAAATTTGATTCAACATTATACTATTAATTAGCAACAATTTTATAAGAAATTCAAAATTAAAATCTATTCTAAATTTTATATTCTATATGATAGAAAACAGAGAATAATTATAACCAAAAATAAATAAAACAAAGAATCATTATAACTATCGGTTGAAGCTGGAAAAAGCAAACAAAAAACCATTCTAACATAAACATTCATAACAGGGACATGAATAAAAAACATTAAAATAGAAAATCAGACGAAAAAAAAACCTATTTTTGATGGCCACCTGGGGAATATGAAGGAGCGCAGCGGTCATGGTGGTCTGGCCGGCTGAATAAACACGTCGGGACAGATCAGATGAGAGGAAGGAAAATTCCGAGAGAGTGAGACGGGACTTTGCACCGATGCAATTTGTCGTAAATTGTCATAAACGTCATGCCGACAGCCAATTTGGGCGGCGGAGTTTGCATAAGCGGCCGTCTGGCATAGTGTTTCAAAGAAGGTGAGGAAGAGGAAGAGTTGAATTGAAAGGAGGGTTTATTAGCCTAGGAGAAGAAGAGAAGAGTGACATCGTGAAAATGAATAGACTTTGGAAAGAGAAGAGATAAATCAATTAATTTAATACTACAGTAATTATATTGGCCGGTGCTTTGTATCCCAGTCATTGGGGCTTGGAAAAGTTTTATTTATTTGTTTGTTTATTTATTTTTATAAATTTTATGCAACAATTAATGAAATAATTAAGGAGTGTTTAGGAGGGAAAATTTTAGGGTTAATTGTAGCCAAACTAACAACATTTAGAAATAAGAGATACGTCGAAACCACCATAATAAGTCAAGTTAACCCTAAAATAACTATTATTAAGACAAATAAGTTGCTCGCATCATAATAAGACAAGTTAACCCTAAAATAAGTGTAGTTAACCCTAAAATAACCAATATTAAGAATAATACGTCGAAACCACCATAATAAGTCAAGTTAACCCTAAAATAACTAATTTTAAGACAAATAAGTTACTCGCACCCTATTTGTCTCAATATTAAGACAAATACGTCGCGAGCACCATAATAAGATAAGTTAACCCTAAAATAAGTTTAGTTAACCCTAAAATAACCAATATGAAGGCTAATACGTCACGAGCACCATAATAAGTCAAGTTAACCCTAAAATAACTAATTTTAAGACAAATAAGTTGCTTGCACCCTATTTGTCTCAATATTAAGACAAATACGTCGCGAGCACCATAATAAGACAAGTTAACCCTAAAATAAGTTTAGTTAACCCTAAAATAACCAATATGAAGACTAATACATCGCAAGCACCATAGTAAGTCAAGTTAACCCTAACATAACCAATATTAATACAAATAAGTTGCTCGCACTGTATTTGTCTCAATATTAAGACAAATACGTCGCGAGCACCAAAATAAGACAAGTTAACCCTAAAATAAGTTTAGTTAACCATAAAATAACCAATATGAAGACTAATACGTCGCGAGTACCATAATAAGTCAAGTTAACCCTAAAATAATCAATATTAAGACAAATAAGTTGCACGCACCCTATTTGTCTAAATATTAAGACAAATATATCGCGACCACCATAATAAGACAAGTTAACCGTAAAATAGGGTGCTCGTGTGTTATTTGTTTTAATATTGTCTATTTTAGGGTTAACTTGACTTATTACGGTGCTCGTGTCGTATTTGTCTTAATATTGAGACAAATAGGGTGCTCGTGTGTTATTTGTCTTAATATTAGTTATTTTAGGGTTAACTTGTATTATTACGGTTGTCGTGTTGTATTTGTATTAATATTGATTATTTTAGGGTTAACTTGACTTACTATGCTGCTCGTGTGTTATTTGTCTTAATATAGGTTATTTTAGGGATACCTTGACTTGTTACGGCGTTCATGTCGTATCTGTCTTAATATTGAGACAAATAGGGTGCTCGTGTGTTATTTGTCTTAATATTGGTTATTTTAGGGTTAACTTGACTTATTATGGTGCTCCTGTCGTTATTTGTTTTAGAAAAAATTCAAGGTTAATTTGAAATAGGCACTGATGTGATGAATCCATTGCTTATTCAGGGACTATATTGCTATTGCTATTATGAATAAAGGAGTGATGTGATGAAGAAATAAGTAATATTATATTCAAATTTTGCCTATTTAGAGATTACTATTTGAATAAATCTACTTGATAAAATCATTTGTTACAATAGTTAAACATAAAATAAAGTCAAATCTATGGTTGAAAAGAACAAAAATTACACTAAAATGGTCCTATATTACATGCCAATTCAAAATCTACTTTATGAATTACTAACACAAATAAGAAATAGGGACTGAGTTGGAGCATATCTTATTTTATCAGGGACTATTTTACCATACTGACTGGTTTAAATGTTAGAACCAACAAACAAGATAACAGCTTTTTGTTAGCATATTTCGGGCAAGTGATGTGATTAGACAATTCAGATGAGATTGTGACCTATCAAGCAGCACATGGGTAAAATGACCTTTCATTTTAAATCATTTTTAATCATTTTTTTCTTCATTTTTAATTATTTTTAATCATTTTTCTTCAAGAAAAATATGATGTTCATCACAAACTCAAATTTTTTATGCATCTTCATCTTCTTAATTTCTTAAAACATCTATCACATTCATCACCCTAATCTTCTTCTAAACATTTTATTCAACAAAACAAATTCATCACTACCACCAACAAATACAATCCTCCCCCCCCCCCCTCTCTCTCTCTCTCTCTCTCTCTCTCTCATATCCCCTCCATATTCCTTTTTCTTTTCATTCTTTCATATTCTTATAAATATTTATTGAAATTTGTAATCCAAATTAAAAAGAATATTAATATGAGAAAATACATAAAAAAAAGCAACATAAAACATATTCTTGGGAAACTTAAATCTTGTAGAAAACTAGATCTGAAGAACATAAACATTGAACGAAATCGAATACATAAATTCTGCAAAAGTCATGAAAAAATGGGTTTAGACGAAGGTTTCATATTCTTTTTCTTTCAGATCTAGATCTATAATGGACACAAAAATATTAGGTAATTTGAGTAAGGGAGATAGAAAGAGAAAAATATAGCGGTATGAACTTTTGGTATAAAGATAAGATGCTGATCAAGGAAGAAGAATGAAGATAAGATGATGAATGAAGAAATAATGGAGAACACATAAAGCTGTTAAACATGATGAATGAAGATGATTTGTTTGTTGTAAATAATGATGAAGAAAGATGAAAACATGGATAGTTGATGATACAACTTGATTATTTGGTTTTGATCCAAGTTGTAAAAAAATGTTCAATTGGATACCCATTGATCCAACTTCATATATTTTTTTTTTCAAAAAATTTGGTGTTGTTATAGGGTGTGGTTTGACTAAGGACCATGGTATGTCCATCAAATTTTTTGACTTTTTGAGGATGTGCAAGTTGGGAAAATTTTATGTGTTGTGCAATTCAGAATTTACCTAACTCACCATATATGTCATATAATTATTTGTTTGTCAGTGTTCAAATATTCAAGTAAACAATTGCATATGCATATCGATATCAATTAATAATTTATTTTTGAACAAGCTAAAATGAAATATATTAAAATTATCAGAGAAATATTTCTAGCGCAAGGAGTGTCAGAAAAAATTGCTAAAGAATACAAGTAGTACCATCCAGAAAATCAAAAGGAAAACAAGAACTCAATCAATATCCATACAAAGAAAAGGGTTTGACCACCACATATGAGAGTTAAAACTAAGATTGACATTATTAGCTTTCAACCGCCCATACAAAAGTAATCTAACTTTATCGAACATTTGATGAATTGAACTCTCCCTTGCCTTGAAAACTCTATTATTCCGTTCATTCCACATCACTCAAACACAACAAAGCCAAAAAAGCTGCATGAAAGAATGACGAGCACGTAAACCTCCAGTAGAATGAATAAATTGAAAACAATGATCCTCTAAAGAATCTAGATCAAATGAAACTATACCAATCCACGACCTAACCATACACCATAACAGAGCAAAAACAGGACAAGATAGAAACAAGTGATGAGTTGTCTCTATTTCACCGCAACCAGTGACACAGGCTTGAGATTCAAGTGAAATGATATTCCGCGACACCAAATTGTCCTTGGTCCGTAACCTGTTACGAAGAAGCCGCCATGCCTTAACCGAGACCTTTAAGGGAACCTACTTATGCCAGATAAAATCTGAAGAAGTGATTACTTCAAGAGAACCTTGAGCAGTGAGCAAAAGATAAGCGTCCCTCAGGGTCATGCCGCCACAACCATGTATCTGAAATGTTAGACTGCAAAAAAATATTATCAAGAAAACTCCTACACTCCACTAACAAATCATCCTCCCACATCCATAACAGACGGCGCCATTGCCAAGCAGCCCCTCCATCTTCCCACCCTAACGCACTCATATCCGCGACTGAAATTAACTTATTAATATACAAGTAAAAAAGGTGCGAATACCTTTCACACAGAGGAATACCAACTAACCACGGATCCGGCCAGAAAAAAGTATCAACACAATGTCCTATACTTTTCCCAAACCACCCTCTTTCAACAACACCTACACCATCCCTAATTTTTGCCACCTCCCTCCACCATGATGAACCTCTCCGACCCACGGCCATCAACCTCCGTGCCTCCTTTTTGGTCATTAATAATATTTTAAAATATAGTCCAATTCAACAGACAACAATGTTCTCGGTAATCTTATACAAATTTTTTATTGTAATCTTAGTTGTAATAATTTTTAAGGTGATGAGATGTGGAGTTTATTTTATGTTATGCTTATTATTCGTCATCTCCACCTTATACATATTTTATTCTTGTGCCAACTACCATCCTTAAACAGTCTACTACCATCTCTTATCAAAAACCTCTTTTAAAAGTTCTTAAGTCATCAGTATTGGTCTGCTGCTACTATTTAACATTGCTTTAGATAAGTCAAGTCATGTGCAAATTTACTAGCAAAAAAGGATTTGATGCTCCTTTCTCCTCGGTTTTAGTTACTCCTGATTATAATTTTTTACATGTACTTTTAATATTTGATTGTAAGAGTGTTTCCAACCCTCGTTTGATTCATTAATTTATTCTCCTTGTTATCAAAAAAAAAAAGTTAACTATTATCTTTAGTTTACAAATTTAATTTATATTAATATCAATGTAAAATTATTTTACACATACATCCAACAATATATTGTCACATCATATATGGTATTTAAAAATATATGATGTATCACATTCATTAAATAATATGAAAATACATTATTCGATGATGTGTAAAATAATTTTATACTGATAATGTATAATAATTAAACTCTTAATTAGTTTATGATTGAGATAATAATTTAATTGATATCAATTTAATTTAAACAACAAAAAATAAAAATGTAACTTGTATTGAAGTGCACCCAGAAATAGTTTTAAATAGGTAAAATATACTCCCTCTGTTCCATTATATAAGCACTTTTACTACAAAAGTCTAGTTCCAAAATATAAGCCCCTTTACAATTTACTAGGTACATTTATTACTTTTTTGCTTACACATACCTTTAATTATTACTACTAAGTTGCATTGGAATACAAAAATTGTAAAGGGGCTTATATTTTGGGACTAGACTTTTGTAGTTAAGGTGCTTATATAATGGGACGGAGGGAGTAGTTATTATGATCTTTTATCTGATTTATCTATAATATTTTGGTCATTTATCTTTGTTTTTATTAAATTGATTATTTATCAAAGTAATAATTTATCTTATTTATTTGTAACCTTTTAGTCCATTTTCTCATTTTTTACTATAAAAACTGATGTATATATTTTAAAAATATATATGGAAAAAATACACTAGTAGTAGTTTATTTTTATTTATTTGTAATAATTTGATCTTTAATCTTTCTATTTTTATCAAATTAATCATTTATTTTATTTATTTGTAACACTTTAATTTATTTTCTCATTTATATTGAAAAAATAACTGATGTGGCAAGCCACCTCATATAATTTTATTTTTTGAAAATACCAAATTTAATCTTCACTTTTTATTATATTATACATTGTTTTTTTTTTGAAAGGTTATTATATTATACATGTATACAATAAATTTGGACAATACTGTGCTTTTTTGAAAGTACTTTGCTCAAAAAAAAATTTGGTGAACAAATTTTGCTCATACTTATTAGGATGTGTTTGTTTTGGAGATTAAAATTATAATCTTGAAAATATTATTGTTGGGAACATTATTACTGGGAATGTTATTCCAATTAATGTGTTTGGAAAATAAATAAATTATCCAAAATTATTTAAAATAAACTCAATTAAAATTTTAAGAAAAACAAAATTAAAAAATTAAAAATAAAAGAGGTAGGGATAATGTGATAGTGGAAAGTTATGGACGTTTACCACTTATTCCCATGAGAATATAAGTTTCCCATCCTTTAATATGAGAATAGAAAGTAGGAGAGTTATGTGTAAATTGTATTTTCAAGAATAAATAATTCCTAGCCAATAATTTATGAAAACTTGAAACAAACATGAGAATGAAAGATTTCCAAAGTCACATTCCTTAGAATAAATTTACAATCCGTAAAACAAACACCCCGTTAATTCTAGTTATTACACATATTTATTTTTTATTTAAAGGTTTTTTATTCTAAGTTACAACATTCTATTCTTTGGTTCCTTTAAGTGTTGTAAAACGATAGATTCAACATTTTTATTTAAATGTTACTTTTGTATTTTAAAAGTATGATTTGTCAAATTATATTATTTGTCAATAATTTTTTATTTTTCAATAAAATACTATTTTGACAGTATTTTTCAATAAAGTTTTGTTGTCATATTACTTCAAAAATCACATAACCAAATAAGCAATAACATATTGTCGATATTTTGTTGTTAACACCTGCAATTTTTTTTTAAAAGTTGAATGTCATCAAAAAATACAGATTTAAAATTATTGTTGATCTTTAGTCTTATATTGTAGAAGAATTTTGTCTGATTTTTTAAGATTTAAATTTTGATTTCTTAACACTATATTATCTACTAAATATTTTATATGTATCTTAATTTTTATATTTAAGTTAATGTCAACTTATTTTTACTTAAATCTATATCAACATACTCCCTCTGTTTTAAAATATAAGAGAAAAAATTTACTCTTTTTTTGGCAAAAATTATAGGAGAAAAAAAGAAACATTTAGGTTTTAAAAAAAACATTTTCTCTTATATTTCAAGAAAAGTTTACTCCCTCTAACTTCTTCCATAATCAATAATCAATAAAAAGCTACACACTTTAAGTCATTATATTTAAATGTTGTCAAAAGAAAAAGTCATTATATTTAAATTTTTCTTAATAAGTATAACTTTATTTTATTTAAATTACTTTACCTCAAACTTAATTTTGTTAAAATCAATTTTGCAAAATTAATTCACTAAAGAACAATTTTTTTTAGTACATGCAAAACTAAAATATACACATACTTTTGTCACGAACAATGAAATGAAAGGTGGGAAAAGATACCCCCATACACCATAGTATAGGGCTTAAAACGCAAAGGATTTGATGCATAGAAAGTGTTTAACTACTTTAGGAGCACTATTGCTAGGTACTAGAGCTAGCTTGGTGTGTTATCTGACACATGAAAGGGTACAAGTGAAGAAGAGAGAGAGTGAAGACAAAAGCACTGAAATGAAGCAGAGGGAGCAAGAGAAAGTTGGAATTGGACAGGACATGGAAGAGAGACCCCATTCCCCATTTCCCCCTACTCAGTACTCACAGAGAAGAAAAATAAGAAAAATGCTAAAGCTACTGCAAAATAGACTCATACGTTGGTTTCAGCGCTCAAAATGCTGCTGCTTGCTATAGTGCTATCTTCTCCTTTACATTCTCCCCACTACAATTTTTTTAAGCTTCAATATGACAAAAAATATAAATATTTCTGTCAGAATTTGAACCCTGAATCTCGTTTTATTCAACATATGGTACTAAATTTTTATCACTTGATCTATCTCTAATTTGAGATCACTTGAGTTTTGATAACTATATTTCAAATAAACTTTTAAATTAATCTGTAGTTTCATTTTATTTTTAAAAAAGTTTTTAGATCCATTTTTTATTATGATGTATCTTATTTTTATTCATATGATAATGATGATTCACGTAATTTTAAATGGATAGACAAAAATGTGTTCATTACTTTTACTTTCATGTTGGACATAAAATTACTCATTTATCTTTGTGATATTGACACAAATTGGTAATTTTGTCCTAAGTTGTAAATAAAAAAAACGTTTTTGTCTATCAATATAAATTTATGTGAGTCATCAGTGTCACGTGCACAAAAATATGACATCATAAAAAATGGACCTATGGACATTTTTAAAAGTAAAATAAAAATAATGGATCAATTAAAAAGTTTTTTGAAGCAGTGTGAATCAAAACTCGAACGACTTCAAACTACAAAGACCTTTTACATATTTAAACTTCTTTTAACACAAAAAAGTGATTGACTAGTTTTAAAATTATTTAGTTTCAATTCAATGACAGACATATGACCTTAATTTTAAAATTATTTAGTTTTAATTTTTGATTAGATTTTTAAACATAAAAATAATGATTTAATATTTTTTAAATGACATGACATATGACCTAATGATGTAGATTCATTTAAGTGAGTTAATTATTTATATTTAATTAGTTAAATTACAAAAATAATAATTTCTAAAATTGAAACAAAATTTTTTAATGAATTTTCTTGTAATTTTGATGTCTTTCAATTATTCAATATTATCATTTTCTATGTCACATCATTTAAATATATTAAATCACAATTTTTAAGGACGAAAATGTAACAGTTGAGAAAATTTTGAGTAATTTTTAAATTTGCAAAAAATATTATGTAACATAATTGTGAGTATGGTGGGAAAAACTAATAATTAATGGAGCTGAAAATTAAAAAAATCTTATAAAAGGGACACGTAAAATACTCAAAAGGATCTTTATATTTTAGGGCGGAGATAGTAAACAATAGAGTAATCATGTTAAGAATTTGAGAATTTGGAGAAATCAATGATAAAAAGCTTTGAGAGTGTGAATGAGAGTAAAATTCATAAGGAATCATTTTGATAAAAGATGAATAAAATGTGTACAATTCATGGTCTTATATTAATTGCTATTTCATGATTATTGATTAATCAACTAACTACTTATTAACAACTAACTAACCACCTAATAACAACTAACTAACTAATCTCTAAGCCATTATTACTATTCCTAACAGCTTCCCTCAGTTAAGAAATTTACCAATTTGACTTTGAATTACAAGTATTCTCAATCTTTATAATGTAAAAATGCAATCACAAAATTGCATCACTGCAAATAACATATGAAGTGTAAGTCAACCCAAAATGAAAAGAGATCCAGGGCCCAAACAGAAAAGGAATCCAACTCATGCCAAACAAAGGCTTTTTGTTAAGAGCCTAATATTGGAAAATTACTCTTCCCACCTATGTTTCTCTTATGCCCCCAAAAATCTGTTTTTGCCATTGGTTCTTATATATTATACTACAAAAGTTCAGAATGCAGAATCTGAATTTTAAAATGTTTGAAAAGGTTAGAGTTCTAGAATCTGAAATTTTCATATATTTGTGTTAATCATTTTTTTGACATGAACTTTTTATATATTTGTGTTAATCGTTATTTTGACATGGATGTAATTGATATTAATGTAGTAGATGCATTAACAATGATTTTATGATACCTATGTTGTTTATTTTTTATTTGATTTAGATTTAACTTAGATAATTTGAGATTCAGACTACTCAGATTTTGTATTCTTCAATTTCGGATTCTACGTTCCAAACTTTTGTAAAATTAAAAAATTTCGGATAATAGAATCTTATTGATAAAGAAACAAGAAGTGAAAAGCTAAAAATATAACTCCCTTGGATTTGACGCAACACAGTTACTTGTCTTAATCGTCGGATTTGAGGTTAACGGTCGAGATTGTTTGCAGTTGATTTTCCTAGTGGATAATATGAACCAACTCATCTCTAATTAACAATTGAGTAATTTATTTCCCATATCACCCCTCAATGCCTCACTCAACAAAAATCTTCACTACAAAACTATCCATACTTTGTCACCAATAATAAAACCAAAGCCTAAATATAAAAGGCTAAATGCAGTCTGATTGTAACAGATACAGAAACAAGCAGCAACAGGCCTGAACTTATACTGTTAACAGCAGCAGCAGCTGTGGCGCACTCCTTCGTCAATGCATTTGAACTTATACTGTTAGACAATGCAGCCATAACTAAGCTCAAACAAGAAACTGGTTTCATCCACCAATTTGAGAAGACGAAATTCTTGTTCCTGCTTCCCTTCAGATGAATAATCAAGACCAAGATAACCGCTAGATTCGCTTCGCCAGTTCCAAAACATTGGCGACTTTTCTGTTAAAGAGAGTATTATTGCAAACCGTTGTTAACCAAATTAAATGTGAAACCTTTTTACCTTTCTTGCCTTTACACATCAAATTGAACAATTGAAAATTATTGACTATCTCAGTGCTCCATCCGTTTGCTTTCCAACCCAACCATTTAAAGACTAAATCCCAAAGCAATTTACAAATTTGCTCCATTAACTGTTATATACTTACAAGTGCAAGTGATCATACAAATTGAATAATTTATAAATAATCACAATTTCCCTTGCTCAACAAGTTTTTATGATACAAATTTTGCAATATGTTATAGAAACAATGATGAATCTCCTTATTCTACAAAATGCTAAATCAAAAGCAATTAGATTGTATATGATAATGATAATCATATACATATAAACATCAAAGTAATTCAACATCCAAGTCATAAAAGAAAAAGAAAAAGAAAAAATAGTGGCTTGTTGCACAAAGATGAAATGCTCATAGCCCCACAAAATAACATCTAAGAATGAAAATTACTATTTCTTACTGCCTATGTTAACCTAGGTAGCTTAGTTTTTCCGTGTCCTACGATATCCAATGCTTTTCCTACTTCTTACCATACTTCCATATATCATCAATAATGCGCGCCCAAGGTGCTTATGTTGGGGTTGCAGATCTGATATTCAAAAAATATTCATTAGAGTACAAGTGAAAATGCGAAACGCAAAAATAAAATGTAAACACAAAGTAAAAAATAAATTCATAATGCTCATAAATGAATCCATATCCACACGTAAACAAATAAATATGTTCTATATATTTCAGTTCCGCGTCTCAAAACTTGCAACCATCATATCATTACATCAACCTATTACTTTTTATTTAAACGGCTAAAAGTATATTGTACTGAACTCAATACACATGCACAAGATGTACCCGGATAATAGCTAAAAAGATACACGCCACTGCACTAGCAGGGAAACAATAGATAAAAACGGCTCGCACCTAGACTTCAGGAAAGCCAAACAAAGAACACGGCAAACCAAGCACCACTCGGAAAAGAAAAATGAAAAAAAAGAAGAGCCAACCATTCAAAGTTTGACAGCAGCAGAATAAAACTAAGCCAGAACAAAGCACAAACTATCCTGGACCTGTCAAAACCAGAAGCAAAAAACCTCTGCTATGCCTCGAAAATTTAACTAATCAATAAAAAAAAAACGAAAGGCACACAGGAAAACACACACGCACACACCAGGCCGAAACTTCACACTCAGTCAAAAACATGATTCTTGAAAAAACTTATTTTAGGACAATCAAGTTCTAACTAGTTACCTTGAAAAAACTCATCTTTTTTCATAACTTATATAATAAATATACAAATCAAAATAAATTTATTCAATCTAGTATAAGTTGTCCAACCAATACCATTGGCCAATATATATAATCAATCTGTTAGTGCATAATGTGCAAGGATACATAAACAATGAATTAACATAAATTCAAATAATTGAAGTTTTAAGAGAAACTTACTCCCAACAAACTGGAACCAAACTTTCACCATAATCCTTTGCCATGTCGAACCACCGTATGCGGTTTCTTCTAGTATTAATTATCTTTACTGTTTCATCTTTTAAATTATAGATAAATGCCTGGTCGTGAAATTCGTGGTGTGATTTTGCAAAAATTAAATTATCACCATTTACATAAAGGCACGCCAATCGAAAAATGGAAGCATGGTAACCCTCTGGAAGATGCATTTGAAGATTTTGGTAACTAATCTTAAATAATGGAGTCCAAGACTCTCGAACCCCGTACTCCTTCATCTGCCATAAAATAAATTCAATTTTCTTCGAATCATGAGAAAAACAAAGGCAGTTCATTAGAACCCTAAGAACTGCCAGAAAAGATGGAACCTCGTCATCAAAATCTGAAGGTAGAAGAAACTGATTGTATGTCTCCATCGAAAGGTCTAATGAAACAATTAGAGATTTCTTAACATGAGTAATAGACGTATCAATAGCCAACCAATTAACTGTGCCACTCAAATGCACACCATCACTAATATCTCTATAGTAACCATTCAACCCATTAAGAGGAACCACCGGAAAACTTTGAATATTTCTCCAACGATTATCACCTAGACTGAAAATTTTAACGTCGGTTTTCCATGACGCTTGGTTGACTTTTGCTGCTACAACTTTATAAGTTCTGGTTGAAGCATCATAACCAAACGTAAACTTAAAACCGTGTAAACCATCACTGTTTCTAATTCTACCATGTAACAAACCTAAGTTTATAGATTTTTCTCTGGTTGCAGGGTTAAAGAAACAGAGCCAATACACTCTAGGTTCTCCCCATCTGTCAATAGAGAAAAGCAAGCAGAGCAATCCATTACAAGAACCTACAACCTCGTAACGGGGCTCCATAGACTCTTTACGATGGTCATATTTCTTGTAAACATTGATGCTTGGATTTTTATTTTTGAATAAAAGATGGACGGGGTAGGGTACAACATTATAAGGCAATTTGGTGGCAATATGAGGCAAATTTTTTTGATTCCAAACTAAAGTGAGGTGTGAGTTTTGTGACGAATTTTTAAGATGCTTTTCAACAAAGTTTGAATCGGATATTAAATTGTTCCATGATTTGCTCAAGCATTTGAACCGGAGGATGGTCTTCACACTAAGGAACGGTAGGATTTCGGCTATGAGTTCTTCGGGGACGAAGACAGTGCGCAACGGTGCATCAGATCGACGTCGCTTCCTAGTCATAGTAATTGATCAAACCCTAACACAACTCATTCGGTTATCAAGGGTGATAATGCTTCTTCCTGCTCTTTGAAAGGGGTTTCACTTGGCGCAAGCAGCAGTGCGTTTGTTAAACCCTATAAAACAAATTTTCTTTCTACTGTGCAGTGCAATGAAAATTCAAATTTTGCAATCTTATACATAATATAGAATTGTAAATGGGCCAAGAGAGCTATGAAATTTTTTATCCGGTAACCTTCTAATTATTTTTTTCTCACTATTGTGATGGTTATCTAAATTTTATAAAATTTAGGGGGTTATTGGATTGGGATTTCGAGGGATTATTTTGACAAAAAAGTCTTGAAAATTTTAAAAGACTTCGTGGGATTATATTGATTTTGTGAGATTTTGAGAGACTTTTTTTAAAAGATATTTTACAATCAAGATTCTTTTTTTTTTGTGGCGTGGAAAAAAAAAAGTCTTGATTAAAAATCTTGATTGGATAACAACATATTTTGTGGTATTAAAAAAAAAAAAAGTTTTGATTAAAAATCTTAATTGAATAACAACGGATTTTGTGGCATTGAAAAAAAAAAGAAAAAGTCTTGATTAAAAATCTTCATTGAATAACAACGGATTTTGTGGGATTGAAAAAAAACAAAAAAAGTCTTGATTGAATAACACAAGACTTTTAAAATCCATTAAAATCCCTCAAAATCCATTAAAATCCTTCAAAATCCTAATTGAATAACCCCCCTTAAGAATTATAGTTTTGGTCATCCTATATCTCCACAATTTTAAAATTGATCATTTATTTTAAAGTTTTGTCTACCATGCATCACTTGATTAAGTGATAAATGATGCACAAGTTATAAATAACGCTATAATGAATATAAATTTTAGTTTTATGTCCTTTACTTGCAGACCAAGTTTTATGCACAAGTTATTATTGATTTACAAGTTATTAAAAACTCTATAAATTAATAGAGTCGGGACCAGAGAAATTTATTAATTTAGAGAGTTATTAATTTATCGATAAATTAATAATTATTAATTTAAAGAGTTTTTAATAACTTGTAAATCAATAATGACTTTAGTAATATGCATTGGAAATCAATAATGACTTTTGATGTAAACAAGAGCAACAAATGGGTTCAATGTATTCTTAAGCAAGTTTGCCATATATAAATTACATGAATGTGATAGAATATTAACACCATATCTCACAAGATGGTTTCTCATCTAAAAGGTGTTGCAAAATCAACTATGTCATATCAAATACGTAAGAAGTTCTATGAATTATTAATTTATGATTTTCTTGGGACCGAAAATTACAAAGGGATCTCTCGAAAAATTATTATCTTATTATTTTATCGAATTTTTCAATTTTTTACACTGGACCAAGTCGGGACCGGACAATTTTATTATTTTAGAGAGTTTATTAATTTACCGAATATTAATTTTAGAGAGTTTATCCATTTATTGAAACAAATTATATAGTTATAAAATATGTGTGTTGGTTAAATTTGTTATTGTCAAAAAAAAAATATGTGTGTTGGATCATCACTGAGCCAACTGATGTAATATGAAGTCTAAATGGCTCATTTGCACGTGCTTATTGTATTGGTTATACATTGGTTGTATGTTGAGGGAAAGTGAGATGGGATCTCATATCTAAAAGTTTCTAAGTAGAAGTTTACTAGTGTCTAGGTTGTAAGATGTAAATTGTGGGTTTGCTGAGGTCGTAAAACTAGGATCATATTAGTGGATTTTCGTTCTGGCTAAATAGCCCACAGAGTAGGTATGTTTGTCACCGAACTAGGTTAACAAACATCTTGTGTTTTTACCATCCTGCTGTCTACTTTTAAGTTGTTTATTATATTATCATAGGTATGGTGTTGGAACATCACACTCAACATTGTGTGAGTGTTGGAACATTGTGTAGAACATCTATCAACAATGTGCTAGAATTTCACAATATAAACAGACAAATCGTTAATTTTTATGGGTCTAAATAACATATAAAATAATTTTTGATTTTTTGTAATAACTTGTGCATCATGCACCAGTTAATCAAGTGGTGCTGGTGCATGTTAGACAAAACTTTATTTTAAAGTTATTTAATTAGATCAAATGTCATGAATTAACAAGAAAACTCAATAAAAAATTTTGGTTTTATTTTTTTTTACCTAAATGAATTATTAAAATTGTACTTAATAAAATTTAGAAATTATTTATTTTTGTAATTAAATTATTAAAATATAAATAATTAATCAACCTAGCTAATTGAATCTATACATTATGTTATGTCATTTTTTTTTACTAAATTATGTTATGTCATTACAAATATATTAAATTATGGTAACCGAAAATAAATATATTAAATCATCATTTTATTTTTAACTATAAAAATTGTTTGATGGAGGTAGGGACCAAAACTGAATAATTTTAAAATGGGGAGTCAATTTTGTGAGTGACTAAAAAATAGGAAGGCTAAAATTGTAATTAATTTTTATTATAAGTTCCACATTGATTTGAGATATGACATAGGTAATTGGTTTTTCGGACAAAATTTTTAATTAGCAACGAGGATTTTGGGACGGGCCACATTTCGTCTGAAATCTGTGTCTAAATTATTTTCTGTCCAAAATCCATGTGAAAGCCGTTTGGATTCCGTTTGAAATTTCGTCCGAAAACAGCATTTTTCTTGTAGTGCTTGAGCAACTTTATTGCAAGATCCTTAGCTAAATTCTTAGTCTAAGTACTTGATATTTAAATTATTTTGTTATTAAAGAGAGTACACATGGAAGTACTTAATTCTTATTTCTAAGAAAAGATTCTTATGTAAGGATCTTTCAAAAGTTGATCTTAATTAAAATAATGTTTATTTCTCTTTCATTCAGAAAAATACAAAAAATATATGAGGTATTGTGGAACCTATTGAATAGTGGTTTTTTTTTACAGACTAATGAATAGTGTTATTTACCCCAAAATAAGAATCTATGGATGAAACAAAATATGTCTATATTGCTTAAGAGTTGCTTAATCTTATGTTGCATTGTAGGACCCACATGAATAATATTAAGAACCTCAATTTAAGTATCTAGAGATAAAAATACTCTTATAAAAGTAGTAAAAAAGCTAGCAATTTTGTGGTTGGTATAGGGATTCTAAATTTTAATTATATAACTAGAAAGAGACCCGCGCGTTGTGCGGATATAATGAAATTTTTCTTTATTGTATTTGAAGATAATATAATAAAATAAGCGTAGTAAATATAAGTATTACTATCAACCTTTTCAAACAACTAATAATTTCATGCTACTATGGTAGTGAAAAAAGAGTGATACACTCCTTCACGCTTTGATAGCACTAAATTCATACGCATGAGTTTATAGAATCATGCATGTGGGACTCAGTGATTCACATATAATTTAGTTGCTCATAACTTTTATGGTCACAAATATATAGAATAATGCATGGAGTACTTTAGTTTTTTTTTTTCATTTATTTGTTGTTGTGACAACTCAAACATTACTTTTAAAAAAAGAAAATTGAGCAATTTTTATTTTATGTTAAGGAAAATATTTTTTTGTAATATTATAAACATAAAGTGGTAGTAGAATTCAAGTTATATACATACACATGTAGAAAATAAAAAAAGTGCGGTACAATTATTTTATATGGTAGAAATCTTGGACGCAATTAGATATTTGAGTGTGAGAAAAGGATAAGAAAGCATGAACATTTTCTTTTTCATAAACAAAAGTCAAATTTGCACCAAATAGAAAGGTAAACAACATTCAAATTGACAAAAAAAACAAAAACATATTCAAATTAATGATAATAAAGCAAATAGCATATGATGCAAAGTCCAAATTTAACTACAAGAAGAAAAACGTATGTAGATTCTGTGAATATTACCTCATTATAAGCTTTAACTCATCATAGCATACTCCTTTGAATGATCAAATTTTATATTACTTAAAAAATATATATGAAGCTTGAAGTTTGGAGGTATTAAGTTAGGATACAAAAAAAAAGAAGAAGTTAGGATACAAGATCCACTGAAAAAATGCCAAACGGTGCAGAGATCACAACACAAACTGGTGTCTACCAAACGGTGGCAGCATTGTGGACTTGTTGTGGCTTAAAAGTGATGAAACGAAAATTTGAGCATTAAAGATGAATTACATTTTATAAAAGGAAAAATAACAGTAATCTAAGGAAGAGGCACTCATGTAAATGGCGGTGGTAATTAAAAAGTGAAGATGTAGAATAGGATTTTTTATGCATGGCAAAATAAGTTGACAATGATAAATAAGAGAAACGGCAAATTAGCTTTAATTGAATATTAAATTATAAATGGATTGTTACAAAATGTAAATAAATAACAAAAATGTAGTGCAAATGTCTCTCAAAGGAAGAGGGGAAAAATTGTTGTTAGAAGAGTGTTTAGAGGTGATACATAGGATTTTTCGTTGACATGGAGAATTGAAGTTTATGTGGAAAATTATTGATGAGATGACATCATTATAATTTGAGCGTCTATTTTAATATATAAAATAGATAGATATCACATTCTATCCTAAACTCATTAGTTACTCCCTCCGTCCCATTATATAAGCACTTTTACTACAAAAGTCTAGTCCCAAAATATAAGTCCCTTTACAATTAACTAGGTACATTTATTACTTTTTTGCTTACACATACCCCTAATTATTACTACTAAGTTGCATTGGAATACAAAAATTGTAAAGAGCTTATATTTTGGGATTACACTTTTGTAGTAAAGGTGCTTATATAATGGGACGGAGGGAGTATTTGTTACGGAGATCTCAACTCTAAACTACTGTGGTTGCGTATAAGTTGGTTGATTTATCCTACAGAACTTATAATCAATGATGAGAATGGAGGGCAGGTGGTGAAAGGATTATCTATCAAATTCGTCGACTGTTAGAGCTATAATGTGAAGTGAAATAAGACAAAGATCCATTGAGTGTTATAGAAACTACAAATTTGAATTTTTTTTGTATAAATAATCACAATTTCACTTGCTCAGCAAGTTTTAATGATGCAAATTGCAACATGTTATAGAAACCATGATGAATCCTCTTATTCTACAAAATGCTACCTAAATCAACATCAATTAAATTGTACCTTTATTATATATATTGTTAGAATTTGAAGGTAGTAGTGATAGTTGAATAGTGTAGATGACATTAGTTGATAGAATGATAGTAGTGAGTAGTATGAGACAAAAGACAAGAGGTAACATATTAGTAGTTAGGAGGAGACTTATAGTGTGGTGAAGCCTTCAATGTTATTGTCATTCCATCTCAAAGGCTTGAATACAATTGTGCATATGATTACTTATTTATAGGTGTAGAAGGTATTCTAGATAATTCATTCTAGATCCTTCATGATATTTCCTAATACAAATATAATAATAACTTACTCTACTAGTTACTCAAGTATTCTAGAAAGATCTTACAATTGTACATCATCACCTGATAGTTTATGCTACAAGTTACTAATTTATTCTAAAATTATGCATCATATTTCAACACTCCTCCTTAATGCATATTTCAGAAACTCCAAGCATAGTCTGTAGTTGTTCAAAAATGGATTTGTGAAATTATCTCGTCTTGTGTTAATAGTCTTATATATTATAATTGATTTTGTGAAATATTATCTCCTCCATGATTCAAGTTGTCGCATCTCTTGCTACAATATTTATCATTTGTCTCTTTGTTAGTCTTGTTGAAGACTTTTGACAAAGATCATTCTTGCTTCTAAGTTGCTTGTGATCTTCCTTGTTTGTCTTGTTAAAGACTTATATCAAGGATCATTCTAATTTGCTTAGTTTCTTGTGAGTATCCTCTTGTCACCCTAGTAGTAGAATTTCGACAAAGACTCATTCTTGCTTTAGTAGTTGCCATTGTCTTCCTAGGCTTGTACTCAAGTTGAGCCTTAGAGGCTACAGGTCTCCATTTTACATATCGCCTGAGCTTGTGCTCTATTAGTACTTGAGTTTTATTTGCCATAGGTTTTAGTTTGACATGAAGTTAGGAGGGTCGAGCTGTTAGGCTACTTGAACTCCCCTTCTCATTTTTAGTTTTGGGTTTGAACTCAAACAGAGTCGGGATGTGTGGCCACCTGTACTCCTTTTGTGTTTGAGTCAGATATCCCACTTTCTAATTTCAAATAGTAGGTGGCAAGAAGAAATAATTTGCTACGCCCAGTGAATGACCGAACGCAGCTCTGATACCACTGTTAGAATTTGAAGGTAGTAGTGATAGTTGAATAGTGTAGATGACATTAGTTGATAGAATGATAGTAGTGAGTAGTGTGAGACAAAAGACAAGAGGTAACATATTAGTAGTTAGGAGGAGACTTATAGTGTGGTGAAGCCTTCAATGTTATTGTCATTCCATCTCAAAGGCTTGAATACAATTGTACATATGATTACTTATTTATAGGTGTAGAAGGTGTAGAAGGTATTCTAGATAATTCATTCTAGATCCTTCATGATATTTCCTAATACAAATATAATAATAACTTACTCTACTAGTTACTCAAGTATTCTAGAAAGATCTTACAATTGTACATCATCACTTGATAGTTTATTCTACAAGTTACTAATTTATTCTAGAAATATGCATCATATTTCAACATATATATGAACATCAAAGTAATTCAAGATGCAAGTCATTAAAGAAAAAGAAAAAGAAAAAACAGTGGCTTGTTGCACAAAGATTAAATGCTCAAGCCCCACAAAATAACATCTAATTAAGAATGTAAATTACTATTTCCTACTTCCTATGTTTTAGTTTTTCTGCGTCCTGCGATATCCAATGCCTTTCCTACTTCTTACCATACTTCCATATATCCAATGCTTGATGTCAATTTGAATTCATAATGCTCTTAAGTGAATCCATATCCATATGTAAACAAATAAATATGTTCTACATATTTCAATTCCGCATCTGAAATTTTGAAACAATCGGATCGATTATAACATCAACCTCTTACTTTTTATTTAAACGGCTAAAATTATATTATACGGAACTCAATATACAAGCACAAGATGTACCCAAATAGGAGCTAAAAAGATACACACCACAGCACTAGAAGGGAAACAAGACAAAAATTTAGGACAATCAAGTACTAGCTAGTTATCTTGAAAATACTCCATCTTCTTTCTAAACTTATAAAATAAATATACAAATCAAAACAAATTCATTCAATAGCAATAAGTTGTCAAGCTCAAGCATATATAATTAGCCAATATATAATCAATCTGTTAGTGCATAATGCCTAAGGATACAAAAACAATGAATTAACATAATTTCAAATAAGTGAATTTCTAATAGAAACTTACTACCAACAAACTGGAACCAGACTTTCACCATAATCCTTTGCCTTGTCGAACCACCGTATGGAGATTCGTCTAGTATTAATTCTCTTTACTGTATTATCTTTTAAATTATAGATAAATGCTTGGTTGTGAAATTCATTTTGTTTATTTGCAAAAATTAAATTATCACCATTTACATAAAGGCACGCCAATCGAAAACCGTAACCATAGTTATCCACTTCCACTGGAAGATTCATTTGAAGATTTTGATGACTAATCTTGAATATTTGAGTCCAAGACTCTCGAACCCCATACTCCTTCATCTGCCATAAAATAAACTCAATCTTCTTGAAATCATGAGAAAAACAAAGACAATTCATTAGAACTCTAAGAATTGACTGAAAAGATGGAACCTCGTCATCAAAATCTGAAGGCAGAAGAAACTGCTTGTATGTTTCTGTTGAAAGGTCTAATGAAACAATTAGAGATTTCTTAACATGAGCAATAGACTTGTCCAAAGCCAACCAATTGACCGTGCCACTCAAATGCACACCATCACTCAAATCACTATAAGAACCATTCAACCCATTAAGAGGAACCACTGGAAAATTTTGAATATTTCTCCAACATTTATCGCCTAGATTGAAAACTTTTACCTCGCTTTTCCATTCATATTGGTTCACTATTGCAGCATAAGAGGCTACAACCTTATAAGTTCTGGTTGAAGCATCATAACCAAACGTGAACTTAAAACCGTATAAATAACCAAAGTTTCTACCCGGTAACAAACCTAATTTTTTCGATTTTGTTCTGGTTGCTGGGTTAGAGAAACGGAGCCAATACACTGTAGGTTGTCTCCATGCTACAATAGAGAAAAGCAAGCAGAGCAATCCATTACAAGAACCAACAACCTCATAATAGGGCTCCAAACCATCATAATAGTTCTTGTAAACATCGATGGATGGATTTTTATTTTTGAATAAACGATGGATGGAGAAGGTTTCAACATTATGAGGCAACTTGTAGGCAGAAGGAGGATAATTTCGTTGATTCCAAACTAAAGTGAGGTGTGATTTTTGTGACGAATTTTTAAGATGCTTTTCGACGAAGTATGAATGAGATATGAAATGGTTCCATGATTTGTTCAAGCATTTGAATCGGAGGATGGTCTTCACTTTAAGAAATGATAGTATGTCGGCTATGAGTTCTTCTGGGACGAAGATAGTGTGCAATGGTGCATCAGATCGACGTCGCTTCCTAGTCATAGTAATTGATCAAACCCTATAAATTTTTTTTCTTTCTACCGTGCATTGCAGTCAGTGCAATGAAAATTCAAATTATGCAATCTTATGTGGCCAAAGTTGGAGCTATCCAATTTTTTATCCCGTTACCTTCTAATTATTTTTTCTCACTAATGTGATGGTTATCTAAATCTTATAAAATTTAAGCTTAATTATAGCTTTGATGGTTGAGTATAGGCATCTCAAAGTTTATTTATAATATAATTTAAGGTGTAGCCGTGTAGCGGAGTGATTTGGTAGAATAAACTGTTGCTACGATGATCATGTAAAGTTGTTTTAAATGTTTACATAATATTTTCTCTAACATCATATACTCCCTCATATTCTTTTTTATAAAAAAACGATTATATTTCATATTCATTGAATTACTCATGTACTTGATTTATTATAATATAGACTAAATTCTTCAAAAAAAATATAGCCTCAATAAATTACTTGATTTCAAATATGGAACTTTTCAGCTATCACCCATAAGCTATAAGCTATCAACTATAAGTTAAAAGCTATCGACTATCTACTATTTTTACCAAACAGATCCATAATTGATGGTGAGAATGAGAGTAGCGAAAGAATTATCTATCAAATCCATTGACTGTTACATTCGCTCATACTTGGCACACTAAACTACAAATTTGAATTTTTATTTATTTATAAATAGTCACAATTATTTTCCTTGCTCAACAAGTTTTAATGATGCAAATTGTAATGTGATAGAAACCATGATGAATCTTCTTATACTACAAAATGCTAAATCAACATCAATTAAATTGTATCCATATCATATATATCATATATATATATATGAACATCAAAGTAATTCAAGATTGAAGTCATAAAAGAAAAAGAAAAAACAGAAGCTTGTTGCACAAAGATTAATTGCTCAAGCCCCCACAAAATAACATTTAAGAATGTAAATTACTAGTTCCTACTTCCTATGTTTTAGCCAAGGTTGCTTAGTTTTTCTGCATCCTGCGATATCCAATGTTCTTCCTACTTCTTACCACACTTCCATGTATAATCAATAATGCGCGTCCAAGGTGCTTATGCTGTGGTTGCAGATCTGATAATAAAGAAAAACCCATTAGACTGCAAGTGAAAAAGTGAAACGCAAAAATAAAATGAATTCAAAATGCTCATAAGTAATAAGTGAATCCATATCCATATGTAAACAAATAAATATGTTCTACATGTTTCAATTCCGAATCTGAAAATTTGCAACCATTGGATCGATCATAACATCAACCGTTTACTAAATGGCTAAAATTATATTATACCGAACTCAATACACAATCACAAGATGTTCCCGGATAGGAGCGAAAAAGATACACATACACACTTGCACTAGCTGGGAAACAAAAGAGAAAAACGGCCCGGCCAGAAGAGCCAGCCACTCAAAGTTTGACAGTAGCAGACCATGAATTTTCCCACTTCCACCTCAATTTGTAATAATGTATTGTCCATACTAATCAAGTATATTTCAATTTTTCTACTAGAATATTTCTCAGACCATGAATTTCATTTTAGGAAAATCAAGTTCTTGTTAGTTACCTTGAAAAAACTCATCTTCTATCTTATATAATAAATATACAAATCAAAACAAATTCATTCAATCTAGTAAGTTGTCAAACCAATACCATTGGCCAATACATAATCAATTAGCAATGCAATAAATCTAAGTCATCCTCAAAAAAATTCACACAATCTGTTAGTGCATAATGAGGATGAAGAAACAATGAATTAACAAAAATTCAAATAAGTGAATTTCTAAGAAAAACTTACTCCCAACAAACTGGAACCAAACTTTCTACATAATCCTTTGCCATGTCGAACCACCGTATGCAGTTTCCTCCAGTATCAATTATCTTTACTGTTTTATCTTTTAAATTATAGATAAATGCCTGGTTCTGTGATTCGGTGCGTTTATTTGCAAGAATTAAATTATCACCATTTACATGAAGGCACGCCAATCGAAAACGGTAATCAAAGTCACTCTGTCGAAGATGTATTGGAAGATTTTGGTAACTAATCTTAAATAATTGAGTCCAAGACTCTCGAACCCCGTACTCTTTCATCTGCCATAAAATAAAATAAATTTTCTTCGAATCATGAGAAAAACAAAGACAGTCCATTAGAACCCTAAGAACTGATAGAAACGATGGAACCTCATCATCAAAATCTGGAGGCAAAAGAAACTGCTTGTATGTCTCCGTCGAAAGATTTAATGAAACAATTAGAGATTTCTTGACATGAGTAATAGACTTTTCCATAGCCAACCAATTGACCGTGCCATTAAAATGCACACCATCAATAACATCTCTATGATAATTAACCAACTCATTAAGAGGAACAACTGGAAAACTTTGAATAATTCTCCAACATTTATCACCTAAACTGAAAATTTTAACCTTGCTTTTCCATGAAGCATGGTTATCTTTTTTAACAAGAAACGCTACAACCTTGTAAGTTCCGGTTGAAGCATCAAAACCAAACGTGAATTTAAACCCGCAATTATTGTACCCGTTGTTTCTATTTGTACAACGTAACAAACCTAATTCTTTAGATTGATTTCTCGTTGCAGGATTAAAGAAACGGAACCGATACTCTGAAGGTTGATTCCATGATTCAGAAGCGAAAAGCAAGCAGATCAATCCATTACAAGAACCAACAACCTCATAACTGTGCTCCAAAGACTTTTTAGGAAGGTCATATTTCCTGTAAACATTGATGGTAGGATTTTTATTTTTAAATAAACGATGGACTGGGAAGGGTACAACATGGTAAGAAAATCTGTCGCTGCCTTGATTCCAAACTAAAGTGAGGTGTGAGTTTTGTGACGAATTTTTAAGATGCTTTTCGACAAAGTTTGAATCGGATATGAAATTGTTCCATGATTTGCTCAAGCATTTGAACCGGAGGATGGTCTTCACACTAAGGAATGGTAGGATTTCGGCTACGAGTTCATTGGGGAGGAACATGGTCGACAATGATTGATGTCGCTTTCTAGCCATAATGACTGAACAAACCCTAACTCAAACAAAACTCAATGAATGCAAATTACGTCAAAAAGAGTGATAATGCTTCTTCCTATATATACTGTGCAGGGCAATACAATGATAAGCCAATCAAGTTTTGCAAAATACTTATATATGAAGCGTTGGGTTTGCTAAAAGCCCTCAACTGGGTTAATGACTTGAAGCTCCTTCATACGGATTTTGAGATTGATTGCAAAGGGGTTGTGGATAGTCTACATAGTAAAAAAGCTTATGCTTCCGAACTCGGTGCTATCGTTAAAGATTGTAGACACCTGTTAGCTACTAGTTTAGTGAACTGTCATGTGAAGTTCATTAGGAGACAAGCCAATGAGGTCGCTCATAGCCTTGCTAAAGTAGCCCCATTTTTAGCTAGTTTCCATATTTTTTTTGATATTCATGTATCCAGAATACTATTTTGAATGAAATGAGATAAGTTTTTGCCTTTCAAAAAAAAAAAAAATTGAGCCAAAGTTGGAGCTTTGCGGACCGAACCTAATGTTAGGCTTACAGCTCAATGATGGTTATCTACATTTTTTTTTTGTGCTCACTGATTGTTATTTAAATTTCTTTTTTGGGTACAAATCTATATCTTCTATTTTTTTGGTAAAGAAATATTTTTTTTTACAGCAAAAAACTTATAACATTTCAATAAATATCAAATCATGAACCAAAAAAATATAAAAATTAGTCAAAATATAAAAATCTATAACTTATAAAATTAGTAAACAAAAAATTATGAAACTTAAGTTTCCTGAACAAAAATAAAAACAAAAGAAAAAAAAGTTTAATTATAGTTTTGATCATTTTACTTTTACTCAATATTGTGATGTGATTCAAAAAAAAAAATATTGTCATGGTTATGTTTTATTTATTTGGTACATTTGTGATGATTATCGAAATAAATAATTTTTTTTGTTACAATTGACTAAAAAATAAACTATTTAAAAAATAAACTATCGAAATAAAAAACTATTTATTCTTGTATTTAAATTAATCATTTTTGTTAAGTCAAAAAAAAATTAATCATTTTTGTATGAAATTAATAAACCTGAATGAATCAAATTGTCATGTGTGTCATATCATTTAAAATATACTATTAAGTTAGTAATTTTAGGTATTTTAGGTATAAAAATATGATGGAAGAACAAAAAATGGGTAATTTTGAAATGGAGGAAGGAGGTTGGGTTTCTTGGTCGAGACCGGGGTATCCACCGCCGAACGTAGTGACTAATCCCTCGCTAGATTGGAGGCACCTCGATGGGTGGGATAACTGGCCCAAGGATTTAAAGCTGCTCCGATCCATACCCAAGGTGAGGATCGAACCCTCGATCCTTGGTTAAGGGAGGATGAGCCCCAACCGCTCAACCACACCCCTTAGGTTTAAGGAGGTTGGGTTTCGTGAGCAAATAAAAAAAGGAGGACCAAAATTATAATTAAATCTAAAATTTATTTATAATATCATGAGTTTAATGAATATACTTTGTCGGTGTAAATTAATTTTACTGTGACATCCAATATAATTCAAGAGTTTCTCCATGTTATGCTGTTAAAGTGGAGTGTGTAGTGAGGTGATTTGAGAAAATAAACAGTTGCTATTGGATGATCGTGTAAAATTGTTTTACACGATCAATAGTGAAAGTGGATCGTGTACGTGGCAAAAGGAAATCTATCAAATTCGTTAGCTGTTAACTATAATGTGAAGTGAAAGTATGTCACATTTATCGAGAAACTAATTTCCGTGCAGATACGTTAGCTATGATGGGATGTAGTACTGGTTCCATGCTGATTATTCATGACGAACCTCGTCCTCAAATTTGTCATTGGCTTTTGAACGGTAGCCAGCGCGTCACACTACCACATTTTTCATTTTAGGCAACAATCGAAAAAAAGACAAAACACCATTGGCCAAACAATCGACAATAGTTTGGCGACGTTTAGGTAGGGTACTTTATACGGCCGTGCCTTTTCTATAGGCAACACTTTTTTGAGTTTCAGGCCACGGTAATAGAAAACCGTTGGTTAAACTTTAAAATTTGCAACGCTTTATAGCAGGACCATAGGCGTCGGTTTTAGTGAGACTTTAGAGGACGGTTATATTTGCGTTGCTTAACTTTTATGGAAATAAAAAAACCGTTGCCTCAATACATTTAGAGAACGAATAGAAACCGTTGCCCTTGAGTATGCCAAAAAATTTATATATATATATATATATATATTCTGAAACACAATACTTTATATATTTCGGACACATAACAGATTTTGAGAGGCAAGAACAACCAGTTCGACGACGGCGAGAACAACGCGATGTGTACACTGATTTCTTATTTCAACCACAAGACTAAATTTCTGAGAACAACACGATTATTAACAAAAGATGCACAACACGATTGTGAACTTAGAGTACACAATGACAAAACTTGAGATTGTGAGCTATAAGAGGCAAGAAGGAACTTAGGGTTTGGTTTGGGAATTTGAGACATTAGAAATTTAGAATGCATATATATATATATATATATATATATATTGCATTCTCACACACTACTTTGTCCCATATTATTTATTTATTTCTGCTCTAAAAAAATTTATAATAAACGTAACTCACTTTTTTTATTGGTACAAACGTAACTCACTTATTTTTGAGCTTTTGGAATATTACCTTTTTTTGTGTATTAGTCAACAGTCATAATTATGTTAAGGTAATTTATAAAAAAATAATTTATGAAAATACAAATTTCGTTAGTGAAAACTTATGAATTCGCGTAATTTGTTTTTACAAAGGTGAATTTTTTTTGTACATAGGTGAAATGTCATAGTCATCATAAACTCATATACATACTAAAAATAAGTCGATCTAAATAGACCACATGTAATAGAGTAGTAATAATTGGTTAATAAAAAGTACTGGAATAGTCCTGACAAAAAAAATAGTAGAATAGTAATAGATCGAGCGGAGAAAAATGTGTAATATTTTTTTTGTAAATATTATATTTTATTAGTTTTGATAAGTTATGAGTAAAAGAAGAAGAAGAAAACATTACCTTTGCTATATTTTAGGCATAGTTGTAAAAATGTGCTTATAAGTGTAAAAACCGACGCCTCTATATATTTTGGGCACACTTTAAACTCATCCTTGGTATTAGGAACGCTTTTTAAGTCGTTGAATGGACTACAATTTTAAAAACCGTTGCCTATCATAGCTTTTAGGAACACGGTTTCACCGTTGTGAAATGAAATGACCACAGTTTTGGAAAGTGTCGCCTATACTAGGTTCCAGAATCACTTATTCACCTGTCGCGAAAAGTTGACCACATTCAATAAACCGTTGCCTAATCTATATTTTAGGAACAGTTTTTCAAAGTTGCTGTAAACAAGTGTGGCCTAAAGTCAAAAATTTTGTAGTGTCAGATAGAAAAGGATCGGAAATTGATCACAAATTTGTTGATCCCGAAGCCATAAATCTCTCCAAAAAGATGTATTTTTGCCATTTTTGAGTTTTTTTTTAACCTTTTTTGAAAACCAAAATTGATTCCACATCATATACCGTTTTAATGAGGAGTGTCTTCTAAGAATGAGATTAGAAGTGGTCCTCTGTTAGGTAGTGTAGATTTTAGTATTTTCATTGGTGTTCCGTTTATATTCGGCATCTTTATTTTATAAACTCTCCTTTTCTGATTGTTCGTCTTAAACAGAAACTGATTTTATTAATAATATAATACTTACTATTAAAATAATCCTTTCAATTGAGCATAAATCACATCAGCAAATTGAGTCTAACCTTCCCAAATTTGCCCCTTCCAACTGAAGCAAGTTCTAACAAATTGCAATATGTCATATGATGCAACACAATTTGGTTTCTCCCAATTGTATTTCCCCCAATAAATTTAAATGAGAAAACAACCAATTAAATTTTATATTTATATGCTCAATTGGTGTATGGATGGGTCGGAGGAAAACATGCGTGCGTAGACTTGACTGGGGTTTCTCCACTTGTGGGATTGAGGACTCACGATTTCATTGTGGGACAAGCGGCCCTCAAAGCTGCTTCAAGCAAAGTTGCTAAACACGGAAAAGCATGTTCGGATAATCAACATGCTTTTATACCATTTGCATTTGACACTTTTGGTTTTCTAGCTCCAAAGGCTGTGAATCTTTTAAATAGAGTTCAAAAGGTCATGCATAGCAACATTGTTTCTCCTAGATCTATGGATGTTGTTTTTAAAAGAATGAGTTTTGCAATCCAAAAAGGGGTAGCGGCGCAGCTTGTTAGCCGATTACCTTCTATTCATATGTAATTTAACACATAAGTGATGCTAATGAATGATAAGTATTGTCTTGTCAAAAAAAAAAAAAAAAGTTATATCCATATCAATATATAAACAACCAATTATTTTATAAACATAAACATCAAAATAATTTAAGATCCAAGTCATAACAGAAAAAGGACAAAACACTGGCTTGTTGCACAAGTATTAAATGCTCACAAGTGAATGGCAAAATGTAGACTAGCTACTATTTCCTACTTCCTATGTTTAGATCACAAAAAGTTTACAAGGTCGCTTAGTTTTCCTGCGTACTGCGACATCAAATGTTTTTCCTCTTCTTTTTTTCTCTAGACTTTTCTACCGTACCTCCATTTGGTCCGGCTTATTTTTTACTTGTCAATTTTTTTAAAATAAAATAGAGAAGTATGAAAATGAATTTCGTCATATTTCTCCTTAAAAGTATTAGAGAAATAAAATAAAAAAGTAAAAAATAAAGAGAAATAGAGTCAAATACAATTTTTTCCTTCTTTACTATTTTTAAGGAAAAGAAAAAAAGTAGAAAAAAAGCCGGGCCAAACAGAGAAGAAAAAATTAATAAAAAGAGCTTTACAAATAAAGTAAAAGTTATTTGGTAATTTTTTTTTATATTTGAAAGTACTTATCTTCTTTTTTATATTTTAAACTAAAATATTTGGATATAGTTTGTACTTTGTACTTATCTTCTTTTTACATAGTGTATTGTTGATAATTCTTTTTAAATAAAGTCACACCAATAAGATTTTGATGTGTGGAACAAAGTGATTAAGCAACCACGTATTAATGAATATAAAGACAATAAATATTAATCCAACAATATGAAGCAAGAGAGATTATAGAGAAAGCAATAAAGGACACAATAGTTTGTTTACTCAGTTCAGTCAAATCCGACCTAATCTGGGGGAGAGAGCAGCCCATCTGTTCCACTATTTCCAAAGTATCGATCACCATTACAATGAAACTCCTAATAAGAGTTACAAGAATTAGCCGTCAATCTAATCCTACACTAATCCCAAATTACTTCCCGTAACCTATAAATTTAATATAGTGTTTCTAAGATGAAGAATAAACAAGTATTTGTTTTTCCCTTCTTCAACTAGCTTTTCCTTGGAGCTAGTTGCTCTCTTGCTTTTTCCTTGTTTTTAAACCTCTATATTTATAGTAAAAATATAATAATAAACTAGGAACAAATCTCATATAAAACTGGAACAAATCTGACAAAAAAGTTCCAAAAACAGCAAAATAAAAATCTGGTCGCGCGCGCACGTTGCACGTCCCTTCCAGCACGCTGTGCGTGCCTGAGAGCACGTCAAGCGTGCTTGACAGAATCTGTTTTTCTTCCTTTTTCTATTCCAATGAAATTTCAAGACAATTCTAACAATTCTCACATTGACTTTAAATCGATGCAGGGCGGACCCACATTGATGTTAGGGTGTGCACTTACACCCTCTCAACTTTTGAAATTTGAACCAATTATAATATATTTTTAAAATTTGCATACCCTGAAATTTAATTGTTGGACCTGCATTGTGTGACTGCACCAACACTGCAAAGCAGGCAAGTACCATAGTGCATGATCTAATATCAAATCAAAGAATGGCATTTGCATAAATAAATGATTTAATTACAAAGATTGAGTTTAATGATTGACACGTGATCTGTTAGTACTTTGTAGGACTATGAGTACATTTTTATATTAAGGGTCTGTTTGGTAAGACCAAAAAGCTAGCTTATAGCTTATAGCTTATAAGCTCATTTGAGAAAAAAAAACTCTGTTTGGCAACTGTGAGCTTATAGCTTATAAGCTAGTTTATAGCTTATTTTTCAGACGCTATTTCAAATAGCGTTTTAGCTTATAGCTTATCATCTTTTCTTCCATTTTTACCCTTATTCTTTTATTTAAAATCCCTTTTTATCCCTAATAATTAATTAAAATAAAATACATGCATTGTATTTGTATATATAAAGTACACTATACGCATCTTACTTTATGATATTAATGTTATTGTTTTTGATTCTGTCATACCGTGGTGTTTCACCCAGTTTGTTGGGTTGTGGGTTTTCCAAACTTTTCTGTAAGTTGACTTTTTAATGCTAGATGAAGCACACCTTGTGCTAGTTTAAGCATTCCGATTAATAAAATTCGTTTTGCTACTTAAAAAAAAAATGTTATTGTTTTTGATACCAATTAATGACATTAATATTTATGTTGACTGTTTTGGTTTGTTTTGTTAACTCTTCGCTTTTTTTTTAGCAACACATCTTCTTATTTATATTACGTTTTTTTTCTTGCTTAGCTAGTATATATCATACCCATTTTCTTTTTCTTTTTTTAACTAAACAAACCTTTTTTATAGTCTTTTAATTTATCATATATATGTATATGTTATAAAAACTGTCATTAATATATTTTTTATTTATTTTGTTTTTGTTTATATTTAGGGATTGATGTTAATCATTTTCTTCTTCTTCTTTATTTTTTACTATTTATTAAAATCATGCCTATGTAAATGTTGCAATTATATAATATAATTATTTTTTTTATAAAAATAATTTACATATATGTATTATTTTTTTATGAAATGATATAAATTTTTGTTATGAATTGAGAATGTCCTTTTATGTCATTTTACTTTTATCAGCTAGTCAAACCGCTAAATTTACCAAACACTTCAACTAGCTTATCAGCTATAAGCTACCAGCCATCAGCTATCAGCTATAAACTATCAGCCATCAGCTATAAGCTAGCTTATCAGCTAACCGCTATTTTTACCAAACAGACCCTAAAGATTTTAAATTAATCTTTTTTATTTCACTATTATGCATCTAACCTGCTGGCTTGTGAGAGATCATATGGCCCTATTTATTTGCCAATAAGCTAGAGCCTAGAGCAAAAATAGTGAAATAATATAGAAGAGTATAATATACTGTATATGTTTGAAATTTTTTTAATGCTTTTTGATTTATTTTTCGCTAGATCAATAGTTTATTTTATTTGGTGAACACTTATGATTAATATCTAATAAAAAGAGTAGACCACTTAATTAATTGGTTATATCTTTGTAAGATAATAATCTCAAATAGATATCTGACTCTATTAATATTTAAATTAAATTTTGTCTTTGTCAATTGTTATTTAATTTGGTTATTTGTGGGACTAAATTAAAAAAAAAAAATTGACAATGACAAAGATGATATTGAAAAACATTTAACAAAGACAGAGATGTTGATAGAATGATGAAAGATAACAATTTAATGTACTTATTTATTAAATAGCTTAACGTACAATCAATTTTCTTTTAAAAAAAATAGTTATTTGAATGTGTAATAAATTATAAATTTTATACTTGGGATAAATGGTAAATTACATGTTAGTATAAATTATTAATATTTTTATACATTATATTAATTATTAATTAAATTAAAATGTCTGCACTCTCTGGTCCGAGGTCCTGGTCCGCCACTTAATAGATGGCGATGTCAATTTACACCAACTAACATGCTGCTCTCTCCATCTTGAACTTCTATTATTCAAGATCACAGACCAAGTCCAAGACACACTTAATCGATGGCGATGTCAAGTACGTACTTGCTTCCACTTGCTTCCCGCAAGCATTGCTTCCTTTCCTCTTCAGCCCCCGGAGTGATCAAACTCGTCCTCCTGAAGATTTGCTTGCTCACAACTATCACCAGAATTTTAGATAGTTCGACAAGCCCAACCACCCTTCGATCCTTAGGAATACCTTCCTTTATCCGGAGTATTGCTTGACACCAAACCAACCTTGGAATTTTAGGTTGATCCACCTCAAGCTGCAACATCAAACTCCCCTTGCTTCCAACTACCTCCCGTAGTATAACAAGTTCTCTAGTTTGATCAAAGTTGCTTTCAATTGCGTCCCTGAAGTTCATCTCAAGGTCTTGCACTTCTTGAGCCACAATTGAAACGTTATCACCAAGGTCCCCATGGCCACACCCCTTTGGTTCAACAATTCCACTCTCCTTCATATTTCCAAGAGCTAATGTTGTTTCTCTCCCACTATTGGAAGACTCCACCTCAATATGAGATTCCACCAAAGTAATTTCATCATGTACTCGACCTTGTAATTGGAAAGACCTCTCCAATTCCTCTGAAACATATTTCAAGCCATTGTTAATCTCCAACAATTCTAGTCTAGTTCCAACACCTAGTAAACCTTGTTCACTAGTCCAACTAAACCCATGTCACTAACAAGACCACCAGAAGTCAACAACTCAACCACATCATGAGAATATCCACTAGTAATGCATGACTAATAGTAGAACCAACTACCTTTGTATCAAAGTTCAGGAACATACCACACATCGTGCAAAAGAAACACACGGTTGTTAAACCGAACTCGTACCTTGAACCTTTCAAGCCTTCCGTCTCCAAGGTGAACGACTCCACCTTCAACTAACTTTTGAGTCTCAAAGTATCCCTTTTTTGAACACATGTGATAAGATCCTCCAAAGTCCATGACTTGACTATCTTCCGATTCCCAACTTAACCCACTAGTACATTCACATCCTCATAATAAAGTTGTAGTTTCAATGTAACACGAGTATTCTTAGCACCGTCTCTCCAGGCTGATGTCGAGTATTATTACCACCGCCTCTCCAGGCCGAACCAGAGTATTATTACCACTGCCTCTCCAGGCCGATCCTTTTCGCTGCTACTTCTCTCTTCAAGGCTTCAACACAATTGTCTTGGACTAAGACAGCCTTCATCTTTACCTTCCACAACCCGAAGTCGTTTTTTTCGGTAAACTTCTCAACATCAAAGTTCGAACGCATGGTACCTAATTCACGATTTGATCCTTGCCCCACGGTGGGCGCCATTTGTTGTGAATTCTTTTTAAATAAAGTCACACCAATAAGATTTTGATGTGTGGAGCAAAGTGATTAAACAACCACGTATCAAAGAATATAGAGACAATGAATATTAATCCAACAATATGAAGCAAGAGAGATTATAGAGAAAGCAGTAAAAGACACAATAGTTTATTTTCCTAGTTCAGTTCCGACCTAATCTGGGGGAGAGAGGAGCCCCTCCGTTCCACTATTTATAAAGTATCACTGTTACAATGAAACTCCCAATAAGAGTTACAAGAATTAGTTGTCAATCTAATCCTACTCTAATCCCAAGTTACTTCCCGTAACCTAGAAACTTAATATAGTGTTTCCAAGATGAAGAATAAACAAATATTTGTTTTTCCCTTCTTCAACTAGCTTTTTCCTTGGAGCTACATCATTGCTCTCTTGCTTTTCCTTGTTCCTAAACCTCTATATTTATAGTAAAAATATAATAATAAACTAGGAACAAATCTCATATAAAACTGGAACAAATCTGACAAAAAAGCCCAAAAAACAGCAAAATAAAAATCTGGTCGCCCGCGCACGTTGCACGTCCCTTCCAGCACGTCGCATGTGCCCGGCATAAACTTTTTTGCAGGTGAGCACGTTGTGCGTGCCTGGGAGCACGTCAGGCGTGCTTGGCAGAATATGTTTTTCTTCCTTTTTCCATTCCAATGAGATTTCAAGGCAATTCTAACATGTATTTTTATTTTATGTTTTTTTGTCGAGACAAATCTCTATATTTTCTTCATTAATATTAAGCCACTTTTTTTTTTAATTAGAGCCTCATAAAATATACGTTGGACCCTTCTTATGACTTAAACGAGAAGTAAAGCTAAAACAAAGTCGGGCCAAACGGACACTTATGTATCATCAATAATGTCCGAGGTGCATATGTTGGGGTTAATAGAGGTGTCAAAACGGGAGGCCCGACCTATTTCGGCTCGGACGGGTTACGAGTTTTTTCGGGCCGGGCTAAAAAACCCAGAATAAAATTTAAGCTGAAAAAGTAGTGCCCGAATCCGACCCTTTACGGGCTAGCGGGCTTTCGGGTAAGCCCAGCCCGGTTCTATTATTTTTTTTCTTTTATTTTTACTATTAAATAACAATTTTATGGAGGAAAAAAATTAAACATTACTACTTCCGTACCAAAATATATGTCGTTTTGACCAAATCACATAAATTAAGAAATGTAATCATTGTTGTATGGAAAAGATAAATTATGGGTTAGTTTACAAGATTATCCCTCATTAATAGTATGTGAGAGATAAATTATAGAATTGAAAGAAGAAAGAGAAATAATTAATTAAGGGTATAAGAGGAAAAAGAGCATTAAATGCTTCATTGGTAATGTAAAACGACATATATTGTGGTACAAATTTTTTTCTCAAAACGACATATATTTTGGTACGGAGGGAGTATAAATTTAATACAAATAAGTTGACATTATTCAAAATAAGTTACCAATCAATCAAATAACATAAAATAAATTCAAATAATTTCTCAAAACAAACTAAGTTATGCATAATCGAACAACACAATTATAAATAAGCATAATCAAATATAATCAAATATCTTGTTTAGAATTTATAGGATTAATTTGTTATTTTTAAAATATAAGATTTAGAAATTTGTTTTATTCGTAGCTATATATATAAAGTCATATAACCATAATGAAAAACAAGAACTTAAGTATTTTTTATATATTTATTTTATATGATATATTATATTTGGATAATTGTACTTTATGGTAATTTTATGTTGCAAAATCATTTTTATATGGTTGCATCCAAACAAGTTAATGATTATTTTTTTATAAAAAGTAATTTTTTTAATGGTAAACAAAAACAAAATAACTTCTGATTTTTTATAATCTCTAAAAAATAATCTCTAAATTATTTAATGTCAAAATCACTTATTTTATAATCTGTAACAAACGGGCCCCTAATATTCGAAAAATAAATTGTAAACACAATAAAAAATAAATTCATAATGCTTTTAAGTGAATCCATATCCATATGTAAACAAATAAATATAAATATATTCTACTACCATGATGCCATGAAATTTATCCTGTTCTCAAGAATAATGGTAGAAACAATTTGGTTATTCAATTATATGTAACTAAGATTAAAGTAAAACGAAATCAACATAAATTTGCTGATACATATCTAGAAAAAATAGATTGCAACCATCAACCTTTTGCTTTTTGTCAAACCAATAAAATTGACCAATAACATAAATTGAAATAAGTGAATTTCTAAGAGAAATTTACTCCCAACAAACTGGAAACTTTCTACATAATCAGTTGTCATGTTGAACCACTGTATGACAGTTCCATTTTTAATCATCTTTACTGATTTACTCCCTCCGTCCCATTATATAAGCACTTTTAGTACAAAAGTCTAGTCCCAAAATATAAGCCCCTTTACAATTTACTAGGTATATTTATTACTTTTTTGCTTACATATAACCTAAATTATTACTACTAAGTTGTATTAGAATACAAAATTTATAAAGGGGCTTATATTTTGGGACTAGACTTTTGTAGTAAAGGTGCTTATATAATAGGACGGAGGAAGTATCTTTGAAATTATAGATAACTGCCTGCTTGTGAAATTCATTGCATTTATTTGCAAGAATTGCATTATCACCATTTATATGATGGCACTCCAATTGAAAACCACTATCAAAGATATCCGTTGGAAGACGCATTTCAAGGCCCAGATCCAATCCGGCCAAGTGGCGGCGCGTTGAGTGCATTCTCTCCAATTCACAAAACTCTATACCTCTTGGGGAATACCCCTGATTGTGAGGCATAAGCAAGGTTGTCAAAATCGCGATTTTAGAAAGAGGATAGTAAGATTGCAAAATCGTAAATTGCAATCAAAATCGATGGATTCTACTCAATTAATTTTGTTGAATCAAAAAGGGAAAGCAAGATCGCAAAATCGAAAATCGCAACTAAAATCGATGGATTTACTCATATAAATATATAATATTAAATATATATTATAATAGTGCATATCATGCATACAAAATAATGTAATCCTAAATGATAAATCACTAAAGTACTATATATTTACAGCCTATATGCTAATATAAATCACTAAAGCGCCATCTACTTGGATAATAAAATATTTATATCCTATAGGCTAATGCAAATCACTAATATAGTGTCATCTACTTGATAAAAAAATATTTAATGTCTATATCTTAATACAAATCACTAGTAAAGTGCCATCTACTTGGTCAAAACCTTTTAAACCGGGTCAAAACATTAAAACGGGTCAATTTTGACCCAGTTTAACATCATCCAAAAAAACAAGTCAAAATCGGTAAAATCCCTTCAAAATCGCAGATTTTACTAGGATTTTGCGATTCTGTGCAATTTTACTAGGATTTTGCATAATTTAAGATTCTACTCAGGATTTTGATCCTTTAGAGTGAACAAAATCGCAAAATCCATGAGTTTTACGATTTTACTCGCGATTTTGCTAACAATGGGCATAAGTATATAAACATTTTTAAAGTGTCAAGTCCTATCAATATGGGACTTAACAACTTTTCAAAATTTACACCTTAGTGCAACTTGTGTTTATATCATACTAAGTTCTTTTTTTCATCATTTCCATTCAATTTCCAAAAAACAGTGCCACTCAAATGCTCACCTTTGCTATTGCTAAGATCTTTAAAACGATATTCATCCAACCAATCGAAAGGAACCGTGGGAAAACTCTGAATATTTCTCCAACAATTATCGCCTAGACTGAAAACTTTAACCTCGCTTTTCCATGATGCGTGGTTAACGTTTTCAACAAGAAACGCTACCACCTTGTAATTTCTGGTTGAAGCATCATAACCTAACGTGAACTTAAAACCTCTTATATGAAGGGTGCTACTACAATGTAACATCCCTAATTGTTTAGATCTTGTTCTGGTGGCAGGGTTCAAGAAACAAAACCAATATTCCAAATTTTTTTGTATTTTAGAATAGAAAAGCAAGCAGAGCAATCCATTACAAGAACCAACAATCTCTCAATTGGGCTGAACATAATGGAAATAATTGGTGAAAACATTGATGGATGGATTTTGATTTTTGAATAAACGATGCACGGGAAAGGTTAGCAATGTGGTGACAAATTCAGTGGGATGATTCGAAACTAAAGTGAGGTGTGATTTTGTGAGGAATTTTTAAGATGCTTTTCGACAAAGTTTGAATCCGATATGAAGGTGTTCCAGGACTTATTCAAGAATTTGAATCAGAGGATGGTTTTCACGTCAAGGAATGATAAGATTTCGGCTATGAGATCTTCAGGGAAGAACACAGTCGGCAAATTTTCCATCAGTGAACAAACCCCAACACAAACACAACTCAGTGAACGCAAAAATATGTAGAAAAACTTGTACGTCAAATCTTTGGAAAGGGTTTTACTTTGGTAGTGAGTTTGTTAAAACCCTGTAAACATAATAAAAGTTTCTTTCTACACCGTGCAGTGCAATACATTTGTGATAGTTATGAAATTAATTGAAACAAATAGCAGAGATGAAGGAGGAAGAGAAGAGATAGAGGTTATGTTATTCATTATTAAGATTAGGTTTACACCGATAATATTATATGGACCAATGACATCTATCTGTATGGATATCCACTAATAATATTCATAACACTCCTTTTGGATGTCCAATGAGATATGCCTCGTAAAAATCATTAAACAATACACGTTAATTGTCTTAACAGTAAGGACCAAAACTTAATAGTGCATGATAATTTTGACGAAAAATTTAAAAAAAATTAAGACTACACTTCAAAGGTTACCATTTTGTAGGGATCAAAAATATATGTAACCCTATATAAAATTACCATTTTTAAGTATAAAAATTACCTAAGTTCACTAGGGGTCGTATCTCTTTGGTTCGGATTTGGTTCAACCTGCATCATCTCCTTCGCGGTGATTGTCGGTTTTCTTAATATGAGTATATAACTTAATCAATGGTGCTAATGGAGTGCAGGTGGCAAAAGGATTATTATCTAGGCTTAAACGATCTTTTGGTCCGTGTAAGTTTGCGTTTTTTTAATTTTAGTCTCTATATGTTTTTTTTTTGAATTAATCCCTGAATGTTACAAACATTTTGGTTTTTGTCTCATAATCTTTTACCTTCAGTTATATTTCAACCTTCATACCGCTGATGTGATTTTTGCTTACATCTGCTTTTTCCTTGCAGAAGTTGGTGCATCTATTTAAATATAGGTTGTTCTAGTTTTGCATTAATTTTATAATTACTTGGTTTGTTTCTTTACATGTTGATTTTCCTTTACTTTGGTACATCAATTTTATAGGAAAGTAGAATCTGATTTAGTTTGGTGCTAGTTTTACATAAATTAATATTTACTTCGACTTATCTTATAGTATGTCTTAAGTTGTTAATATTTAACAAAACAGATTCCTTGAGCAAATGATTGGACAATGTCATGTCATGGGTCTAAGTGGAAAAAGCCTCTCACCAGAATGGTCATACAAGGCTGATAAAACTCTTAGATTGACATTCACAAGGTGTTTGCAAATAAAATTTCATGTATATATGTCTAAATCAATCCATTTTCTGCATGCAAATGTGTTAAAATAGTAGTAGCATTTCAGTGATTAGTTGTAGTTTCGACTTTCGATAACTTGACCTGCATTTTGGTTTGAATCTTAATGTGTTTCCTTGATTTTAATGGCAGGGGTTTAAAAACAGTGCCTAAATCAAATGATTCAATACATGGGAATGAGATGATGAATTATTACTTGTGAGATACAAATGCCTATGCTGGGGGTGAAGATTTCATGGTTTTTTGCTTTTCTAGGACTGTTATGATTGTAATAAATATCTACTTTTACTTCTGGTTTTTTGTTTCCAATGTTCCATTTTGTAACACTTATTTGATAGTTTTGTCAAAAAAAAAAACACTTATTTGATAGTACTCATTGTACTTATTAATTAAATTTGCATATAGAAACATTTTTTGTAACACTTATTTGGAAGTAACATATATCCGGTGATGTGTAATAGACATTTAGTAACACTTTTGGAAGTAAATTGTTAGTGAGAATGTGAAAGAATCGCTACAGTAACACTTTTGTATTTTGATATTTAAAGTTACCTATAAATTAGCTAGGAAATTACTTTCATAGCAAATTTGCCAGTCAATCATACATTAATCTTACCTTAACTTATTTGCTACAGATCGGCTACGAATTAGCTACTAAGCGTGTAACATTTTTTAAATTTTACTAATAATACTATTAAGTGTTACTAAAACCTTTTAGTAAGTAACATAGGCTTTACGTAACACATGTTGAAATGTTACTAAATGTAATTAGTAATACCTTTTTTGATTTAGTAACATTTTTTAAATGTTACTAAATCCCAAATTTGTAGTAGTGCAAGTTTCCTTCAGATTTTCCTTCGAATTTTCCTAGGGATTTTAAGTTTAGGGACTAAAACCAAAATGATTTTAACATCTAAAAATGAATTTAAAAAATAATAATTTACAGAGACTAAAATAAAAAACACGCGAACTTATAGGGACCAAAAAATTATTTAAGCCAATTATCTAGCCAATTTCTTAATATGAGTATATAACTTAATCAATGGTGCTAGTGGAGTGCAGGTGGCAAAAGGATTATTATCTAGGCTTAAACGATTTTTTGGTCCATATAAGTTCGCGTGTTTTTAATTTTAGTCTCTATATGTTTTTTTTAATTAATCCTTGAATGTTAAAAACATTTTGGTTTTTGTCTCTAAAACTAAAATCCGTAGAAAAATTTGCAAGTTTCCCGCAGATTTTCCTTCGAATTTTCCTAGGGATTTTAGGTTTAGGGACTAAAACTAAAATGATTTTAACATCTAAGAATGAATTTAAAAAATAATAATTTACAGAGACTAAAATAAAAAACACGCGAATTTACAGGGACCAAAAAATTATTTAAGCAAATTATCTATCTTGAAGTTGTTTGAAATTCAAGAGCACATGATCCATACATCAAACCACCATTCAACTTAATAAAAAAATGGTTGTAAAAAATAGAATACCTTGTTCATATTTACATATCAACTAACAAATTATGATATGTATGGTCTATAATTTATGTTAGTTGATTACCTCAAAAAAAATCAACTAACACAAATTATATACCGTACATACCATACAGGATTCGAAGACAGCCAAGGCCATTTTGTTAAATTATCGTTCCATTATTTTAAACCATCTGAGTGGTGATGTGTTTGGGTTAATTGTTGGCTCTTAGTCTACATCTATAAATTTATAGCTCCTATTTCTCTACTAATGTATCACCAAAAAGTCGTCAATGTTTTGGAGCTGGCGGAAGAAATCAAGCGGTTATCTCGGTGTTGATCTTGTTTCCAGCCAAACAAACTGATTTTTGACGGCACTGATGTATTCCACAGTCGATACACTGCACATAGAAAATCTGCTTCGTAGTCTGCAGGAAAACTCTGTCCAAACAGAAGCTTGTAACAGCCTTTCACGAAGAAAACCTCTACTTTCATCGAGCAACCACTTATTCGCGTCTGTCATGCCTTCCCTCAACTGAACTGCAGCCAGCATGTCAGCCAAAATCGCCACACATATTAAGCAAAACTTCAACCTGATCTGTTTCTGCGCTACTGTAGCTTATTTGTCTGCTGCCATATTGAAAAGGATTGGAAATTGATCACAAATTGGTTGATGCCCAAGCGGTAAACCTCTCCAAAAAAAGTGTGTTTTCGCCATTTACGAGTTCTTTTTTAGCCTTTTTTGAAACTAATTTGATTCCACATCACACATCCTTACAATTGAGCATAATTCACGCGACCAATTAATTGAGTCTAACTTTCTCGGATTCGCTCCTTCTAACCGAAGCAACATCTAACAAATTGGAATATGTTATATGATGCAACTCTATTTGGGTTCTCCTTACTTCACATTTGTGATTCCCCCAACAAATTTAAATGAGAAAACAATCGAAACCAATAACATTTGTAATTCCCTCAACTTGTCATGAAAGCTTGGATAACAAGTCTTCCTTAACATGATCTTCCTTAAGAAAACTGATCAATGATGGTCTAAAGGTTCATATATAATCAATAGATATAATTAAAGTGTGTTTTAACAGAACAAAACCTTAAAAACTATAACCTGAAAATTCTTTAACTAATAACATCTAAGATCAAATGCTTAAGCCCCTCAAAATAACCAATGTAATTTACTATTTCCTACTTTCTATGTTATAACCAATGTTGCTTAGTTCTTCCGTGGCCTGAGATATCAAATGTTTTTTCTCCTCCTCTCTCCCTAGACTTTCCTACCATACCTCCATGTATCATCAATAATGCGCGGCCAAGGTGTTTATGTCGGGGTTGCAGATCTGGTATTCAAAAAATACCGATTAGACTACAAGCAAAAAAGCGAAACCCAAAGTAAAAATCAAAACAATATCCAATCAAAAGAGCAACACAAACCAAGAAACACCCAAAACCTAAAACAAAAAAACAAAAGAGCTAGCCACTCAAAGTTTGAGTGTTTGACAGTAGCAGACTAAAACCAAGCTAGAAAAAAGCATGGACTATCGAGAAGAAATAAGTGCATGTTTGAAACAACTTTGCTTTTTAGTTTTTAAAATGTGTTTTATAAATTAGTTTTCATAAATACTCCTCCGGTCCTTATTATAAGAAGAAAATTACTTTTTAGATACATAGAATGTTTGATGTATCTAGACTATGTTATGAACTAGATACATCAAACATTCTATGTATTTAAAAAACAAATTTCTTCTTATAATAAGGACCGGAGGAAGTAGTTTTTAAGAAGCAAAAGATGTGAAAGTTGTTTCTGTTTTTTAGTTTTTGGTTTTTAAAAACAGTTTATGAAAAGAGGACTTTCAAACATATTTTTTCTTTCTAAAATTTTAAGAACTTAAAAAGAGTTTTTGAGAACTCTCTGCCATGCCTCAAAAATCCTAAGTCTTAACCAATCAATAAACAAAACCGAAAGCCAAAGAAGAACATACACACAAGGCTGAAACTTCATGCTCGGTCAAAAACAAGAACCATGGTTCTCCCCGGTCTAAATCACAGAAACTGAAAGTTACCTTACCAGATAACTCATCGGCTCCGAAGACCATTCATAAAATTGACATGCATACTTTGCAAATCTCCCAAAATCCAAAACACCATGTAGACACGTAATGGAACCCTAACTTTAAGAAACTATTTTCTTTGTTAAGGAAAACTTTTACTAAAATTCCAAATTCCACCTTTCCCTCTATTATCTTTATTCTTTAATGTTTCTCATGCACCTCAATTTGGAACAATGTATTGTCCTAACAAATCAACTACTATTTCTTTATCTTTCGGTTTTTTTACAAGAATATTTTGTTAGAGCACGAGCGGGCAGTTTGGAGATCATCCACACGATGACTAAGAGCATTGATATAAGTGAGTTGGACACCACACTCTTACCCAAAACTCTAAGGCAATGGGTTTATGGGTCCTCTCACTTATAAATGCTAAGTCTCCACACTTTTTAACCAATGTGGGACTTCCCCGCACTACTCACACTTAACACTTGAGTTTCTCAACATATTTCTCAGACCATGATTTTCATTCAAGTTCTAGCTAGTTGTTACATTGAAAATTCATCTTCTATCCTTTCTTATCTGATAACTATGGAAATCGAAAAAAAATTCATTAAATTTAGTAAGTTGTCAAACTCAAACCAATATCATTGGCCAATATATAATCAATTTTATTTTTTTGATAAAACAATATATAATCAATTTGTTAGTGCATAATGTGCAAGGATACATAAACAATAAATTAACATAAATTCAAATAACTAAATTTTTCTAAGAGAAACTTACTCCCAACAAACTGGAACCAAACTTTCTACATAATCTGTTGCCTGGTCGAACCACGGTATCCATGTGTTATTATCAATTCTCTCCACTGATTTATCTTTTAAACTATAGATAAATGCCTTGCTCTGATACTGGCTGCATTTAGTTGCAAAAATTACGTTATCACCATTTAAATAAAGGCATGCCAATATAGAACCACGTTCATAATAATCCTTTGGAAGATGCATTTCAAGATACTGGTAACTAATCTTCAATAACTGAGTCCAAGACTCTCGAACCCCGTACTCCTTCATCTGCCATAAAATAAAATCAGTATTTTTGGAATCGTGAGAAAAACAAAGACAGTCCATTAGAACCCTAAAAGTTGGTTGGGAGAATGACACATCATTGAAACCCGGAGGCAGAAGAAACTGCTTGTATGTCTCCGTTGAAAGGTCTAATGAAAGAATCACATATTGCCGAACATGAGTTATAGACTTGTCCATAGCCAACCAATTAACAGTGCCACTCAAATGCACACCTAGATCAATAGGAACCACAGGAAAACCCTGAATGTTTCTCCAACAATTATCACTTAGATTGAAAATTTTAACCTCGCTTTTCCATGAAGATTGGTTCGCTTTTTCAACAAGAAACGCTACAACCTTGTAAGTTTTGGTTGAAGCATCATAACCAAACGTGAACTTAAAAAAGCGCCATTGAGCAAGGTAGATCGACCCTAATTTATTAGATTTTTCTTTGGTGGCAGGGTTATGGAAACAGAACCAAGTTTCAACAGGATGTGTCCTATAATCAGAATTGAAAAGCACGCAGAGCAATCCGTTACAGGAACCAACGAACTTACAACGGAACTTCAGAGGATAGCGGTGGAAATAGTTTTTGTTATTGTGAACATTGATGGATTGTATACATTGCATGCGGAAGGGTAGGCGATTAGGTACGCTTTGATACCAAACTAAAGTGAGGTATGAGTTTTGTGAGGAATTTTTAAGATGCTTTTCGACAAAGTTTGAATCGGATATGAAATTGTTCCATGATTTGCACAAGCATTTGAATCGTAGGATGGTTTTCAGTTTTCACATTAAGGAATGACAGGATTTCGGCTAAGAGTTCTTCGGGAAGGAACACCGTCGACAGCAGTGGTCGTTTGAATCGGATATGAAATTGTTGCATGATTTCCTCAAGCATTTGGATGAACGTCGCTTCCGCTTCCTTACCATAGTAGTTGAATAAACTCAATGAAGCAGTGGTTTGTTTGTTAAACAAATCAACTAAAATTTTCTTTGATAGCGGCAGTGCAATGGAAAGAAAATCAAAATTTTGCAATATTAAATAGGCCAAAGTTGAAGTCTTGAGGATCCAGGCGGTGAACCAATAAAATTTTATCCAGTAACCTTCTAATTTTATTTTTTTTTGTGTTTTTTTATAGTAAAATTTGGTAGGATATATTTGATGGAGAAAACTGAACTCAGTCTGTTCCTTTTTATTTGTTTTTTTTTTAAAATATTTATTCCTTTTTATTTATTTTCTTGGAAAACTAGTTGTAAACCCGTGCATCCGCACGGGTCTGGGTTATGGTAAAATGTTATATTTAATTGTACCAAATACTTATGTAGTTTTTAAAAATGTTGGTTAATTTGTTAATTTCTTTTTTATTTAATTAGAAAAATAATAACAATTGAAACCAAAGATCCGTCAAAAAATAAAACAGAAATAAATAAAAAATTTAAAAGAAGCAACACATTACAATTTGAAAACATGTTTTTATCATTGCATTAATAAAGTTTTAAACATATAATATAAAATATGATCTTAATATTAATAAATACATCCTGTCAAAAAAAATATATTAATAAATACACTAGTTATATACCCGTGCATCCGCACGGGTCTGGGTTATGGTTAAATGTTATATTTAACTGTACTAAATACTTATGTAGTTTTTAAAAATGTTGGTTAATTTGTTAATTTCTTTTTTGTTTAATTAGAAAAATAATAACAATTGAAATCAAAGATCCGTCAAAAAAAAAAATAACAGAAATCAAAAGAAAATTTAAAAGAAGCAACACATTACAATTTGAAAACATGTTTTTATCATTGCATTAATAAAGTTTTAAACATATAATATAAAATATGATCTTAATATTAATAAATATATCCGGCCAAAAAAAAATATTAATAAATACATATCTAACTTTGTATCAAAAAAAAATACATATCTAACTTATACTATTACAAAGTACATATAGGTTTGTTGAAAACAACATGGAATCTATAGATACAACTTAATAAATGAGATACTTTAATTTGAAGTGAATTATTAATGATCAACTCCCGTTCTACATTTGTAAGACTTTGTGTAAAAGAAGGTGAGCACAATTTGAGTCTTTGCAAGTTCCTGAAAAAATTAAACAAAATTGTTATTTCTAATTATTTTAGGTTGAAGCATTAAAGTGTAAATATATATGTATGTGTGTGTGTAAATAAGTGCAACTCAGGTAGTAATTTATAGAAATTATATCTAATGAATGACATTCTTGGAATATATATTATATTGCCAATGTTTTGTCTAGTAATTATTTTAGCTTCAATCACATGATCTCCAAGTTTAGTAACAGTCAACCTAGTACCATTACATAACCCCTCAGCTTGATCTAGATTTCTCAACAACATAATTGGCGTGCCAACTTTTAGTTTGATGGAATGGTTCGGAAGTCCAGATGTTTTTAGACAATTTAAAAACTCTGGTGTAAGCTGTTCAAATGCTTCATTATCATTTTCTTTGGTTCGATCTATGGAGTCTGAACTATGATATTCCTTTTCATCACCTATATTCAACAAAAACACAATAAAACCTTGTAAAAAAATAATTGTATATGTTATAAATTATATTAAATCTATTCAACTAATGAATTTGAAATACCTGGAATGTGCTTCAATATATAATCATAGATTTCATCTACAACCTCAATTGTTGATGCTAAAATAGCTCTCTTTTGTAGATATTGACCATCAATGTAATGATTCAATAAATCAGGATATGTACTTTTAACAATTGCATCAATGGGTTCATCGAATTATGAAATTAAAAGTTCATCTGGAATTGAGATATCTTCATATCCATCATTTGGTTCTAAAACTTCTCCATCCCCGATCCTTAATATCCATTCAGAATTTTTTTTAATTTCTTCAGAGTTTGAATTTGATGAACCATTTAACAACCGCATGTTCTTGGTAATGGTTAAAACAGTGCAATGATCCCAAATAAAAGAGGCATTTATTGTTGCATGAACAATATCAGATCTACTTCCTCTTGGTATTACCGGAGAGATTTGTCTGAAATTACCACCAAAGACTATAACTTTTCCTCCATATATTTTGGACGCAGAAAACTTATCCTCACTCATTATGTCTTTTAAGGATTTGTCCAAATTTCAAAGCAGAATTTGTGAGCCGTAGGAGCTTCATCCCATATAATTAACTTTGTTATTTTTAAAAGTCGTTCTAGTTCAGTTCCCTTCTCTATATTGCAAATAGAAAATTCAAGTGCTGGAACTGAAATTTTGAACTTTGAATGAGTTGTCCTTCCTCCAGGCAACAATAAAGATGCAATTCCGTTAGAAGCTACAGTCAAAATAATGTCCCGTTTTGATCGTAAAGCTGTTGCTAAAGTGTTCTACATGAAAGTTTTTCCTGTTCCACCATATCCATATTGGAAAAAAATTCCCCCTTTTTGCTTCCGAACAACTTCTATGATCGTGTCAAATATTTTTCTCTGTTCATCTAGTAATGTTAGCATATTTTATACTAAATGACATTTGTGTAGTGTAATTTAAGCAAAATATTATTCTATTTCCAAACGCTATTGACACTTGAAATGTAGTCAATCTAATTTAGCATGCGATGTAGTCAATCCAGTTTAGCATGCGATGAAAATTATGTTACTCATAGGAACAAAAGTCACAACAACAATAATGTAAAAAACTTACCAAATTAGAAAACGCTGTCATGAAAATTAATAGCAAAGATAAAGTGATGGAGAAAGTAGGGAGAAGTAGTAGTCAGGATGAGAGATGGTACGAAGTGAAAACTGCCATATTGTGTTATTCCTTTTTAGCCTTATGAGTAACTTATATAGAAAGGATACCTCCAGTTTAGTTTTTGTTTTCTTTGGGTAGTTTTTTTTTTTAATAATTTGAGTAACTTAGCACAAACATAGCATCATTAAACTATTTTTGTCGCCCATGATATAACTTTATAGCACTCATTTTTATGAAATTCAAAATAATCTTTGCAAAAAGAAATATTTAAAAATTAGCTAGTTTTTTTGAACAAAGTAAGTAAAAAAAGTGGAGCACAAATAACATGTTGGTTTTTTTTTTCAGTCAAAAAATAGGTGGTTTTTTATTTTTTTTATAGTATCACACTAAGCTGCTTTTTGCAAAAAAAAAATCTTAAAAAATTAGTTAGTTTTTTTTAACAAAGTAACTCAAAAAGTGGAGCACAAATAGCATGTTAGTTTTTTTTTATATGTGACTAATTTTTTTTTGTTTGACTAAATCTGTGACTAATTGTTGATTTGTGTAGGAAACAACTTCTCCATATTTAGTTAATTACGATAAAGGACGTGAATAAAAACTTAAATAATTGTGATTAAATTTTAAAAAGGGTTAATTAGTAACTTACTTAATATATTATATTAATATATAGTTAGTAGATCTACTAATCTACTAACATATATTAATATAATATACTTAAGTAAGTTACTAATTAACCCTTTTTAAAATCTAATCACAATTATTTAAGTTTTTATTAACGTCCTTTATCGTAATTAACTAAATATGGAGAAGTTGTTTCCCACACAAATCAACAATTAGTCACAGATTTAGTCAAACAAAAAAAAATTAATCACATATAAAAAAAAAAACTAACATGCTATTTGTGCTCCACATTTTTTACTTACTTTGTTAAAAAAAACTAGCTAATTTTTAAAGATTTCTTTTTGCAAAGATTATTTTGAATTCCATAGAAATGAGTGCTATAAAGTTATATCACGGGCGACAAAAACAGTTTAATGATGCTATGTTTGTGCTAAGTTACTCAAATTATTAAAAAAAAAAAAAAACTACCCAAAGAAAACAAAAACTAAACTTGAGGTATCTTTTCTATATAAGTTACTCATAAGGCTAAAAAGGAAGAATACAATATGGCAGTTTTCACTCCGTACCATCTCTCATCCTGACTACTACTTCTCCCTACTTTCTCCATCACTTTATCTTTGCTATTAATTTTCATGACAACATCTTCTAATTTGGTATGTTTTTTACATTATTGTTGTTGTGACTTTTGTTCCTATGAGTAACATAATTTTCATTGCATGCCAAATTGGATTGACTACATTTCAAGTGTCAATAGCGTTTGAAAATAGATTAATATTTTGCTTAAATTACACTACACAAATGTCATTTAGTATAAAATATGCTAACGTTACTAGATGAACAGAGAAAAATATTTGACACGATCATGGAAGTTGTTCGGAAGCAAAAAGGGGGAGTTTTTTTTTTCCTATATGGATATGGTGGAACAGGAAAAACTTTCATGTGGAACACTTTAACATCAACTTTACGATCAAAACGGGACATTATTTTGACTGTAGCTTCTAGCGGAATTGCATCATTATTGTTGCCTGGAGGAAGGACATCTCATTCAAAGTTTAAGATTCCAGTTCCAGCACTTGAATTTTCTATTTGCAATATAGAGAAGGGAGCTGAACTAGAACAACTTTTAAAATTAACAAAGTTAATTATATGGGATGAAGCTCCTATGGCTCACAAATTCTGCTTTGAAATTTTGACAAATCCTTAAAAGACATGATGAGTGAGGATAAGTCTTCTGCATCCAAAATATATGGAGGAAAAATTATAGTCTTTGGTGGTAATTTCAGACAAATCTTTCCGGTAATACCAAGAGGAAGTAGATCTGATATTGTTCACGCAACAATAAATGCCTCTTATATTTGGGATCATTGCACTGTTTTAACCCTTACCAAGAACATGCGGTTGCTAAATGGTTCATCAAATTCAAACTCTGAAGAAATTAAAAAAAATTATGAATGGATATTAAGGATCGGGGATGGAGAAGTTTTAGAACCAAATGATGGATATGAAGATATCCCAATTTCAGATGAACTTTTAATTTCATAATTCGATGAACCCATTGATGCAATTGTTAAAAGTACATATCCTGATTTATTGAATCATTACATTCACTACTAGAAAAATCGCGTTTAGAGACCGATTTAGAGACCGATTTTAATGCAAATCGGTCACTAAATCAATTAGTGACCGATATAGAGACCAATTAAAATCAGTTGTAAAAACCTTGGTGGCTGATCGGTTGTGACCAATTTAGTGACCAATTTATTGTGACCGAATTAGTGACTGAGTTTAGTGACCAATTTAGAGACTGAATTTAGAGACCGATTTAGAGACTGAATTTAGAGACCGATTTAGAGACTGAATTTAGAGACCGATTTAGTGACTGAATTTAGAGACTAATTGAGTGACTGGATTTAGAGACTGAATTTAGAGACCGATTTAGAGACTGAATTTAGAGACCAATTTAGTGAATGAATTTAGAGACTAATTGAGTGACTGAATTTAGAGACCGATTTAGTGATTGAATTTAGAGACCGATTTATAGACTGAATTTAGATACCGATTTAGTGACTGAATTTAGAGATCGATTTAGAGACTGATTTTAGAGATCGATTTAGGGACTGAATTTAGAGACCGATATAGAGACTTAATTTAGAGACTGAATTTAGAGACCGTTATTGTGACCAATTTAAAAGTAATTTATATGTTTTTGCGACCAATTCAGCGATCGAATTGAAAGCATTTTATGTTAAATTCGGTATCAACTTCCGTCTCTAACGAGTTTTTTTGTTTTTTTTTTCATTTATAATTTTTTTTACAAATATTATTATTTATAATTGAAAATCCCAAAATGCAATTTTTTAGATATAATTTAATATATCTAAAAATATTTTATAGACATTAAACAATTAATCATGCACACAACAATATTAACATATAGATTTAAGCATTACCAAACACTTATAAAATAAAAGGAATTTTGTTCACCAAAAAAAAAAGAAAAAAAAAAGGCATTTTAAAGTATGTCACTAGCTACTACAATGGTCATTCTCTATTGATCTATATCCTCACCACCATCATCATTATCATCAGAAAAATCATCATCATCATCATCATCGTTATCAGTAGCCACATTATCTTCATTATCATTAGTCACCTTATCTTGATGAACTTGATCTCCGGTATATGACTTCATCTGAAAGTTTAAGTTGTCCATCAATTGTCTTACCGTATCACGAAGTTCATTAGTTTTCTTTCTCATTTCTTCCCTTTCTATTTTTAGTTCTTCAAATTCATCTCTTTGCACCCACTCAGTTGACGAGGAAGAATCACGGTAATTTCGCCTGCCTACAAATAAAGAAGATTCACTCCCAAGACCATGTACATGTCATTTCCTTATTCCTGCCACCTCAAACCACACATTTGTTTCCTTTGGCGGCAGAGTTCCTTGCGAAGATGTTTGTTCAATCAATTCTTCCCATCTACGTTTATACATTTCCTATTGACATAAATATAAGATTAATTAATATTTTAAAATCAAGTAAAATAAAATCAACATGAAAAATAAAAAACAATACAATTTAAAGTTGAGAACTCATTACATAGACATGTTCCGATCTTCGATCAACCCAACTGATATTCTTGCGATGTTGGTGTGTATTAACAAACAAATCTGAAGGAGTTGGAGGAGCCCCATTCAATTCTGTCTAACAAACAAAAAAATATGAATTAAAAATAATTTAACATCTTAAAAAAATTCAATTCCATATTATGTTATGTTCTATTTTTTTAGTCATTCACCATAAAGAGACACACTAATAAGCGTTCTTTATAGTTCATATCATAAACTCAACAAAGAAAGGATGGATGTGTAATAGAAATCTATTATCTTTAACTATATACATATATAAAAGTTCATAAAAACCTATTAAGGACTTAAAGAATTATTGCAACTCATAAAATGAGGTAAAACATATGCAACATAAACACCATATTTATACAAACAAAATAAACCTTACCCAATTAGCTCTATATTGGGAGGAGGTGATAGAGTCACAAGTGTGAAGGGATATTCTATGGCCTTCATGATCAAATGCTCGATTTATTTTTGTTTGTATACACTAAAGAAAAGAAGCATAATTTTTTTTTTTGACAATAAAAAAGAAGCATAGTTAATGACCCACTTTTTTCAACGTTGAAACTAACAACTCATGATGGGCAAGCATGAGTTAACTACTAACCTGTTGAACATTAATATATATACTAGTACAATATTGAGTGACACTACTAACCCGTTGCCACAAGAAGCGTGCAGCTTTACACTTAGTTAACTAACAATACCACTGGAGTTAATATTACATGGGCAACAAATTGAAACTACCAATAGTTCTTCTTTATGTCCATTTACTTGAAGTGTTTTCATTACCAATTTCGACATGGCAATAGGACAGAGGCAATTAAATAGCCAAACATTCACATTTACATCAATACAAACTAGTAAAAATGTAAAAGATTAGAAGAGTAAGAGGTAGAATTTGTGGACATACCTTATGAGCAAACTTCTCCAAGTTCTCTCACTTGGCTTTCTGCAATATTAAAAATAAGTGAGCATCACTTAACAAAAGTCTATGAAAATTAGATCGAATTTCATTCTTTATTACCAACTTCGACAAATTAGACATTACCAGTACTTGAATGAAGTGCAAAAATTAGTTCAATAAAAATCTTAATGTATTTTGGTTTTAGTTAAGACTCAAGAACATTTTGATTTTATTGTGTTGTAGTACTTTTTTACCACATTATAAGTTATAACCATAGTTTTCAATTCTAGTAATTCTATTCACATTACTGAGTTGTGACTTATGATGAAAGGTCATTGCAAATCAAAAGCTTGATATGAAAATATAGACATATTTAGGTACGGATGTATAACTAGACATATCTAAACACATTTGATACTATATCTTATCTTCCTCCATGTCTTTATTTGTACTACATTATTGGTGTTGATATTAATTAAGCCAAAAAGCTATAGCTGGTTACTGAGAGCCAAATTTGGTCAAATATTCCAAACCAAAACAAACTAAAATTTTTAAGGTTTTTTGTGTTAGCGCTCTCCTATAAATCTTCAAATCCTTCATTCACGTTCTCTTTCTAAAATAAAATTGATCAATTATCTCATAGATAGCCTCAATCAAATCCACATACAAAATTAAACAGACATATTAATAGAATTTCCCAAAAAAAATACTTATAGGAGACACGCCGCAACAACAACTCACTACTAATTATGAGAATGGAGAAGTACATATTGGCACAACAAAAGAAAAACAATCAAATACATACAAAAGTAGTACGTAGAATATGGAAAATATATAAAATTTGATTTAAAGAGAACTTAAATTCACATCATATATCCAATTCAAATCAACAACAAAACTGAAAGTTAGGTTTTATAAATTACATACATATGAATGAGTAGTGTCTTCCAGAAAGATTCGAGGGGTTTCAAATTTGTCGTGTGAGAAAGAAGGATTTGTCCTACTGGAAAGAAGAATTTGTCGTAGAGAAGTCTTTCTGGATTTCTAGCGTGAAGAAGGTTATTTCAATATTGATTCTGGATACTTTTTTTTATTTTGACTAAACTGGGTTTTAGATATATACTTATAAAATAGAAGAATTATTTTTGTTTCCTATTTTAAAGCATTATATATTTTAATTTTAAAAAAAAATTGTTAAGTTTTATAAAAGGTAGTTGGATTTCTCCTATATATTACAATTAGTTCTTTTTTTTTTTTTTGGTATAGTTTACAATTAGTTCAATATTGTTTTTTTTTCTAATAATATTTTTTTTGGTCGATTTGTTAAATCTTAACTAACTACCACAATATTAGAAATCCAACTACCTTCAAATAAAACTTCATTCACTTGTGGTAACTTTGTTAAATCTTACTAAATCGTAATGACAACTCGTAATATTGTGGTAACTATGACAAATCGTAATAACTTTATTAAATCTACTACAAATTAATTATCATCCATTTTTCAGGAAAAAAACTTTGTTCAGTGAATAAAACTTCGTTCTTTTTTACCTGTTGTTTTAGAAAGAAAAAAAAAAGACAAAATTAGGAGAGTATTTTTTTGGACCTTATTATTTTCTTATTATGACTTTTTTTAAAATATATATCATATTTTTAATCCACCAATAAATTCTTACTTTTTCACAAACATTATCTATTTCCAAAAAAAATTGTAACAAACTTTAATTAAAAACAAACAAATTTGTATACAATAAAAAGATTATATTGAATAGGAAGATGGTATAATAGGAAAATTATAACTTAAATTGCCAAAACGACAAGTAAAAAGTAACAAATATTTTTTTCTAAAACGACAAATAAAAAAGAACGGAGGGAGTATCAACTTTTATTTTTAGTCATCTAAAAAATTTTGTCCTCTAAATGTTTTGTTTCAAATTTTATTTAATTTTGTTCATAAAAGTTCATTTTACATACTTCAAGTAAATTATTTTTATAACATGTCATTAATAAAACCTTCAAATATGTATTTCTTCTTCTTGAAGTAATTAACCAACGCCCTAAAAATTTGTAACTAAATAAACAAAACGCACATTTATGCCTTTCAAAAAAAAACACACACACTTATGATTAAGTTGAGAAGGTAGTTGATAGGGAGGACCCAAACACAAATTATCGGTGGGGCTAATATTTTTTGTCTAATATTTTTTTTCTTCTCTAAGAATTACCTTATATTAAATTTATTAAAGTCGATTATTTAAATTAAACTAATCCTTATTCCTTACCAAATCGACGCTTTTGTATACGATAAGTTGTCTAAGAAAAATCAAAATTAACAAGTTGATGGGAGCTTTTTTTTTTTTTTTGGTTTCTAATATTTCAAAGTTAATGTCTTTGTTACTTTCACTACTAGTTTTGTCTGTCTCTAAATCGGTTACTGTATTAGTGACTGATTTAGCGACCAATTTTTTTCATTATGTTACTGATTAATTTTAGTCTCTAAATCGGTCACTAATATAAATATAGTAATTATTCGTCTCTAAATGGGTTACTAGTTATTAGTCTCTAAATCGGTCACTATTTATTAATCTCTAAATCGGTCACTAATATAAATATAGTAATTATTGGTCTCTAAATCGGTCACTAGTTAATAGTCTCTAAATCGGTCACTAAAATAGTAATTATTGGTCTCTAAATCGGTCACTAGTTATTAGTCTCTAAATCGGTCACTAATATAAATATAGTAATTATTGGTCTCTAAATCGGTCACTAATTATTTGTCTCTAAATCAGTCACTAATATAAATATAGTAATTATTGGTATATAAATCGGTCACTAATTATCTGTCTCTAAATCAGTCACTAATATAATATTAGTGACCGATTTAGAGACCAAAATATTTATTATTATGTGACCGATTATTCGGTCTCTATATCGGTCGCTATATTATATTAGTGACCGATTTAACCACCAAATATTTTTTTTCTTTGAACTCAAAACTTTGGTCTCTAATTCGGTCTCTAAAGTGACCAAAATATATTGGTCGCTAAATCGGTCTCTAAATGCGATTTTTCTAGTAGTGATTGATGGTCAATATCTACAAAGTAGAGCTATTTTAGCATCAACAATTGAGAATGTAGATGAAATCAATGATTATATATTGAAGCAATTCCAGGTATTTCAAATTCATTAGTTCACTACTAGAAAAATCTTAAATACCGACGGCCAAAATTTGTCTCTAAAAGGCAAATATTCCGTCACTAACCACGTTAGAGACAGAATTAGAGACGGATTTGATTTAGTCGTTAATTTTCTTGTCTCTAAGCCATTAGAGACGGATTTTATGTTCCGTCTCTGATTGGAGACAGAATTTATCCGTCTCTGATTCAGAGACGAATTTTATATATCTGTCTCTAAATTTTGAATTCAAAACACAAAAAATCCGTCTCTATTGGAGACAGAATTATCCGTCTCTGAATTCAAATAATTATGTCTCTAAAATTTCGTCTATAAGCAAAAAAATTCGTCTCTATTGAAGAAAAAATTATCCGTCTCTGAATTCAAATAATTCGGTCTCTAAAATTTCGTCTCTAATCAAAAAAAATTGTCTCTGTCGGAGACAAAATTATCCGTCTCTGAATTCAAATTATTCTGTCTCTAAAATTCCGTCTCTAAGCATAAAAGTTTGTCTCTATCGGAGACAAAATTATCCATCTCTAAATTCAAATAATTTTGTCTCTAATCATAAAATTTTATCTTACAAAACACATTTTTCATCTCTTATTAGTCATTATTTTTGTCTATTTAACAATTAAATGCTTACACAATTTTTCAAATATTAATTTTTATTTACAAAATTTTAGTATTAAACTAACTCAATGACAAGATATACAAGACACAAGGGCCAAAGAAAAACTAAAAGCCGCTAACATAAAAAACAACACTACAACATCTACCATAACCCACTAAAAACCTAGCCTCCGCCCTCTCTTACATAAGTCATAACTCCAGCGCACAAAACAAATAAACTTGCTCCAAGATCAAAAACAAACAAAAAAAAAAACAGCACCATCACCCAAACTACAACACATTGGGGATCAAATAAAAAAACTATCTAACTAAGCAATCTCCAGGATTCCAACACCACTCGTAAAACAAACATGGCGGCAACTTTAATCTAGCAAGACTCCACTTCTAACTAAGCACTTTAATGTCATCTACCAAAGCGCCGGCATTCATTACTTCATTCACAAAAATCTCCATTACGCGTCTTCTAAATCGACCAAATTGTAGTATGTCAAATCAACAAAAATTCTTGCCTCACTTTGTTATTCTTTGCAGCTACCCGCACCATGTAATTAATATAATTCTACAATGTGATAAAATCAAATTTTAATAAACACTAAATTTGAAACATTAACATAAAATGTAAGTCATATTTACAAAGTATCAATATCGAACTTAAAGTTGTTCAACACAAATAAATTTAAATAATTTAACAAAAATACATAAAAGAAATTAACTAAAGCTAAACTTCATCACCCTTCTCATCATTTTCATTGTCGCCTTCTCTTTCAAGTTGAATCGGAGAGTTTTGATTAATATTAGACACAGACCTTCCAAAAAACATACAATATCAAAATTACACACTAGAAAAAACATACAATGAACAATGAACAAAAACAAACAAAACTCATAAAAACTCTAAGAACTCTTAGACTTTCACAATATTTTTGGGTGAGTATTGTTGTTGGACTTGAGTCTCTATTTATAGTAAAATAGACTATAAGATAATATTCAAGTCTTCCATAAAAAATTAGGTTCAATTTAATAAAGTTTGTTAGCACCATTTGTCAAAAAAACAAAAAGTTTGACAGCACCAAATTTTTCATTAGATCTTTTTCAAAGATTTATTTTTCAAACAAGACAAAGCTTTTCCAAAAACAATTTCTGTTTCGAAAAAAAAAACTTTAAAGGAATATATTTGTTTGGAATACTTAAAGTAAAATAAAAATCAATCTTCAAAAAATTACTTCTGTGAAATATTTAATTTTAAATATATATCTTCAAACAAAAATCTTGTTCAAACAAAAATATATTTGTTCTCTTCCAATTATTAACTCTTCATAGAACTTTTTTTTTTTTTTACTAAAGAACCATTATTTTATTTTTTTGATAAAGACTAAAGAATCAATTTATGTAACCAATTTTTTTTTTTGTCGAGACCGGGATATCCACCGCCGAACGTAGTGACTATTCCCTCGCTAGATTGGAGGCACCTCGATAGGTGGGATAGTTGGCCCAAAGATGTAAAGTTGCTCCATACCCAACGTGAGAAATAAACCCTCGATCCTTAGTTAAGGGAGGATGAGCCCCAACCGTTCAACCACACCTCTTGAGTTGTAACCAAATATTGTTTTTTTTTTTTTGGTATAAGTAACCAAATATTATTTAAAATTGAATATAAATAAAGGTTGTTTTTAAAAACAAACTTTAGTTTTGTTAACAAAAAAAAAAGAAACTTTAGTTTTACAAATATATATATTACTTCCGTATTTTTTATTTATATTTAAGTTTTTTTTGACACATATTTATATTTAAGTTTTTTTTTGTCAAAGTATATTTAAATTTTTTTTTGACAAAAATTATATTTAATTTATAATTAAATTAAAGGTTAAAAATGTTTTTAATATATTGAATTGAATCACGTGCATCTATGTCATTGTCAAATTCAATGAAATTCAATAGATTTTCAATTTGAGGGAGCAACTATGGCGAAATTAGAGGCGGAGGAGGTAATTGCTTGGGAAACAGCAAGAAGAAATTGGAAATAATTAGTGAGATGACAAATAATATTGAATTCCATTCATAAGTCTGAGTTTGGAGCAATGGAGAAGAAATCAAACAAAAAAAAAATTGGTTGGATTGTAATAAAATAAAAAAATTGAATTGTTGTACCAAAAAAATTAAATTGGATTGCACGTGATTTTTTAAAGCAAGTTATAATCTCATCCGTTAATTTATATTAAAGGGTTGATATTTAATCCTCTCACTCTCACATAAGATATATATGTCTTTCTCACTTGATACATCCCCTATATATATATCGGAGAATGCTAACATTGACCATGTAGGTCAAAGTTAGCAACTTGACTTTCTTTTTCTGCACATACTCCCATTGCTTCTTCTTTTTTCTCTCAGTTCTCTGATTCCACTTGAGTATTCTTTTTTCATTGATGCGGGTTGTGAATTGTCATACAAATTAAATGAGTGCATAATTCATTTGTTATAATATTTTAAGTAAACTTTTATTTAATCCTAAATTTATATAAATCTTTTTAGGAAAAATAATTTTTATTTGTTTTTTATAAAAGAAAAAACATATTTCTACCAAAAAAAACATAACACAAGTTTAAATGCTAAAATGCTATATTCTAACATCACTGTTCCATGAAATCGCGATGCTAGCAGTAGGTATTCCAACGGTTTCCTCGAACCGCTACTGAATGAGCGACGCCTCTTTCTGGGTCAATTTACATTTAGCGGCAATTTTTTTGGCCAGAAAAACCGCCGTTGATTTCTTGATTGTTCGTAGTGACCGTCCTAGTTATGACTCAAGGAAAATGTGTTTTGTAACATTAAAAAAATTAATATAAAAAATTAAATATATCGTTTTGTTTAAAATTTTGGATGGACAACAAAAAATTTGGCGGGAAATTTTTTGGTGGACAATAAAAAATTTGGCTGAAAATTTGTTGGCGAACATTAAAAAATTTGGCGGCAAATTTTTTTGGCAGACAATAAAAAATTTGGCGGCAAATTTGTTGGTGAGATGAATCTTCGATGTTATTTCATTTAGAGATGAATTTTAGAGACAAATTAATTCAGAGACAAATAAATTTCGTCTCTGGAAGATGATTAACTACTTTACTAACAAATTGACTTTTTAGAGACGAATACAGAGACGAAAACTATTAGACACGAAAAAAATCCGTATCTAACATCTGTCTCCAATTACCTTTTTATTTATAAATTAAAAATCTAAATAGCTAGAGACAGATTTAGAGACAGAATATTATTGAGACAGATTTTTCTGTCTCTAATATCCATCACTGGTACATATATTTTAATTTTTGTCTCTAAACACTTTTTTCTGTCTCTAATTCCGCCTCTAATAGAGATGAAATAGATTTCGTCTCTAAATTCCGTCGGTATTTAGACTTTTTCTAGTAGTGGTTGAATAAATTTAATATAATTTATAACATATGCAATTATTTTTTTACAAGGTTTTATTGTGTTTTTGTTGAATATAGGTGATGAAAAGGAATATCATAGTTCAGACTCCATAGATCGAACCGAAGAAAATGATAATGAAGCATTTGAATAGCTTACACCAGAGTTTTTAAATTGTCTAAAAACATCTGGACTTCCGAACCATTCCATCAAACTAAAAGTTGGCACACCAATCATGTTGTTGAGAAATCTAGATCAAGCTGAGGAGTTATGTAATGGTACTAGGTTGACTGTTACTAAACTTGAAGATCATGTGATTGAAGCTAAAATAATTACTGGAAAAAACATTGGCAATATAATATATATTCCAAGAATGTCGATGTCACCATCATAATCACCGTGGCCATTCAAGCTTATAAGGAGGCAATTTCCAATTATTGTTTCTTTTGCCATGACAATAAACAAGTCTCAAGGTCAATCTTTATAATATGTTGGATTATACTTGCCAAGAGATATTTTCAGTCACGGTCAACTCTATGTGGCAATTTCTAGAGTGAAGAGCAAACAAGGACTGAAGATATTAATACATGATAATGCAAGAAAATCATTGAATACTACTACAAATGTTGTGTTCAAAGAGGTTTTCCATAATATCCAATAGGTAATTTAGATTCATCTCCTATTTCTCCATTTCAAATTGGAATTTTATATTGTCATTCATTAGATATAATTTCTATAAATTACTAACTGAGTTGCACTTATTCACACGCACACATACATATATATTTACACTTTAATGCTTCAACCTAAAATAATTAGAAATAACAATTTTATTCAATTTTTTCACGAACTTGCAAAGACTCAAATTGTGCTCACCTTCTTTTACACAAAGTCTTACAGATGTAGAACTGGAGTTGATCATTAATAATTCACTTCAAATTAAAGTATCTCATTTATTAAGTTGTATCTATAGATTCCATGTTGTTTTCAACAAACCTATATGTATTTTGTAATAGTATAAGTTAGATATGTATTTTTTTTTGGGTACAAAGTTAGATATGTATTTATTAATATATTTTTTTTGACGGGATGTATTTATTAATATTAAGATCATATTTTATATTATATGTTTAAAACTTTATTAATGCAATGATAAAAACATGTTTTCAAATTGTAATGTGTTGCTTCTTTTAAATTTTCTTTTGATTTCTGTTATTTTTTTTTTACGGATCTTTGGTTTCAATTGTTATTATTTTTCTAATTAAACAAAAAAGAAATTAACAAATTAACCAACATTTTTAAAAACTACATAAATATTTAGTATAATTAAATATAACATTTAACCATAACTCAGACCCGTGCGGATGCACGAGTTTATAACTAGTATTTGTCTATTATACGTCCTTTCTAATTTGTTTGTAACAAAGTTTATTTGTTTTTTTTAAATAAAATTTGTTACAATTTTTTTTTGTGGTTTTAACCTTTTTAAAAAGAGAAAGTGTATGGGTAATTGATGAATTAAAATTAGATATGTTATTCTCAACAGTCACTCTATGATCGCACAAAATTTAAATCTTAAATTTAAATAAGACATTAAATTCAAGTAGTTGATAAACTCCAAAGTAACAAACTATTTCAAAAACTTGAATTTGATTCTAGTATAGCTATCAAAGTTTGATTTACTAAGGTTCCCTTTCTTTAAGAATTAGAGGGTTAACACACAAATTTGAGATTCAAAAATATTTGTATATAAAATTTAGAGTTAATTATATTTTTGGTCTCAACAAAACTTTATTTTTTTTGTATTTTTAATCCTTACAAACTTTTCTTGCACGTTTTTTAGTCATTGTTATTTGGTCCATACATATATTTGAATGAATTTTTTGATGAAGTATTTTGAACATTTTAAAATTGTGAAATTGGTTAATTATTTGAAAATTATTCAATTTTACTTTTTTTGGACACATTTTATTCAGTTTAATACATCAATTAAATATTTGCAAAAATATTTTAAATGATGCAAATTACAACTAAATGATATCGAATGACCAAAAATCATGAAATAACAAGATAAATCGTTCATATTTCAGTTTTTAAATCAGAAACTATTTATTCTGATGTTTACATTAAACTAATCATTTTTGTATAAAATTAATCAACCTGAAAGAATTTAGATTGTCATGTGTGTTATGTCATTTAAAATATATTAAATTAGCAAATTTTAAATATAAAAATATGATGGAAGGACTAAAATTTTAATTAAATCTAAATATTTATATAATATCATGAGTTTAATGAATATACTTTGTTGGTGTATATTAGTTTTACTGTGACATCTAATATAATTCAAGAGTTTTTCCATGTCGTAAATTCACAAGGTTGGTCTAGTGGTGTTGGTTTGGGTCCTTGGAGTATGCTCCTCACAAGGTTTGAGGTTTGATTAATTCATACAAAGTAAAAAACTCTGGCTTTAAATGGGGTTCCCACAAGTGGGCGGTGGATTGGTCCCCTCGGATTAGTCAGTCCATAGGCCGGATACCGAGTTTTCAAAAAAAAAAAAAGACAGTAAAAGTGGAGTGCGTAGTGAGGTGATTTTACTGTGACATCCAATAAAATCTGTAAGAAAATTTGCAAGTTTTCTTCAGATTTTTCTTCAAATTTTCCTGTAGTTTTAGCTTTTAGGACTAAAACCAAAATGATTTTAACATTTACATATGAATTTCAAAAAAGATAATTTACAAGCACTAAAAGCAAAAACCCACGAACTTACAGAGACTAAGAAATCATTTAATCCTATTATCTATGTTGAAGTTGAAGTTGTTTGGCTTAGAATTTTTATAGCTATTTTTTGAAATTCAAGAGCACACGATCCATACATCAAACCACCATTCAGCTAAATAAAAAAATGGTTGTAAAAATTAGAATACCTTGTTCATATTTACATATCAACTAACACAAATTATGATATGTATGGTCTATAATTTTAGTTGATTACCTCAAAAAAAAAAATCAACTAACACAAATTATATACCGTACATACCATACAGGATTCGGAGACTACCATGGCCGTTTTGTTAAATTATCGTTCCATTATTTTAAACCATCTGAGTGGTTAATTGTTGGCTCTTAGTCTACATCTATAAATTTATAGCCAATTTGAGAAGATGGAGCTTCTATTTCTCTACTAATGTATCACCAAAAAGTCGTCAATGTATTGGAGCTGGCGGAGCAAATCAAGCGCAGGGCCGATTCACGCGACCAATTAATTGAGTCCAATCTTCCCGGATTCGCTCCTTCTAACTGAAGCAACTTCTAACAAATTGCAATATGTTATATGACGCAACTCTATTTGGGTTCTCCATACTTCACATTTGTATTTTCCCCAACAAATTTAAATGTGAAAACAATCGAAACCAATAACAAACCCTTAAATTACAAGTATGTCAACTTGTCAAGAAAGCTAACATGATCTTCCTTAAGAAAACTGATCACAATTTTTTGAAAATAATTCAGAATTTCATATGTTCATAATCAATGGCTATAAATAAAATGTGTTCTAAGAGAACAAAACCTGAAATACTATAACTTGAAAATTCTTTAACTAATAGCTTTTCTTGAAAAAACAGTGGCATGTTGCACAACGATCAAATGCTTAAACCCCACAAAATAACATCTAAGAATGTAAATTACTATTTCCTACTTTCTATGTTATAACCAATGTTGCTTAGTTCTTCCGGTCCTGAGATATCAAATGCTTTTTCTCCTCCTTTCTCCCTAGACTTTACCTCCATGTATCATCAATAATGCACGCCCAAGGTGTTTATGTCGGGGTTGCAGATCTGATATTCAAAATATACCGATTAGACTACAAGCGAAAAAGCGAAACATAGTAAAAATCAAAACAATATCCAAAGAAAAGAGTATCACAAACCAAGCAACACCCTAAAAAAAAAAAATAGAGCTAGCCACTCAAAGTTTGACAGTAGCAGACTAAAACCAAGCCAGAAAAAAGCATGGACTATCCAGAAGAAATAAGTACGTGTTTGAAACAATTTATCTTTTTAGTTTTTAAAATATCTTTTATAATTTAGTTTTCAAGTTTTTAAGAAGCAAAACATGAAAAAGTTGTTTCTGTATTTTAATTTTAAAACTACAAAATTAAAAATAGTTTTTAAAAACAATTTTTGAAAAGAGGACTTCCAAACATGTTTTTTCTTTTTAAATTTTTAAAAACTTAAAAAGAATTTTGGGAACTCATTCAAACGGGCCCTCTCTGCCACGCCTCAAAAATCCTAAGTCTTTACCAATCAATAAACAAAAACCGAAAGCCACAGAAGAACACACACACAAGGCTAAAAACTTCATGCTTGGTCAAAAATCAGAACCATGGTTCTCCCCCGTCTAAATCACAGAAACTGAAAGTTACTTGCCAGACAAATAATCGGCTCCGAAGACCATTCATAAAATAGACATGGATATACTATGCAAATCTAAAACACCAAGTCAAAACTTAACTAATTACTAAATTATATTATCTGCAGGATATATACTGTATGCCCTTCCACATTATGGAACCCAAACTTTAAGAAACTATTTCACTTATCTTTCAGATTATCTTTAATGTTTCTCATGCACCTCAATTTAGAACAATGTATTGTCCTAACAAATCAACTACAATTTCATTTATCTTTCAGTTTTTTTACAATAATATTTCTCAGACCAAGACTTTCATTCAAGTTCTAGCTAGTTGTTTGTTACCTTGAAAAAAATTCATCTTTTATCCTATCCTATATGATAAATATGGAAATCGAAAAAAGTTTCATTAAATTTAGTAAGTTGTCAAAACAATATCATTGGCCAATATATAATCAATTTGTTAGTGCATAATGTGATGTGCAAGGATACATAAACAATAAATTAACATAAATTCAAATAAGTGAATTTCTAAGAGAAACTTACTCCCAACAAACTGGAACCAAACTTTCTACATAATCTGTTGCTTTGTCGAACCACAGTATCCTGGTGTTATTCTCGATTATCTCCACTGATTTATCTTTTAAACTATAGATAAATGCCTTGCTTTGGCTGCATTCATTTGCAAAAATTGCGTTATCACCATTTAAATAAAGGCATGCCAATTGAAAATCACTTTCATAATAATCCTTTGGAAGATGCATTTGAAGATTCTGGTAACTAATCTTCAATAATTGAGTCCAAGACTCTCGAATCCCGTACTCCTTCATCTGCCATAAAATAAACTCAGTATTCTCGGAATCGTGAGAAAAACAAAGATAGTCCATTAGAACCCTAAGAGCTGGCTGAGAGCATGACACATCATCGAAACCCTGAGGCAGAAGAAACTGATTGTATGTCTCTGTCGAAAGGTCTAATGAAAGAATCACATATTGCTGAACATGAGTTATAAGCTTGTCCATAGCCAACCAATTAACAGTACCACTCAAATGCACACCTGCTAGATCAATAGGAACCACAGGAAAACTTTGAATATTTCTCCAACAATTATTACCCACATTGAAAACTTTAACCTGGCTCCATGAAGCTTGGTCCACGTATTCAACAAAAAACGCTACAACCTTGTAAGTTTTGGTTGAAGCATCATAACCAAACGTGAACTTAAAACAGTTCCATGGATGAAGGTTGATCGACCCTAATTTATTAGATTTTTCTCTGGTGGATGGGTTATAGAAACAGAACCAAGTTTCAATAGGTTGTGTCCAATAATCAGAATTGAAATGCAAGCAGAGCAATCCGTTACAGGAACCAACGAACTTACAACGGAACTCCAGAGGATAGCGGCGGAAATAATTTTTGTTATTGTGAACATTGATGGATGGATTATTGAGTATACCATGCACGGGGAAGGGTAGGACATTATGAGTCGTATAGCAGCCAGGAGGAAGATATTTGTTTTGATTCCAAAGCAAAGTGAGGTATGAGTTTCGTGACGAATTTTTAAGATGCTTTTCGACAGAGTTTGAATTGGATATGAAAGTGTTCCATGATTTGCTCAAGCATTTAAATCGGAGGATGGTTTTCACGTTAAGGAATAAAAAGATTTCGGCTAAGAGTTCTTCGGGAAGGAACACAGTCGGCGGTAGTGGTTCGTGTGAATCAGATATGAAATTGTTGCATGATTTCCTCACGCATTTTGATGAACGTCGCTTCCTCTTCCTAACCATAGTAGTTGAATAAACCCTAACTCAATGAAGCGGAAGCCCAGTGGTTTGTTTGTTAAACAAATCAACTAAAATTTTTCTTTGTAGCAGCAAGCAATATTATATATAATTTTGAATGGGCCAAAGTTGAAGTATTGCGGAACAAGCCTCTCACAGGAGTCACTGATAGGGTTTTTGTGTTTTTTATTGTAAAATTTGGTAGGATATAGTTATGGAGAAAAATTCTCCAAAATATATTGCTATACGAAGAATACTCAAGTTTTTGTTTTTTTATTACAGTTATATAGTTTTATATATAGAGTTATAAATACCAATCGTTAGTTGGTTCAGTGGTGATTGTCGTTGAACTTGATAGAGAAGACTACGGTTTGATCTCCCGCAACTGCGATCGGGAGGGGGCTAAAACCATTTGATGCCAGTATTGACTCCTGAACCAAATTAAACTGGATGTAAAAACCAAAAATATATATAGAGTTACAAATAAAATAAATTTCTAAATCATATCTCCTAAAATTAACTAACTAATCCTATAAAATCTAAACAAATCATAAATATTATAAACAGAAATATAAAACCTTAGATATAATAAAAATCCAAACATCTAGAAGTCTTAGTTTAATTGGTAGAAAATACCGAAATTACTAGGCCAGACGTGCCATCTACCAAAAAAAATAATAAAAATTCAAACTATATTTCAATCTAATATCTTCAAAAAATTTAGATATGTTATTCTCAACTGTCATTAAACTAAGTATTTGATAAACTCCACTAAGTGAGAAATTATTCAGAAAACTTGAATTTGATTCTAGTATAGCTATCAAATTTTGATTTACAAAGTTCCCTTCACTAAGAATTTGTGGGTTAATTACACACAAAAAACTTGAGGTTCAAAAATATTTGTATATAAAATTTAAGGTTAAATATATTTTGTCTCAACACAACGTTTATTGTATGTTTGGTCCTTACAAACTTTTCTTCCACGTTTTTTAGTCATTGTTATTTGGTCGACATACATTTTTGAATGAATTTTTTGAAGAAATATTTTGAACATTTTAAAAAGTTTTCCGTTAAAAATGGATTCAAAATTGGATTTTTAAATCAAAGTAAGAGATTTTTATCGTAAACTATCGATTTTTATAGTAAACTATCAATGATTTGGATGTTAATGTTGTAGATCTAAAAGCATGGATATTCTGGTGACTTTACGATCATATTATTTGAATGCTGTGAGTTTGTTTGCAGATTCATTCTTTTTTTTTTAGCGAATTTGTATTTGCATTTGATGATGTTTGCAGATTCATTATTTGTATTTGTATTTGCATTTGTATTAGCATTTGATGATGTACTTGATCAATTATTGGAATGAATGAATATCTCAGTTTTAGTAAAAAAGAAACTATAAAAAATAGTAAGAATGAAACTTAAGGTAATCATTTATACGATTTTAAAACCTTTGTGAATGGTGTGTGTTTGGGTTTTTTTCCGGAGAATTCTATGGTACAATGATGAAATTGTCATGTATTGGTACACTAAATTTGTTAACCAATAATTGTTTGACATGTGTCATAGATTTGACATGTTGGAACAACAATGTTTGACCAATCTTTAATATATAAAATAGAAAATCTGACTTTGACAAAATTTACATTTTTATTAGTAAAAATTTCTTTTAGTACCAATACAATACATTTTAGCAAAAGTACCGTAGAACTCCCCATTCTGTTCGAGACCAGAGTTGCCACTGCAAAAACACAATGATTATACCCCTTGCTACATTGGAGGCACCTCAAAAGATAGGACAACTAACCTAAAGATTTAAAGTTTCTCCGTACTCAAAACGAGGATCGAACCTTCGACTATTACTTAGGAGGATGAACCTCAACCGCTCTACCTCACCCCTGAGTTTTGTGTTTGGGTTAATTGTTGGCTCCTAGTCTACATATTTTTGTTTGATCATTTATACGATTTATAAAAAATAAGAATAAGTAAGAACAAAACTTAAGGTCCTCAACCTGATATGGTTTATGCGCTACATTAGCTTCCTTGTCCACTGCCAGATAGAGTCTAAATAAAGTGTGTTTTAGAATTTCAGATGTTCATATATAATCAATAGATATAAATAAAGTGTGTTTTAAGAGAACAAAACCTTAAATTCTCTACCTTGAAAATTCTTTAGTTAATAGCTTTTCTTGAAAAAATCTTAGCTTAAGAAGAAAGCTTCAACAATTTATTAAAATTTAGAAGGTAGCATAGTATGATGCATGCTTGAATTACATGAAACCATTTTGAATCTTCATATTCTAAAAATTAAAATGCTAATCAACAGCAATTAAATTTTATATTTAAATCATATATATAAACATCAAAGTAATTTAAGATCCAAGTCATAAAAAGTAAAAGGAAAAACCAGTGGCTTGTTGCACAAGTATCAAATACTAGTATTTCCAAATTCCTATGTTTAGATCACAGAAAGTAATCTAACTGATCGTCTCATAAATCATCCTGTAAACAATGTTGCTTGGTTTTTCTGCGTGCGTCCTGCGTCTTTCCTACCATACTTCCATGTATCATCAATATTCAATAATGTCCAAGATTCCAAGGTGCTTATGTTGGGATTGCAGATCTGATATTCGAAAAATAAATTGTAAACACAAAGTAAAAAATGAATTCATAATATGCTTATTATAAGTTAATCCATATGCAAGCAAATAAATATATTCGATCTACTATCATGATGCCATGAATCCCGTTCTAAAATATAACGTAACTGAGAGAAACAATTTGGATATTCAATTTTATGTAACTAATTAATCAATATTTCTCAGACCATGAATTTCATTCAATCATTAATCAAGTTTTAGCAAGTTGTTACCTTGAAATCAAAAAATATATATAATCAATCTCTTATTGCATAATGTGCTAGGACACAGAAACATGAAGCAAATTACATTCAAATAAGTGAATTTCTAACAGAAACTTACTCCCAACAAATTGGAACCAAACTTTCTACATAATCCATTGCCAAGTCGAACCACCGTATGCAGTTTACTCTAGTATAAATTATCTTTACTGTATTTTTTGTTAAATTATAGATAAATGCTTGGTTGTGAAATTGGGTGCGTTTATTTGAAAAAATTGCCTTATCACCATTTACATAAAGGCATGCCAAATGAAAATCTCTATCAAAATTATCCTTTGGAAGATGCATTTCAAGATTCTGGTAACTAATCTTCAATAATTGAGTCCAAGATTCTCGAACCCCGTACTCCTTCATCTGCCATAAAATAAACTCAAGTTTCTCGGAATCGTGAGAAAAACAAAGACAGTCCATTAGAACCCTTAGAGCTGGCTGAGAATATGACACATCATCGAAACCTGGAGGCAAAAGAAACTGTTGGTATGTCTCCGTCGAAAGGTCTAATGAAAGAATCACCAATTGCTGAACATGAGTTATAGACTTGTCCATAGCTATCCAATTAACAGTGCCACTCAAATGCACACCATTGCCAAGATCTTTATAATGATATTCATCCAACGAATCCAAAGGAACCACAGGAAAACTCTGAATATTTCTCCAACAATTATCACCTAGATTGAAAACTTTAACCTCGCTTTTCCATGAAGGTTGGTTAACTTTTTCAACAAGAAATGCTACAACCTTGTAAGTTTTGGTTGAAGCATCATAACCAAATGTATACTTAAAGCGGTCCCATTGATCAAGGTAAATCGATCCTAATTTATTAGATTTTTGTCTAGTGGCAGGGTTATAGAAACAGAACCAACTTTCAACAGGTTTTGTCCAATAATCGGAATTGAAAAGCAAGCAGAGCAATCCATTACAGGAACCAACGAGCTTACAACGGAACTCCAGAGGATAGCGGCGGAAATAGTTTTTGTTACTGTGAACATTGATGGATGGATTTTTGAGTATACCATGCACGGGGAAGGGTAGGACATTATGAGGCATATAGCAGCCAGGAGGAAGATGTATGCTTTGATACCAAACTAAAGTGAGGTATGAGTTTTGTGACGAATTTTTAAGATGCTTTTCGACAAAGTTTGAATCGGATATGAAATTGTTCCATGATTTGCTCAAACACTTGAATCGGAGTATGGTTTTCACGTTAAGATATGATAGGATTTCGGATATGAGTTTATCGGAAAGAAGCACGGTCGGCAATGTTCGATCAGATTGACGCCCGCTTATAATCATAATGGTTGAACAAATACTAAACACAAACACAACTCAATGAAAGCAAATTAGTTGAGTACGTCAAAAAGCAGTGCAATAAATTGAAAAGCCAATTGAGCAATCTTATCTTATATATAACTTTGTAAATGGGCCAATTGAAAACCCTATTTTATCCGGTAACCTTCCAATTTTTTCTCAATGATGGTTATTTAAATCTTATAAATTAGATTGTAAAAAAAAAACTTATAAAATTTAAGCTTCCTAACCAAAAAAAAAAGTTATTTATGTTTAATTATAGTTTTTGTCATATTACTTTTACTCAATATTGTTTGTGATGGTTATTTTGTTTTTTTTTTGGTTACGGATATCTAAATGATTAATATTGTCATATGGTTTTAATCCATTATTTTATTCACTTTTGAAATTGGTTAATGCATTTTAAAATTATGCAATTCTTTTTTTTACATTAAAAATATAAATTGCTCCCGCCAAGATCAAATTTTGGATCTTCCCTACCCAACCCATATGGCCCCAACTCTTACCACTTAAGCTATTTTATTGGACAAAACTATTCAATTTTGATCCATCAATTAAATTTTTGTATTTAATTAAAAATAGTGATTTAAAATATTTTTGTATTTAAAATTTGAGATTTAAAATATTTTATCCGGTAACCTTCCAATTTTTTCTTATATATACACCCTATAACTTTGTCAGAAAACTTAAATTTGATTCTAGTAACGGTCAAACTTTGTATTACTAAGGTTCACCTTTTTAAAAATACACAAAAATTACTAACGGAGTCTCTTTCCTCAATGTTTGAGAGTTTTCTTTTTCCTTTGTAGAAGGGGAAGAATAGTTGGAGAAGGATTTTACTGATTTGGCAAGCAGTTGTTTGGGTCTTGTGGTACGTTAGAAATAAAAGAATTTTTGGTACTAAATTGTTTGAGGTGGAGGAACTTTTTGATTTGGTAAAGTATACTTCGTTGAAGTGGTTGTTAGTAAAAAAGGGAAATTCACCATGTGTATTTCATGAATGGTGTATTGAACATTTAGATTGTATTCTTAGATAGATCACTCGGCTTTGTTCAGTGTTTGATTTTGTTGGTATTTTTGGTTGAGTACCATCTGTACTTATCCTTCGATTGTGGATAGAGTACCTCCAATTTTATCTATATAAATATTTTGTTTGCTTTTCAAAAAAACAAAAAGAAATTGGGATTGAAAATATTAGTATATAAAACTAAGGTTAAGTTATCAAAAAAAAATTAAATATGTTTTTAGTCCCTATTAAATGTGGATTTTCTAAATTTAGTCCTTATATAATTTTTATTATATTTTTAATCTCTACAAATTTTTTCTTACTCATAATTTTAGTTCCTAAAACTAAATTTTCAACACAAAACTGAACAAAAAAATATTCTGTAAGGAGGAAGCGGTTATACATTCTCTATTGTGTTTTGATGATGTCAAAGGTTGATTACAAATATTCTGTGAAGGTGGCATATTTGTCTCTGACTAGCGGCACTGATGGAGCTGTTGTTCCGGAGGAGGTCAAGGCTTTGATTTGGCATAAAGATGCTCTTTTGAAGGTTTCTGTTTTTGTGTGGCGGTTTCTTCTTAATCGTATTCCGACGAGAGATAATCTCCTCCGTCGGGGTGTGATTCCCACAGGTTCCCATTTCTGCAGCTTCGGATGTCCGGTTGAGGAAAATTTATGTCATTTGTTCTTTGTGTGTGCATTTGCTCACAGAGTGTGGTGCGGTATATTGTCTTGGTTGGGAATTCAGACGGTTCTACATTCGGAGGCGTTGTCGCATGCATCTCAATTTATAGGCCTTCAGGTATATTCGTCCAAACTTGGTAAAGTTTTTCAACTGGTTTGGATGGCTACGGTTTGGTCTATTTGGAAATGTCGAAATGAGAGTATTTTTCAACTTAAGCAATTTGACTCGGATCAAGTAGTAGATCAGATAGTTCTTCATGTTTGGTGGTAGCTTAAGAGTAAACATAAAAATTTTAATGTAGATTTTAATTGGTGGTACACCAAGCCTCTATCTTGTATTGGATGGAGGGGGGGATAGCTTTTATCTCCTTCTCTGTTTGTTTTAAGAGGTTTGGTGAGCATTGGCTTGGTTTGATTGATTTGTAATGTTACTGATTGTATTCTCTTTAGTCCTTGATGTAGCACTCCTTGTGCTCATTAAGTGATAATAAAATATCTTTTAGTTGCTTCAAAAAAAAAAAAAAAAAAGAAAAGGTTGATTACAAATGGATTATGAGTGTACATGCATTAAAACTAAAATTTGACTATTTTTACAAACTTTTGAACTCCTGTATTAGTTACAAACCATTTCTTGTACCGGTACAGATTGGAAAATTATGAAGGTGAATTTTGCTTATATCTGGAAAACTATCGTAACTAGCGGGCCAAACAGGCACGGTATGAACCATATTTTCTATTTTGTTAATTTATATTAAAGATTATTCTATGTTTTTCATAGATCTATTTTTATAAATAGTTAGCTTTTGAAAAACAACAAATTCAATCAGATAAAACGTTCAATTAAATGTAAGAAACCACTAAGTAAAAATGCGGACATCTCATTCGATGGACTATCTTTCTGTGTGTCCGCTTTTTTAATTGCGCTAATGTGTGTAATTTATATATAATTGGTCTATTTTAAATATGAATTTGTTTCATTCAATTATCCAAAAATGTGTACTTTAAAAATCTATTGGCAATCCTATTAAAATTGATAACATGAAATGTTATCAAACCTTGAATAACATATGGTGTGATTGTCATTGGACTCTATATTTTGACAATCATTATTGAGTAACATGAATCTCGAACCATTTTTTCTTACTTTCTTTTCTCTCCCTATAATTTTTTCTTGTGTTTATAGGATACCCGTAATGATATAATCAAATGTACAAATTATAAGAAGATGCACGAAATGAGAGTAATGAATATGAAAGAATAAACTTGTTGGAGTAACATACATGATTTTACATATCACATACATGAATGAAAAAATACAATCGTATATAAAAATCATTGTAATTACCGTTAAGTTGATCATTTGAACGCCGAAAAGAAAAACACATCATTGTGAATGGTTTATAGCGATACGTCATCATTTCATTGTTGAGACTTGTGAAACTATGCAGAAACTTTTGCGGCACCATTTTTTCCTCATTTCCATCTCTTCTAAGTACCTTTTCTTCTTTGAAAATATAAATATGAAACTGTAAGAAAAATATATTTTAAATACCGAAAGATTTTAGATAAAGGTCTCTAAATATTATACTGTCTTTCTTTACAGACACAAAATTTGCGGTTGTAACTTGGAAACATAAGAGAAAATATGTATCAAACAAAATATGAAGAAACATTTTGCTCCTTTGAAAATATGTCACTTGTAAAAAAAGAAATACAATATAATCAATTTAAGTCATATCAGCAACATATTGTAGAATTGAAACACTGATGACATTTAAACAAAAGAAAGACAACTTTGAATTAAAATAAAAATAAAAACTGATATAATGGCATAGCACAGTGTTGATTGCATGTAAATATTGACAAAGTAAATTAATTTTGCATAATGCAGAAACGTAAAGAAGAATACTTATATTACATCTTATGTATCTTTATTGTGCAGTAACTATAAGTAAAAATTTGTACTAAAAATAAAATTATAAGTACAAAATCTATCATTTGTCAAAAAAAAGTACAAAATCTATCATATTAAAAACCAATTTAAAAGTCAGAATGATGGAATGCAAAGATAGACATAAACAAATACTCCCTCCGTCCCATTATATAAGCACCTTTACTACAAAAGTCTAGTCCCAAAATATAAGCCCCTTTACAATTTACTAGGTACATTTATTACTTTTTTGCTTACACATACCCCTAATTATTACTACTAAGTTGCATTGAAATACAAAAATTGTAACGGGGCTTAGACTTTGATAATATTTTGAGATTAGACTTTTGTAGTAAATGTACTTATATAATGAGACGGAGGGAGTAGATATTAGATATTAGAGAGATAGACATGGAAAGCAAAGTTAAGATGCCACTTTCTTTCTTCAAACGTTGTCTTTCATATTGTGATGTAGTGGTTATAGTTTTGTTAACCGTTTCTTCTCTTTTAATTATTTGTAACGTTGAACTTTTTTTTAAAAAAATTTTATTGCTTTCCTTTCTTTTTGGTTCTTTGGTAATTATGTGAGGATGGATGAGGGTATATTGGGAATTGAAAAAGTCAGCCCAAAACTTGTATCCTCTTTATATATTAGTAGAGAAGTAGAGATGTATATAATAGAGATAATAGAGATTTTAATAATAAATATTATGATATTTCAAAAGTATGTGTTATTGTTATTTTTGGTCAATGCACTTTTTTTTTTATTCCTTAAGAATAGGAAGTGCTTTGCCAAAATCTGTTTTTTTGGCTAAATACATCAATAGTCAAATATACTAAAAAAAGTCAAATTTGCTTATATTTGTGTCCGGTGGGAGTATATATATATATAGCCGACCGTATACAACTGCACATACAAGAAAAGAAAAAATAAAAATCAGATACTGTACTATCAAAACAAAATAACCTCTCTGTCAGTGTGTCAATGTATTTCTCCCATATTTGAGTCTCTGAGTTTAACATCTTCCTGTGATCTTCGAGATATTATTGCCAATTCTGTAACCTCAAGTATGATCCATACTTCGGATGGACCTGTTGAATTCTAGGAGATTTGCGCTTATGAAACAGATAAATTCTTAAGAACAATGCGATCAGCACGCCTCAGGTAGTGTATCTTGGTTTGCAGGTGATTTCGTGATTTTTAAGTTCATAGTTGCTCCTCTATATTGTCAACTTAATAAAGATAAGTCTTTATGATAATATATTCTTAGTTTTCTTTCATTCTTTATTTAATATTTATACTTATATGAGTATATTATTATTATGTGGTTTTAGGTACAATTTTACAACATGATCGCCCCGAATTTTTTAGATTTTGCTTTGGTGGCAGGGTTTAAGAAACAGAACCATGTTTTAACAGGTTTTATCCAATAATCAGAATTGAAAAGCAAGCAGAGCAATCCGTTACAGGAACCAACAACCTGACCAATGGAACTCCAGACGATTGAAAAATAGGATTGCAGTGAAGATTATCATTAAATTAGATCCACCAATTTGAGAAGATAAGATTCCCTAAACATGAATCAAGGCTTGATTCGCTCCACCAGCTCCAAAACATTGGAGAATATCATAGTATTCCAACTAAATACACCAAACTGTTGTTAACTATATTAAATGTGAAAATTAAACAAGAGAAAATTAACGACTATCTCAGTGCTCCATTCGTTCCCTTTCCAATTTAACCATTTAAAAATTAAATTCCAAAGCTTCTGAATTTTGATGCACAACTCATTCAATGTTATCGAAACAAATAACGAAATACTGTTGATGCACATCCCAGATAAGTCATCTCCTCCATAATTCAACTCGAGTTGGAAGCCTGTTCTGCAATAATATCCAGCCAAATAAACTGATTTTTGACGGCACTGATGTATCCCGCAGACTTAGTTGCCAACACCATTGCCAATTAAGTAAACCATCAACCTGATCTGGTTTATGCGCTACTGTAGATTCCTTGTCCCCAACAAATTTAAATGAGAAAACAACCAAAACCAATAATATACACTTGTGGAGCAACCAATAATAATTTCAGATGTTCATATAAATAAAGTGTGTTTTAAGAGAACAAATCTTTAAATAGTACTATAACTTGAAAATTCTTTAGCTAAAAGCTTTTCTTGAAAAAATCTTAGCTAAAGAAAAAAGGTTTAACAATTATCATATTAAAATTGAGGAGGCAGCAGAGTCTGATGCATGCTTACATGAAACCATGATGAATCTTCATATTCTAAAAATTAAAATGCTAAATCAACAGCAATGAAATATTATATATATATATATATATATATATATATATATATATAAACATTAAAGTAATTTAAGATCCAAGTCATAAAAGAAAAGGACAAAACAGTGGCTTGTTGAACAAGTATCAAATGCTCATAAGTAAATGGCAAAATGTAGACTACTAGAATTTCCTACTTCCAATGTTTATATAACAGAAAGTAATCTAACTGATCGTCTCATCAATCATCCTGTAAGTAGTTTTTTGGCGTCCTGCGAAATCAAACGTTTTTCCTCTTCTTAGTTCCTACCATACTTCCATAGTTCCATGTATTATCAATAATGTCCAAGGTGCTTATGTTGGGGTTGCAGATCTGATATTCGAAATATAATTTGTAAACACAAAGTAAGAAATGAATTCATAATGCTTATTATAAATGAATCCATATGCAAGAAAATAAATATATTCGATCTAAAGAATACAACGTAACTGATAGAAACAATTTGGTTATTCAATTTTATGTAACTAATTAATCAATATTTCTCAGACCATGAATTTCATTCAATCATTAATCAAGTTTTAGCTAGTTGTTACCTTAAAAAAACTCATCTTCTATCTTATATAATAAATATACAAATCAAAACAAAATCATATAATCAATATGTTAGCGCATAATGTGCCAGGATACAAAACAATAAATTAACATAAATTCAAATAACTGAGTTTCTAAGAGAAACTTACTTCCAACAAACTGGAACCAAACTTTCTACATAATTTGTTGCCTTGTCGAACCACCTTATCCATATCGAAGTGTCACTTTTAATTATATTCACTGATTTATCTTTTAAACTATAGATAAATGCATGGTCGTGAAATTGGCTGCCTTTATTTGCAAAAATTGCGTTATCACCATTTAAATAAAGGCATGCCAATTGAAAACCACTTTCATAATTAGCCTTTAGAAGATGCATTTCGAGATTCAGGTAACTAATCTTCAATAATTGAGTCCAAGACTCTCGAACCCCATACTCCTTCATCTGCCATAAAATAAACTCAGTTTTCTTGGAATCGTCCGAAAAACAAAGACAGTCCGTTAGAACCCTAAGAGCTGGCTGAGAAAATGACACATCATCGAAATTCGGAGGCAGAAGAAATTGCTTGTATGTCTCCGTCGAAATGTCTAATGAAAGAATCACAAATTCATGAACATGAGTTATAGACTTGTCCAAAGCCAACCAATTAACAGTGCCACTCAAATGCACACCATTGCTAAGATCTTTATAATAATATTCATCCATCCAATCAAAAGGAACCACAGGAAAACTCTAATATTTCTCCAACAATTATCACCTAGATTGAAAACTTTAACCTCGCTTATCCATGAAGCATGATTCGCATTTTCAACAAGAAATGCTACAACCTTGTAAGTTTTGGTTGAAGCATCATAACCAAACGTGAACTGAAAACGGTTCCATTGATCAAGGTAGATCGACCCTAATTTATTAGATTTTGCTGTGGTCGCAGGGTTATAGAAACAGAACCAACTTTCAACAGGTGGTTGGAAATAAGAATTGAAAAGCATGCAGAGCAATCCATTACAGGAACCAACCAACTTACAACCGAACTCTAGAGGAAAGCGGCGTAAATAGTTTATGTTTATGTTAAGATCGATGGATGGATTATTGAGTATGCCATGCACGGGGCAGGGTAGGACATTATAATGCATGCCATGAGGAATAAGTATCTTTTGATACCAATTTAAAGTGAGGTGTGTGTTATGTGACGAATTTTTAAGATGCTTTTCGACAAAGTTTGAATCGGATATGAAATTGTTCCATGATTTGCTCAAGCATTTGAATCGGAGGATGGTTTTCACGTTAAGGAATGATATGATTTCGGCTATGAGTTCTTGGGGAAGGAACACGGTCGACAATGGTGTATTGGATGAACGTCGCTTCCAAGCCATATATAGTTGTGTTGAGTAAACCCTAACACAACTAACTCAATGAAGCGGAAGCAGTGGTTTGTTTGTAAGCAAATCAAATTTTGCAATCTTATAATTGTAAGTATTGCGAACCCAGGTAGTGATGAACCAAGAATATTTAATCTGGTAACCTTCTAATTTTTTTCTCATACACCCTATAATTTTTTCTTATACAACCTCTTGAATATAATGACTAAATATTTTTTTTTAAAGATTTTAAATTTAAATATAGTTTAGAGTTATATTTAAATAGATATCAATAAGATTTAAGATTTATATGTTTATTTAAAATAATTAAGATTTGTTTGTTATTTAAGATCAATATGATTTAAAAATATATTTTTGTAACTACATATTTTTTGGTAAGGAAGCTAAATAAAACAAAAAAGAAAAAACTAGATACGAGTGAAGAAGGTTCTCATCGCGTTATTTCTAAGAAGATCACAGAGGCCTTCTAGAGGAGAGGTGTGAGTCAAAAAATCGGTATCTGATGAAGCCCCGAGCTCAGCGTAGAAATCTACTCATTGATTCCCTTCTCTAACTGTGTGACAGAGAGGAATATTGGTCCAAGAAAGAAACTCCTTTATATCTTGAATTAACACAGCATGAATATGATACTTAACCGGGGGGCTTTTGATGAGGTTGACACAGTGTAGAGAGTCAGAATATTAGCAGATAAGTTCGTCTATATTCATGTTTTTGGCTAACAAGAGACCCCTGTAGATAGCAGATAGTTCCGCGAGTAAAATGTCAGAAGATCCCTGAATGAATCTTGAGAAACCTGCAAGATAATGACCGAAGGTGTTTCTAATAATTTCGCCAAATTCAGCTCGAATGGGGGAACCGGGACAACTTCCATCCACATTTATAATAGTACAAGAATAGTTATTGTTGTTCCACCTGGTATGTCGATCGACTAACTCGTCGTTAGGAGTGGGAGAGAAATAGTTGTTGAATGTTTCGACCATAGCTCGGATGTTGAAAGAGACGACTTAAGGGTCAAGTCTCGTTGTTCAGACACATTGAATTGCGGTGTCTCCATGACTACCAAACAACTAAGAAAGTGAAAGCATGTGCACCTGTGGTACCCAACTTGAGCCAATCGTGCACATCAAAGTTAGAGAAGAAATTCAGATTGTTAAAGCCAATGTGGCTCCAAAGGCTACGAGAGAACTCATAGTCCCGAATGCAATGAAGTAAAGATTCATCTTGGAGGCCACATCGAGTGCAAGTGGCAGAAGGACTCATCTTGCAATGTTTTAGTAAAGATAGGGTAGGCATAGAGTTGTGACAAGCCAACCAAATGAAAATTTGATTTTTTCAGGAAATCGAAGCTTCCATATCCAAGACTAAGAGTGTAGAGGATTGTCAGTTAATATCAGATCCCTCAGAGAGAGTAGCCAGTTATAGCCACTTTTAATGGTGTAGGTATCGTTTTTGTTGCTGGTCCAAATAAAGGCGTCTTCGATAGAGTCATTGAATTTGAGGTTAGTGTTGTTGATGACATCAGAAATCAGCAAAGGGAGTTTAGTGTAAAGAATTTGAGTATGAGGATTTCCTGTGGTAATTACGTCTTTTACTGAGAGCTGCAAATCGTGTATATCGACATAAGGGATGAGTGATCCAATACGACCAAGAGGGTCCATGGGGGGTACCAAAAGGAAGAAGATCCAGTTTTGTAACTTCATATATAAAGCCATATATCATGAATAACAATGAGATGAAAAATAGAGCTCGTTTGTTACAGATTAAAAAATAATTAATTTTGACATTAAATAATTTAAAGTTTGTTAGTTATAGCTTTTTTAAAATAAAAAAAAAATCACTTATTTTTAAAAATAATCTTTTTTAAGAAAATAACATCTATTTTTATAGCTTTTAAAAATAATCAGAATCTAAAAATAATCTAAAAACTGCTAAAAATCTAAAGCTCATATTAGTAGCTTATTTTTATAAATTATTTTTAGAGGAAAGAGAAAACAAGTGTCAAAAAATTTTAAACAAAAACATCATAAGTTTATTCTAATATTCCAATAATATTGTTGTTGCTCTATCTTTAAGTAATTTTTATAAGGGTAAACAAACATAAAATAGCTTCTGCTTTTTTGTAAAATCTCTAAAAAAATAATCTCTAAATTATTTAATGTCAAAATCACTTAATTTTTAATCTGTAACAAACAGGCTCTTAGAGATTTGTTTAGATAACAAACAAACATTTAGCAGCTTCTAATTTTTAGCAGTTTTCTGATTATGTTTAGATTCAGATTATTTTTAAAATCTATAACAAACAGATGAAATATTTTTAAAATTGATTGTTTTTATAAAAATAACTATAACAAACAGCCACTAAAATTTTAGTTTGAAAATCGTAAATTATTTACTTTTCTATTTAAATTAATGAAATGTAAGTAATAAATCAACCCGAATGAATCTAGATTATTATATTGTATGTCATGTTATTTAAAATATATTAAATTACTATTTTTAAGTATAAAATTATGATTGAGGAATCAAAACTAGGTAAATTTGACATACCAAAAAAAAACTAGGTAAATTTGTTCTACCCAAAAAATCTAGGTAAAATTGAGAATTATGGGAAGGAGGGACCTATTAAAATATGTCAATATTAAGTGTAATGTTTGTATAGGAAATATATTTATCAGTCATAATTAGTTTTCAAATAAGCTCCGACAATAGTTGATATCAATTGAGTAAACAAACATATATTTATCTATCAGTCACAACTATTGTTGGAGCTTATTTGGAAACTAATTATGACTGATAAATATATATATTTCCTATACAAACATTACACTTAATATTGACATATTTTAATAGGACCAAATAAAAATAAGAGAACGAAAACTGTATTTAAATTCAAAATTATTTATAATATCATGAGTTTAAATGGATATGCTACGTCAGTGTAAATAAATTTTACAGTGGCATCCAATATAATTCAAGTATTTAAATGGATATGCAATTAAGGTGGAGTGTACGTATAGTGAGGTGAATAGTTGACGGAATAAATAGTTGCTATTGGATGATTGTGTAAAGTTGTTTTACATCGTCTGGGCAAATACTATTGTAATATCATCTACTCTCACATATTCTTTTTGATAATTGTATAATTGGTGAAGATTATTATTATATTAAGTCCACCAATTTGATAAGATAAAAATCCCTAAAGATGAATCAAGGCCAAGATACGCTTGATTCGCTCCGCCAGCTCCAAAACATTGGCGTCTTTTTGGATAATATCATCATGTTCCAACCAAATACACCAAACTGTTGTTAACCATATTAAATGTGAAACCGTTATATCATTCTTGCCTTTACACATTGAAATTAAACAAGAGAATTTAACCATTTAAAGATGGTGACAACTTGTGTACCCCTTCAAGATTTGAGGGTATTTACCCCTACACTACTCAATAATATTTTAATCGATATAAATTTTATAAAATACACCGTTGGATTGAAAGTTTATATCATATAGATCATTTGTGTAAAGTTTTAGAGAAATCTAAAATTATTTAATATGCTATTGAGACACATAAAATTGACGGTGTTTAACCAAAATCACACAAACCGTTAATTTTGATGTGTCTCAATAACATATCACATGATTTTAGATTTGTTTGAAATTTTACATAAATGATCTATATGATATAAACTTTAAATCCAACGGTGCATTTTATAAAAATATATATCGGTTAAAATATTATTGAGGTTATTGAATGGGTGAGAGGGTAAATACCCCCAAATCTTGAAGGGGTAGAGAAGAAAAAGCCTTTAAAGATTAAATTTCAAAGCTTCTGAATTTTGATGCACAAATGGCTTGTGCATTCAATGTTATTGAAACAAATAATGCAACACTAAAGAAGCACATAACTCATCTCCTCCATAATTCAACTTGAGTTGGAAGCCTGTTTTGCAACAATTTCCAGCCGAACAAACTGATTTTTGACGGCACTGATGTATCCCACAGTCGACGCACTCCACACAGAAAACCTGCATCGTAGTCTGCAGGAAAACTCTGTCCAATCAGCAACTTGTAACAGCCTTTTACGAAGAAACCTCTACTTTTATCGAGCAACCACTTATACGCGTCTGTCATGCCCTCCCTCAACTGAACTGCATCCAGCGTGTCAGCCAAAATCGACACAAATATTAAGCAAACCATCAATCTTATCTGTTTCTGCGCTATCATATTGAAAAGGATTGGAAATTTATCAGAAATTGGTTGATGCCCAAGCGGTATATCTATCCAAAAAGACGTGTTTACGCCATTTAAGAGTTCTTTTTTAGCCTTTCTTGAAAACCAATTTGATTCCACATCACACACCCTTACAATTGAGCATAAATCACGCTACCAAATCGAGTCTAACCTTCCCGGATTCGCTCTTTCTAACCGAAGCAATTTCTAACAAATTGCAATATGTTATATGATGCAACTCTCCTTACTTCACAATTGTATTTGCCCCAACAAATTTAAATGAGAAAGCAATCAAAACAAATAATATACCCTTAAATTACAAGTATGATCTTCCTTAAGAAAACTGATCAATGATAATCTAAAGCTTACAATTTTTGTAAATAATTTAGAATTTCAGATGTTCAGATATAATCAATAGATATAATTAACTTGAAAATTCTTTAACTAATAGCTTTTCTTGGTAAAATAGTGGCATGTTGCACAAAGAACAAATGCTGAAGCCCCACAAAATAACATCTAAGAATGTAAATTATTTTTTTTCGACAAAAGAATGTAAATTATTATTTTCTACTTTCTATGTTATAACCAAGGTTACATAGTTTTTCCGCGTCCTGCAATATCAAATGCTTTTTCTCCTCCTTTCTCCCTAGACTTTCCTACCATACCTCCATCTCCATGTATCATCAATAACGCGCATCCAAGGTGCTTATGTCGGAGTTGCAGATCTGATATTCAAAAAATACCCATTAGACTACAAGTGAAAAAGTGAAACACAAAAAACAAAAGAGCCAGCCACTCAAAGTTTGACAGTAGCAGACTAAAACCAAGCCAGAAAAAAGAACGGACTATCCAGAAGAAATAAATCTCTGCCACGCCTCAAAAATCCTAAGTCCTAACCAATCAATAAAGAAAAACGAAAGCCAAAGAAGAACACACACGCACACAAGGCCGAAACTTGATGCTTGGTCAAAAACAAGAACCATGGTTCTCCCACGTCTAATTTTTATAAACTGAAAGTTACCTTGCCAGACGAATCATCGGCTCCGAACACCATTCATAAAATAGACATGGATACTTTGTTAATCTCCCAAAATCCCAACACCAAGCCAACACTTAACTGGTTACTAAATTATATTATCTGCAATATATTGTATGCCTTTCCACATTATGGAACAATGTATTGTCCTTACAAATCAACTACTATTTCATATATCTTTCAGTTTTTCTACAAGAATATTTCTCAGACCATGATTTTTATTCAATCATTGAAGTTCTAGCTAGTCGTTACTCGTTACCTTCAAAAAAAATCATCTTCTTTCCTATCATAAATGATAAATATGGAATTCGAAAAAAATTCATTAAATTTAGAAGTTGTCAAACCAATAGCATTGGCTAATATATAATCAATCTGTTAGTGCATAATGTGCAAGGATATAGAAACAATGAATTAACATAATTTCAAATAAGTGAATTTCTAATAGAAACTTACTACCAACAAACTGGAACCAAACTTTCACTATAATCCTTTGCCTTGTCGAACCACTCTATCCAGGCTTCACTTTTAATTATCCTAACTGATTTATCTTTTAAATTATAGATAAATGCCTGGTCTTGAAATTTATTGCGTCGATTTGCAAGAATTGCCTTATCACCATTTATATAAAGGCACTTCAATTGAAAACCACTTTCAAAGTTGTCATTTGGAAGACGCATTTCAAGATTCATGTAACTAATTTTCAATATTTGAGTCCAAGAATCTCGAACCCCGTACTTCTTCATCTGCCATAAAATAAACTCAGTTTTTTTGGAATCGTGAGAAAAACAAAGACAGTCCAGTAGAACACAAAGAGCTGGCTGAGATAATGACACATCATCAAAACCTAGAGGCAGAAGAAACTGCTTGTACCTCTCCGTCGAAAGGTCTAATGAAAGAATCACAAATTGCTGAACATAAATTATAAACTTGTCCATAGCCAACCAATTAACTGTGCCACTCAAATGCACACCATTGCTAAGATCAAAAGGAACCACGGGAAAACTCTGAATATTTCTCCAACAATTATCACCTAGACTGAAAACTTTAACCTCGCTTTTCCATGAATCTTGGTTCGCATTTTCAACAAGAAACGCTACAACCTTGTAAGTTTTGGTTGAAGCATCATAACCAAACGTGAACTTAAAACGGTCCCATTGATCAAGGTAGATCGATCCTAATTTATTAGATTTTTCTCTGGTGGCAGGGTTATAGAACCAGAACCAACTTTCAGCAGGTTGTGTCCAATAATCAGAATTATAAAGCAAGCAGAGCAATCCGTTACAGGAACCAACGAACTTACAACGGAACTCCAGAGGATAGCGGCGGAGATAGTTTATGTTTATGTAAACATCGATGAATGGCTTTATTTTTAGTATATCATGTACGGGCAAGGTTAGGACATTAGAACGCATACAGCAAGAAGAAAGAGGTTCTTCTGCAGACCAAATTAAAGTGAGGTGTGAGTTTTGTGAAGAGTTTTGAAGATGCCTTTCGACAAAGTATGAATCGGATATGAAAGTGTTGATCCATAACTTATTCAAGCATTTGAATCGGAGGATTATTTTCACGTCAAGGAATGATAGGATTTCGGCTATGAGTTCTTCAGGGAGGAACACAGTCGGCATGGTTGAACAAACCCCAACACAACACAAACACAATTCGATGAACACAACAATAAGTTGAAAAACTTGTAAGTCAAATCTTTGGAAAGGGTTTCACTTGCGTAGCAGTGCGTTTGTTAAACCCTAGTATTATATTATATAAGTGTAAATGGGCCAAAGTTAAGTATTTCGAACCCAACCCGGGTGGTGAACCAATAAAAACCTTCCATTAACATCATAACATCATCGTCACCATCAACTCTAACCCAATCTCATCATCATCAACAATATGGAACAACCACAAAATCCATAAACTTAATTCTTATTATAAAAAATTGAAGATGAGGGTGAGAGAGAGAAAAGCAAATATCGCATTTTTGCGTAATGTGCAAGGATACAGAAACAATGAACTAACATAAATATAGAATTCAAAATAAATTCATCAATCTGGAAAGTTGTCAAACCAATATCATTGGCTAATATATAATCGATTTGCGATTTTGCTAACAATGCATGTGACATAAAAGTAGGATGTTTGATTACATTTAAATGGTGCAGCAAAATCAAAATCACTAAGTAATTGTACTTCGCTTGACGAAGAAGAATTATCAAATAGTGTCACTTCATGCTTTCTACTTTTACCATGTCTAACTCGACCTCTGCTATCACCACCACCACCAGTCATATAATCAGATGGATCTGACTTAGCGTACCTTGTTCACATTTGCATATCAACTAGCACAAATTATAGACCGTACATACCACAATTCGTTTGAGACAAAGACCTTAGTCTACAATATCCCACCAAACCAACTGATTTTTGACAGCAAAACAGACAGAAAATCTGCATCGTAGTCTGCATGAAAACTCTGTCCAATCAGCAGCTCGTAAGAGCCTTTAACGAAGAAACCTCTACTTTCATCCGGAAATCTCTTATACGCGTCTGTCATTCCCTCCCTCAACTGAACTGCAGCCAGCGCGTCAGCCAAAATCGACACGCATATTTCTTCTTCTCGGGACAGAATTAGTTACCACCACCACCACCACTTCCAATTCAGCAAACCATCAACCTGAACTGATTTCTGCGCTACTTTAGCTGCCAGATAGAAAAGGACTGGAAATTGATCAGAAATTGGTTGATGCGCAAGTAATAAATCTCTCCAAAAAGATGTGTTTTCTCCATTTACCATTCCTTTTTTAGCCTTTTTCGAAAACCAATTTGATTCCACATCACACTTCCTTACAATTGAGCATAACTCACGCTACCAAATCGAGTCTAACCTTCCCGAATTTGCTCCTTCTAACCGAAGCAACTTCTAAGAAATTTCAATATGTTCAATCATGCAACTTCTATTTGTGAAACAAGCATAGATAATATTAACAAGTCTTCCCTAACATGATCTTCCTTAAGAAAACTGATCACATTTTTTTAATATAATTTAGAATTTCAGATTATTTACTCAAAAAAACCTTAAATACTATAACTTGAAAATTCTTTAGCTAAAAGCTTTTCTTGAAAAAATCTTAGCTACTATATATTTATATCATATATATAAACATCAAAGTAATTTAAGATCCAAGTCATAAAAAAAAAGACATAAGAGTAGCTTGTTGCACAAGTATCAAATGATCATATGTGAACGACAAGGCATATATATAGACTACTATTTCCTACATCCTATCACAGAAAGTAACCAAGGTTGCTTAGTTTTTGTGTGTCCTGCGATATCAAATGCTTTTCCTCTTCCTTTCTCCATAATGTCCAAGTTGCTTATGTTGCGGTTGCAGATCTGATATTCAAAAAAATAAATTGTAAACACAGTAAAAAATGAATTCATAATGCAGATAAGTAAATATATTCTAAAATAGATTGTGTGAAATAGATTATCATACTAAGGGAGCTAACTGAATGATAAATCGAAAGCATTCGATTATATGCAATGGTATAACATGCAATCCATACAATTTGAATTTCACATCTGAAAATTGCAACCATTATTATCTATTTTTCCCCTGTTGCCAAACTTACCATAGGTATTTTGTATCAGGTTCATGGTGGTGAATAATATAATGGAAATTCCCAATTATGCTTTCTTATACTCTCTTGAATATTAACATGGTATCAATCGCAAACCTTCTTTGCTTCCGCCATTGATTACTCTGCCATTTTCTTTTTTGTTGAAACGACCAAAAGTATGTTATACCCGAACTCACAGAGAAAGCCAAAGAAAAGAGAAAAACGACCCACGCTTAGAGTTCAGAAGACCCAGCCACTAAAAATTTGATGGTAGCAGACTAGAAACTAAGCCGCAACAAAGCATCTGTCAAAACCAGACGCAACATGCGCAAAAATCCTTAGTCCTAACAAATCAATAAACAAAAACAAAAGCCAAAGAAGAACACGCGCGCACACAAACACACACACACACATACACACACACACACAAGGCCGAAACTTCACTCTCGGTCAAAAACAAGAACCATGGCTCTCGGCTCTCCCCCATCGAAATCACAGAAAATGAAGGTTACCTCGCCAGACAAATCATCGGCTCCGAAGACCATTCCTAAAATAGACATGGAAACTGTATTATTTTGTTAGTGAAAACTTTGACTAAATTTCTAACTTCCACCTTTCCCTCTATTATTTTGAATGTTTCTCGCACCTTAATTTAGAACAATGTATTTTCTACTAGAATATTTCTCAGATCATGATTTTTATTCAATCTTTCAAGTTCTAGCTAGTTGTTACGTTACCTACTCATCTTCTATTAAATCTTATATAATAAATATAGAATTCAAAATAAATTCATTCAATCTAGAAAGTTGTCAAACCAATATCATTGGCTAATATATAATCAATCTGTTAGTGTGCAAGGATACAGAAACAATGAATTAACAATGAATCTAAGAGAAACTTACTCCCAACAACTGAGTCCAAGACTCTCGAACCCCGTACTCCTTCATCTGCCATAAAATAAACTCAATTCTCTTGGAATCATGAGAAAAACAAAGACAGTCTATTAGAACCCTAAGAGCCGGTAGAGAAAATGACACATCATCAAAACCCGGAGGCAAAAGAAACTGCTTGTATGTCTCCGTTGAAAGGTCTAAAGAAAGAATCACAAATTGTTGAACATGAGTTATATAGACTTGTCCATAGCTATCCAATTAACAGTGCCACTCAAATGCACACCATTGCTAAGATCTTTATAATGATATTCATCCAACCAATCAAAAGGAACCACAGGAAAACTCTGAATATTTCTCCAACAATTATCACCTAGATTGAAAACTTTAACCTCGCTTTTCCATGAAGGTTGGTTAACTTTTTCAACAAGAAATGCTACAACCTTGTAAGTTTTACTTGAAGCATCATAACCAAACGTGAACTTAAAACCGCGATCAAGGATGATCCACCCAAATTCTTTAGATGTTGTTCTGGTGGCAGGGTTATAAAACCGAAACCAATATTCAAAAGGTTGTATCCAATAATTAGAATTAAAAAGCAAGCAAAGCAATCCGTTACAGGAACCAACAACCTTATAAAAGAACTCCAGCTGATAGCGGCGGAAATAGTTTCTTTTTCTGTTTCTGTGAACATCGATGGATGGATTATTGAGTATACATTGCACGGGGAAGGGTAGGACATTATGAGGCGTATAGAAGCCAGGATGAAGATATAGGTTTTGATACCAAACTAAAGTGAGGTATGAGTTTTGTGACGAAATTTTATGATGCTTTTCGACAAAGTTTGAATCGGATATGAAATTGTTCCATGATTTGCTTAAGCATTTGAATCGGAGGATGGTTTTTACGTTAAGGAATAACAAGATTTCGGCTATGAGTTCTTCGGGAAGGAACACCGTTGAGAATGGTGTATTGGATGAACGTCGCTTCCTCTTCGTAACCATAGTAGTTGAATAAACCCTGACACAGACACACTAACTCAATGAAGAGGAAGCAGTGGTTCGTTTGTTAAACAAACAAATCAAATAAAATTTTCTATGTAGCGCGCAATGCAATGCAATGCAATCTTAGTATTATATAATTGTAAAGGAAAATTCTATGGTGAAGTCACCAAAATGACTTCTTCAAAGAAGTCATTTATTTTGGCCAATCATATAACAGCTGCTGCCACATCACTTTTTACTATGCAGACAGACCACAATAAGTCCTCTTTTTAAATGAAACTTTTACTAATTGCACATAAGTCCTTCTTTTAGTTATACTCCCTCCGTTTCAAAATGAGTGTCGCTTTAGCTCAAAAATTTTGTTTCAAAATGAATGTCGCTTTTCAATTCTCAATGCAACTTTTTCCAAATCTATCCACTAATTACTACTTTATACACTACTTCCAAGAAAATAAAGAAAAAGGTAGGCTTAATTTAGTAAAAGTATTATTACTTTTAACATAATGATTGCATTCCTTAATATGTGTGAAAACACCAAAAACAACACTCATTTTGAAATGGAGTAATTATTTACTCCTAAGTAATTAAAATTACTTTTCCCCAAAATAGGAGAAATAAATTCCCTAATTACCAAATGAATCGTTTAATGGCTGGAAGATGAACAATCTGTAAAAAGAAAAAGGGGAACCTCTGATTGTGGTGGTGACGACGCTGATCATCACCGACAGGGACGGACCCACGGCTATCACTATGAGTGCCAAGGCCCTCACTACTTTTCACTTTTTTTAATAATAAAACTTGTATATATACCACTCCACTGCTAAATAATGAGAAGAATGGTAAAAGGCTTGCACTTAATAAGCTAAAAATCAAATATATTTGTATACGCCTACACTACTTAAAATTTCTGGATCCGTCCCTGATCACCGATCTTATGGCGGAGCCGTCTTCAACACAGTGCTTGTGTTTAACTAAATCAAAGGACGAAGAATGGGAAATCGGCGCTGAAGGTTCTGGTGTTACAGTCATTTGGTACCCTTCTGTGACCTGCCGCCGTGGAATTTCCGTCGGATTGTAGAGGACCACCACTGTGAGGCTACTGACAGTCAAAGACTTTCATTGTGTCGTTTATGATAAAAGTTGAACCGCTCTTATTTCATTGGATTTCATTTCATGTGATAAAGATCAAGGAATTATTTGGCAAAAAATACTTCCAGGGATCTGTACCATAAAATTCTACCAGGAATTGTTGGAATTGTTTGGCACTGTATATTGTGAACATCAATCTTCAAACGGTGGCATATTCCAACAATCCACTGTATTTAGTTTTTTGGATTTTGCAAAGAGTTTGTTTCTGAGTTCTGAATTAGATCTTTGATTTTTATGTTCCTCTTTTTTTAGTTAATTATATTGTTTTGTGTTGATTATTTAATTTTTTCATCAAAAGAGGTTTTAAATTTGGGTTTGTTTAGATCTTATTTGTTCAGATTTGGGGTTTAGGTTTTGTTGTGAACGGTCCAAAGGTCTTAACTCCGGTGAGATGCGTGCGGTGGCGTACGGTGGTGAATGAGGCAGCTCAACTCCTTTGACAAGGGGGGGTGCCTGCAAGGAAAGGGACTCCGACGCTCAAGTCAGTATGTGAACAAGATGAGAGAATTAGGGTTATCGAATCGTACCTAGGAGTGGTGTAAAACCACATATTTATAGGCAAAAGTTGGAGTGGATAAGGACGGATTCCGTGTAGGAATCGTGACCGTTGAGCTGTTGGGTGGTTCATCCAACGGTCCATAGAATGCTTCTGGATCCTTCCGTGTAGGGCGTGTCCACAGTAACTTTACTGTGGAAAGCCCTTAATTTGTACGACGGATAACAGCTGCTTTATTGGGCTTGGATGGATGATGGGCCGTGTAGGCCATTTGAGACATTTGGGCCTTTGGCCAGTCCAGAACAGTTGCCCCCGAAGTCAATTGTTTAAGTTATTAATTATTGACTTGTATGTGTCTTGATTTCCGTTAAGAATCTTCTGCAAAGTTAGTCTAAAATAGCATAAAAGTGAAATAAAAAGTTTGGGAAAAACTAAGATTTACCTCTAGGATTACTGTACCCTATTTATATGCCCCCGGGTACAGCATCCGTCTAGACTTTGTATGTGTGACTGGAATTGTAGCCGGGTCTGCGTCTTTGGGAAGATGTACCGTTTCGCGTGTTTCCGTCAACAAGTGACAGCTGTTGTGCACGAAAGGTCGTGGTGACATTAAATGTGAACACGTGCCCCTATTACCGCGCCGTCGTCAGCTTTAAATAGGGTACTTGAGTGGCGCGTTGTTTCGAGGCGATCATCTGGGCCGTTGGTTCAAAAATTTTCGTCTTCCTTTGATCTTGGCCACAGAACGTGGTTTCCAACGGCTTATATATACCTGTTGGTTACTTCATATTCTTCTTTTCGTCATCTTTGCTCTCTGAATCCTAACTTCTTTGCTCCGGCGATTCTTGCGGCGATTTCGTAAACTTCAGTTCTTTGCACCGATAATTCCTACTTTCGTTCCGAAGAATCTTCTTTTTCAAAGGTACCTTTCCTTCTCTTTCTCGCTCTTACGTTTTGCTTTCTCTGTTTGTATCATTATGGCCAATACAAGAAATATCATGGTTTCGAGTGAGGATAATGGAATAACATATGAACAGGCTCGCTGTAACGAGCGTGATGTCTTTCACATGTCTGTCAAACATGTTGAACTGCTTTTCCCTAAACATAAAGAGGAAATTTTGTACGACGGCCTGACTTATCATTATGTTGATAATGATAATGACATGGTTGCTGTTAGGTTTAGTAATCCTTTTGTACAGCGTCGTAAACTTGGATTAGAGTCGAAACTTCTTCTAATGGGAGATTCTGCTTTTGATTTGAGCAATATTGAATTTGAGAAGTATCTTAAGGCTGCTATCTGGACCCATTCTAACGGAGATGCTGAACTTGCTAGGTTAGCGGCGAAAGATATGGCTAGGAAGGGTAAGCGTGAATTGGAACTTCCCAGGGATGCATCCAGATATGATTGGGTGGTTGAAGAAGCGGTTGGAACGTCATCTGTCTACACGGAGGAAGAATCCGTAAAGGGAGCATTTACAGAGGTGGGACCCTCTGCTGATTGGGAAGCTCATATTCTTCCTGTTAATGCGAGGATATGTTCCTGTGAATACCCGTGTTGCGGTGTTCCGGTATCAGAAGCCTTAGTAAAAGTGTTTGGGGTGCGCTTCCCCTTTACGGAATTTGAAATAGAATGTTTATACACCTCCGGTTAGCGCCTTCTCAGATTCATCCGCTCTCTTGGGGTTTTATGAAGCTCTTTCAATATTTTTGTGAATATAAAGGAGGTTCTCCGTCAGTTCCTCTTTTCATGAACATGTTTTATCTATCCCGTAGTAATGGGGATAAGGATTCCCGTCAGGGATATGTTTCCTTCCGTCAAAAGGAAAAGATCTTCAAGGTGTACCAGGATTCTTATAAGTGGGACAGGGAGCGGTTTTATTATGTGATTCCTATCACTGAGATGGCTCACCGATCTCTCTGTCATCTTGCTTCTGATGGGTACGTGGGAGTCCCCGAATTCCCAAATTTTGATGACTACTCGGGTTCTGATGAAGTCCCTGTTGTAAATAAAAATCCCGGTGAGGGTTCTTCTCAACGACTTGTTGACAATGCTGCCTCTTCATCCGGTTCTAAGGGGAAAGATGTTCGCACGTGTAAATCCAAGTTTCCAAAGTATTGGTATCGTGGACACTTTGACGTCCTTACCAGCGACTATCTCTTCAAGGATAAGGATTTGTCCAACTCTGATATTCAAATGAGAGATTCCTTGAAGAAATATTGGAATTCCTTGACTACGGGAAAGATTGTCAACGGGAAAGTAAAGTGGGTTCCCGGTCTTATTGATACAAGGGCTATCTTTCTTTGTGACAGTCACGCTTCCCGTGTTAAAGCTTTTGGTGAGATTTGTTAAACTGATCTTTGAATATTGCAATATGCTCTTGTGTTAACCTTTTCTTTTTCCTTTGTAGATCAAATGTCTTTTGACGCTGCTGAGATTCGCAGGCTCTTCGAAGCTTCTCATGGTACTGCTTCTGGTCTAGTTCCAGTCTCAGCGCTAAGTGCTGGCTCTCAGCCTCCTGTTCCTCCGGTTACTCAACAAACCTCTTCAACAATTCCTCCTACTCCAACTGGTTCCGCCAAGACTTCGTCTGGTGGATATTCCGTTGGGGTATCTAAAGAAAAAGATGTTCCAAAGAAAACTGATCTTGCTGCTAAAAACACCAGTGGTTCTGTGAAGAAGACTGGTTCCAATAAACCTCCGCCGACAAAGAAACAGGATCCTGTTCATAAACCTGCTGCTACTCCCAAGACGGGTGCTTCCTCCAAACCTGACGCTTCGACAAAACCAAGTGCTCCGCTTCCTCCCCCTCAGCCGGATCTTCAATCAAAAATTCCCGTTGTTGATTTGGAGAAGGATGCTACTGCCAAGAAGAGTGATGCAAAAAGGGGGAGGGAAGATTCTGACTCCGGTGCGGAAAGTGACGAATCTTCGCCAAGGCGGAGGAAGCTGGTTCGTGCTGACGGGAAACCAGTATCAAAGAAGAAAAAGGTCACTTCCGCTGTGGTTATGTCTGGAGTTTCTTCGGGTCTTCCTTCTGCTTTCACATCTCCTGTGAAATTGGATAGGAAGCACTGTAGGGAGCTTCTCAACCAGGATGACGTTGAATATGTGCTAAAACTGGAACCCGTGGAGCGTCAACGGCTCTATGCTGAGGCTGCTGTGCAAAGTCGGCGTGCTGCTGCTTTGTTGCTGATGTCTGCTGCTGAAAGGACGAATACCTTCACTGCCAACGCTGTTGCGGATGAGCAGGAAAGGTTTGAGGAAGAAATATTCCGACTGAAGGTGCTGTTGGAGAAAAGTGAAGGCGCTTTGTCCTTGGAGAAGAAAAATCATGAATCAACTTGTGAAAGGTTGAAGAAAATTGAACAGGATCTTGTCAACACCAATGCCCTTCTCTCAAAGCTTCAATCTGATCACAATGCTGCTAATGCCAAAGTTAAGAAGCTCAAGGGGGAACTCAATACGGCTAAGGATGATCTCCTGACCCGTGAAGCCCTCTTGAAAAGAGAGAAGGAGAAATATGCTGAATTGTTGACGGAGAAGGAATCTCTTGAAGAGCAAAAGAAAAAACTCGACAATGACTTGCTGTTGAAGATTAAGGAGGTTGAGGCTAAGCAGGAAGCGGTTGTTGGTCTACAAAAGTCCATGACTCAGTTCGTCCAGGAAAATACTCAGTATGGGAGCCCTGTGGAGCTTTGGAAACAATTGGAGGCTTCCCGGGAGAAGGAAGAAGAGCTTAAGATGGAGGCGGAAGAGTCCAAGAAGAGCTTGCATGACGGAATGCTTTCCGTGGGTAACTTGATGGTTGAGTCTACTCGAAATATCCTTGATCAGGTGGAATTGTTTCATCCTGACTTGAAGATTGATCGATCGAAAATTCAAGCTTTCGGAAAGGTTATCAATGGCAAAGTCTATCTGGCTGGAGAAGAGCCCCCAACTGATGTTGTTCCGCCATCCACCACCGGAGAAGTTGCCCCCACAACTGAGGAATCCAAAGATGTTGCTGAAGCCAAAGTTTAATTTGTTGTAATTTATGCTTTGACTGTTTTGAGCCGGTGACTGCGTTTCCGGATTGGTTTGTAATTTAAGTACAATTTTGTGATTTTTAATCACAGCACAATATTTCCGTTATGAGAATTTGTCTTTATAGATTGCTACTGTTTCATTTCTCCGTTGTGCTATTTATCATTCCCGCTTTGGGGATCTTTGTTGCAGGTGTGTATTTGTTTTCCGTTTAGGAAATATAAGTTCCTTACTGAAAAGATGCAGCATTCGTGTTGCTATTTTGATAGCTATGACTTATGCATGGGTTATAAATGCTTTGATTTATAAACGTTGAATTCTTATCTTAAGAATATTTGTTGTATTCATATGTTGCTTGTTTGTTTGCCTTATTTTTTAAGGATCTTTTTCAAACGTATTGCTTCTTTGTTGAACTTCCTTTTGAGTAGTATTCGTGCCTATGTTTCATAGGTCTTAGATTTGGCCTTTAGTCTGAGGTCTTACTGGAGTAGAGGGAGAGTCTAGCCAAGAGTTCCCTTTTCCCCTATGAATGTGCGCTGCTTTCCGGTGGCTAACCGGAAAAGCCATTCATATATAGCCCGTTTGTGGGTCTTTGGCCCCCGTTTTAGAGGGTCTTTTGCCTTTCTTTGAAGGTCTTTATATCGTTTGGCTGTTGGAAATAATTTTGCAGTGTAAAGACATAATTTCTGAATAGTCCTTGTATATTAATTTCAAAAATGAATACATGACTTCAACATGAATTTCATTAATAAACTCCGTTTTTAACCGGGTACAAAAAGATTCATCCGTGCCTTGACGGGATACAATGAACTTAAAGTAAATTAAACTTTCATTGGAAGGGTCTTCAACTGTAGTATTTCTTCACCTTCGCTGCGTTCCAGGTCCTTGGGATAGGTTCTCCTTTGAGTGTTTCCAGCTTGTAGGCGCCTCGGCCAGTGGAAGTGATGACTCTATAAGGGCCTTCCCAATTTGCAGCAAGTTTTCCGTCAGAAGAATTTTTTCCGCCTACATCAGCACGACGGAGGATAAGGTCTCCGGGAGTGAATTCCCGTGATCGAACCTTCTTGTTGTATCTTGAAGCCGTTACTTTCTTAACGGCAGCTTCTGTTAATGCTGCATAGCATCTCTTTTCATCCAAGAAATCCAACTCTTGTTGGATAGCCATTGTATTTTCTTCCTCGGAGGGTAAGCAGTTCTCCAGCTCAACTCGCCAATCTCCACGGGAATCACAGCTTCGGTTCCATAAGCCAGCCTGAACGGGGTTTCACCCGTCGTGGAGTGGGGTGTAGTTCTGTATGCCCATAAGACGTGGCAAAATTCTTCAGCCCAGTTTCCTTTGGCGTTTTCTAGTCTCCTTTTCAAGCCTCTAAGTACAATCTGGTTTGCTGCTTCAGCCTGACCGTTTGTCTGAGGGTGTTCCACAGAGGAAAAGTGTTGTTTTATCTTGAAGTCTTCCATGAGTTCCTTCATTTTTCTATCTGCAAATTGGGTCCCGTTATCTGTGACGACGGATTGGGGGACTCCAAACCTAGCGAGAATGTTCCTTTTGAAGAATTTTATGATATTGCTTGCTGTTATTTTTGCCAAAGGTTCTGCTTCAATCCATTTTGTAAAATAGTCCACCGCCACTATTAGGAATTTCAATTGCCCCGCTGCCATTGGGAAAGGTCCCAAAATATCCATTCCCCATTGACGGAAAGGCCAGGGGATGGTGATGTTATGGAGTTCTGTAGGCGGGGAATTGTGTACGTCCCCAAACTTCTGGCATTTGTTACAATGTTTCACAAATTTCTTAGCATCAGTGGCCATTGTTGGCCAATAAAATCCTGCACGGAGTACTTTCTTCGCAAGTGCTCTTCCGCCCAGGTGTTGACCGGCTATACCTTCATGCACTTCTTCCAGCGTGTACATGGCTTCTTCTCCTTCAAGGCATTTGAGGAGCGGAGTGGAAAATCCTCTCTTGTATAACTGTCTGGCAACAATGGTGTAAGATGGCGCCCTTCTTCTTATTAATGTTGCTTCATTCTGATCTGTTGGTAATTCTCCTTTTTCTATGTATTTCATGATAGGTATTATCCATGAAGTGTTGCTGTTGCTTCAGTCTAAAGTCATGACGGGTACTGCTTCCGTGATGCTTGGTTTGTCAAGAGTTTTTTGTATAAAGGAGTGATTTACTCCACTCTTCCTTGTGCTGGCCAGTTTTGATAAAACATCTGCTCTAGTGTTCTGTTCTCTGGGAACGTGCATTATTTCGAATTCTTCAAAACGAGTGATAATTTCTCTTATCACTGTCAAGTATTTTTGTAATAGAGGCTCTTTGGCCTGTGCTTCTCCCTTTACTTGTGTAACCACCAGCTGAGAATCCGTCCTCAGTTTCACGCCTTTTGCTCCCATCTCATGGGCCAGCTTCAGACCTGCAATACAAGCTTCGTATTCTGCTTGATTGTTAGTGGTGGTGAAAGAGAATCTCAGGGATACCTCCACGATTAGGCCTTCAGCGCTTTCTAAGATTAAACCGGCTCCGCTCCCTTTGCTGTTAGAGGATCCGTCTGTAAAAATAGTCCATTGTGTACACGGTTCGTTGGTGGCCGGAGTCATTTCCGCCAAGAAATCAGCAAAGGTTTGAGCTTTTAATGTTTTTCTTGACTCGAAAGAAACATCAAATTCAGACAACTCCACGGACCATCTGGTCATCCTCCCTGCTAGATCTGGTCTGAATAGTACCTGCTTCAAAGGTTGGTCAGTTCTCACAACTATTGGATGAGCAAGGAAATACCTTCTCAGCTTCCGCGCAGCTGTTACCAGAGCCAAGGCTACTTTTTCAATTCTCTGGTATCTCACTTCTGGTCCGGCAAGGGCTTTGGATATGAAGTATACCGGATTTTGGTTTGTTCCGGCTTCTCTTACCAACACGGCACTGACTGCTTCAGCGGACACAGCTAAGTAAGGAAACAATACTTCATCTTTCATTGATCTGGATAGGACCGGTGGTTGAGATAGCACTGTTTTCAAACGATCAAAGGCTTTTTGGCAGTCTTCGCTCCACACGAAATCTGATTCTTTCCTCAACAGTTTGTAAAACGGTAGTGCATGCTGTGCAGATCTGGATATAAATCTGTTCAGAGCGATTAGCATCCCGTTAAGCTTCATGATGCCTTGCTTTGTAGACGGGGCTTCCATCTGGATGACAGCTTCGCATTTGTCTGGGTTGGCCTCGATGCCTCTTTCTGTCAGATAAAAATCCAGAAACTTTCCCGCCTTGACGGCGAAAGTGCATTTTTCCGGGTTCAACCTCATGTTGTACTCCCGGACCCTCTTGAAAATGGCTTCTAAATGAGAACTGTGTGATATTTCTTCAGCGGATTTGACAATCATGTCATCCATGTATACCTCCAGCATTTTCCCAATTTCTTCTTTGAACATCTTATTCATCATCCTTTGGTATGTGGCTCCCGCGTTTTTCAAACCAAATGGCATTACATTGTAGCAATAGTTGGCACCTTCCGTCATGAAGGCTGTTTTTTCTCTGTCTTTTTTAGCCATAGGTATCTGGTTGTAACCGGAGTACGCATCTAGGAAACTCAGCAGCTTGTATCCGGCTGAATCATCAACTAGCTTATCAATATTTGGTAGCGGGTACGAGTCTTTGGGGCAAGCTCTATTCAGATCAGTATAATCCACACACATTCTCCATTTGCCAGACGATTTTTTAACAAAAACAACATTTGAAAGCCACTCTGTGTAGTGAAGTTCTGAGATAAAATTTGCTTTCAAGAGTCCGTCTACAATGTTTTGGGCTGCTTCCGCCTTCTCTGGCGATTGTCTTCTTCTTCTCTGAGAGATATACGGGAACGCTTCGTTCACGTTAAGCTCATGGCATGCTATCTTGGGGTCAATTCCAGGCATCTCGCTGGGTGTGATAGCAAAAAGATCAGCGTTCTTTTTCAAGCATTCAATCAGGTCCTCTCTTACCTTAACGGGAAGGTTGAGGCCTATTTTCACTCTTCTCTCAGGGTTATCGTCTAGCTGTACTTCATCAAAGTCCCCGTCAGGAGTGGGCCTACTGTATCCTCCGGGTGGCAGTTTCTGTTGGTAGCTCTCATCGTCAGATTCGCCATCTTTGGATCGTGTGTCGAACCTCGCGACAGTTACGTCCATTGAATAGGATCTAGACGGCGCTCCCTGCTCTGGCACATCCACCCGTTGGATCAATTCGGCGTCACCTGCCTTCTTCAGGGCTCTGTAACATCTCTTGGCCCCCACCAAATCCGCCCAGACAGTCACCACTTGGTTATTCTTACCGTGGTACTTCATTTTTAAATGAACTGTTGACGGAACTGCTCCTAGAGCAGCAAGGGTGGTCCTTCCAAGAATGCAATTGTAAACGGATTTGCAGGGTATTACAAGGAATTGCACTGGTATAGTCATCTCTGACCCTTGTGTTTTTTCATCTCTGAACGTCACCGGCATGGTTATGATTCCCCACGGAGTCGTCACAGCTCCGTTGAAACCCTGCAATTCTGATCCGTCATAGGGGGCCAAGCTCTCCTTCTTCAAACCCATTTTCTCAAATAGATCCTGGTACATAATGTCGCATGAACTTCCTTCGTCTACCAAGATCCTTGATACGTCAAATGTATCAAGTGTGGCCATGATTATTAACGGGAAAATTTCATTAGGTTTGTTGTTTAACATTTCCTCATCTGTAAACCCTAACATTGGTCTTTTGGTCTTTGGTTTTTCAGATGGTTTTGAACCAACTGTCACAGCAAACATCTCATCAATCCGTCTCTTCATGGTTCCTTTAGACGGTTTAGGGAAACTGCCAAGGATTGAGGCAATGTGGAATCCTCCAATCACAGATGCTATGTGGGGGCGCTTGACTTTACTTCTTTCTATCTCATCATCACTGCTGCTGGAATCTTCCTTACTCTTGCTTTTCCGTTTTGAAAGAGCATCAACTGTCTTCCGGCTAGACTCTTCTTTCCTAGGGGAACGTCTCCGTTTAGGAGAGGCGCTTCGTTTCCGTCTAGGAGATTCGTTTCTTCTCCGGCTTCGTTCATAATTTCCCCGGTAACGTCTATTATCGCCTCTACTCCTTTCTTTCTGTCCGTCTTGGGTGAAACGCCCCAGTTTCCCTTTCTTTATCAGGTCTTTGATGGCATCTTTGAGATGGATACAGTCATCTGTGTCGTGGCCATAACATCTGTGGAACCGGCAGTATTTTGTCTTATCTGCATGCGGGGATTCTCTAACGGCGTGGGGAAACTTAACAGCAGCATCTTTGAACTCCGCGTTGATACACTCTCCAAGGATCTTATCGATGGAAGTGTTCAGGGGAGTGTATTCAGAGAATCTAGGTTTTGGGATCCTTAACCTTCTCTCAGAGTTCCCGCCACTATTCTTTTCAGAACCTTCTTTCTTCTTTCCATCTGGTTGCTGTTGTCTAGCCGGAGTCTCCGCTAAGAGTTTTTCCTCATAGTTGATGTAGGGTTGTGCTCTTGTCAGCAAATCATGCATATCCCGTGGAGCCTCTAGTCCCAATTTTTCTTTGAACATTGTTTCCGGCTTCAAGCCCTTTTCAAAGATCCAGCACAGCAACTTGTCATCAGCATCTTTCACGTCTACAGCTGTCCGCGTAAACCTTTCAATGTACTCCCTCAATGTTTCCTTCTTCCCCTGAACGATGGCACTCAAGATGGAGACAGTTTTAGGCTGTTTCCGTCTAGAAGTGAAATGAGATGTGAACTTCTTGCATAGTGTTTTCCAGGAGTCAATGCATCCTTCTGGAAGTGCCTTAAACCATGCCAAGGCGGGTCCCTTCAGAGTGAGGACGAACAGCTTGCACTTCACAGCACCACGTGTACCATAATAGTCTAGTACAACGTCCATGTGTTGGATGTGTTCGTCAGGGTCGCCTACTCCATCGTAGCTTTCCAGCTTAGGGGGTTTTTCCAGGGCTCTCGGTATTCTACAACTGGAAACTTGTCTAGCGAAAGGACCACGACTACGGAATGGTGGAGGAGGGTCTGAACGTCCTTCTCCGCGTTCAGTATGGTGTGAGGGAGAACCCTTGTCTCCGTCATCACCTCCTTCTCCATCATTCCTGCGTTTTCCTTTGCCATTTCCGTTGGCATGCCCGTCACTGTTACAGCGCTTAGGCAGAGGCGTACCGTTCCTGGAACTTTGAGCTCCGTGTGACTCTGCTTCATTATTAGCATTTCTGGTTTTCGACTTCGTCCTACCAGATCTTTCCGGTTGAGTGGAATCACTTTGAGCTCTAGCTTGCAACTTCTCTACTCTAATGAGTCTTTCCCCTTGTTCCCGTAACATAGTCAATATGTTAGCTAACGCGTCAGTGGGGGGAGTTGCAACTGCAGGTGTTACCAGTTCAACGTTCCTTTCTGGTCGACGTTGACGAACAACAGGAATGTTCCATCCAGGTTGTTCTTCATTAAGGTGTTGTTCTACTTCTTCTTCTTCAGGGAGTCTCACCAAGCTGGCGATTCTCCTGGGCATGCTTCTGCTTGAGGCTGACTGGTTGGTTTCACCTACCGGTGTTAGAACCGGCCCAAGCTCTTGATTCTGAGTGTTACGTACTGTGGAAGTACCTCCTCTAACTGCTCTAGTTCCTTTAGAAACTACCATGACGAAATGGGTCGTTCACAAACAAGTAATAGATCTGGATCTGATGAACCAGTGAGTGAGTAGCGAGAATCAAACGAAGTTGATTCCCACAGACGGCGCCAACTGTTGTGAACGGTCCAAAGGTCTTAACTCCGGTGAGATGCGTGCGGTGGCGTACGGTGGTGAATGAGGCAGCTCAACTCCTTGGACAAGGGGGGGTGCCTGCAAGGAAAGGGACTCCGACGCTCAAGTCAGTATGTGAACAAGATGAGAGAATTAGGGTTATCGAATCGTACCTAGGAGTGGTGTAAAACCACATATTTATAGGCAAAAGTTGGAGTGGATAAGGACGGATTCCGTGTAGGAATCGTGACCGTTGAGCTGTTGGGCGGTTCATCCAACGGTCCATAGAATGCTTCTGGATCCTTCCGTGTAGGGCGTGTCCACAGTAACTTTACTGTGGAAAGCCCTTAATTTGTACGACGGATAACAGCTGCTTTATTGGGCTTGGATGGATGATGGGCCGTGTAGGCCATTTGAGACATTTGGGCCTTTGGCCAGTCCAGAACAGGTTTCAATCCGATATATCCTTCTCTAATGTTGATGATGAAATTGGATCGAAATTTATAAAACCCATCACTGAATTTTATCATTTTTTGCGTTAAAATGGTGATAAGACTTGAAGATGATGATAATTGAAACATTTATTTTGTTTTCTTTTGTTTTTTTTTATTTTCTGGATTTGTATGAAGATTGAAGATGATGATGAATTTCTGATTTATATGAAGATGACGATGAAAAAGAATGAGAGGAAGATGAACTATGATAAACTTAAGTGTTGGTGGTTCACGGTTAGATACTATTAACTTACAACATCTAATGTTTTAGATTTGAATAAAAAAACACCTAAAAAAAAAAATTTGGATAAAAAATCAACTGGTTAAAAATTAAAATATTTTTTAGTCAAAAAAAAAAGTTAAAATATTTATTGAGGTTTAAGATGTTCCATTTACGGTGTTTTTTTTTTTTTGAAACGGCAAAAGAAATTTTATTAATAAAAATTAAATTAGTACAAGTTGTGTTTCATCTAGACACACAGATGTACCATTTACGGTGTTGGTTCACTTTATAATATATGATTGGGGTTGAAATTTAATAAAATATTTTAATTTTAGGGTTTTTGGTCGATTTTAGGATTTTTTATTGATTTTATCGTTTACGGCCGATTTTTTGGTTTATGTCGGGTTTGTTGTCGATTATAGATTTTTAGGCCAATTTTAGGGTTCATATCGGATTTATGGTCAATTTTATATTTTTATACTAATTTTAGGGTTATGCACGGGTTAGGGGTCAATTTTAGGGTTTTTAGCCGATTTTATATTTTTCGACCGATTTGACGGTTTACGTCAGATTTATGGTCGAATTTAGATTTTTGACCGATTTTAAGACTGAGGTCGGGTTTTGAATCACTTTTGTAGTTTCAGGTCAATTTTAGATTTTTCTACCAATTTTATATAGAGAAGGGAATTTCAAATTCCTAGCTTTTATGTGTCATTTGAAATTCCTTCAAATTACTAGCTTATGTAAAATATTTCACAAATTCCCATCATTTTGAACATTCTCCAAATTAATTATCAAAACAAGAGAATTTACATTGAGGAATTTAAAATTCCCCAAAACTTTACTTTACCTCAAAAAAATCTCGCATCCAAACACACTCTTAGGATTAATGGTGTTTTAGTCGAATCGAGTATAACCCTTAGTAAAAAAAAACTATTGTTAATAGTGTTTTAGTTGAACCGGAATATAACTCTTAAGTCAAATTATACTTATTTTTATAATTTTTAAATCACTAATTTCAATCGGAGTATAACGCTCAATTCAATAATAAGTTTAATAGTGTTTCAGTTGATCCAGGGTATAATCCTCGGTCAAATATCTAGGTTAATAGTATTTATATTGAGTCGGAGTATAACTCTTAAGTCAAATTATACTTTATTTTAGAAATTTTACTTTATTTTTATGACTTTCAAGTCATTAACTTCATTTTTCAATTTTACTTTATTTGAATCGAAGTATAATATTAAGTCAAATTATACTTATTTTTCAATTTTACTTTATTTTAAAAAAGTTAAGGCATTAACTTCATCTAGAGTATAAACATCAGTCAAATATTAGGGTTAATAGTGCTTCTGTTAAACCTTAGTTAAAAACTATTAGCTTTAGCCTTTGATCGAGGGTTATACTTTGGTTGAAGTTTAATGACTTAAAAATTATAAATATGAAGTAAAATTGAAAAATAAAGTATAATTTGACTTAAAATTATAATCCAGTTCAGATGAATCACTATTACCCCTAATATTTGACTAATAAGGGTTATACTACTGTTCAAATAATATGGTTAATTGTGCTTCACTATTAACGCAAGTATTTTATCGAAGATTATACTTCGGTTTAACTGAAGCACTATTAATCTTAAACTTTAACTAAGATTTTATCCCGACTCAACTGAAATACTATTAATCCTAGTCTTTATCTACGGGTAAAGTTTAATAAAATTAAATTTTCGATAATTAAACTTTAAAAATATATTTTGAATAATTAAATTTTATTTTGATTGATATTTATAATCTGATTGAATTTAATGACTTAAAAATTAGTAATCCTTGTGTCTCAAAATAATTGTCGCGCACACAAACTAAACTAATGCATAATTTTAATGCACACAAACTATCAAGTTGGAAGAGCCGTTTTTTGTCTTTTGGTGGTCGTTTGGTATTGCTCAAGTCCGTTCTGACTTCTCTTCCTGTCTATGCCCTTTCTTTCTTCAGAGCTCCCACATGTATCATTTCTTCCTTAGACTCTATTTTACTTAAAAATTTTTGGGGGGTGGTGAGGATTTTAGGAAAGTCTCTTGGGTCAGTTGGTCTTCTATATGTATGCGTAGGGAGTATGGAGGTTTGGGGGTCAGGCGGTTGCGGGAGTTTAACACTGCTCTTCTTGGAAAGTGGTGTTGGCGGATGCTGGTGGATCAGGGGGGTTTGTGGTTCAGGGTATTGGCAGCTAGGTACGGCGTGGAGGATGGTCGTCTGGGTGAGGGGGGGAGGAGAGGGTCACCGTGGTGGAGGGAGGTAGTGAAGATTAGGGATGGGGTTATCGGGACAAACGGAGGTTGGTTTGCGGAGGGAGTAGTGAGACGGGTTGGGCATGGGAGGGACACTTCTTTCTGGGCGGATCCGTGGTTGGGGGGAGTACCGTTGAGGGCACGGTTTGGTCGTCTGTTTGACTTGGTAGAGACCAAGCGGTGTTCGGTGGCTGAGATGTTTGCATTAGGGTGGGGAGCAGGAGGGGGGCTTGGCAGTGGCGGAGACAGTTATGGGTATGGGAGGAGGAGATGTTGGGGGAGTGTCAGGTCTTACTTCATGATTTTCAGATACAGGAGCAAGAGCCAGACACATGGCGGTGGCGGTTTGATCCGGAGATGGGTTATACAGTCAGTGGCGCTTATCAGTTATTGACTACTCAGGAGGCGATTCCACTTGATGCTTCAGCCGATCTTATATGGCATCGCCAGGTTCCTCTGAAGGTGACTATATTGGCTTGGCGACTTCTTCGCGATAGACTACCGACGAGGGACAATTTGGCTCGACGAGGCATTCTTACACAGGCGGCTCAGGATTGTGTTTCTGGTTGTGGAGGGCTCGAGACGACTCAGCATCTTTTCTTCACATGCGGAGTTTTCGGTTCCTTGTGGAGGTTGATCAGGTCATGGATTGGTTTCGCTGTGGTGCCTCAGTCGACTCCATTCACACACTTCTCTCAGTTTATTTTAGCAGCAGGTGGCAGTCGGGCCCGACGTTCTTTTATGCAGCTCATTTGGCTTGTTTGCGTTTGGATTATTTGGACTGAGCGCAATCAGCGCCTTTTCAAAGGTACAACGCAATCGGTCTCTCATTTGTTGGATCTGGTCAAGCGACATTCTTTCTGGTGGTTGAGGAGCCAGTACCCGGGGTTGGGGGTTAACCTACATAGTTGGTGGGTGAACCCTTTGTTATGTATGGGTATTTGATGTATCATTATTTTTGATCTGGACATGGATTCTTGATGTATTATTTGTTGTCTTCTTCTAGCACATCTTGTGCTGGGGGTTGACTTCGTTCTGATATATATATATTTCATTTTGGCTTGTTCAAAAAAAAATGCATAATTTTAATGTTTAATATCTATAGTTATCTATTATGAAAAATTATAGAATATTAATTGTGAAAAAATAAATCAAATATGATCTTAAATGTGAAAAAACTCATTGAATCTAAGGGTAAATTAAAATATTGACAATAAATATAATAATTATAGTAGCTTTTTCGTTATATTTGAAACTTTTAATTTATTTTTTTTGATATATTTGTTAGAGATCAAACATTGGACTTCCCCATGTCCAACCTATATGTCCCCCAATTCTTACCGCTTATACTACGGAGACTAAATTTGTTGTTTTATTGCTTAGATTTACTTTAAAATTTTGTTGTTCATTTTAAAATTTTATTTGAGAAATGAATGGGTACCAAATCCAATCTGCGTTTTACTTGGGAAACGCAAATTTTGCTGCCTTTTTACAATTAAGAGAAGTGTAATAAATAAATAATATAATAATTACAAATATATGCTGACAAAAGGGCATTTTTGTAATAAAAATGGTATACTAAGGGCAATTTTGTAAACACAAAGTGATACATGTGAGTTCTCTCTTTTCCAAACACTGCACCGCCCCAGTAGCAGCACCTTGTTCTCCACTGTTCACCATATTCACCAAGCACAACACCACTTCTCCTCCGTCTCATATAAACTTGTCGTTTCAAACAGAGGCAGAGTGTTTACAGTACAGATCTACGGCGACCTGGTCGACATAGTTACGGAACCAGTTTCACACAGTGGTGGGTTTCATCTGAGAATCATCGTCCTCCACACTGGTTGCAGTGGTCAGAGTTAGAAGATGGCGGCGGATCGGAATCAATGGTGATGGTGAGTACTTATGGTGGAAGAGAGAGAGAGAGAAACTGCAAAGAGAGAAATTGATGGAGATATGGGTGGTGGTGGCCGGTGATTGAGGTGGTGGTGGCTGATGATATTGTTGAAGTGAGGAAAATGAACGTGATGTTTTGTTGTTGAAGGAAAGAAAGAAAAAAATGAAAATGAAAACGAAAAGATAAGTATAATTTATATGAAGTAACAATTACAAATATAAATTACTGGATGGATCGAATATTTTAATTTTAATATTTTAGGGACTTAGTTGCAATAATAATAGTTATAAAGGTACACAAAGAGTACATAGTAATGGTATGCACTATATAATTTTATGTAGCATTGACTTATTCAACACTGTATTTTGATTGGTCAGATCAATGACTTCTTTAAAGAAGTCATTTTAATGACTTCACTATAGAAGCTCCCAATTGTAAATGGGCCAAAGTTAAGTATTTCGAACCCAACCCAGGTGGTGAACCAATAAAATTCTATCCGGTAACCTTCTAATTTTTTTTCTTATACACTTGCCAAAAAAAAAAAACAAATTAACTAGACTTTTACCCGTGCGGGTTTATATAACAATTCAATACCATATAGAAATGTTAGTTCGATTGGCAGATAAATATTAAAATTGCTAGATCGAACGTCGACGATCAGAATTTGAACTTTGGTCTATTCATTTTATGTGTAATAATTTTCAATGATTTGTCATTTTCTCTACATACATAAATTAATATCTTAATATAACTCAATATTTCATAATATCTTTTTCACGGATTCTTATATAAACAAAAAAAAAGTAATTTTTATATTATTAGATTAGATTTTTAAACAACTTCTTAAATTAACAAACTTATATCATAAGTATACACATAAGTATACATATGTTTAGTCGGAAAAAAAATACTTATGTAGATAATCAGAATATTTTATCAGACATCGAAATATAAAACCATAAACACCCTAGAATGAGAACAATCAAACTACATCAACACACTAATATTATTTAGTGGAATACATCTGCAATTTTCTATTCCTTCTCTTTCAACTTCTGAAAATCTTATTTTCATGAATATTCTCTTAAAAAGTCAATTATTAGTGTCATTTTGAAGAAAGTTGTACATATGAGTTTGTAGAGAAAATGAAAGAAGATAAGTATGAATATAGGAGCAAATAAATCTTGTTTGAAATTGAACGAAAATTAATTTCACATAAGCCAACAAAGCAAAAACAAACTAAAGTAAGATTTACTGGTTATAAACAAAAAAGAAGCAAAATTTGTATATTATTAGATTAAATTTTTAAACAACTTCTTAAATTAACAAACTTATATCAAAATGATCCAAAAAGGAGAGTCATGTTGAGAGGCAGAGATGAGAGAAAAAGAATAATGGAGAAAGATCGCAGAAAGAATTTAGTAAAAAAAAAAGGGTTGAAAAGAAAGAGTTCTCTAGGAATTGGAAAAATTTTGGGAGAAAGAGAAAAAAAAAACGTGAAAGAGAATATAGTATGAGAGAGAGTCATTATCTCTACTTTGGAACTACATTTAATTTAATTTAGTGGCAATAGCAAGTACATGACACGGTTCCAATGTATAAATAACAATTCCAATATAGTGGAAAAAGTAAAAGGAGAGGTGATATAAAATAAGAGTTTACAAAAAATAAGGAGTAATTTTGACAGAATTATAATTGATGATTGAGAGGAAAAAAATTAGGTTAAATTGTTGCTTGAATTTTAAACATCGTAACAAACAATAAAATAAAAAGTTCTATAAATTCTAAACAAATCATAAATATTCTTAAGTTTTTTCAAGAAAAGCTTTTTGCTAAAGAATTTTCAAGTTATAGTACTATTTAAGGTTTTGTTCTCTTAAACACATTTTATTCATATTTATTGATTATGAACATCTGAAATTCTGAATTATTTACAAAAAAATAGTGATCAGTTTTCTTAAGGAAGATGATGTTAGGGAAGACTTGTTAGACGTTGCTTCGGTTAGAAGGAGTGAATATGGAAAGGTTAGACTCGATTTAGTATTGTGATTTATGCTCAATTGTAAGGGTGTGTGATGTGGAATCAAATTGATTTTCAGAAAAAAGCTAAAAAGGAACTTGTAAAAAAATGATTAATTTCCAATCCTTTTCTATCCTGGAAGCTAAAAAAAATAATGATGTGAATTACAAATGGATGATATTGAATAATTAACATCATGGTAACTTTCTCCTTTTCATTTTTTCCTTGTTTTTTCTTTACATTTCTATTAAATAAGTGTGATTTACACATATCTTAAATTATGTTTCTCTTTTTTTTTTTTTGTGATTTCGTCATCTTATAAAGTGATATTTTTTTTTTTTATTTTCCCAGTGATTTACACTATGCTTTCTGTTATCATTGAATCTATTCACTTTTAAGATAAGTAGGGTTCAGTAATCAGTATAGTTGAATATTAATTTTTAATGTTAAAATTGAATATGTAACGAATTTAGCAAATTGAATTAATTTTGTTATATGTTACACTTGGATCGAAGTGCGGCGTGCGGACACTTCAATACAGACACAAATTTGAAAAACTGATATAATTTAATATAATTAGAGTTGTCGGTGTTAGACATGTATTAATCCGAGAAGTGTTCGTGCTTCATAGAATCGAGCATATATATGTTGTATTCTTACATTATAATAGATTTGTATTGAAATAATTGATTATGTTGCCTTTTCTATGGGTTTTCGCTACATAAATTTGTGTTGGAATAAATAATAATCTAGTGCAACATAATCATTTTTTTTTGTTTTAATAAAAATAACCATTTGTTTTCTTCTTTTTTTTTTTTTTTTAAGCAAAAGTGTTGCCGCTGGAGAACCAACTGCAACGCTCTAAATATATAGAAGAAAAATAAAATACAAAAAGAGAAGGGGGACAAGAACCAAAACCTTCCAAAGCAAAAAACAAGAAAAATAAAAGCAAGACAAAAAAAAGAAAAGAAAAAATAAAGTGACAAAAGAAAGGCAAATAAGGAACTCGTACTACAATCAATTCCTTCCCTTAGCACGGGTATTATGGACATGAAATCCCTTTTGCGAATTCTTTTTCTTAGACTTAGACACCACCTCAATAAAAGGCTCTTCAATAGAAGCAGAACGATTTTTCAAGTAATTAAGGGCTGCCTCGTTTTCTTCCTCATCAGTATACACCTTATGACCAATGTTTCCAACCTTTTTATCCTTCCAAACTCCTAAAACCTCCAAGTCATGAGCAACATGGGGATTTAAAACAGCATCAGAAGCAATGACGTTGGAAGAAGTCGTACCGCACCAAGAAGGGGGATCTTGGATATAGTCCGCGTCTGTCACTGCGTCACTCCAGGAACCAACAATCCGCAAGTCCGGAGCGAAAATTTGTGGCTCCAAACATGCTGGTTGGTTAGCTAGCTCAATAGCACATACATTCTCAACCTGCATTAGCTCAGTATCTCTTGTAGAATCCTCAATAAGCGGCATTTCAACTGCCGCAACTTGAATGCTTGCAATTGCAATCGGCTCTAATAACGAGCTAGCTTGCAATTGCATTTCTCTATCACCATTAGAATCACCCCTAATAGGAGAAGTGACCTTATCAACATTGTCTAAGATCCTAGAACCTGACACGGTAGAGGTGATACTAGGATCAATGTTTCCTTCCTTTGGACTTGACAAATCAAGATCCACAATTTCATTATTTTCTTCTTCTGCCACTGGAACATAAATTTTCTTTGGTTCTTGTCTTGATTTCTTCTTAGATAAGTCCTCCTTATCAGTTGTAAAAGTAGAAGCTCTCTTCTTGCAATTTTCAAAGTTATGACCAATATTCTTACAATACGAACAATAATCCGGAAGATTTTCATATTCTAGTTCCACAAAAAATGCAAATCCTTTTCTTTCAACAAGGATCTTATATCAATGGAGTAGTTTTATTTATTATGCTTCTTGTCTAGCTCAAATAGGTTAAAATCCTCTAGGCACAAGTCAGTAGAAGGGGATTATCACTATCACATTCAAAGGTTCAATAGAGGGATACGGTAGAAGTACATTTTGTTTTGTTTATGTGGATTAGTAATGTCAAAATTATACAGTTTTTGTTCATGTCTTATGTTTTATGAGTTACCTTACATCAATTGATTAAGTAATCCTATCAAATGATTTTTTATTTGTTTGAAATTTCACACAAATAATTTATATATGATATAAATTTTCATCCAACAGTATATTTTATAAAAATTTATATCAATTAAAATATTATTGAATTGTTAAAAAAAAAAAAATCTCCAAATTATGAAGGGTATAACAAGAAAGTTGTTTTTCCCAAATTGTCACATTATTTTGACTATTTCATTTTCCTTTGAGTCTTTGTTCCAAACTTCTAGTTATTTCCACATACACAACAACTACTATTCTATTTTGACTCCTTCAATTATATTCCAGCGAAACTTCGTACAATTTCTTAGAAATACACACCTCTTCAAATTTGTTTTGTTTTTTTTTTTGGTATGGTTCAAATTTGTTTTGTATATACACTAAGTAAAATATTTGGTAGAGCTATTTTTTGTAGGATATATAGTTGACGTTAATATGTTAAATAAAACGTGATTGTGTATATATATCGTATCCTATACGGTGAGGCGGGTGAGCACACTGAGCTGTGCTATAGCTAGTCAGCTACATATGTTCCTAAATGGGGAAATCACTACTTGCTCATACCTCTATTTTTAATAGCATCTACAAATGTGAGTGTTTTTTTTGGTACAAATGTGAGTGTTTCTTTCATATACACTTTCATATTTAACCATTTATGAATTAGTTTAATTAAGAAGAGTTTTGACACATTGAATAAGTGGTTAGTGTTGTATTTGATCTTCGAAAAAATCACTTTGAGAATATGCCTCTGAATAGATTACTGGGTTGAGTCGCGGATCGGTACGCTCTCTTTAAGACGTTTCGCGGCACTGCCCAAAAATTGTGCAAGGCAGACTAGCAACCACGAAGTCCCCAGGATAAAACAGCCCAGATACAAAATACCGATTACTACTGCACTGTAGAAATCGGGCAAGAATTACACCTTCGATAATGGTATAAATACCACCCGTATTGATACTAAGATCAATCAATAATGGCACTGTGGCCACCCAAAATTCTGAAACAAATTAGAAAAGAGAAGGATAAAATATTATCGATCAAGAGAGGGAAGAATTTAGTATCGTAAGCTGAAATTTTGTTGTACTGGTTCTGAATGATACACTTTGTATTTATAGTAGAAGTCTTCAACTAACTAGGAGAAATAAAAGGGAGATCGGTTTGCATCAAATAAAAAACAAAAGATAAAATCTGATGCATAATTTGTGGAACAAAATATTTGATTGAAACAAATTGTAACAAATCATATAACTTGGAGTATGATACTTGGTCTTCTATACCAAACAAAAAAACGTGTTTCAATATATAGTCATCATATTATATACAACAATAACATATTAATTAATATTAATAGTTATCCTTTAATATTTTTGTTTGTTTGTCACAAAAAAATATTAACACATCACATTAAGTGATCTCTCTAATGTGAGACTTGAGAACTTTTTCAAATTCACAACCACACATCCGTTTATTCATGTGTTAATCTTTTACCAAGTTTACTCCAAATTATCAATATATTCCAACAATCCCCCACTTGAATTTAAAAAGTTGTTTCAGAAGTAACGTCAAAACGTTCTTAAAAGATTGTGCATAAGTAAAGGTGTCTATGACTTGAACCTTTACATAGCAAGTAAGAGTCTGATTTAACAAGAGTGACATATATCTTGAACTCTATCTCAGATTTTTCTCAAACTTGCACACAACCTTTCCTTAAGGTGTATCTTAATAGCCCGTGCTTTAATGGCCCTGCACGTCAATCCCGGTTTCTTGAATGCTCTAGGAATTCTGCCTCAAAATTCCATAGGAACCGGCTCCAAGTTCCACATTCATATAGGTGAGTCTATCAAGAGTACTCCTGAAGCTCAGTACTCCACTCATACAAAGTATAGATCTCATTAAGAGTATAATTAACTCATCCTTTCGCTTTCAGGATTCATGCTTCTCTATTTTATCTTTGCATGATCATCTTCTAACTCCTCACAACTTGTTATTACCCTTTGAACCTAATTCTTGGGATCTCCAGTCTTTTAGGTAGGGTTTCCATCGTGAGAAATTCATATAGGTATTAGTCCCATCTTAATAGATGTGTTATGGACTTTCTCTCTAGCTAGTCCTTTCGTCAAAGGATCTGCTAAGTTTTCATCAGTGCGTACATGATCCACTCTTACAGCACCTTTAGAGAGTAAATCTCTCACAGTGCTGTGATTTCTTCTAATTTGACGTCTTTTACCGTTATAGTAACGGTTCTCAATTTTTTTGCAATAGCCGCGGTACTATCGCAATGGATCAACACAGCTGGCATAGGTTTTTCCCATAAAGGAATCTCAGAAAGCAAGCACCTCAACCAACTTCCTTCTTCACTAGCAGTAGCTAGTGCTATCATTTCTGACTCCATAGTGGACTGAGCCAATATGGTCTGTTTCTTAGATTTCCAAGATACAGCTCCTCCAGCTATACTGAATATGAAGCCACTTGTCGCTTTGGAATCATCTGACAAGGTGTTCCAATCAGCGTCACTGTATCCTTCAAGTACAGCAGGAAATCTCTGATAATGCAATCCAAGATTCATGGTCTTTTTAAGATATCTCATGACTCTCTCAATTGCTCTCCAATGCTCATTACTAGGTCTACTAGTAAATCTGCATAACAGTCCCACGACATATGCAATGTCGGGTCTAGTACAATCAGTAGCATATCTGAGACTACCAATGATGCTCGCATACTCATTCTGTCTAACACATTCACCAGTGTTCTTAAAAAGTTTTACACTTGCATCATACGGTGTACTAGCAGGTTTACAATCAAAGTAATTGTACTTCTTTAGGATCTTTTCCACATAGTGAGATTGATCTAAAGATATTCCTTTCTCGGACCTAGTGATCCTAATTCCAAGGATCACACTTGCTTCTCCAAGGTCTTTCATATCAAAGTTGTTACACAACAATGATTTCACATCATTTACGGCAGACATGTTTGATCCAAATATGAGCAAGTCGTCTACATAAAGACACATGAAAGTGCAAATGCCATTTTCTGATTTATAATAAATGCATTTATCACTTTCATTCACCTTGAACCCATTCGATATTATTAAATTATCAAACTTTTCATGCCATTGCTTTGGAGCTTGTTTTAGACCATAAAGAGACTTATCTAACTTACAGACCTTAGTTTCTTGTCCATGAATTACAAACCCTTCAGGTTGTTCCATATAGATTTCTTCTTCTAAGTCACCATTTAAAAATGCAGTTTTAACATCCATTTGATGCACTATCAAGTTATAGATTGCAGCAATTGAAATTAGTACCCTTATGGATGTTATTCGAGTGACTGGAGAAAAAGTGTCGAAGAAATCTATATTTTCTCTTTGCCTAAAACCTTTGGCCACAAGGCGAGCCTTGTATTTGTCAACAGTACCATCAGGTTTTAGTTTCTTTTTCAAAATCCATTTACAACCAATCGGTTTGCAACCAGGAGGCAAGTCTACTAAATGTCAAGTCTTGTTAGATTCTAGAGAATCCATCTCATCATTTATAGCTTCTTGCCATAGATCAGCATCCATAGATGACAAAGCTTGTTGAAGATTTATTGGATCTTCCTCTAAAGTATAGGCCATAAATTCCGACCCATAGTCTTTAGCTACTCTTACTCTTTTACTTCTTCAAAGTTCTGTTTCTACCTCATTGTTGCTCTCTGAGTTTCTTATCACAGGGATGTGATTCGTTCCGGTGCCCCCACTATTTCTCGATTTGAAAGGAAATTTATCTTCATAGAAATCAGCATCATTTGATTCTATGATCACTTTTGCATTTAGGTCATAAAACCTATATGCCTTACTGTTTGCTGCATAACCAATGAACACACATTCATAGGCCCTAGTAGCGAGTTTAACTCGCTTCGGATCTGGAATCCTGACATATGCTAGACATCCCCAGGTCCTTAAGTAAGACAAATTTGGTTGTCTTTTCTTTAACATCTCATATGGAGAGATCACATTTCTAACCTTGGGGATTCTATTCAGGACATAGCAAACAGTCAATAAAATTTCCCCCCACCAGTGAGAAGCAGCACCAGAATTTAACATAATAGCAACAACGAGTTCAGTAAGAGTTCTATTCTTTCTTTCTGCTTTACCATTCATTTCAAGAGAATATGGTGCAGTCGTTTCATGTATAATTCCATTTTGTTTATAAAACTCATTACATAAACTAGAATTATACTCAGTTCCCCTGTCACTTCGAAGCTTCTTAATCTTCTTACTAAATTGATTTTCAATTTCTTTCACAAATATTTTGAACATATCAAGAGCTTCACTTTTATTCTTCATTAGATATACGTCGGTGTAATCAGAATAATCGTCAATAAAAGTGATAAAGTAACGTTTACCATTTTTAGTCAAAGTTCCATCAAGTTCACATATATCAGAATGAATTAGATCTAATGGTTCAGATTCTCTAATTACTGACTTATGTGAAGTCTTGGTTATTTTGGCTTGACTGCAAAATTCGCACTTTTCTATGTTATCAGCATTTAACTTTGGAATTAAACCTGAGTTACTTAAATTCAACATAGATCGTTTACTAACATGACAGAGTCTAGCATGCCAAATATTAAAATCACACACCGAGTAAAAAGAAGGAGAAATTTTATTCATCTCAACATTTAACTTAAACATTCCATTAGTAGCATACCCTTTCCCAATAAAGATACCATTCTTAGTGATGGTGTACAAATCAGCCCCTATAGTCTGACTAAACTCAGCTTTATTCAAAAGAAAACCAGAAACAAGATTCTTCCTCATGTCAGGAACATGTAGGACATTCATTAAGATGAGAGTCTTTCCTGAAGTGAACTTCAGCTCCACATCTCCAATTCCAGCAACATCAGAAGTTTGAGCATTGCCCATTTGTACCTTCTGACCTTCAGCAGACATGTATGTTTTAAACATAGCACGCTCATAACAGACATGGCGAGTTGCGCCAGTGTCTATCCACCAACCATCAGAAACACCAATCATATTGATTTCGGTGATCATAGCCATATAAGGCTCTTCAATCATGTTAGCCTGTGCATTAGGGGCAGCAACAGGTTTATTTCTGATTCTACACTTTTTAGCAATATGACCTGGTCGGTTACAATTGTAACATATTATAGTTGTACCAGCGTCATTCTTTTGAGATGGTGGTTGCTGATTAGCATTATGGTCCCTTTGGGGGTTACCATTCTTAATTCGGTTCATAGAATTGCGACTCTGATTCTTTAAAGGTTTGCCCGTAGGCTTCAGAGCTGCACCGAATTTCTTTTTGTTGCTAGAAGCGACCATATAGGCCTTTTCTTCTTCTTTCATATCTTGTCTCCGAGATTCTTCTTCAATTCGAAGGCGAGTAATCAGACTCTCGATGGAAAACTCTTTTGTTTTATGACGAAGTTGATTTTTAAAATCTTTCCATCCAGGGGCAGTTTGTCAATTATCACAGCAATTTGAAATTGTTCAGGAAGAGGCATACCTTCAGTTATGATTTCATGAGCTATCTTTTGTATCTCATGAGATTGAGCCTCTACAGACTTTTCGTCGACCATTTGATACTTCAAATATCGACTCACATCATATTTCTTCACACCAGCCTCCTCGGTGTCATACTTTTTCTTCAAAGCTTCCCAGATCTCTTTTGCACTCTTGCAAGTGCTATAGTAATCATAAAGGTCATCAGTAAGACCATTCAGAATATGATTCTTACACAAGTAATCATTCTCGATCCAAAGTTGTAATTCCTTTTTCATCTGTAGCTGTTGGGCTTTAATCTGTGCAAGATTAGATGCGTCACTTGTAGTTGTAGTCGCATCTGAAGCTACAGATTTCTCAGTTTGAACGTTTGTTCCGGAACTCAATGAGTCAGGAACAATAGGCTTATCCTCATTCAAAATGTAGACAACCTTTTTCACGGTTAAGTAAAAATACATCTTTTGTTGCCAACGTTTGAAGTGGAGTCCTTCAAACTTAAACGGTCTCTCGGTCCCGACATTAGAGTTACCAATAATCTCTTCAGAAGCCATGGCAGTTTTTGAAACGTCTTAAAATTGTTGTATTTGATCTTCGAAAAAATCACTTTGAGAATATGCCTCTGAATAGATTACTGGGTTGAGACGCGGATCGGTACGCTCTCTTTAAGACGTTTCGCGGCACTGCCCAAAAATTGTGCAAGGCAGACTAGCAACCACGAAGTCCCCAGGATAAAACAGCCCAGATACAAAATACCGATTACTACTGCACTGTAGAAATCGGGCAAGAATTACACCTTCGATAATGGTATAAATACCACCCGTATTGATACTAAGATCAATCAATAATGGCACTGTGGCCACCCAAAATTCTGAAACAAATTAGAAAAGAGAAGGATAAAATATTATCGATCAAGAGAGGGAAGAATTTAGTATCGTAAGCTGAAATTTTGTTGTACTGGTTCTGAATGATACACTTTGTATTTATAGTAGAAATCTTCAACTAACTAGGAGAAATAAAAGGGAGATCGGTTTGCATCAAATAAAAAACAAAAGATAAAATCTGATGCATAATTTGTGGAACAAAATATTTGATTGAAACAAATTGTAACAAATCATATAACTTGGAGTATGATACTTGGTCTTCTGTACCAAACAAAAAAACGTGTTTCAATATATAGTCATCATATTATATACAACAATAACATATTAATTAATATTAATAGTTATCCTTTAATATTTTTGTTTGTTTGTCACAAAAAAATATTAACACATCACATTAAGTGATCTCTCTAATGTGAGACTTGAGAACTTTTTCAAATTCACAACCACACATCCGTTTATTCATGTGTTAATCTTTTACCAAGTTTACTCCAAATTATCAATATATTCCAACAGTTAGAAATTATGAAAATAATTCATTTGAGAGAGAAAAAAAAACGCATCTTATGTATTCCACAGTTTTCCTAATTCCTAACCTAGATTAATATTACCGACAGCGGTGAAAATTTCATAAATATGTCATGGTAACCAAAGCTGACCCAACATATCCAGAGGTTTAAAACAAAAGTTTTAACGAGGTTTTAAAAAAGAAAACAAAGGTAAAATAAACTAGAAATGTTAAATTTTGTACGGTCCAAATTAAGATTAAACTTTCATCAAGGAGGATGGCCAAATAAAATGAACATGTATCTATCTGTTTGCTTATTATAAAGTTGTCTTAAAAAAAACTAATTTAACTTTTTTGAAGCTTCTTTTTGCTCAAAATTTTGAGGCATACCAACCTTGTTTGAATAATAATATTGATTAAAAGTTTAAAACACTTTTTTTTTTGACGGGATTTAAAACAGTTGTATATACTATATATTGTTATTTGTGAAATCCATTTAATTTTTTTTTGAAGTGTCTAGTTATAGAGATAGATTGTTTATTAAATAGTAACACGAATAAATTAGAAGAGATGTTGCTTTTTCATTCCAATAAATTTAACTCAATTGATAGAGACATTATATATAATGTGTAGTGATTATAGTTCAAATTATGATATGTCCACTAGTTTATTTTTAATGTGTGAAATACTAACCATTGTAACCGACAAAAAGGTGATTAAGGTACGTGGCATTTTTGGAGCATTTTTAAGGCACGTGGCATTTTTGGAGCATCATTTTAATCTAATGGACTAGAAGGAACTATGGACATGGTCCATTCTTTTGAATTATTTTTTTTTTGATATTTCATTCTCTTGAATTTTGATACACAGCTAATATACTAGTAATACAATACAATAAATAAACATACACGTGATTTTGTATACCGTATATACGACATGGTCAGCTGCACTAGTCAACTGCGTACATATTAATATATGTTTCAAAATCCAAAATTCCTTGCTCAGATCTTCATATTCTAAATAATCTTTGTCACAAAAATGGGTTTTTCCGATAAAATATATGTAAATGTTTTTTTGGACAAAGTTTAACTTATAATTGTGTACCGTCAAAAAAAAAAACTTATAACTGATGTGTAATTTTTAAGTGAATCACGGTCAAGTTTGACAAATCATTGATATCATCAGTTCTAATTAAAAAAATTACAGGAAAAGAAATGCATGTGCCTTATTTAAATATTGTAATTTTTTTTGACATGAGTTGTATATTGTAATTAAACATTCACCCACATGACAATTTTTTATTTTAATCTATGAATTAACCCACATGACAGTACTCAACTGGTAACAAGAAAAGTTTTGAGAATTAAATGATTTTTTTTTGTTTTTAACATCAATTTAATCTAGTTTTTGAAGTTAGTTTTAATATCAAATAGTTTCAACTCTCTCTCAATCACAATTGTAAGATTGAATTGTCGTCATCCCTACCAAATTAAATGTAAATCATCACTGAATATTTGAATGATCCATCAAATAAAAATTTAATTATGTCACTATTACTTTGAAAAAATTTAGGATAATTAATTGATATTTTTATATCAGATTTATGATTAAGCTTACTGCTGACTTGACTGGGTCCAGCATTTATAGAAAAGTCCAACATTATGGACAGCTCATTATTCTAGTAAGAGTTTCCGACACACAAAAAAAAGGCATATTATTTTCATTTATCAAATTAGTAATAAGATGGAATTATATTGATTAAAAGGGTTATTCAATGTATGTTAATACTCCCTCCGTACCAAAATATATAAATATATGTTGTTTTGAGAAAAGAATTGTGCCACAATATATGTCGTTTTACATTACCAATGAAACATTTAATGCTCTTTTTCATCTTATACCCTTAATTAATTATTTCTCTTTCTTCTTTCAATTCTACAATTTATCTTTCACATACCGTTAATGAGGGATAATCTTGTAAACTAACCCATAATTTACCTTTTCCATACAACAATGATTACATTTCTTAATTTGTGTGATATGGTCAAAACGACATATATTTTAGTACGGAGGTAGTATTAATGAAGAATATATATTGGTCTGAATTTCATTTTATACTTTTGGTACAATATTTGCCTAAATTAAATTAAGTGAATGTGTAGGATCTGAATTGTATGTAACTTTATAGTCAAGAGAGAGATTTAACCATTTTATTATGATTGAATGGTCAAATTTATATTATTTTTTGGTACATCAGAATTATAAATGCTCTCATCAAAATTTGAACTTTGGACTTTTCTCTATTTAACTGTGTCTCCCAGCTCTTACCACTTGAGCTATTCTACGGGAACTGTAAAAAAAATGATGTATTAATTTATTTGAACTTCTTCTATCTAATTTATTTGAACTTTGGACCTTTTTTAATGTTATATAAAAAATGATGTATTAATTTATTAGAAATTTAAAAGTATTATTTTTTATTATGAAATTTCTATTTTTATTCATTTTCACTAGTTTCGGTAAACAATATGCAAACATCATTTAAAACATGTTATATACTTATAAAAAAAATGTTATATAGTCATATTTTAGACAAGGTAATTGATGAAATTGTAAGAAAAAATAATTTATTAACTTCCATCAATTATGCCTCATCTTTAAATATATCATGTCGTTTGAAACGCATCGCACCGAAGATTTTAGAGGTTATTTGGTCTTTACCCTCATCTGGTTGGATAAAAGCAAATACTGATGGTGCAGCGAGGGGCTCTCTGGGCCATGCCTCAGCTGGTGGCATCTTTCGCGACTCAAGTGGGGAAATAAAAGGTTGCTTTAGTCCATATTTGGGTATTCAATCTTCTCTCTATGCTGAAATAATGACCGCTATGCATGCTATTGAAATTGTGGTTCATCAAAATTGGCTTAATTTTTTGCTGGAATGCGACACCAAACTTGTTGTGGATGCCTTCAATAATCACCATATCATTCCTTAGAAGATTAGGAATCATTGGAATAATTGTATTTATTTCTGCTCTCTTATGAACCTTAAAATTTCTCATATTTTTAGGGAAGACAATTGTTGTGTTGATAAGCTCGCAAATTTTAGTTTAAACTCCATGGAAGATCATTGGTGGGAGAATGTTCCTAGTTTTATTGTTGCGGACTTTTCTCGCAATAAGTTGGCTTTGCTTTCTTATAGATTCAGATGATTGTTTTTATTGGGTTTTGGCCTAGTCCCCCTGATTTTCAGTTGTTTTTTTTTTAATAAATTGTGTGTGGTGCTGCAAATAATTAGTTTTTTTTTTAGATAAACAAAAATGACATTATAAAGAGTACAAGAGGTACTCAACCCTTACAAAGCCAAAAGAATTATCTTTATCAAAAAAAATACCACATCGGACAATCAATTTATAATTAAAATATAGTAAAAATAAGAGACCAATTTTGCAAAATAGTAAAAATAAAGAGATTAAAACTGTAATTAAATCTAAAAGTTAACTTAATAAAATTCTAATTCTACATATAATATATAATATTCCTATCAACTGAGTCAAACTCGCCCAACTTCATATTCTATATTTTATTCTTATTGATTTTAATTGTAAAACTAGATTGATGCCATAATTTCCAAACACACACATAATTTCATTTCATGAATAAAATTGTTTGTTGGATGGAAAAGAAAAAAACAAAAAGACAAAGAGAAAAGAAACATAGTTAAAGGTGAAGTCAATCTTCTATTCTTTTATATTTTTCTCTTTGTTTACAAAACAAGTCCAAAAAGGCTAAACAATTATTAAAGCCACCATTCACAAACCCACCAAAGTTCCTCTTTTGACCCTTTCCTTCTTGCTTCCAAGATCCTTCTCATCAAAATCCAAATCATCAAAACTTGAAAAAATAAATATAAATAAAAAGGTTTTTATTTTTTTTTTTATTTTTCATCTTCTAGATACTTGTGTTTATTTTCATTCTTGAGTTGTTTACCCTTTTGTCCCCATTTCATAGATTTTGCTTTTTCACCCTTAAATCTTTTTGCTTGCATGATTTCATCTGAAAAGCCTTAAACTTTTATCATAGGGAGGTTGATTTTGTTGATGGGTGCTTGCTGGAGCAATAGGGTTAAGTCTGTGAGTCCTTCAAACACAGGTTAGTTTTATCTTCTTATACTTGAATTATGAAATGATTTTTCTCTAGATTTTGATTCTGTTGGAGGGTTTTTAATGATTATGAGAGAGAGACTTAAAGTTGTTAACTTTAGGGATATTTTTGTAATCATTTTTATGTATGGAATATTCTTGAGATCCTTGCAATTTAAGGATGCTATGGCTTTTCTCAATTTGTGATCTGTGCTTTTTTTATAAAAATGATTCTGATTTTCAGTGACCCTTTTGGGTTTTAGCTTTTTTGCCCCTTTTGAAAACCCTACTCATGGTCAATTTGGTTTGTGGGTGAAAATTTTATGGATAAGATAATTTTCCAATAATTTTACAAATAATCCATAATTAAATGTATCTCTTTGGATTTTTAATCCTATTTGAAACTAATTAGAAGAAGTGTTTTTTCTTCTGCAATATAATTCCTAAGGAAAGAAATTAGTGTGATATGAGTTTGAGGGTGATTCGTGTTGAGACAACATAAGGGTGATTTAACCAGACGTTAGTTGGTCAAGTGGTAATTGGCGTTGGGCTTGGTAGAGAGGACCACAGTTTGATCCTCTGCCAATTGATGCCAAAATTAACCTCAAACCAGATTAAACTGGTGCTGAAAACCGATAAAAAAAAATAAACATACGGGTGATTTTGATTTTTGTGGAGTTCATGTGACTGAATTTTGTATTAAGAGTGATTGTTTTGTTTGGTTTAATTAATGTCAATGATGGCTGGTGAATATTTGTAAGAATTTTTTTCTTTCTTGGCTTTGATGATGTAGGGTTCACTTCTAGAAGTGTAAGCAGAAGTGGCCATGACATCAGCTCAACTAGCAGGAACTCGTCAGCTTCGATATCTATCACTTCTCGAAGTGAGGGTGAAATCTTGCAATCATCCAACTTGAAAAGCTTCAGCTACAATGAGCTAAGAGCTGCAACGAGAAATTTCCGGCCGGATAGTGTTTTGGGGGAGGGTGGTTTTGGTTCAGTTTTTAAGGGCTGGATTGATGAGCAATCACATGCTGCAACCAAACCTGGAATGGGCATTATTGTTGCTGTGAAGAGGCTTAATCAAGAGGGGTTTCAGGGTCACCGAGAATGGTTGGTTAGTATCAATTCTTTTCTGGTCACTCATTTAGTTTTTCACTGGGTATTATTTTGGCTTTATATTTTAATTCATTGTATATTAACAAAATTCTAAGCAACTTCAAGCTATTTAGCACCAAGACTTCAAGTTAATGACGTGTTCGGTGTCTGACACATGTAGTTACATTCAATGTCTTCCGTTTTTCAAATTTTTATCAGTGTCTATGTATCAGTGTCAATGTCGTGTCTGGTGTCCGTGTTTGTGCTTCATAGGCTGCAAGCTTCTTTGGATTCTCTTCACTTTTCTTTGATCTTGTTAAGGGCGTTTTCAATGGAACTCTATGTTCTCTGATCTTATCGCCATTATCGGTCGAATCCAAAATCTTTTAACAGTTCACTTTAGATTGACTTGAATATTATACTGAAGTTTAACTCATAATGCATAAGAGTTAACATTTTTCATGCTCTGTGTTGTTTGATTCAGGCTGAAATCAACTATCTCGGGCAATTTCAGCATCCTAATCTTGTCAAGTTAATAGGATACTGCTTTGAGGATGAACATCGGCTTCTAGTTTATGAGTTTATGCCGAAGGGAAGCATGGAGAATCATCTTTTTAGACGTATGTAACCACTATTTCAGTTCAATTAATAATTCCTTGTTTGTTCCTTCTCAATCCCTGTAAAAGTTTTATTCCTCCTCAATATTGAGTTAATCTCTATGTTCTAATACTAATGTTGCTTGAAATCATCGCCTTTAATACAGGCGGTTCTTATTTTCAACCATTCTCTTGGAGTTTGCGAATGAAAATAGCCCTTGGTGCTGCAAAAGGTCTTGCTTTTCTCCATAGTACAGAACCTAAAGTCATATACCGTGACTTCAAAACTTCGAATATACTACTTGATTCGGTATGTACCTAACTTAAAACTTTAGTGTGGTTATGGTTGAATATGATGGATTTTGTAGTTGAAAACTGAGCTTCTTCATGACTTGCTGCTTTGCAGAACTATGATGCCAAGCTTTCTGATTTTGGGTTGGCTAGAGACGGACCAACTGGTGATAAAAGTCATGTCTCTACTCGGGTCATGGGAACCCGTGGATATGCAGCGCCAGAGTATCTAGCAACAGGTATTAACAGCTCTGGTGTTTGACATAAGTATTCTGAATGTAGTTTTTGAAGTTGATAATAATTTGAGAAAATAAATTAATTGAATATAATTACATATGTCGGTGGCGGACACTGACGTATGTTGGACACCAGACACGCTTTCAATCAGAAGCGTTGGTGTTTTAGTGCTCATTACCAACATTGTTCTGTTTGATAGACTACTATCAAAATACTTTCTTATGGTCACTTTCTTTTGTCTTGTGCTAAAATTTTCGACAATGGTCTTTACACGTTATTCTACCAGCAGGGTTATTTACAATAATGCCCTGAATCTTTATGGTTTTCTGAGAATTCCAATGACCGAGGTTTCCACAAGGATCAGTTTTCTTTAGATAAATTTGCACAGTCCCTATCTTAGAAATATTCTGTTGCAATTGGCGCTAATAGAATTTCTTGCAGTCTCGTGCGATTTGACTAGATTTGATCTGTTTTATGGATTTGAACTTTCATAACCGATTTTTTTGCTTTTGTTTTGCTAGGCCATCTTACTGCAAAGAGTGATGTATATAGTTTTGGAGTAGTTCTTCTGGAAATGATATCAGGAAGACGAGCCATAGACAAAAACCTACCGTCCGGAGAACACAACCTAGTCGAATGGGCCAAGCCATACCTATCCAACAAACGCAGAGTTTTCCGTGTGATGGATCCACGGCTCGAAGGTCAATATTCACATAGCCGAGCTCACGCTGCGGCCTCCCTTGCTTCACAATGTCTTTCGGTAGAGCCTAGGGTCAGACCAAATATGGATGAGGTTGTGAAAACATTGGAGCAGCTTCAGGAACCAAAAGATACACATAAGAAAGGTTCTGATCACCGTATTCGCAATTCCAACCTTGGCCACAATGCAACCGGTAAAGGTAATGCAGATGCTACTAGAAAGGCTTCTGCTTATCCTAGACCATCTGCTTCTCTTCTTCATGCTTGAGGGAGATGCTTGAGGGAGTTTTGTGACGCGAAGCGGCATATGTACTATGAAACCATATTTATGTAAGCCATTAGAAATGTATAGTTTCTGTTGTTTTGTATGTTTGTAATTTGAGAAAAATTAGAAAATTCAGTTGTTGTGGTCCTTAAGTTGTTTATTAATTTTGAACCATGTATGTATAAAACTACATCATGATCTATGTTGATGATGTTCTACTTTTTGTTCTTGCTTTTAAGACTCGGTCATAGCCTCATAGGTGATGGTGAACCATACACCATTGTCAAATTAATTGCAAACAGATCCCTCCACTTTACAATATTCTTCCAAAAGGTGGTGGTGCACCAACCTGAGAACCTTTTGAATCAAAACTTAATTTTATTTTTGGTACGTAGATGAAATAATAAGTCATTGCAAACTCACATACAAAGTAGAAGGACTGAAATTCGAACTCTGATTATAATGTCTGACCTAATAATTTCAATATTTTATACTAATTGATCTTGGAATTGTGGGCCAAAAGGTACAACCTTTAAGTGAAAGAATAAAAAGACCAAAACAACTTAAAACTAGATTTTTTTTTTGGGTACATAAAACTAGAATATTTTAAATTTTCAAAACTATAAAAATTTAATAATTATATGGATGGATATATCAAATCAATTTTTGTTGGGTACATAAAACTAGAATATTTTCTTGTCAAAAAAAAAAAAAACCTAGAATATTTTAATTTTTCAAAACTATAAAAATTTAATAATTATATGGATGGATATATCAAATCAATCAAAAATTGTTAATGATGATGCCGCTATTGAATTTCATTGTTAACTTTTTTTTGTATTAACACTTTAGTTCTTAAGGGAAGAAGCATAACCCTTTGGTTTTTAGGGAGAGAAGCCTAATAATTTAGAGTTCGGTTAAATAAGTAACGTCTGATCAAAAAATTATTCCACTCTGAAATCGAACTTGAATTTTATGAAGCTCATTAACGAGTTAAATTCAATATCTTAATCTATTGAAATATAAATGGACTTATGCATTGATTTGATCATTAATTACAATTTGATTCAAATTTATTCCATCTTATCCCTTTTGCCCCCTATTTATGACAGTAGATATTTTTGGTTTGTAACTGGAACTGAAGTTAACGGTTCTTGAAGTTATTGTCTTGGTGTGGGGTGGGTGAGATGATTATGAAAGAGCCGAGGTCGTTGGTTACTTGGTTTGTAGAGGTCTGGCGGCTGAAGAAAAGGGATTTAATTTGGACAAACTTGGAATAATATTGTTGTGAAATGAAGGGATAAATTTGCAAATAATTTTACAATAGATTATAAATTATGGTGCAGCAACACATGGTTTATGGTGCACCACCTATGGTGCTGCACCCTACACATCAATTGCTTTCGTTAGTAAGAGTCTACAAATTTTAGCTCAACAATTAAAAAATGTTACGCTTCACAAAAAAAAAAAAAAAATTAAAAATTACTATTAAATTAGATGATCAATATTGAAGTTCAAATATTAGTCTCAAGATGGACCTACGGCTACACTTATATAGGCATAGGTCCTCACTTCATTTTTAATTAATTTAATTTGCTTATATGTGTCATGTAAAGATTTAGTAATTTTTTTTAGGTTTTCGTATAGATTTAGTATCACTTCTAGTGAAAAGACAACATGTATTTTAGCCTTATGTTAACAAGTTAGCACACATTATTTATTTTCTTTGTTAATTCTCCCAATCTTAGTAGAAGAGGTTCTATTAATTTGAAGTTTAATTGAGAGATAAGTAAAGTTTGATAAAAAAATTGTTTCATGACTTGAATTCAATTTTTTTTCTAACGATTCATTCTTTGATGAGTTCATTAGCCATTTGACCTCAAGTTTTTAACAAGGTAAATATATAAAAAAAATACTTATATTTATATATTAAAGAATTGATTACTCCCCAATTTTATGTGTGAGCTTTCAATGACTTATCATTTCATATATATACCAAATTAAAACAGTGAAAATGACGAGTTTAATTTTGTTCTATTATTATCCTCTAACTTTTTGGAGCAAAGCCAAACTCGGAGTGACAACCATAAAAATTAAAAAACTTTCATGTCTAAATTTTCTCCTGAAATTATTATTCTTTTTTTATATGCAAATATTAGTTGTTAGTATATCAGTACAATGTTAATTTTTTCTACTTTGCCGAAACTTGAACCATAAACCTCCAAACTCTTTAACTTTTAGCTCATCTAGTTTAATCAGCTGAGCTACCCATCATTATTATCTTTTATTATTTTAAAAATTCGAAAGATAATAAAAATTATTGATTAAGTTCTATGCTACCTCTCCAACGTGTGTATTCATTACCTCAAAATAAAAACGTGTGTAGTTAGTTCACCCTTTTTTGCATTATCTTTTGAATTTTGTAATACTAATTACTATATCTTCTCGGTGGTTGGCATTTGTCACAACCAAGGTTGTTAAACTCGAGTTTTTACCTTAACTCATTTTGATTAGGTGAAATCGACTCGTAAACTCGAATTATAAAATCGTACGAGTTTACTCCTTATTAAAATAATATTAAAATGTTTTTTTTTGCATTGAATAATACTAAAATTATTATTTATGTGATATATATACTTATATAATACTATAAATGTATTAATAATTCTAAATTTCAACTTGATTATAAAACAAAAAAAAAAAAACAATTTATCATATTAAAGTGCGATGCATATAAATTTATAATCAATCGCCTTTATTCCACCAAATCATAAAAACATCAACAAAAAAAAAGAGTTTAATAAGTTTCTAAAGTTCTTAAAAAATAAAAATGAAAGATAACTAAAAAAGATGTGTTCATTTCTTTAAAATCGGATAAAATCAAATTAAATTAACTCGATTTTACCTCGAGTTTACCTGAGTTTATCCGCTTTTACCAATTTTACTACGAGTTAACTCGTTTGAAATCGATTTTTACACGAGTTTACCTCCGAGTCAACTCGTTTTTTACACCTGAACTCGTAAAATCGAACGAGTTTACGATTTAAATCGAGAGTTTAACAACATTGGTCACAGCTCACAACTTATATCTATTTTTTCCATTATCTTTCGAGTTATCAATTTCTTCATAAAATAATACTAACACTGTATCTTTCAATTATCTAACTACTTATTCAATAAATTAATTTTGGGTATTTTTTTTTTTTGACTAAAAATTAATTAATTTTGGGTATATATCATTCCCAGCAGCTGCAGTTGTTATAAAGAATCATTATCTTCCAGTTATAAAGAATTATATTATGTTGGGCCTAGTTTTAACAACACTGTTTAACATTTTAAATATTTTTGGGGAACTACTGTTTGCACCCCATATTTTTGTTAATGCAGCTCCCATAGACCCTTTTCATTTTATTCTTCCTTTTTGCTTCTGTATTTAATAAAAGTGTAGTCAAAATCAAACTATGTCTATATATGTGACAAATTAATCATTCAAATTTTTTTGACAATGAATTAATCATTCAAATTACTGATGACATTAGGGTGATAAAACAACTTAACATAATTTTTTGTGCTTCGTTCTATACTTCTTAAGTCTTTAAAAAGTTAAATTTTCATTCCTGCTGCACTTCTTGAGGGAGAAAATCATTGCAGATATTGAAATTGAATAAGGTGAAATTATTTATAAGTTAAATTTTGTAATAAACTGAACGTGATTATTTATAATTGAGAAAATTTTAAAATGGTAACAATATGAGACAATGCAATAGATAAAACATATTTGATATCATAACCCATCCATACCATTCACCAAAGGGGATTGATGGTTCATCTCTTCCTTCCATTTACATGCTCAAATCTACCAAAATACACTATCAAAAATTAACTTAGAATAAAATTTTGCACTCTGAGGAAGATTTGTAAGAATAATGTGTCCAACTTTTTTTTTGAATCAATAATGTGTCCAACTTGAATCATAACATTAGGTCCAAAACTCCTAAGTTAGAAAATTTCTCTCCCCCCTCTCCCCACCACTTCTCTAATTCTCCCCTAAAATCTAAAATTGCCTTTCGACTAGTTAAATATGAGAATACAGTTCAGATTCTACGATCCACTTTGTGGAGATTTAGCAGGTTCGGATTATATAATTTGAACTTTGTGCTAATTCGCAACTAAAAAAAGTTAAGATTTTGCAATCTGAATTTTGTGGGGGGATTAACAGGTTCAAATTATAAATATATACTCAGATACTCCTTTCGGTCACTATTATAAATAACTTTAACCTTTTGATGTGTTACATAATTGATATATTTAATCTATATTATAAACTAAATATATCTATTTTTTAATGTATCTAAAAAATTAAATTTATTTATAATAATGATTGGAGGAATACATGCATGAGCAAAACTTGAAAATTAGATGTTAAAAAACATATGGAAATAGATATATTCTCTTTTGATTTTTGTACCCTTCATAAATAAAAGAATCAAAATCAAATCAAAAACTTATAGTATATATTAAAGTATATGTTAGTACGTATATGTTCAGTCACCATGACATAATATATGAATTCTAATGAATTCCCTTTAAGTAGAGTACAAAGCCATTAACCATAAAGAGGTCAAACAAAAAGCCTTTGCATATATTCTTCTTTGATAGTTTTTGTTCCTAGAAAACCTTAGGAACCATCTTTAAAGATTAGTTCTTCTTGCCACTTTAGATGCTACACCTCCAAAAATAATCACAAATGGATTCATAGTTTCTGATACCAACATATATTTTAGATATTTTTCTTAACAAATTAATCAACTTCAACTTGGCCGTATATATAAATGCCACCTATTTTTCTATATTTGGATGATGAATTTTATAGAGAATAAAAAAGGAAGGGAGAGTTACATTCTCTTTTTCTTTTTTTGGTATAGGAAGAGATACATTCATTAAAATTAAAATAATTGTATAACACATATATAAAATATATAAGAGATTAAGACATTAATTTTCATATTTCATATGTAATAACTTATAATTTAATTTCATTATGAAATTAGATGACATTTAATTAAATTAATTCACCTATATTGAAACTCTCTATATCCAAACACACCTTGACGACAAGAAAGGATTCTTCATGCACTTATGTACTTTTAATTTGTACGTTATCTTATGAGAATCAAGCTATCTAGTACTAGTACCATATGCATAATATCTTGGGTCTCATAAGACAAATTCCTTGTGTACAACTTAAGCCATTTGAGAGAAGAAAAGTGTGTTGCAAAAATGAGATTCTAGATATAGCACACATTGGTTGGGCTCAATGCAAAGTTACTTCAACGGCTAATCTTTATTGGGCTGAAATTTAAATCACCACCGTTAAGCATATATGTGGCTCAAGATTTTGTATTTTTATTAAGCTTGTAAAATTTATGGAGACAACAAAATGTTACTTGAATATAAGCTAAAATTTATGTAAAAGTTATAAAATTTTTTTTTTTTTTTTTTTAAGAAGCAAAATAATTTTATTATTGAACCTGGATTAGCACAAGGTGTGCATAATCCAGAAGTAAGGTTTAAACAATTACAAAATAATCAGTAAGCAAAGATACAACCAATGGTCTATACAAGTAGAAGATCAACCACGTTGCAGTCCGAGACAAGCCAACGGCTGAGAATACCATAACCCAAAATCAACAGACAAGTGATGAATATTGGTCTTTAACCACCACCAAAGATGAAGTTTAATCTGGTCAAGCACCTGTGGCACAAAAAATTCCTGATTCTTGAAAAGTTTGGCATTACGAGCATGCCAGATCCGCCAAATAGTTGCAAGCCATATAATTAGAAAACAATGTCTGGGCTTCACCTGAGGAACCTGAAGACCTTGAAATTGCACTGCATGTGAAGCTGCCTCTGTTGGCAAGACACCTTCAATACCTAGCCAATGTAACACACCAGTCCAAACCAAATAAGATTCATTACACTGAAAAAATAAGTGAGACAAAGATTCCGGCGATGCACAGCCAAGACTACAAAGATGAGACCCTTGTACAATAATGCCTCTTCGAAGCAAATTATCCCGAGTTGGAAGACGATCTTGTAGGAATCGCCAAGCAAAAACCGAGACCTTCAATGGAACATACTTCTGCCAAGGAATCAAAGTGTGATGTTGATGAGCAAGACCACCAACAACCGGTCGAGTCAAGACAATATAAGCTTCTTTAACCGTATAAATCTCCGAAGAACCACCGAGCCACTGCCACCTGTCAGACAAAATGGGCTGCAGAACAAAATTATGAAACATAGCACAACACTCTGCCAACAGCTCCTCCTCCCATGCAAACAATCTTCTCCGCCATCCCCACCCCTCACCGCCCACCTCCCATCCCCTCTGACACATATCATACACCGACACTTGTGGTTCTACCAAAAGTCCCGCTAACCTCGGATATCTCTCCCTCAAAACAATCCCCTGGCCTAACCAAGGGTCATCCCAAAAAGAAGTGTTTTCGCCATTTCCAACCTTACGTGATAAAAAGTGATGAAACCACCCATTTAACCCATTAATAGACCCGCGACACACTCCAACAATGTCCTGCCACCACCGGGAAGCCCGAGAGCCTCCATCCTCAATATTCCCTCGACTGACCCCGTATTTGTGAGTTAATACCCGACGCCATAAACCCCCCACCTCTGTTTTCACCCTCCAACCCCATTTCCCAAGCAATGCCATATTGAACTCCTTAATCTTCCTCACCCCCAACCCTCCCTGTTTTTTATCATTACATACCTTATCCCACAGAACCCAGTGAACCTTACGAGCTTCCTCACTACCCCCCCACAAAAAAGACTTAAAGAGAGATTCAATGGTAGAAATAATACCTGAGGGAGCCTTGAAAAAGGAAAGGAAGTATACCGGAATTGAAGACAAGGCAGCTTTAAGTAGAACCAACCGACCACCCATCGAAAGATTTTTACATTTCCAAACAGAAAGGCGGGCTTTAATTTTCTCAAGAACAGGTTTAACAGTCATGCATTCCGACCAGTGACCCTGTGTGTTGACCAAGACGAGTTTTTAAACTATATAAATTGTTTAGTCAAAAAAAAAAAAAACTATGTAAATTGTGTTTTACCATGACCATCATCCATTTATTGCTACTATTAAGCTTGGTCAAATTAGTGTTGTGTGTCAATATTCTTATGGAATCAAGATATATCTTCACATACCCTAAAAAAGGACATATCTTCACATAAATTTAAGGCCCACGAACCGATTATGGAATAGCAAAATAGCCGTGAAGTAGGAGCATGTTTTTTTGATAGGATTGTTTTTGATAGGATTGAGTTGAGCAGAATATGCATGCAACTTGTGGACACAACAAATGCATACCAAAATTCATTGCGTTGGTTTGCATACCAAATCCTTTCTTCATTTTGGTATCAATTTAGAACATAATTTCAATTTTTGGTCTTGAATTAGTCACGTAGGCCCAAAGTCCTCTTTGACGATCTCAAACTATACTTAGTGATATATTTAGATGCCACTTATTGATATTTTTTCCGTCCCTAAATATAAGATTATATTTGACTAAATTGTACTATTTATTTATCATGTTTTGACCGTATTTTTTTAATAATATATAGATGTAAATATTAACATATAAGATCTTATTTGATTTGTTTTGATGAGTATTTTCAAAATATCAAATTTTTACTGCTAGATAATTAAAGATATTAATGATTAAAATTGTGCATTATCGTACGTGCATTAGTCAAATAAAGTCTTATATTTAGGGAGAAAGATGGTACTTTTTAGAGAGTTTCTTTTTTCACCCTAAATACCAAAATGAAATGATAAAGTTTTTAAGAAAATAGTTTCAAAAAAAAAAAGTTTTTAAGAAAATAGTAGGTGGTTAATTACATTGGAATTTAAGGCTATTACTTTGATTTTTGGTTGTGGAATTTGAACTTAGACAAACATAATGAAAATTTATGTTGATCAATGGAAGACTCTTTGAGACCATCAAAATTGAGAATATTATGACTAATTAAAATGGAAGTCTTGAAGTTGCTTTTAAATTGCAACACAAATATAAATGGAATGTCTTGGGCTATCATAGTGGTAATCTGACCCACAAAAGTGGAAAGTTGGACCCCAAAGGTGGAAATTTTGGTTGCATATCATCTTTTATCTTTAGATGAAAATGTTAATTAACCATTATTTTTTATGTAATTTTTTTTGTCTAATAGTTAAAGTAAATTTACTTTACGTACGTTGTAATAAACGTACTCGATTGAAATTTTACAATTTAATGAATAATTCATTCAAGTAAATATTGAAATTGCATATTTGTACTACAACTTTATAATTTACGATCATTTAAGCTAACAATTATAATCTTTATTTGTTTTTATGTAATTTTCCATTTGAATTTGTGAACTCTTTCCAAATCATACAAGTTGAAGATTGATACTCCTGTAGGCATAATTCATTATATTATAAGACTTGGTTATTTTGTTATCAAAAAAAGAAGACATGATTCTTTTCCAAAATATTTCTTCGGTGTGTTGCTTCGTTGTAATGAAGTTTTACAAAATTAAAATTAATAAAATGTCTTAATAAAGATGAAATAGATTGACATTAATATCAATGGAAAAAAAATGATAAGTGAAATTAAATATGATAATTTGATAAATAATTTTGCCTCCCAAAAATCTCAAAAAATAATTTATTTATTTTTTTGATAATTTTTTTTAAAAAAATACTTCATTTTAATGTCGACTTCATGGGAGTAGAGAGAAAAAAAGTTGATAGAAGTTGTATACTATTATTTATGTTTGAAAGTTCATTCAAATACATAGGAACTTTTAAAAGTTAGAATGCGAACGGTTCTCATTTGTTGAAATCTAAAGTTCGAACATTGAAATATTTCAAAAAAAAATAATTAGCGTGTGTTTGTGTCGGAAAATGGAGGAAAGGAAGTTGAACAAAACACCTTTGGTGGATTTCATTTTACCAACCTTCGAACCCTAGGATGCAAGCAGAGTAATTTGATAAACTAACGGGGGCGCGCGAGGCGCGAGAAAAGACATGGGATGTGAAAAGAAAAATTCAAACATAATATTATTTATTATTTTTGACAAATTCAAACATAATAATTAACTCTTTCAAAATATACATATTTTCAATCAAGTCTCATTATTTATCACATACACACGGCTCAATTTATAGTTATCAAGGACATTAATTTATACGGACTTGAGTTTTAACATAGAATTCTTATTTTCTAACACTTAAAATGTTTGAGTTTAATCACTAAATTATTTAACAAAAAGTCAAACATCACTTTTTAGATTATATTTTGTAAATTAAACCATATTTTACATATATTTCATAATACCATTTATCAAAAATATCGACATAAATATTTCAATTGTAAAATCTGATTAAACTATTTTATTATACAAATTAAACACCTACCTACTATATGTGTGCTACATTTTAGTTGGACCACCTATTAACCGGTGTGTGTATTCTATGCGTAAGTCTTTTATTAGATGGACCATGTACTAACAGAAACTTTACAAGAAAAGTTACTAATATGTAAGCATCAAGTCTTTGGATAAACATAAAAGAAAAAGCTCTCACAAATGCCTCTTTTGATATCACTAGTATGAGAGCCCGTGCGATGCACGGAAAAAAATGCGATTATAGATGTAAGAATATAAAAATAATCATGTTAACATGTACATTAATAACACATACTCCCTCCGTACCAAAATATAAGTCGTTTTGACCAAATCACACAAATTAAGAAACGTAATCATTGTTGTATGGAAAAGAGAAATTATGAGTTAGTTTACAAAATTGTCCTTCATTAATGGTATGGAAAAGATAAATTGTAGAAGTAAAAGAAGAGAGAGTAATAAATAGTTAAGAGTATAATAAGAAAATTAGCATTTAATGTTACATTGTTATTGTAAAGTAACTTATATTTTGATACAAATTTTTTTCTCAAAACGACTTATATTTTGGTACAGAGGGAGTATATATTATGATTGACTTAAAACATTTGTCACAAATGTACATGTTAGTTTTTCCCAAAAACTAAATACTTTAATTTTTTTTGGTATTGAACTAAATACTTTAATTGATGGTTGATTTTAATTTTTTTTTCAAAAACAATAATGTTTGGATAGATTATTTTTCTAATTCTTACCAAAAAAAGATTATTTTTCTAATTTAATTTATTGATAATCATAAATAATATCATATTAAAAACTTTTATTAACTTATATTTTTTATTTTATAAATGACATTTATTTGGACGTTAATTATTATAAGTGTAGATTTTGAATATTAAATATGAAAATCTAATATTATATTTATGTAGGAGCCCGTACAATGCATATGTAAAAATTCGATTATATAAAAATATGATAAATAGTATATTTTAAATTAAACTGAAGAATCATTTGTGTTAATTAATATAAATATCTTATAAAAATCACATGATAAAATTACAATTTTTTAATAATAAAATTATAGTGTTCAAAACAACATTATATAATTCAACACATAATTTTGTAGGAATTCGTGCAATACATGGGTAAAAATACAAATGGTCTTACAACACCGGTGTCTATACATTATTTTCCTTTTCTAAGTCAAATTTAGATTTACATAAAATTTAGTTGAGAACTTATATATTTTTTAAATACTTCATACAAATGTTTTACGTTTTAAAAAACATATAGAGATATCAACTTAGTTTTGAGAATTAGTACTAATAATAATAAATTGAAGACAAAAAAAAATGTACCCAAAATTATTTTTGATACAAATAGTGGCGAGCAATCAATTACATTTGGCAACTACATTTGGCAAAACTAAACTACCCACTGTCCATACATAAATTTAATAAAAAAAAATCAAATGTAAATGCACGGGTTAGTTATTACTCTTAAATGTATTGTTTTTTATTATGATCTAATTTTTTAAAATTTTTAGCTCAAAGTTTTGAATTTGATTCCTTTGCATGATTTTGATATATGATTCCTAAATTAGAAATTTTCAAATAAATCATATATTACTAAATTTATTATAATTTTCGAAATTTAAACACTTTTTTAAATATAAATGTTTTTTAAATTTATATTTTTGAAATGTTTTTTATAATGGTTATAAAAATATAAATTGTTTTTATTTTAATAATAATTAAATTTAAATATATTTATTTTTAAATGTGTATATAATATTTTGAAAAAAAATTTGGTGTCCAACTTACATTGTTGGATACCGTATCCATAGACAAAACTTAGGTACATGAGTATATCCTACCACTTGTCTGATATATAATTGACGTTCTATTTCTTTGTATTGATTTTAATTTAATAATAATATAAAATCATCATATTTTGATTAGTTAGAATTTTTCGTATAATAATTCCTATGAATATAATTTATTTGGTAAGAGTCGAGACGTCCCAATCAGAGTTTGAAATCAAGATACTCTACCTAATTATTTTAAGAGGTAAATTTTTTACCACTAAACTACTTGGCAAAATAAAATTCGTGCACAATATTTAATTTCTAGAATTAATTTTATCTTTACTTTGTCCATTTATTTTAACATTTTAACCATATAAAATGAATATTAGGTTAACTGAAATCTATATATATATTTTTTCATCGATAATTCAACTGATAAAAACTTCCACAGTGATATTTTAAATAACAAAGAAGAAGAAGAAAGACTTTATTGATTAAAGAGATTTTAACTCAACTACTTGATTTTAACTTCCTAAGTTTCACAATTGTTCGATTTTATTCACCTAAATTTTAATTGTTCTATTTTGGCCCTCAAGTTTACCCCATTTAGCATTTCCTAGTTCTATTGACTTTTTTAAATTAAAATTACTTATGTGGTATTTTAAATAAAATATGCTTTTAAATTTGTTTGTACCCGGTGTGTTTTCTTATAAAATTTTTTTTAATGTGTGTGCCCCGTGTGTTTCTAAATGGTATCTTGAATGTGTGTGTATCCCGTGTGTTTTCTTATAAATTTTTTAAGAAAAAAATAATTATTTTAAATGGTATATTGACAGTGTGCCTATCCTGTGTGATTTTCCACAGAGGTTTTGCATTGATAATTCAATTATTTGATTTTAACTCCCTAAATTTCACAATTGTTCAATTTTAGTAACCTAAATTTCAATTGTTCAATTTTAGCCCTCAAGTTTACCACATTTTGTATTTCCTAGTCTGGTTGTCTTTTTTTAAGTAAAAATTATTAATGTGGTATTTTAAATAAAATATGTTTTTAAGTGTGTTTGTATCCCGTGTGTTTTCTTATAATTTTTTGATTGCGTGTATCATATGTATTTCTAAATGGTACCTTGAATGGTGTATCCCATGTGTTTTCTTATAAATTTTTTACATAAAAATAATTATATTGAATGATATCTTAATGTGTGTATATCCCGTGTGATTTTCCATAGCAATTTTGCATTGATAATTCAATTACTTGATTTTAACTCACAAAATTTCACAATTGCTCGATTTTAATAACTTAAATTTCATAATTGATTGATTTGTGTGGATAACTAATAAAAGTTGACTCAATTGGTAAAAATTGATTGATTTTGATCAAGAAATTTAGCCCAAATTTTTTTAAGAAGTTATTATTTATTTAAACTTGATCATAATAATATTAATTATTTTTCTTTTATATTATATCTTCTCAATTAAATCCCATTAATGTGTCTTATTAATAAATACTCGATGAATATGAGAAGAGCATTTAATTGTTTTCTAAAATAGTTTTCTTATAGTGAATTTGTAAATAGTATATTATATAGATTATTGCTTAAAAAAACTTAATATTATTATTATTATTATTATTATTATTATTATTATTATTATTATTATTATTATTATTATTATTATTATTTATGTTTTTATTATATTAGTTAAGTGATTAAATAATTTATTTAAGTTTTTATATAAATATCAATAAGAATTATTATGCCATTTTTATTTTAATTTATAATATAAATATTCATTGGATACAAATATTTGTATAAAAAGTTAAAGGATTTTTTGAATGATTAAAAATAATTATTAGTAAAAAAATGAACTTCGAATTTTCAGATAATAAAAAATAAATAATTAATAACAAATTATTGCACATTTTAAGTTTTATTTTCAAAACATTATAATTTTTTTATTTCATTTAAAACTTATTCGTATTTTTGTTATTTTATAAATCAATGTGAAATAGTTAAGAGAAGAGAAGTAATTTCATAACATTTCCTTGTATATTTTAAGAGTAAAACAATCTATTTTAAAATATTTGTGTTTTAGATAGAGGAAAAAAATGACATTAATACAATTTAGAGGTGAATGAAATGTAACTGCAATGAGAGAAAAGAACAATTTGGATGCGCTACGTGTACATTATTTTTTTGTAAAAATCATTCAAAAATGATTTATTGTCTTGAGTCTATATATATATATATTCTTTCACGCGTTTGAATCTCTTTTTATTTTTAAAGACTAAAATGTAGATCAACAACTTGAACCATGATATTTCATGTTCCTTTGAAAGAATTTCAAGTATAACTGTAAATTTGTATCATTAGTTACACATTTCACACGTAAATTATTTGACTTTTTTTAATGGTTATCATTGTTTAATTATTTCATGCTAATAAATAGGTGAATAATGTTTTTTTTTGCTTTATTTCTTTTTTTAATTATAACATTGTTTTTATGTCCCATTTTTAATAAAAAAAATTAAGAATGTAATTTACGTAAATAATTTTTTTTTTACATATTAAAAACCGAAATATTTTTTATTCAATAAGTTTTCGTTTTTTAACTTTTGTTTTTGGAAATTCATAGATTTGGTTTTCATAAAAAAAATTTTAAAAATTGAAATTTTCTTTATTATTTTTTATTATTCAATAAGTTTTTTTTGCGAAATTATTCAATAAAATTTTATTTCGGTTAATAAAATCAATAAATAGTTTTTTTACATAGGAGACTAAAAATAATTATTCTTTTGACTTATATAGAAATAGCAATAAATATTGAACAATGAATAGTAATGAATCATATAGGGAATAATATTATTTCTTGCTTTATTTCGGTTTTTAATTATTCAAGTTACCTGTTTTTTGTACAATTTATTCATACTATAATTCTTGATTAGGAAGTAAAGGAACAAATAAGAATAAAAAATGTTATAAATAGCAATAGCAATATATCCTTGCCGTATATATTGTTTATCATTTTAGCTTTCGGCAAAACATATTGGTTATCATTTATTTCCTTATTTATTTTGATTTTTAAACGATTTATATGTTATTATTCCTTTATTTCGGTTTTTATAATTTGTTTTTGAAATAAATTCTCATAAAATGCCACGTGTACAAATGCCATGTGTACAAATATTACTACTTAATAATAAATGTCAAACAATTGTGAGAATAAGAGTCTTTTAAAAGTGACATGTGTACATATTTGTTTAGAAAATCGGTGCCAATTAATAATAGTATAGATTCAAACAAAAGTGATGTATATTAAAAATCATTACTAATTAACTAACTAATAGTTTAACTAATTCAAGTGGAATGAGAATTGTGGAATGAAAATATCTTTTTCTTAAAATTGACAGAAAATCTCTTTTTCTTAAAATTGTGGAATGAGAATTAATTAATTGTTCTTTTTTTATGATATCTGAATGAGAATTGTTTACTAATTCAAGTGGCTACACAATGCTCCCTCCACCCATTAAAATTAACTCTTACCATTAAATTATTCTCATATCAAGAATTAGCAAAATTATAAATATACAAAATATGGCATTCATATATTTAATACTTAATATATTGGCCAATTTGTTGCTCTTGATGCTCCCGGTCTCTCCAATAATATATGAGTCTTGGTTCATGGGTGAATTGTGGTGTACGATTCGATTCTTGTATTGAAAGTCTTCGTGTCAGTGAGGAATCATATTATGTAGGTAGTAAGACGGTGCAAGTATAAGATGTTAGAGACTCGCAATTGAGGGTATCTTGTTGGATTCAAATGTATGTGATTAGTGTTACATTGACCATAAGTGGGTTAAATGTTACATCGACTATGAATAAGCTAAATGTTAGTCGTACTAAATGTTATCTATATATCCTATACTGTAAAATTTTGAGTAAAAATATGATATCTTGAACTTTTAGTAATCCATGGTCTTTGATATGTCGTTTCTCTGCTTGATGATCCTCTAAACTCCCCAACAATTATTTGTTACAAAAATATATGATCCTATGCATTTTTTATTTTAAAGTAAAACAACCTTTCTTGTAATTATAAAAGTTACACTTACCATATAGATAGGTATACCATACAATCAATGTTATAAATCATCTAAACTTCAAACAAAAGGAATAAATTTTGAAATGAAACAAGGACCATGCAGTGAAAAAGCTTAGAGAAGTAAAAGATTCATGAGTCACACACACTACCCAAATATTCCTCTAACTTTAACTTCCAAATATCACACACACGATTATTCTTTCTTGTCCACTTTAATTCATGATCACATTTAGCAACCGTCAAGATATAGGTGAAAAAGAATGGATGACTTGGTTTAATTTGTGGAAGGAAAAGTATTATGCAAGCAACTCTTTTTTGCTGCATAAACTTTTTAGCTAGTAACAACTTTATAACTTTTTTTTTCTCAAAAAAAAAAACTTTATAACTTTTTTGTTGATAAATCAAATAATAATAACTTTATAACTAATATATGCTTTTGACTTTGGAGATGAGTCTAGCCAGTTAGAGATTATTATATCAATTCTTTTTAGGGAACAATGTGCTTTGATATTTTTCTACCTCGTCATCACTCCCACCATGTGTGTAGGTGATTCTCATCAACCATTTACAATAACTTGGCTATAACCTAGCTAGTTGTATGCATGTACATTTTTCTCTCTTTAATTATTCCCTTTGAGTAGGTGCTACAAATATCTTGGTCTCCTTGAGATTGATTATCATACTCCCTCCATACCAAAATATATGTCGTTCCGACATTTTTACGTATATTAAGGAATTTATAACTTCTATGAATCTTGTCAAAATTATACATAGTTTTCTTTTTTTTATCTTTTCTCTCTCTTTGTTGGTATATGGAAAATAATAAAATTGAAGAGAGAGTAGTGACTTTTGTTGGTAAAAAGAGTATAAATGCATGAGTAATTTAGAAAGATCATAATTAATGTTACATTGGTATTGTAAAACAACATATATTGTGGTACGGAGAGAGTAATTAATTATGGCAAACGATAACAAAACCAATTTGGGTGTATTAACCATTTTGCAATTGAAAATGACTTTAAATTTTTTTTTCGTCCGGAAGACATAACTCAACCACATCGATATTATTAGGTTGAACATTTTTACCAAATTTCATATTTGAAACTCACATAAATATTTATTTGAACCATTTTACCAAAATCCGGCGAATAAGTGTGTGACTGTGTTCGAATTACGATCTCTACGTATTATATACAATATTTTTAGCAACTAAGTTAAGTTCACAAGAACAAAGCTCTTCATTTTTTAAAGGAGACTTAAACCAAATTTTAGACGATTTGAAGAATACACATCTAACCAAATACCAAAAATATGGAAAACATTGCCATAGTGATTAGTTACCATGCTGGCATGCTCTCTAATAAAATGATATTTGGGATAACGTAGCTGCCTATAGACTTTTTGTTCTTGCTTTTTAACTGAAAAATCTCGTGGAAACACCATAGATCATGTTTGTGGAAATAGAAAATGACCACACACGAAAATGATAGTTTCGCTCAAATTATTCTTTGCTTTTTCGTATAATATTTTTTCTTTGCTTTTTCTTATGAAAAATTGACCTTAAGTAGTTTAAATCGAAGGACAGTAATTTTTATTTTGAAGGAATAGAAACTTACCTTGCAACAACATAGAATTGGTGCAAGTAATAAGAGTCCAGAATTCAGAGTATTCAATTGAGAATAGAGATACACCTTACGTGTCTCATAAATTTCTCAACGAAGATTAATTATTAATAACGTCGGTGAAAATTCGTACCTATAATATTATGGTAACAAAAAAAACTTCTAATAACGTCCGTGAAAATTCTGCAGGGTGATCCTTTATCGCCGTTTTTATTTCTTATTGTGGCTGAGAGTTTGGCAGGTTTGATGCGAAAGGCCATTGATATTGTTAGATTTAAAGGCTATCGAGTTTCTAATAATGTGCAGTTTCAGATTCTTCAATTTGCAGATGATACTATTCTCATGGAGGAAGGCATTTGGGACAATTTATGGTCTATTAAAATTTTGTTGCGAAGTATTGAACTTGTGTCTGGACTGAAAATTAATTTTGTGAAGAGTAGGTTGTACGGTATTATTGTTGACGCTCGTTTCTTAGATGCTGGCTCGTCTTTTTTGTCTTGTAGAGCAGATTCTACCTGTTCAAATTCCTTTGTATTCCTGTTGGTGCTAACCTTCATCGGAGGGAGACTTGAAAACCTATGATAGAGATCATGTATCATCGGTTGAGTTCTTGGACAGGTCGCCTCTTGTCGTATGGATGTCGTCTTACGCTTATTAATTCAGTGTTGGGTAGCATTCCTCTTAACTTTTTCTCCTTTTTAAGGCTCCTATGTGTGTTCTACAACAATTAGCGAGGATTCAAAGGAATTTCCTTTGGGGCATTGGCTTGGAGGATAAGAGATTGTGTTGGGTTAAATGGGAACAAATTTGTCTTCCTAAGGAGCATGGTGGTTTGGGGCTAAAAAATCTGGAGTTTATTTAATCAGGCTTTCTTGCATAAATGGAAGTGGAGATTTCTAGTTGACAGTTAGGCGGTTTGGGTAGATTTATTGCAAGCTCGATATGGTCATCTCCCTTCAAGACTGTTTAGTGGCTCTCGGTTATCTCATGAATCCAGAGCATCTCTTTGGTGGAAGGATGTTATGAGTAGCGACGGTGGGGGAGGGGTTGCTTAGTTCAACTCTCAGGTTAGTTGTCGTGTTGGCAATGGTCAAAATATTGGTTTATGGCATTGTAAATGGTTTGGTAACCAATCATTCTGTGAACTTTTTTCTAGTCTTTTTCTTAAAGAGGTTTAACAGGAGGTTATGGTGGCGGATAGGACTTGTCGGAATGGTAATTCACAACATTGGAATTGGAAATGGCGTGTTGCTTTGAATGATGATGAGTTTTCCCGTCTTATTGAACTTCAAAACTTGTTGGCTGGTTTTTCTCTAGATATGGCGGGTTCTAATAGTTGGCGGTGGACTGCTGATTCATGTGTTTTATTTTTAATGACATCCTGTTATAACTTGTTGGTCGCTTTCCTACTACTCTGAATCCTTATCTTTTGTTGGCCATTCATAAACTTTGGCAAATCGATATTCTTTCTAAGGTTAGTGTCTTTGGCCGGAGACTTTTACTAGAAATTAAAGATTACCAACTAGAGCAACTCTCCAACATCAAGGAGTTATGTTAAATCCTTGTGGTTCTTCTTGTTGTTTTTGTCCTTCGACCGAGGAAGATTGCTACCATCTTTTTTTTTATTGCCCTTTTGCCAAAGGTGTGTGGGATGCAGTTTTTGGTTGCTAGGCAGGAACTTGGTGGCGGGGTTAGAAGGTTGGTTTCATTTTTTATGCTTTGGAGTAACGACTACTCTATTCAAGGAAGTCGTGTTCGTTACTTGATATGGTTAACGACTACTTGGTGCATGTGAAAACATCAGAATGATGTCATTTTCAGTGGGAGTATCCCAAGCGTTTCCGCTCTTATAGATTCTATTAAAATGTTGTCCTAGTTATGGTTTAGTGGTTGAGCGAGTCGTAAGGCGTCTTTGTGCTTTTCTAATTGGTGTATTGATCCACTCGCTTGTATTAGTAGTGTTTGACTCTCTCGTTGTGTTGTAGCGGGTTTAAGTACCTCTTGTGCTCCCTTTTAATCTCCATTGTTCAAATTGTAACCCTATAAAATCACTCACATCCTTTCCTTAGTTGGTTAATTGTTAAGTATTGTTCATAGTTTTGTTTTCAATAGAATATCATTTGCATACAACTACTGCATAAATTAATCCTTCAAACTATGTTAAATTACAATAGATAATTACTCTTTATTCCCTAAGATTTAACATTATTATTGTAATTTTAAATTGGATTCAAACCAAGAACATATTGAGGTTCAAGTGCCCTTGTGTATAGTTCATTATAGTGTCTATAAATGAAAACTTAACAACCAAGTCAAAATTAACAAGCAACAACAACCAGTAAAAAAACTCAATACCTATTGCAATAATTATAACAAAAAAGAACAATTATAACAACCAAAATATATTATATCATATGGTAGCAAACTTTAGTTGATAACAATAATAACCAGAGCTGCGGGTTACATGTTCATTATCCTTGCAACCTCTTCAACCCTACACACTTTGAGTAAAAAAAAAACATAAAGTAATGGGTTTCCTATGCTGTGTAATTAATATTCCAGCATCACCCATCACATTACACTTTAGTAACACTTTCACATTTAATATTTTAATACAAACACCCCCCTCCCCCATTCATATATTAACTAATAATATTATAATAATAATAATTAAACTTACTTTCACTTTCACCTTTACTTTTCCTAAAACTACCCAACTTTTCTTTTTAATTAAAACCTACTACTATACTATACCCCCTAACTTCAAAATTTTCCCGGGAAAATAAAGGAAAATTTGAAGGAGGAAAATTTAGAAACAGACATGTCAAAAATATAGAAGTATTTGATTTTTGTTTTTTTATTTTTTTTTATTTTTATTTTCTAGATACGGAAATTCTTCCCCATGAAGGTTTGTCCAAACTGCCAATTAGATGGTGCCACGTTCCATGACGTTGATGTACGACGGTCACTGCCGGTAACCCTAAAAGAAAGAGCCTGGCCCACAAAAACTGCATTGGATTGCCAATTTTGCCCCCAGTTACGGCTCATTGTCATCCATGCAGTGTTGGTTCCTTTTACACTAACGCGCACGATATCCCCTGCACCCGCGACGTTGGTAATTAGTACCAAGTTGAAGTAACGGAAACCATTGATTGTGAATCTGATGCCTCCTGTCTTTCTGCATGGTACCCTGCATGCAAATTCAATCAAATAAAATATTATAAAAAAATTGAATTGAATTATTTTTATTTTATTTTATTTTAAGTTTTAGTCGGTTAATACAAAAATGTTACCAAATTAAAATTTGTTCCAATGCAATGTACCAAATTAAACCAAGCCATAAATATAATGGTATGACATGTGCCATACTGTCCAACTAAATGTATAATAATATACAAATTATTTGCACCAAGAAAAAAATACAAATTCTTAAAATAGTTTGCATGAAATTGAAATCAATATGTGATGCTGTTAAATGGTAATTGTCAAATTTAAAATGAAACAAAATAGACATAATTCTCAAGTTTTGAAGTAAATTATTCAAGGAATTTGAAAATGAAATTTGGAGTTCAAATGGTAAGAAGTAACATAGTTATATACTAATAATAAATATATATCTATAAAAATATCAATAAAAAATATATTTAGTAAAATGAGAAAAAATATTGTTGGCAAAAAAAACCAATAAAATTGATTATTGTGACTATTAAAAATAGTAAACAAGATTTTACTAGTGGACAGACAAGTATTCTTAATTTTTACTAGTTGTTGTTACAAAGCCCCAAAAAAATGAACCTTTTTCTAAGGATGTGTGACCTAACATAGGTATGGTATGGAACTGTGGAAGATGTTTTTTCTGACTTTAATTCCATATTTTGCGGAAATTAAATTTTTCTACATAGTTCTTTAATTACTAGGATACCCTCAAGCTACTATAGAATTTTCATAAAAAGAGTTAGAATGACTTCAATACCCTACAAGAACTAGGTTTGTTACTAATTTGAGGTTATTTTAGTCATTTGGTACTGACCACAGAAACTAAAGAATATGTACCAAAACACCGAAAGAGCACAAAAGTGATAAAGAGCACAAAAGCGATAAATGAATTTGGTAACACATTAATTTCACAAATACGGATCAAATTAAAATCCACTTTCACCAATTTAGCTTATTGTCTAAAAATGAAATATGCATGTAATTGCAGTATTAGTAACCTTAATGGTTTCTCATGACAATTTTACTACAATACAAAATTATGAAAATATTCATTACTTAACATGGCTAGAAGGAAAAATGGATCTTGGTTCCTATTTATGTGTGTGAAATCAACTAAATACTTGAATATGTGGGGGAGGTGCCATAAGTATGCAAGCTCATAATTTCAGAAAAACTCCAAAATCAAAATTACTAAATTATTACAAGTCATTTGGTCATTTATATAAATGCAAAAGTAATAGTGCATTTAATAAGGCTATCTAATAACTTTTAATTCATAAATTGTAAATACTCATTCTCTCCTAAATATAAGGTTTCATTTAAGAAAAATTGTTTCTCCTAAATATTAATCTCTTTGTAAATTATTATATTTATTTTCCATAGTCAATTGTAAAAATAAATTTATTTCTCCTAAATTGTAAATACGTTCTTGTTAGCATTTTCCATAAATTATTAATTAATATCATTTACTAATATTTATAAAAAAAAATAACTACTATATAGATACTCAAAGGACACGTTTTGTGCATTAATAAACAAAATAAATACTACTCCATCCCAAAATATAAGAGAAAAATAATTTATAAAAGTTGATGTATCTGATTAAGAATTTGGTTCAGATACATTAACTTTTGTTGATCAATTTTCTCTTATATTTTTGGGACGGAGAGAGTATATTAATAATACTATAAAAAATTTTAACAAGAGTCAAAATAGCAAAATGTGTTTATATTTTTCTTTTGGTGAAAATGTAACAAAGTGAGTATGTCAAACTTTAATTTTTAAAATATTTATAGAAAATGCCAAAATTGTGTTGGAACTTGAATAGTCAAATATTTTAAAATTACAAAAATTATATTTTCAATACAAAACTTCTTATATTTTCAAAGAAAATAAATAAATAAAAACCTCAAAATTCTCTTACAATGAAAAACTAAAAAAGATTAAAACTTGAACAATCAAAGGGTATGTTGAACTCACCGGCGGTAAGCGACGGGGACGATTCCGGCACGATACTGAGCAATCTTAAGGAACATAGGCATAGCAAGATCAAAGTGAGGTCGAGGTGGGTTACACCAGCCACCATTGTCACTAGGTTCAGCAAAATTTGGAGGACAAAAGTTTGTAGCAGTGATTAAGATTGATGGGTTTCCAGGGTTACACCAACGTGGATCTTGGTCACACTTAAGCTCAAAACATGCTCCACAACTTAAGCCATTGTTGAATAGTGCTGTGCTTAATGCTGCTGTGTTTACTCCATATCCTTGACTGTATAAGTTTCCATACCCACAAGCACCGCCTAAAAAAATTAAACAAAAAAATTAGCATAAAATAAGGTTTATTAATTGTTAAATCATAAATATATTAATTGTTTTTAAGTATGAAAGAAATTTTGATAAAATTAAAAAAAAAAAAAAAATTAATTTTTGAACTACTAGGGATATCTCAGTTGACATAGACATTGTATTTTATATGCAGGGGCCGGTGTTCGATTCCTGAACACCACACTTATTTACTGGGGAAATTTCTAACTATTAGACTAATTGACAAATAAAAAGTTGGTTGGAATGAATTGGGTAGAATAGATTTTAGAGATGAATGGAGAAATTTGAAGGAAAGGTTGCAACTTTATGTTATGGAAATGGGTTTATAGTAGAATAGTAGTATAAAAGAGGAAACTTGGTTAGGTACTAGAAATGGGTTTGGTTGTTATGAAACAGAACAACATTTTAATAGGAAAATGTAAAAGAAAAGATTGTTTTGACTAAGAATGTTACAAAATTTGTTGCATGTGAGTAGTTTTCATATGAAATTGATAATGCAAAATGGTGATGATAGAGGAAAAAGGGCAATAGAAAACAGAGAAAAACAGGGGAAAACAGAGTTTAAGGATGTTTTACCCATTGTTCCAGAAGCATCACTACCACCATAGAAAGTAGCATGAGCACTTTGCCAAGGACCACCACTGTAAACACCAGGGATTCGGGCAGTGGTTGCAGCAAAAAGAGAGAGCAATGATGCAATGGTGAAGAGAACAATTCCAGCCATTGCAAGAGAGAGAGTGAGAGAGAGGAGAGAGATTTGTGAGTAGGTTGTGTGATTTGGAAGTGAGTGGAAAGTGAGAAGGTTAGGGGGTACTTATGGAGGAAGGAATTAGGTAATGGACCTGCAGATGCAGTAGTTTTTGAACTTATTAGTTACTCCATCTAATTAATGGGCCTTCTAATTTACCAAACACAAAAAAGGCCTTGTTGGCTTTTCTTTTTCCATGTGATACTATTCTTCTTTTCATTTTTATTTTTGTAATGAATGTGATTTTGAAAAAAATATATGTACATAGTTTTTTGGCTTAAACATCATTTTAGTTTTTGTATGTACGTGAAATTTTGGTTTTAGTTCCTGTATCGAATTTTGTTCAAAATAAGTTCCTGAATCAACCATTTTTTTTTTTTGATAGACATCAACCAATTTTTTTGATTTTAATCTCTAATGCGAAAATCCGCAGGAAAATTCGCAAGTTTCCTACAGATTTTCCTACAAATTTTCCTGCGGATTTTCGCTTTAAAGACTAAAATTAAAAAAATTGGTTGATGCAAGAACTTATTTTGAACAAAATTCGATACAGGGACTAAAACCAAAATTTCATGTACATACAAGAACTAAAATGATGTTTAATTAGTCTAGTTTTTAAATAGAGGCATTTGCGGTGCGATTTAGTTCGATTTTGGGACAAAACACTATCTAATCCAAAAATAAAACTACATTTTGGATGGCAAAAAGCACATGTTTTTGGATGATTTCTAAGAAACTCCTATCCAATTACACGCGATTTATTTGAATGGGTTTTTTCATATTCAAATTACAATTTGGTAAATAAATCTATTAATATGAATATTATGAAACTACGGTAAAATCATATGTTTTCATCCAAAACATCACATAATATATCTAGAAGTTTTAGCTCAACTGACTGAAAATACTAAAATTGTTAGATCTGACGTCCATGACAAGAGTTCCATCACGGGCCCTCCACTTTTTGTAAATTATGTACAGAAAAACATAATATACTAAAAATAAACGATTATGAATGACAATGATCGATTATCAATGTAATATTTCATACTAATGAAAAAATTAATAAGTATTAATATTCATGTATTTAATTTGATATTTTTTTTTTGTTTTCACCATCTCGTTTCTAGGGAAAGGAGGCTCTAATAATCCAAAATTCGAAGCGAGTTCTGACACGAAATAGATACACTCTCCTCCCTAGTAATTTGATTTGGTTTTGTTCGGTTAGAAAAGGAATCCAAAATCTTATCTAAGACCATCTCCAATGGTAGTACCTATTAAGTACTCAATGAGTACTTATTAAGTACTACCATTGTAACAACATTCAATTGAGTACTTATTAGGTACCAGTTCTTAAATAAGAACTTTATCTCTCATAGTTCTTATCGGGTCCCATATGTTTTTATATATTATTTTTAACGGGTCCCACTTCTTATATGATATAAAGTAATATTATATTATTAAATTAAATGATGTAGAATTATTGGAAGGACTCTTTAAGAACTTTTTAAAGAGGTGTTGGGTTGGAGGGATTGATTGCTTATTAAGTACTTTTATTAAAAAATAATAAATAAATGATGTGTAATGGTGGGACCCTTTAAGTACTCCAAAATGGAGTTCTCCATTGGAGATGGTCTAAAGGTTATTCAGTATTCACAAAAGCACATTCAAATAGATATGATAGTTTCATATTTTGTGCAGTTTTCAATTTTTTGGTCTGATTTTAATGTTAACACCCATATTTAAGGCTCCAAAATAGAGTTAATATTGCAATATTACAACTTCTACATATAAAATGTGATACTTCTATTAACTGAACTAAATTCATGAAGTACATTTAACACTAATTTATTCTCTAATTTGTCAAAAAAAACTAATTTATTCTCTAATCAAATTTATTGTGTGACCCACAAAATATTAAAGAGAGATATATCATCATAATATCATATACCTTACTTTTATTCAACAACAAAAAAATACTCATCATATACTTTATGAAATAGTCTACGGACAGAAAAAAATTGTATTAGAATTCAAGGCACAATTTCATCAAGTGGAAATAATGTACAGTCATCTATAATAACCTCCATTGATTTTCGATTTTTAAATTTTTTTTTTTAAGTTATGTTGAATGAGCATCAATTACACTTGTTTTAAATTGTGTTTTGAAATCAAATTGGGGAAGTTTTCTTATTTTATACTCGCTTCAATATTTTTGTAAGATACACTTTTTTTTTGACGAATTTTATAAAATACATTGAATATAATTAATGACCAAATACATTAATTATTCAATAAATAAAAAAAATAATTTATCTCTTATAAACAGTATAAGAAGAAATATTACAATAAGTTTTTATTTCATGTGGGATAAATGAAATGTGTAATTTTGTGATTGCAATAATTTGATTGGTGAGTTTTTTTGTTTTGTTTTGTTTTGCCTTTCCTTACAAGAAATGTTCTGGGGCCATCTATCTATAATTAATGGAACATAAAATGATATGCATGTGCATGACACATGCTACTTCATGTTGTTAATAGTGTTTGAGGTCAGAATGAATAAGGCAAGTTGAAGATCAATTTAGGGAGAAGTAATGGCAAAAAGCACATGATGCGTTGCATCCTTTAAAGATCTCATAAGCAATCAAGCAATTTGAAGATGAGAATAATGATAGGTCCATCCCGCTCTTGATTTCACGCTATTACCATGATTCTTGTTATCCACAATGCAAGCAAAATTTACTCATATTTAGTTTTTTTTTATTCTTTTACCGTGATATATATACGAAGTTTTCACTATAATTAACGATTATTAATCTTCATTAGAGAATTTGTGAGACACACAAGGTGCATTCTGTCTTTCTAATTAAATTCTTTTTTATACACATGAATCAAATATCAAACAATTGATTACATACTTAAAAGTTCAAAACCCTTTAATTTCACCGTAAAAACAAAAGCTACAAGTCGACCAAGACAATGCTGATGGTGGTCTCATATATAGCTTCTTATCACAAAGTTCTATAAAACATCCAATTTGCTGAGTGAAAAAAGAAGCTAAGGACAAAAACAATTTGTGGGCCTCCATTTGAGCAATAAAATTTACAAAATGTATTATTGGATCTAAACGAAGTAATAAATGTCAAAGATGTTTATGTTTATACTTTGGGTCACATACCATATAATTATTTAATGGTAAATGCTAAAATGCTAAATAGTGCTCTCGAGCATTCTTTAAAAAAAGTTGTACATGTATTTAATTAAATCATTCTATAATGTCATATTTTTATGTTAGTTTCTAAAATATTTAGACAAATATTTATTTAGTAAGATATGATTGGATATAATAAAAAATTACATTATTAATATATAAAAATTAAGGGTTAATAGGATTTTTGTCCCTTCCATTTGGGTCTTTGAATTAGAGGGGAGGAAATGCAAAAAAAATATTATAGGGGTTAAACCAAAACTCATCCAAATGACAAGGTGCAAAAACCTTATATATTAACCCTATAAAAAATCTTATGATGAGAAAACAATCAAGTTTATTTATTGGTGTTGTAAAATCAAAAGCGTTATCATGGAAATAAAAATGTTAAATAAGATTTTCGTCCTAATAAATATAATATTGACTTTTTCAAATTTAGTCACTATAAAATAAAAGGGAATGATAACATTTTCCAGTATGCATTTACCGTCTCTCTGTTAACATTTTCCAGTATGCATGTTTGAATGATTGTTCGTCATAATATTTTGAATATTGTAATAACATGAACTAAATAGAATTTTTAAACGTTAAAACTCAAGATAAAAATAATAAATATTGGATCTATATAAATCAAATTTGAGTTATAAATACTTTAATAAATTTACTTCATTTTTTAGTCATACATAGACGAAATGATAAAATCATCATAAATTCACATGTATAAAGTAGAGAAACTAGAGATAGAACCTTAGTCATAGTTGATCTAAGACTTTTAGGCTAATATATACTCTTTATATAAACTAAAATTGAATAACTTAATATTTATAGCGATTCAAAATATATTTAACTCCGAAAAAGTTTATAACATACATGTACTAACATAAAATGTTGGAATCTTTGTACTAGACTTAACTCTTCTTTATAAATCTGACTTGTAAGATGATGATTATATTGTCTTTACTTATAAATTCATGTCCATCTCACATCTGATGTAAAAGTTTTTAACACATTTCTCACGCCAAATACTATTAGGTTTGGTACATGAATATACTAGTAGGTAGTCCGATAATACAAATCTGATAGTAAGCAGCTTAACAAACTTCAGAGAGATTTTAATATCATGTTAGAACTTTTGTATCGGATCTAACTCATCCTTACAAATTTAACTTATAAAATTATAATTGTCTCTGCTAATAAATCCATTAAATCCATTACATCTTATACCCAGACTTCTTAACATAAAGAACATAGAAAAATCAGACAAGTGGCTGCTGCATATGAAGAATAGGATGGTTTGTACGTCATAACTCCAAACCCATGTGCATTCACAATCCCAGCTTCTGGGTTTCATTACTTTTGCATTGATACATGGAGATTAATATCGGGGACATATTCCTAACAAAGATAATAAAGTCAAAAAAACAACACGTTTTGTTTATAATATTTTGATTTTAATGACAATCGATTTAGAAAGAGACCCTATAACATTTTTAAGAGTAGTACAAAATATTTTACACATCAACTAAAATAACCGATGTAGAAATGTGTTTTGTTTTTAACATATAATAATAACTATGTTTTTGTCAAAAATAAAAAAATAACTATATATGTACATTGATGGATGTTACTTGTTTACACAACGTAAAAATGATAACTTACATTGGTTAGGCACTAAATTGATGTAAAAGACTTGGTTTAAAAAAGTATCTTTTTATATATTGTTCAATCAAAGTGAAATATGATTAATTGTTTTCTTTCAAAGGTATGGTGATTCACTTTGATTTGGATCACTATAGAAGTTGTATGATGTGGTGATCGTTAGATTTAGAGAATAACATCTCTAGAGAGATATCTAACTATCATCAAAACAACTTCATTGTATAACTGATGTACGTATTCTTTATTCTCTCACTTTTGTTCATTCTTGCGTACTCCCCACAACCTCCTTTGTTGTCATTCATTTCTTTGTATGTCGCACCTGTCATTTTTCCTCCCTCAAATTTAGGTCACAACACTCGATATTGTGCCCGATAACTATATATACTCATGTTCGATGCTTGTAGCTGTCGTTCTTCGATCTTCTCATCATCTCACACATTCTAGTCTTTGTCCAAGATAATTATATGACAAGTCATCTTATATGTCCAACATAATTACGTTTATATTTATCATCGTTAAATGACATTGTATATACTTCATACTAATAATTAAAGAAAATGTACAAAAGACTTGTCTATTTCTTACCAACCTTATACTATTATTGTTTTGACAAATTTGAAAATCCAAGTAAGACTCATTGATGAGTCTCACAATCACACCCACAACACACAACGGTGGCAATTTTAACTCATCTAATCACACTTCTCATTAAACCCAAAAGGAGTTATGGGTGTAAAATGACACGTAAGCCATTGAAACTTATAAAAAGACCAAGTCACCGACGAACCAAATCTAGCATATCTTCCACGTCAGCACGTGTTCAACCACAAAGTCACCAACCATTGCATGCCAAGACATGTGAACGTGCCACCAAGATCGTTCCTTCCCCCCATATTGTGTTAAGTCCCATGTGATTCTCTATTAATTCTCTATTCTTTTATATTGTTATATCTATTTTCAATCTAATTTCATTAAATTTTTTCAATCTCTTAACTCCTTCCCATGACCAAAGCTTTATTTATTTGACTAACCTTATCTATACAATTATCATATTCACAATTGATCACCATTGCACACGTGATTTTGTTTTTTACTTACAAATTAAAAGTACGTATCTATACGTAAATAATATAATCATAGGTATTCTTCATAGTCATAGACCGACATTTGACAAATATATTACGGTAAAGATTTTGTTCTGGACTGGCCAAAGGCCCAAATGTCTCAAATGGCCTACACGGCCCATCATCCATCCAAGCCCAATAGGAGCAGTCCTTATTCGTCGTACAAAACAAGGGCTTTCCACAGTAAAGCTACTGTGGACACGCCCTACACGAAAGGATCCAGAAGCATTCTATGGACCGTTGGATGAACCGCCCAACGGCTCAACGGCCATGATTCCTACACGGAATCCGTCCTTATCCACTCCAACTTTCGCCTATAAATATGTGGTTTTACACCACTCATAGGTACGATTCATAACCCTAATTCTCTCATCTTGTTCACATACTGACTTGGGCGTCGGAGTCCCTTTCCTTGCAGGCACCCCCCCTTGTCCAAGGAGTTGGATTGCCTCGTTCACCACCGTGCACCACCTTACGCATTTCACCGGAGTTGAGACCTTTGGACCGTTCACAACAGTTGGCGCCGTCTGTGGGAAATCAACTTCGTTTGATTCTCGCTACTCACTCACTGGTTCATCAGATCCAGATCTATTACTTGTTTGTGAACGACCCATTTCGTCATGGTAGTTTCGAAAGGAACTAGAGCAGTTAGAGGAGGTACTTCCACAGCACGTAACACTCAGAATCAAGAGCTTGGGCCGGTTCTAACACCGGTAGGTGAAACCAACCAGTCAGTTTCAAGTAGAAGCATGCCCAGGAGAATCGCCAGCTTGGTGAGACTCCCTGAAGAAGAAGAAGTAGAACAACACCTTAGCGAAGAACAACCTGGAGGGAACATTCCTGTTGTTCGTCAACGTCGACCAGAAAGGAACGTTGAACTGATAACACCTGCAGTTGCAACTCCCCCCACTGACGCGTTAGCTAACATATTGACTATGTTACGGGAACAAGGGGAAAGACTCATTAGAGTAGAGAAGTTGCAAGCTAGAGCTGAAAGTGATTCCACTCAACCGGAAAGATCTGGTAGGACGAAGTCGAAAACCAGAAATGCTAATAATGAAGCAGAATCACACGGAGCTCAAAGTTCCAGGAACGGTACGCCTCTGCCTAAGCGCTGTAACAGTGACGGGCATGCCAACGGAAATGGCAAAGGAAAACGCAGGAATGATGGAGAAGGAGGTGATGACGGAGACAAGGGTTCTCCCTCACACCATACTGAACGCAGAGAAGGACGTTCAGACCCTCCTCCACCATTCCGTAGCCGTGGTCCTTTTGCTAGACAAGTTTCCAGTTGTAGAATACCGAGAGCCCTGGAAAAACCCCCTAAGCTGGAAAGCTACGATGGAGTAGGCGACCCTGACGAACACATCTAACACATGGACGTTGTATTAGACTATTATGGCACACGTGGTGCTGTGAAATGCAAGCTGTTCGTCCTCACTCTGAAGGGACCCGCCTTGGCATGGTTTAAGGCACTTCTAGAAGGATGCATTGACTCCTGGAAAACACTATGCAAGAAGTTCACATCTCATTTCACTTCTAGACGGAAACAGCCTAAAACTGTCTCCGTCTTGAGTGCTATCGTTCAGGGGAAGAAAGAAACATTGAGGGAGTACATTGAAAGGTTTACACGGACAGCTGTAGACGTAAAAGATGCGGATGATAAGTTGCTGTGTTGGATCTTTGAAAAGGGCTTGAAGCCGGAGACAATGTTCAAAGAAAAATTGGGGCTTGAGGCTCCACGAGATATGCATGATTTGTTGACAAGAGCACAACCCTACATCAACTATGAAGAAAAACTCTTAGCGGAGACTCCGGCTAGACAACAGCAACCAGATGGAAAGAAGAAAGAAGGTTCTGAAAAGAACAGTGGCGGGAACTCTGAGAGAAGGTTGAGGATCCCAAAACCTAGATTCTCTGAATATACTCCCCTGAACACCTCCGTCGATAAGATCCTTGGAGAGTGTATCAACGCGGAGTTCAAGGATGCTGCTGTTAAGTTCCCCCACGCCGTTAGAGAATCCCCGCATGCAGATAAGACAAAATACTGCCGGTTCCACAGATGTTATGGCCACGATACGGATGACTGTATCCATCTCAAAGATGCCATTGAAGACCTGATAAAGAAAGGGAAACTGGGACGTTTCACCCAAGATGGACAGAAGGAAAATAGTAGAGGCGATAATAGACGTTACCGGGGAAATTATGAACGAAGCCGGAGAAGAAGTGAATCTCCTAGACGGAAACGAAGTGCCTCTCCTAAACGGAGACGTTCCCCTAGGAAAGAAGAATCTTCCCGGAAGACAGTTGATGCCGTTTCAAAACGGAAAGGCAAACGTAAGGAAGATTCCAGCAGCAGCGATGATGAGACAGAAAGAAGTAAAGGCAAGCGCCCCCACATAGCATCTGTGATTGGAGGATTCCACTTTGCCTCAATCCTTGGCGGTTTCCCTAAACCGTCTAAAGGAACCATGAAGAGACGGATTGATGAGATGTTTGCTGTGACAGTTGGTTCAAAACCATCTGAAAAACCAAAGACCAAAAGACCAATGTTAGGGTTTACAGATGAGGAAATGTTAAACAACAAACCCAACGAAATTTTCCCGTTAATAATCATGGCCACACTTGATACATTTGACGTATCAAGGATCTTGGTAGACGAAGGAAGTTCATGCGACATTATGTACCAGGATCTATTTGAGAAAATGGGTTTAAAGAAGGAGAGCCTGACCCCCTATGACGGATCAGAACTGCAGGGTTTCAACGGAGCCGTGACGACTCCGTGGGGAATCATAACCATGCCGGTGACATTCAGAGATGAAAAAACACAAGGGTCAGAGATGACTATACCAGTGCAATTCCTTGTAATACCATGCAAATCCGTTTATAATTGCATTCTTGGAAGAACCACCCTTGCTGCTCTAGGAGCAGTTCCGTCTACGGTTCATTTAAAAATGAAGTACCACGGTAAGAATAACCAGGTGGTGACTGTCTGGGCGGATTTGGTGGGGGCCAAGAGATGTTACAGAGCCCTGAAGAAGGCAGGTGACGCCGAATCGATCCAACGGGTGGATGTGCCAGAGCAGGGAGCACCGTCTAGATCCCATTCAATGGACGTAACTGTCGCGAGGTTCGACACACGATCCAAAGATGGCGAATCTGACGATGAGAGCTACCAACAGAAACTGCCACCCGGAGGATACAGTAGGCCCACTCCTGACGGGGACTTTGATGAAGTACAGCTAGACGATAATCCTGAGAGAAGAGTGAAAATAGGCCTCAATCTTCCCGTTAGGGTAAGAGAGGACCTGATTGAATGTTTGAAAAAGAATGCTGATCTTTTTGCCATCACACCCAGCGAGATGCCTGGAATTGACCCCAAGATAGCATGCCATGAGCTCAATGTGAACGAAGCGTTCCCGTATATCTCTCAGAAAAGAAGAAGACAATCGCCAGAGAAGGCGGAAGCGGCCCAAAACATTGTAGACGGACTCTTGAAAGCAAATTTTATCTCAGAACTTCACTATACAGAGTGGCTTTCAAATGTTGTTTTGGTCAAAAAATCGTCTGGCAAATGGAGAATGTGTGTGGATTATACTGATCTGAATAGAGCTTGCCCTAAAGACTCGTACCCGCTACCAAATATTGATAAGCTAGTTGATGATTCAGCCGGATACAAGCTGCTGAGTTTTCTAGTTGCGTACTCCGGGTACAACCAGATACCTATGGCCAAAAAAGACAGAGAAAAAACAGCCTTCATGACGGAAGGTGCCAACTATTGCTACAACGTAATGCCATTTGGTTTGAAAAACGCGGGAGCCACATACCAAAGGATGATGAATAAGGTGTTCAAAGAAGAAATTGGGAAAATACTGGAAGTATACATGGATGACATGATTGTCAAATCCGCTGAAGAAATATCACACAGTTCTCATCTAGAAGCTATTTTTAAGAGAGTCCGGGAGTACAACATGAGGTTGAACCCGGAAAAATGCACTTTCGCCGTTAAGGCGGGAAAATTTCTGGGTTTTTATCTAACAGAGAGAGGCATCGAGGCCAACCCAGACAAATGCGAAGCTGTCATCCAGATGGAAGTCCCGTCTACAAAGCAAGGCATCATGAAGCTTAACGGGATGCTAATCGCTCTGAACAGATTTATATCCAGATCCGCACAGCATGCACTACCGTTTTACAAATTGTTGAGGAAAGAATCAGATTTCGTGTGGAGCGAAGACTGCCAGAAAGCTTTTGATCGTCTGAAAACAGTACTATCTCAACCACCGGTCCTATCCAGGCCAATGAAAGATGAAGTATTGTTTCTTTACTTAGCCGTGTCCGCTGAAGCAGTCAGTGCCGTGTTGGTAAGAGAAGCCGGAACGAACCAAAATCCGGTATATTTCATATCCAAAGCCCTTGCCGGACCAGAAGTGAGATACCAGAGAATTGAAAAAGTAGCCTTGGCTCTGGTAACAGCTGCACGGAAGCTAAGAAGGTATTTCCTTGCTCATCCGATAGTTGTGAGAACTGACCAACCTTTGAAGCAGGTACTATTCAGACCAGATCTAGCAGGGAGAATGACCAGATGGTCCGTGGAGTTGTCTGAATTTGACATTTCTTTCGAATCAAGGAAGACATTAAAGGCTCAAACCTTTGCTGATTTCTTGGCGGAAATGACTCCGGCCACCAACGAACCGTGTACACAATGGACTATTTTTACAGACGGATCCTCTAACAGCAAAGGGAGCGGAGCCGGTTTAATCTTAGAAAGCACTGAAGGCCTAATCGTGGAGGTATCTCTGAGATTCTCTTTCACCACCACTAACAATCAAGCAGAGTACGAAGCTTGCATTGCAGGTTTGAAGCTGGCCCATGAGATGGGAGCAAAAAGCGTGAAACTAAGGACGGATTCTCAGCTGGTGGTTACACAAGTAAAGGGAGAGGCACAGGCCAAAGAGCCTTTATTACAAAAATACTTGACAGTGATAAGAGAAATTATCACTCGTTTTGAAGAATTCGAAATAATACACGTCCCTAGAGAGCAGATGTTCTGTCAAAACTGGCTAGTACAAGGAAGAGCGGAGTAAATCATTCCTTCATACAAGAAACTCTTGACAAACCAAGCATCACGGAAACAGTACCCGTCATGACTCTAGACGGAAGCAACATCAATACTTCATGGATAATACCTATCGTGAGATACATAGAAAAAGGAGAACTACCAACCGATCAGAATGAAGCAGCGCTGATAAAGAGAAGAGCACCATCTTACACCATTGTTGCCGGGCAGCTATACAAGAGAGGATTTTCCACCCCGCTCCTCAAATGCCTTGAAGGAGAAGAAGTCGTGTACACGCTGGAGGAAGTACATGAAGGTATAGCCGGCCAACATTTGGGCGGAAGAGCACTTGCGAAGAAAGTGCTCCGTGCGGGATATTATTGGCCAACGATGGTCACTGACGCCAAGAACTTTGTGAAACACTGTGACAAATGCCAGAAGTTTGGAGACATCCACAACTCCCCGCCTACAGAACTCCACAATACCACCATCCCTTGGCCTTTCCGCCAATGGGGAATGGATATCTTGGGACCTTTCCCAATGGCAGCGGGGCAATTGAAATTCCTAATAGTGGCGGTGGACTACTTTACAAAATGGATCGAAGCAGAACCTTTGGCAAAAATAACAATAAGCAATATCATAAAATTCTTCAAAAGAAACATTCTTGCTAGGTTTGGAGTCCCCCAATCCGTTGTCACAGATAACGGAACCCAATTTGCAGATAGAAAAATGAAGGAACTCATGGAAGACTTCAAGATAAAACAACACTTTTCCTCTGTGGAACACCCTCAGACAAACGGTCAGGCTGAAGCAGCAAACCGAGTTGTACTTAGAGGCTTGAAAAGGAGACTAGAAAACGCCAAAGGTAACTGGGCTGAAGAACTTTGCCACGTCTTATGGGCATACATAACTACACCCCACTCCACGACGGGTGAAACCCCGTTCAGGCTGGCTTATGGAACCGAAGCCGTGATCCCCGTGGAGATTGGCGAGTTAAGCTGGAGAACTGCTTACCCTCTGAACGAGGAAGAAAACACAATGGCTATCCAACAAGAGTTGGATTTCTTGGATGAAAAGAGATGCTATGCAGCATTAACAGAAGCTGCCGTTAAGAAAGTAACGGCTTCAAGATACAACCAGAAGGTTCGATCACGGGAATTCACTCCCGGAGACCTTATCCTCCGTCGTGCTGATGTAGGCGGAAAAAATTCTTCTGACGGAAAACTTGCTGCAAATTGGGAAGGCCCTTATAGAGTCATCACTTCCACTGGCCGAGGCGCCTACAAGCTGGAAACACTCAAAGGAGAACCAATCCCAAGGACCTGGAACGCAGCGAAGATGAAGAAATACTACAGTTGAAGACCATTTCGATTAAAGTTTAATTTACTTTAAATTTATTGTATCCCGTCAAGGCACGGATGAATCTTTTATACCCGGTCAAGAACGGAGTTTATTAATGAAATTCATGTTGAAGTCATGTATTCATTTTGAAATTAATATACAAGAATTATTCAGAAATTACGTCTTTACACTTCAAAATTATTTCCAATAGCTGAACGCTATAAAGACCTTCAAAGAAAGGCAAAAGACCCTCTACAACGGGGGCCAAAGACCCACAAACGGGCTATGTATGAATGGCTTTTCCGGTTAGCCACCAGAAAGCAGCGCACATTCATAGGGGAAAAGGGAACTCTTGGCTAGATTCTCCTTCTACTCCAGTAAGACCTTAAGCTAAAGGCCAAATTTAAGACCTATAAAACATAGGCACGAATACTACTCAAAAAGAAGTTTAACAAAGGAACAATACGTTTGAAAAAGATCCTTAAAAATAAGGCAAACAGACAAGCAACATATAAACACAACGAATGTTCTTAAGATAAGAATTCAACATTTACGTCTATAAATCAAAGCATTTATAGAAACATAACTCATGCATAAGTCATAGCTATCAAAACAGCTACACGAATGCTACATCCTTTCAACAAGGAACTTATATTCCTTAAACGGAAGCAATAATCCGTCAACAAATTCCCTGTGTTTTTTCCTAAGCGGAAAACAAAATACACACCTGCAACAGAGATCCCCAAAACGGGAATGACAAACAGCGCAACAGAGAAATAAAGCTAGAGCAATTTATCAAGACAATTTCATAAACGGAAATATTGTACTGTGATTAATCACAAAATTGTACTAAAATTACAAACCAATCCGGGAACGCAATCACCGGTCCAAAATAATCAAAGCATAAATTACAACAAATTAAACTTTGGCTTCAGCAACATCTTTTGATTCCTCAGTTGTGGGGGCAACCTCTCCGGTGGTGGATGGCGGAACAACGTCAGTTGAGGGCTCTTCTCCAGCCAGATAAACTTTTCCATTGATAACTCTCCCAAAGGGTTGAATTTTTGATCGGTCAATCTTCAGTTCGGGATGAAACAATTCCACCTGATCAAGAATATTTTGAGTAGACTCGACCATCAAATTACCCACGGAAAGCATCCCGTCATGCAAGCTCTTTTTTGACTTCTCCGCCTCCACCTTAAGCTCTTCTTCCTTCTCCCGGGAAGCCTCCAGTTGTTTCCAAAGCTCCACTGGACTCCCGTATTGATTACTCTCCTGAACGAGATGAGCCAGGGAATTCTGCAGACCAACAACTCCTCCTGCTTAGCCTCAACCTCTTTACTCTTCAACAACAAGTCATCATCAAGTTTTTTCTTTTGCTCTTCAAGGGACTCCTTCTCCGTCAACAATTCAGCATATTTCTCCTTCTCTCTTTTCAAGAGGGCTTCACGGGTCAGGAGATCATCTTTAGCCGTATTAAGTTCCCCCTTTAGCTTCTTAACATTGGCATTAGCAGCATTGTGATCAGTTTGAAGCTTTGAGAGAAGGGCATTGGTGTTGACAAGATCCTGTTCAATCTTCTTCAACTTTTCACAAGTTGTTGCATGATTTTTCTTCTCCAAGGACAGAGCGCCTTCACTTTTCTCCAACAACACCTTTAGACGAAATATTTCATCCTCAAACCTTTCCTGCTCATCCGCAACGGCGTTGGCAGTGAAGGTATCCGTCCTTTCAGCGGCAGACATCAGCAACAAAGCAGCAGCACGCCGACTTTGTACAGCAGCCTCAGCATAGAGCCGTTGACGCTCCACGGGTTCCAGTTTTAACACGTATTCAACATCATCCTGGTTGAGAAGCTCCCTACAGTGCTTCCTGTCCAATTTCACAGGAGATGTGAAAGCAGAAGGAAGACCCGAGGAAATTCCAGACATAACCACAGCAGAAGTGACCTTTTTTGATACTGGTTTCCCGTCAGCATGAACCAGCTTCCTCCGCCTAGGCGAAGACTCGTCACTTCCCACACCGGAATCAGAATCTTCCCTTCCCCTTTTAGCATCACTCTTCTTGGCAGTAGTATCCTTCTCCAAATCAACAACAGGAATTTCTGATTGAGGATCCTGCTGAGGGGGAGGAAGCGGAGCACCTGACTTTGATGAAGCGTCAGGCTTGGAGGAAGCACCCGTCTTCGGAGTAGCTGAAGGTTTATGAACAGGATCCTGCTTCTTAGCCGGCGGAGGTTTGCTGGAACCAGTCTTCTTCGCTGGACCACTGGTGTTTTTAGCAGCAAGGTCAACTTTCTTTGGAACATCTTTTTTAGATACCCCAACGGAATCTCCACCGGACGAAGTCTTGGCAGAACCAGTTGGGGTAGGAGGAATTGTTGAAGAGGTTTTTTTGGTAGCCGGAGGAGCGGGAGGCTGAGAGCCAGCACTTGGCACTGAAACTGGAGTTAGACCAGAAGCAGTACCATGGGAAGCTTCGAAGAGCCTGCGGATTTCAGCAGCGTCAAAAGACATTTGATCTACAAAGGAAAAAGGGAGTGTTAGCACAAGAACATATTGCAATATCCAAAGATCAGTTTAACAAATTTCACCAAAAGCTTTAACACGGGAAGCATGACCGTCACAAAGAAGGATAGCCCTTGTATCAATAAGACCGGGAACCCACTTTACTTTCCCATTGACAATCTTTCCCGTAGTCAGGGAATTCCAATATTTCTTCAAGGAATCTCTCATCTGAAGATCAGAGTCGGACAAATCTTTATCCTTGAAGAGATAGTCACTGGTAAGGACGTCAAAGTGTCCACGATACCAATACTTTGGAAACTTGGATTTACACGAACGAACATCTTTTCCCTTGGAACCGGATGAAGAGGCAGCATGGTCAACAAGTCGTTGAGAAGAACCCTCACCGGGATTTTTATTTACATCAGGGACTTCATCAGAACCCGAGTAATTATCAAAATTTGGGAATTCTGGGACTCCCACGTACCCATCAGAAGCAAAATGACAGAGAGATCGGTGAGCCGTCTCAGTGATAGGAATCACATAATAAAACCGTTCCCTATCCCACTTATAAGAATCTTGGTACACCTTGAAGATCTTTTCCTTTTGACGGAAAGAAACATATCCCTGACGGGAATCCTTATCCCCATTACTACGGGATAGATAAAACATGTTCATAAAAAGAGGAACTGACGGAGAACCTCCCTTATATTCACAGAAATATTGAAAGAGCTTCATAAAACCCCAAGAGAGTGGATGAATCTGAGAAGGCGCCAACCGGAGGTGTATAAACATTCCCATTTCAAAATCCGTAAAGGGGAAGCGCACCCCAAACACTTTTATTAAAACTTCTGATACCGAAACACCGCAACACGGGTATTCACAGGAACATATCCTCGCATTAACAGGAGGAATGTGAGCTTCCCAATCAGCAGAGGGTCCCACCTCTGTAAACGCTCCCTTTACGGATTCTTCCTCCGTGTAGACAGATGACGTTCCAACCGCTTCCTCAACCACCCAATCATATCTGGATGCATCCCTGGGAAGTTCCAACTCACGCTTACCCTTCCTAGCCATATCTTTCGCCGCTAACCTAGCAAGTTCAGCATCTCCGTTAGAATGGGTCCAGATAGCAACCCTAAGATACTTCTCAAATTCAGTATTGCTCAAATCAAAAGCAGAATCTCCCATTAGAAGAAGTTTCGACTCTAGTCCAAGTTTACGACGCTGTATAAAAGGATTACTAAACCTAACAGCAACCATGTCATGATCATTATCAACATAATGATAGGTCAGGCCGTCATACAAAATTTCCTCTTTATGCTTAGGAAAAAGCAGTTCAACATGTTTGACAGACATGTGAAAGACGTCACGCTCATTACAGCGAGCCTATTCATATGTCATACCAGTATCCTCACTCGAAACCATGACATTTCCTGTATTGGCCATAATGATACAAACAGAGAAAGCAAAATGTAAGAGCGAGAAAGAGAAGGAAAAGGTACCTTTGAAAAAAGAAGATTCTTCGGAACGAAAGTAGGGATTATCGGTGCAAAGAACTGAAGTTTACGAAATCGCCGCAAGGATCGCCGGAGCAAAGAAATTAGGATTCAGAAAGCAAAGACAACGAAAAGAAGAGGATGAAGTAACCAACAGGTATTTATAAGCCGTTGGAAACCACGTTCTGTGGCCAAGATCAAAGGAAGACGAAAAATTTGAATCAACGGCCCAGATGATCGCCTCGAAACAACACGCCACTCAAGTACCCTATTTAAAGCTGACGACGGCGTAGTAATAGGGGCACGTGTCAACATTTAATGTCACCACGACCTTTCATGCACAACAGCTGTCACTTGTTGACGGAAACATGCTAAACGATACATCTTCCCAAAGACGCGGACCCGGCTACAACTCCAGTCACACATACAAAGTCTAGACGGATGCTGTACCCGGGGGCATATAAATAGGGTACAGTAATCCTAGAGGTAAGTCTTAGTTTTTCCAAATTCTTTTCACTTTTATGCTATTTTAGACTAACTTTGCAGAAGATTCTTAACGGATATCAAGACACATACAAGTCAATATTTAATAACTTAAACAATTGACTTCGGGGGCAACTGTTCTGGACTGGCCAAAGGCCCAAATGTCTCAAATGGCCTACACGGCCCATCATCCATCCAAGCCCAATAGGAGCAGTCCTTATCCGTCGTACAAAACAAGGGCTTTCCACAGTAAAGCTACTGTGGACACGCCCTACACGGAAGGATCCAGAAGCATTCTATGGACCGTTGGATGAACCGCCCAACGGCCATGATTCCTACACGGAATCCGTCCTTATCCACTCCAACTTTCGCCTATAAATATGTGGTTTTACACCACTCATAGGTACGATTCATAACCCTAATTCTCTCATCTTGTTCACATACTGACTTGGGCGTCGGAGTCCCTTTCCTTGCAGGCACCCCCCCCCCCCCTTGTCCAAGGAGTTGGATTGCCTCGTTCACCACCGTGCACCACCTTACGCATTTCACCGGAGTTGAGACCTTTGGACCGTTCACAACAGATTTTAATTACAATTTGTCAAATATATCAAACCATATATTACATCAGTTCCTTTTTACTTGTTGTTTTAGAAAAAAAATATTTGTTCCTTGTTACTTGTCGTTTTGGTAATTTAGGTTATATTTTGCCTATTATACCCTCTTTTTATTTTATTTTATTGACTAAATTTTGTATAATATTTTTTTTTGAAACAATATAATTTTTTTATTGTATACAAATTTTATTTGTTTTTAAATAAAGTTTGTTACAATTTTTTTTGGAAATAGATAATGTTTGTGAAAAAATATGAATTTATTGGTGGATTAAAAATATGATATATATTTATAAAGGACATGATAGGAAATTTAGGTGCAAAAATACACTCTCTTATTTTGGTCTTTTTTTTTCTTCTAAAACGACAAATAAAAAAGAATGGATGTAGTATTACATTACTTAGTTGATAGTAATATCACATGTAATCTATTGGAATAAGAGTTCAAATTTCCGATACACTCATTTCTTCATCTTTAAATAAATTAGTTTCAATCACTAAATTAACACACTTAAAATATAAAATAAGATAAAGTAAAATTCCATAAAAAAATAAGTTTGAACTATTTTTAGCCTAAAGCATTATTCCATATTATAATCTTCATAGTACGTTTGATCTGCTAAAAAACATGAGACTGAACATGACAACTTTTATCGTACTTTGTTTGATTTTAAAATTGATTATAAGACTGGACAAAATAGGAATAAAAAACAAAAAATTTTGTCTTTCACTAAATCACATGACAATTTTTTGTCTACCGTACAATTATAAAAAATAAGAAAAATATCCTTTTTATTTCAAATATAAAAAATATTATCTCCATATCTCTCTTTGATACAATTTTGTCATGTCCTGTACTATCTTGTTCTATTATGTACTATTCAGTCCAATATTTACTATTTTAAGGATCAAACACACCCCCAAGTAGCAGGAAAAGATCCTCTCCATTGACATTTCCTTTAATCCTCAAACAATTCAATCTACATATCAAAATAGATTATGAACTATATTCCTTGACTGCTTGAGTGATTAATCATGAAATAACACATTACAATCAATGATCAATAGAACACGTACATGTCTATATTAATGTTGTATTTTCATGGTCAATATATGATCATTTTTCTAACTGGGGAAGAGGAAATTCTATTAATCATTAATACTAATAGTCATTTTACGTACATCTATTCATGATAAAATTTGAACTCGAGTACTTTAATTAATGTTACAATGCTTAACTCTTACTATCAAACTAACATAAATGTATCAATATGATCATTGAAACTAATACAATTAAATTTCAAGTTATAATTAAGTACCCTTCTCTCAAATGTGAAAGTAACTAAATAAAAAAAAAAAAAGAGATCAAAACTGAATCAGAATAGACCATATTGCATAACAACTAGAAAAAAAAGTGCGAGCTAGTTCATTATAGTTTTGTGTAGAGCTTTTAAAAATGGGCCAGATCAATGAATCGGTCAATTATTAGTCCACGGGTTTGGGCGGGTAGTCCATGGGTGTGGGCGGGTTAGGCTTCAAAAAAAAGAGCTCAAGTGTAGTTGTTTTTTTTGCCCAAGCCCATGTAGCTGATGGTTGACAAATGTGATACGCAAGTATACGCAGTCAATCATAGCAAGTAATAAGTGAAAAGAGTGTCGAACTCACAGGGAATAGAATAAGAGTTATACATTCAAAGTTCAAATAAAGTGTTTAGCCTACTGAAATGGTAACAAAACATAAATGATTTTTAATACAATAAATAAAATAGCAGTTATATAAAGTGATGGTTGAAAACAAGAATAAAAGGGTAGCTGAGATTAAGATCCATTTAACACATGAACGAAGCATAGTGAATGATAACTACTGTCGTGCCATCTGTGAGCAAGCTTGCCTTGTGGTGTATGTCTACATCGTTAGATATTAAAATGGGGTATAATGAACTGGCTCTGTCTAGGTTACTATTAATCCCATTAGAGTTCAGAAAAGCTCGTGCTTGATCCCACTAAGGCCCTTAACTTATCCATAAGAAAAGGTAGGGATTACATGTCTGCTCCCACTTAACCTTATTAACTTTATTATTTCCATTAACATGCTAGATGTCTCTACACATGCAACTTGTATTTAAATCTAAGTTGATCAGTCAAAGAAATAAATGTATTTTCTTAAAAACATAAAGTTAAAGATGACACAAGAACAATCATTCATTCACATAAATACTTCATTCATTATATTAAACTTCACATAATCTCAACTACAAAGAGTTTAGCTCAGAATGAGCATAGAAACAACAACAATAATAACAAGTAAAGTAGTGATACCCATTACAATGCAATAGATACTCCTACAGACACTGTCGTGCCTCTCGTTATCACCGGTCGCCTCCTGCGACGGAATAGCTCTTCAAACGGCACAACGACTCTTCTTCTTCTCAGATCTATTCTCTAAGTTTCAAGCATACATTTTTAGGTTTAGGAACGTGTATTTATAGGACAATCCTTCTTGGATCGGGTGCAACCTTAATTGTGACTACTAGGCCCAAGGAATAAAGGATATTCCATTTGCAAGGACCACTTAATCATAGTACAATCATTTGTGATGCTGACAGCTGGCAAGCCAGCCAGTCATCCTTATCCTCCAAAGATGCCTTTCACAATGTTCTAGCACATTCCCAGTTTTGTCTTCTAGCAGCGCTTGACTTGTTGACTTGTACGGAACTCATTGTCTTGACAATCATTATTAGTAGATGCCTTTTGATGACGATCCAGAACCAAATAACATGCCTTGACATAAGTTGCCTCTAAACTAACTCTTTTTCATCAAAATTACATATTTATTCCTAATACACAATTCTAGACTCAAAACTAAATAAACTAATGAAATTGCATTAAAATATGGTTTGATCACCAAATTGGCAGGAAATAACTCATGAATAAAGGCCTAAATAACACACAAATAATGTGTCATCACACCCCCAAACTTGAATCATTGCCTGTCCTCAGGTAATGCGTAGAAAGCAAAGGCTGTGTTCAGTTACTCATAATATTGACATGTAAACAGCACATTTAAGCAATAAGACTCAGACCCTAAGTCTGTTTTCAAAAATTGGCACAATTCTCATAAAATCAACCTTCAATGATGACCATGCGTGTGTGTGTGAACTGTTTAGCACTGTCAACCAGATTAATGACTATATCCCACTCTTAAACTACTCATTCTAAAGGCTAAGCTATCCTCTTTTTCCTATAATTTTGAATTTACTTAGAGTTTTAGCAAAGGGGGGACTATTTCTTTTCAAGAGCGACCAAAGCATTTTGATTATAGCCAAGGAGAACTAATTGGTAGCTTTTTCATTATCATTCATTTAGGAATACTCCATCCTTTCACTGACTAGATCCTACTTGTAATAGGTCTAACCTGCTAATAAGAGTAAAGCACCCTACTAGTTTAGCTTTGGGGATACTCCATCTTTTCACTGACTAGATCCTACTTGTAATAGGTCTAACCTGCTAATAAGAGTAAAGCGCCCTACTAGCTTGTCTCTTAGAGACTTATTCATTAATTTCATTTTTTTTTTAGCTAACCAACAGCTTCTTATTAGGAATTATAGTAGCAATGATCACCAATTCAATACTCTAGTCCTTTCCCCCAAACTTAGTTCTAGCCATATTCTCCATTATATTCATTTTTAGAAAACTTAGAGTAAAGAATGTGTATTTAAAAGAGTTATCTAGCCACTCTTAAGTTTGACAGTATTCAACAGTGTGCATTAAGGTGCAGAGATCATCAAATCAAGCATCAAACATAAGAATTTCCAAAAATTTCCAAACAAACCTATGGTCATGCATCTTACACTCTAACCTCAGTTATGGCATGTCAATAAAATGCTTATCAGAACACATTAAAAGCAATCTATTTCAAAACATTTTCAAAAGTTTTTATTTGATGTTACCTCTCCCCCAAACTTAAACTAAACAGTGACCTCACTGTTGACACATGGGAAAGGCAACGACTGACTCATCAAAAAGTTTTCAAAAACAGAACAGAAAATAAAAACCTAAGCTAGACTCGATCCTAAAGGCAAAGTGTGTCAAGACATACCATCAGGCCTTGAACCTCTTGCTTCTCCTCAGAGCAGAGTCAGCTTCCTTCTTTGTTCTCTTATCTTCCTTTCTTGCTCTTTCTTCTTCATCAGTCTCGTCTTCTAATGGTTGATTTGGCTCAGGAACAGCTTCCTCAGGCTTATCAGCAGTTGCCTGTGGTGCATCTTTCTTTCTTGTTGTTCTCTTCCTTTTAGCAGTAGGAGTGGTCAAGATCTGATCCAGCTCCTCAGATGCAGCCTTATCCTTCATAGCCAAATGTCCTTGTGGAGGTGCATTATCAGGCTCATGCACTTCCTCCACTCCCAGAGTACCCTCCTGCAAAGGGGTATGCTTTGCAGCATCTGCACCCTTCAAAGGTGTGCCAGTACTTTTCTCTGGGTTTAGGTCTTGTCTGTCTGACCCAATATCTTCCTCTTCACTCTTCTTCACTCTTCTTTTCTTCAGACCAGTTGATTTCTTTCTCATGGGCGTCAGAATTTGCATCCCCCTCAATGTAGTCACTGTCAGCCCTCTCATAATGTTCATCTTCCTCATCGTCCAAAGCTACATCCTGGTTCTCACCAATTTGTGGTGAGGCAGGAGTTTTCTCCATTGGTTCAGCATGGGCTTCCTTCTCTTCCACTACCACCTCAGTTGGTAGCTTCTTCTTCTTGTGACTCTTCTTCTTTTTCTTCTTTTCTTTCTTCTTCTCTTCTTCCTTCTTTTCTTCCACAGCTTCCTCTTCCACAATAACCTTTTCAATAGTTGCCTTCCTCAATTTCTTCTTTTTCTTCTTTTGCTGCTTGCTGGAGCTCTCAGGCACGTCAGTGGTTTCCTTTTCTTTAGGCAAGTCCGGATTGAACTCACCCAAGATCTCCATTGAGAATGCAGGTGCCCTCATGTAATCAAAGTTTGGAAAATGGAGGGACAAGTTGCTGATGTACCAAGCATGGGTATCAGCGCTCCTCAACCAAAACCTCTGCATATCCCTTCTCAATTCGGATAGCAGGTCTTTTTCTCCAGAAGCACTAGCACCAGGTGTGCTAGGCTTAGCAACAGGCAACTCTTGACTTGCCTTTCTTCCAGTGTTTCCCTTGATCAGCGTTCTAATAGCCTTGGCGTCAAACCCAGCCACAGGCTTCTTCACTTCATCTCCCATCCTATAGGGAACTACTTGCTTCTTGCACAGAGCAGTAATGAGACAAGGGAAGTATAGCATACCTTCCCTAGTTGAACACTTCTGGATCTCATCAGATATGATCCTCCCAACATTTATTGGCTGCTTCTCAATGATGCAGTGCAGCAGGATTAGTCTTGATTTACTCACAGTATCATTGTGAGTTGTTGGGATGATGCTGTGCTTTAAAAATTGGTACCAAACCTTTGGTACAGGCTTCAGGTTCATCCTCTGAACAGTCTTTTCATTCTCACCTACTCCTAGATTCCATTCAGTTCCAAGAATAGTGAGATTCAGCATTATCTCCTCCAGTTGTTCTTCATCGATGGAGTCAAGGATAGCAGAATAGGCATCCTCTGATACGTCAATGCCATAGAACCAGTTAATGTTCGCGTCTGAATAGAGGATTGCTTTTCCTCGCACCATAACTTCTCTTCTCTTCTGGTGAATGTTGGTAAGATTGGAGTAGAACTCCTTCACCAATTGAGTGTTGTAACTTGAGGGGTGTGCAGCAAACTTCTGCCACTTGAGAGAATGGATGATCATCTCAAGGTCTTCACGTATCTCCAAACGCTCAAAATCAGCGTTGAAGATGAATCCACGTTCAGTATGGATTTGCTTGGAGTTGAAAACTTCATAGCGTTCAGCAGCGTCGCTATTCACAAAAACATCATAATCTGCTTCGTCTTCAGACATGGCAGCAGTTATCACTTGCCTCTTTCCAGTTGACATGATTGCGTGATAAGGATTGATGAAACGGTGGGGTGTTTTGAAAGGTAAGGGTTTGTAGAATTTGTTTGCAGAGAGTAGAGTGAGTAGTAGGTTTAGAAAGTTTGTTTGTAAAGGGGTTTTATGAGTGATAAGGGTTGGTTTATATAGAAGGTAATGGGTGGTTATATTTTTGGTACGGATATTGATGGAAAAGATATGGAAAAGTTTTATGGACGTTGGGATAATGATGAATGATGGCGGATGATGTGGGTTTAACCGTTGGAAAACCGGTTTACACGCTAAATCAACGCAACGGCTAGTTTAGCGCGTGATATCACTTTGTCTGCCAAATGCCACGTGGTAACGTCTGATAACTAATGACTCATCATTCCAGCTTCCTGTTGATAACCTCTGGCATGCCTCATCCTCAGGACTCAGTCAAGTCCTCAAAACTTCAATTCTTCTTCTTTGGTTCATCTGGTTGGCATAAAACTTAAGAATGGTGCCAGTCACCGTATCTGTCATCACTCAGCCAACTAGACAAAGGCAACTACAGATAACTAGTGCCTTGCCTCCTAACAGCAATCTATTTTCACACATTACCTGAAATTAATACAACTAAAAACAACAAAAATTATTAGAATGCTGGGTTGCCTCCCAGCAAGCGCTTGGTTTCAGAAAGTCCTCAGCCGGACTTGTAAAATCATGATTAAGAATCATCAAGGGTGGTGGTGACTCTCTTCCTTGAGTCATCACCCCAATAGCTTTTAACTCTCTGACCATTTACTTTAAATTCTTTACCACTTGTTTCATCAAGAAGGTCAACAGCACCATAAGGATAAATTTTCAAAAGTTTGAATGGTCCTAACCATCTTGATTTTAGTTTACCAGGAAACAACTTAAGCCTAGAGTTGTAGAGCAACACATACTGACCCTCTACCAACTCTCTCTTTTGAATCTTTTTGTCATGTCAGGCTTTAGTTCTTTCCTTGTACAATTCAGCATTTTCATAAGAAAACAACCTATGTTCCTCCAACTCAGACAGTTGCAAAAGTCTTGCCTAACCAGAAGCTTTAAAATCAAAATTAAGTTTCTTAGTAGCCCAAAAGGCTCTGCATTGAAGCTCTATTGGTAAGTGGCAAGCCTTTCCAAAAACTAATCTAAATGGGGACATTCCCAAAGGTGTTTTAAAAGCAGTTCTGTAGGCCCACAGAGCATTATCTAACAGTTTTGACCAATCTTTTCTTGATGGATTAACCATCTTTTCTAAAATTCTTTTAATTTCTCTGTTAGACAACTCTGCCTGCCCACTTGTCTGTGGATGATAAGCAGTGGCAATCCTATGTCTCACACCATATTTGGCCAGCAACTCCTCAAAAATTTTGTTACAAAAATGTGAGCCTTCATCACTGATAATTGCTCTAGGAGTGCCAAATCTAGTGAAGATATTTTTCTTTAAAAATTTAGTCACCACTCTTGCATCATTGGTGGGGCTTGCAATTGCCTCCACCCACTTGGACACATAGTCTACAGCAACTAATATATATAGATTACCAAAAGACTGAGGAAATGGTCCCATGAAATCAATACCCCAAACATCAAATAATTCAATTTCTAAAATGTTTGTAAGAGGCATCTCTTGTCTTTTGGACACATTTCCACTTCTTTGGCATCTATCACAGTGCTTCACAAAGTTATATGAATCTTTGAACAAAGATGGCCAATAATAGCCACATTGAAGCACCTTGGTAGCAGTCCTTTCACTTGCATAATGTCCACCATAAGGTGAAGCATGGCAATGTGATAAGATCTGTCTTGCCTCTTCCTCTACCACACATCTTCTCATTATCTGATCAGCACATTTTTTGTATAAAAAGGGTTCATCCCAAAAATAATGTTTCATTTGAGACAAAAATGTTTTCTTTTGTTGAAAATTAAAATCAGGGGATAAGTGCTTTCCAACCAGATAATTTACAATGTCAGCATACCAAGGTGTCTTATCAGTAGTTATCATTAGGAGTTGTTCATCAGGAAATTGTTCTTTAATTACATACCTGTCAGAGTTTTGCACTTCTTCAGGTAGTCTAGACAAATGATCAGCAACCTGATTTTCAACACCCTTCTTGTCTCTAATCTCTAGATCAAATTCTTGCAGCAGCAATACCCATCTGATAAGTCTTGGTTTAGCATCCTTCTTTGTGAGTAGATACTTGATAGCTGAATGATCTGTGTACACCACCACCTTTGTACCAACAAGATATGATCTGAATTTGTCAAAGGCATACACAACTGCCAATAACTCCTTCTCTATAGTAGTGTAGTTCAGCTGAGTTTCTGTCAATGTTCTGCTGGTGTAGTAGATAGAATGGAAAGCTTTGTCATACCTCTGACCCAACACAGCTCCAATGGCAAAGTCACTACCATCACACATCAATTCAAATGGTTTTGTCCAGTCAGGAGCTACAATTATAGGTGTTGTGATCAGAGCAGTCTTCAATGTTTCAAAGGCCTTGTGACACTCCTCAGAAAATTGAAATGGCACATCATGCTGTAGCAGTTGACATAAAGGCTTTGTAATCTTGGAAAAATCCTTGATAAACCTTCTATAGAATCCAGCATGTCCTAGAAAACTTCTGAATCTTTAACATTTGTTGGTGGAGGCAACTTCTCAATCACTTCCACTTTAGCTTTATCCACTTCTAATCCCTTCTTAGAAATCCTATGACCCAATACAATTCCTTCTTTTACCATGAAGTGACACTTCTCCCAGTTCAGCACCAGATTACTCTCTTCACACCTTGTCAAAACCAATTCCAAGTTGTCCAAGCATCCTTGAAATGACTCTCCAAAGACAGAAAAATCATCCATGAATACTTCCATAGCAGATTCAATCAAATCAGAGAATAATGCCATCATACATCTCTGAAAAGTAGCAGGGGCATTACATAATCCAAATGGCATCCTCCTAAAGGCAAAGGTACCATAGGGACATGTGAAAGTAGTCTTCTCTTGATCTTCAGGAGCTATAGCTATCTGATTATAACCAGAATATCCATCAAGGAAGCAATAGAATTCCTTGCCTGCCAATCTATCCAACATCTGATCAATGAATGGCAGAGGAAAATGATCTTTCCTTGTGGCCTTGTTAAGCTTTCTATAGTCCATACATATCTTCCATCCTGTTACAGCTCTGGTGGGGATTAACTCATTCTTCTCATTGGCAACTACTGTCATGCCTCCCTTCTTAGGAACACATTGAACTGGACTAACCCACACACTATCAGAGATAGGATAAACAATACCAGCATCTAACCATTTGATTATCTCCTTCTTCACTACCTCCTTCATAATGGGGTTCAGTCTTCTTTGACATTCAACACTATTCTTAGCATTTTCTTCAAGTAAAATTATGTGCATACAAACAGTAGGACTTATACCTTTGATGTCTGCCATTTGCCAAGCTATGGCTCTCTTGTATCTTCTCAGCAACAATATCAGGCTCTCCTCCTGCTTGTTAGTCAAATCAGCAGAAATGATAACAGGCAACTGCTGACTTGTCTCCAGAAATGCATACTTCAAATGTGAAGGTAATTGTTTCAATTCTAAAGCAGGTGGCTTCAAAACTAAAGGAATGTTATCCTTTTTAGCATCAGGTGGTATTTCCAATACTTCATATCTTCCAGCCCATTTGACAATGGACTTTTCCTTTGTAACTTCATCATCTACCAATTCCTTGTCTTCATAAGGAAAGGGAATCTTCTTCAAATGATCAGAATCTTTCATGAATTGCTTGTGTAACAGAGAATCCCAACTTTGCAGTTGTGATACAACCTCCAACTTCTCAGTAGGAAACTTCATAGCATTGAGAATGTTGAACTTGACTTCTTGGTTGTTAACTCTCATGGTCACTTCTCCTTTCTCAACATCAATCAATGTTCTTCCAGTAGCAAGGAATGGTCTTCCCAAAAGTATGGCAGTATCTTCATCAGCAGTGAAGTCCATAATGATAAAATCAGCAGGGAAGACAAATTTGTCAACCCTAACCAGAACATCTTCAATCTTCCCTTGTGGGTAGCATATGCTTCTGTCAGCTAGTTGAAGAGTAATGGTTGTTGGTCTAGCAGCACCAATACCCAACTTGTTGAAAACAGATAAGGGCATTAGGTTAATGCTTGCTCCTAGGTCACATAGAGCTTGACCTACATGTACATCTCCAATGGTGCAGGGTATTGTAAAGATACCAGGATCTTTCAACTTTGGTGGTAACTTACCCTAAACCATTTGGCTACACTCTTGTGTAAGTGCCACAATCTCGAACTCACCAATCCTCTTCCTCTTTGTTAGCACATCCTTCATGAACTTTGAGTAATTAGGCATCTGCTGAATTGCCTCTATGAGTGGTATGTTGATATGCAGTTGCTTCATCATCTTAATGAATTTGTTGTACTGTTGCTCTTCTTTAGCTTTTCTCAGCCTTTGAGGAAATGGAGGAGGTGGTCTCTCATTCATTAGCTTCTGAACATCAATAGGACAAGGGTCTGGAGGTAATGTCATATCAATGTCAGCCATAGTTTTATCAGGCCTCGCCTTCTTCTGTGGTACTTCAGTCTTCTGTTTGGTTGTAACTTCAAGAGGTAACTTTTGGCTTGCCTGTTGAATATCGTCATTCACATGTGCAGAGGCAACTTGTGTCTTGCCTTCTGTAGCCAGTTAAGGCATCTTGGGGCCTTCATACTCTGTTCCACTTCTCAATGAAATAGCTTTGCATGTCTCCTTTCCTTTATCTTGGGAAGTAGAAGCAGGGGTCTCAGTGGCACTCGGTAGTGAACCACTAGCTCTTGAAGTTAAGGCAGTTGCAATCTGCCCCATTTGTGTTTCTAAATTCTTGATACTAACCCTTTGGGCAGTAATCTGATTCTTTGTCTCAGCAGCAAAATTCTTGGTCTCTTGCATAAATGCTTTCAGAATGCCTTCCAATTGATTAGTGTTGGCAACTGGAGGCGTCGCCTTTTGCTGATTGTTGGACCAAGAAAAATTAGGATGGTTCTTTCAATTGGGATTGTAAGTGTTGCTATATGGGCTGTTGTTCCTAGCCACATAGTTTACACTTGCAGGATTTGCAGGACAATCCTCAAACAGATGAGCATTAGCACAATACACACATGAAACTTCAGTTGCACTTGTCAATGCTTTAGCTGTTTCAGTAGCAGGCTTCTCTCGAGCAATAAGCAAATTTTTCAACATGGTATGCATAGAAGCTATCTGAGCAGCTAGTGCAGTAGTTTCACTAACTTCATGCATTCCAGCAGCCTTCTTGGTAGGTTGAGGGTTAGCCCTCACAGTTGGCCACTAATAAGTGTTAGCAGTTATGCTCTCGATCAGCTCAAAACCATCAGTATAAGACTTTGACAATAGGGATCCACCAGCAGATGCATCTAGCATATTCCTTGAAGCAGGTACCAACCCATTATAGAATGTCTCAAGTTGGATACACACAGGAATACCATGGTGTGGACATTGTCTCAGCATCTCTTTGAATCTCTCTCAAGCATCAAACAAAGTCTCATCTTCTCCTTGTCTGAATGAAGTGATTTCATTCCTCATCTTTGCATTCTTGACAGGAGGAAAGTATTTGGCTAAAAACTTCTCAGCTAGAGTATTCCAATAATTCCAGGCTAAAAACTTCTCTGTTAAGCCAACTCTTTGCTCTATCCCTTAATGAATAAGGAAAGAGTCTCAGCTTGAAAGCGTCATCAGTAATTCCAGGAATCTTAAAGTTACTTGCCACCTCCAAGAATTGTCTAAGGTGCAAGTGAGGATCATCAGTAGCAACTCCACTAAACTGGCCAATGGTCTGCAACATCTGGAACATCATAGGCTTGAACTCGAACGCAGCAGTGGTAATCTCCTCTGTAACTATGCCAGTGTTCATAGAATTATGATCAAACACTGCATAATCCCTTATGCTTCTCCCTCTATCATTGGCAATGCCAATAATGTCAAGATTCTGAGGTTCAATAGGAGGGTTCTGCCCTCTAGCAGCTGGTTGTACTTCAGGATCAGCCATGGTTACTTCTTCTTCTGAACTAGAGCTAGAAGCTTGTACACTTGTTTCTTCATAAACCAGACTAGTACCAGAGTCTTGCCTCTGATTTCCTCTCGTATTTCTCCTACGAATTCTGAATGTTCTTTCTATCTCAGGATCTGGTCTGTATTCTGGTGTCAGCAATCTACGCATGCAATGTCAGAGCAAACCTGTAGATACACCACTTGACAGAAAAGATCAAATAACAACAAAAAACTAAAACTACAATAAATGAAAATGGAACTTAAAACCGTCTATTCCCCGGCAACGGCGCCAAAAACTTGATGGTTGGCAAATGTGATACGCAAGTATACGCAGTCAATCATAGCAAGTAATAAGTGAAAAGCGTGTCGAACCCACAGGGAATAGAATAAGGGTTATACATTCCAAGTTCAAATAAAGTGTTTAGCCTACTGAAATGGTAACAAAACATAAATAATTTTTAACACAATAAATAAAATAGCAGTTATATAAAGTGATGGTTGAAAACAAGAATAAAAGGGTAGCTGAGATTAAGATCCATTTAACACATGAACGAAGCATAGTGAATGATAACTACTGTCGTGCCATCTGTGAGCAAGATTGCCTTGTGGTGTATGTCTACATCGTTAGATATTAAAATGGGGTATAATGAACTGGCTCTGTCGAGGTTACTATTAATCCCATTAGAGTTCAGAAAAGCTCGTGCTTGATCCCACTAAGGCCCTTAACTTATCCATAAGAAAAGGTAGGGATTACATGTCTGCTCCCACTTAACCTTATTAACTTTATTATTTCCATTAACATGCTAGATGTCTCTACACATGCAACTTGTATTTAAATCTAAGTTGATCAGTCAAAGAAATAAATGTATTTTCTTAAAAACATAAAGTTAAAGATGACACAAGAACAATCATTCATTCACATAAATACTTCATTCATTATATTAAACTTCACATAATCTCAACTACAAAGAGTTTAGCTCAGAATGAGCATAGAAACAACAACAATAATAACAAGTAAAGTAGTGATACCCATTACAATGCAATAGATACTCCTACAGACACTGTCGTGCCTCTCGTTATCACCGGTCGCCTCCTGCGACGGAATAGCTCTTCAAACGGCGCAGCGACTCTTCTTCTTCTCAGATCTATTCTCTAAGTTTCAAGCATACATTTTTAGGTTTAGGAACGTGTATTTATAGGACAATCCTTCTTGGATCGGGTGCAACCTTAATTGTGACTACTAGGCCCAAGGAATAAAGGATATTCCATTTGCAAGGACCACTTAATCATAGTACAATCATTTGTGATGCTGACAGCTGGCAAGCCAGCCAGTCATCCTTATCCTCCAAAGATGTCTTTCACAATGTTCTAGCACATTCTCAGTTTTGTCTTCTAGCAGCGCTTGACTTGTTGACTTGTACGGAACTCATTGTCTTGACAGTCATTATCAGTAGATGCCTTTTGATGACGATCCAGAACCAAATAACATGCCTTGACATAAGTTGCCTCTAAACTAACTCTTTTTCATCAAAATTACATATTTATTCCTAATACATAATTCTAGACTCAAAACTAAATAAACTAATGAAATTGCATTAAAATATGGTTTGATCACCATATTGGCAGGAAATAACTCATGAATAAAGGCCTAAATAACACACAAATAATGTGTCAACAGTAGCCCTCTCGAGGAATGGGCTGGGTCGGGCTCGCCCATATTAGACCGTCCCATTCAGGTTTTTTATGTCATTTTTATAAAAATAATATCAATATATAAATACATAAAAAATTATCATCTAATTGAAAATTTGTTCTAAAAAATATAGTATAATGTATAAGTTCAATAAAAATAGTTATATTTACCTAAAATTTTAATAAAAAATAATTTTATAATTTATTAATGCATATTTAGTGATGATGTAAAAATTATTTACATTTGGATACTATATCTCAATAAAATTAATAATTATGAAGAACTAATATATCAAAATCACTTAAAAAATCGAATAAATTGAAAAGGAAAAAAAAAAGAAAAAAAATTGGGTCGAGCCAGCCCGTAAGCCGACCGAACCAGATTTGATAAATAATGACCCAATGATAATTGGACCGGGCCAGTCTAACTCATTTATAGAATAAAGTCCAACAAACCAAATTGACCTGAGCCGGCCGATGTATTTGACAACTCTAATTTTGCATTTGAATTATCATACTCTGCCCATTGTATGTTGTTTGTTTTGTATGATAAACCATATTCTATGACTATCTGCACATCATTCGCATGAGTAGAAGATAAGTTGGACGAGATGAAGCTGTCCAGTGATCAACGTAGCATATTATCACATTATAGTCTTCTTTTTTATCGTTTTGTCGACGTTGTGTTCGCTAACATTTTGTTTATATGAATTACTAAACTGATAATCGAGTAATTTTGATCAAGTTCAAGTTTACTTCTAAAATAAATCTATTCAAAGTTATCAAAAAGATTAATTTTACCGTTCAAAAAAGAAAACTCAGAGATTAATTTTTGTTTTTTATAGTCTTGTTTAGATACTAATTAAGTAATTAAGTTCATATGAACAGATGATAAGAGATATCTTCCAACTTAATAAGAAGTCTTTGGTTTGAATTTAAACTTTGAGAGTGCAACTTTGACAAATTTTTGAGAAAGAACTTGGTCACTATGTCTTATCCAACTTAAAGAATTAATCTCTATAATCACACGCAGATATAGAAAAATTAATTGAGTAGTTAATCATAATCATAATATATCGCGAGTGAAACCTACATAATATTGGGGATGCATACACAATGCATTAACTAAACTACAAGTTAAACATGCATGCCCCCAAATATAATACAAATAAAAAGTCAAACATAACCAGTTGACAAATTTAAAAAACATACTCTCTCCGTACCACAATATATGTCGTTTTGGAAAAAAAATTTGTACCACAATATATGTCGTTTTACACTACTAATGTAACAATAATTTTGATCTTCCTACCCATGCATTTATATTCTTTTTACCAACAAAAATCACTACTCTCTCTCCAACTTTATTATTTTTCCATATACCAACAAAGAGAGAAAGAGTAAAAGAAGAAAAACATGTATAATTTTGACAAGATTCAAAGAAGTTACAAATTACTTAATATGCGTAAAAATGTCGGAACGACATATATTTTGGTACGGAGGGAGTAATAAAAATACATTTAAATCTTACACAAGAAAAATTATATGGAAATCAACTGAAAGTCAACAGTGGAAGCCAAGTGCATGTTAGTATGTTCTAATATTCATTATATCACCGACTACATTACTCTCTTTAATGATGATTAATTAATTGTAACATAGACATCTCTTCTGATGATGTGGTACGGAAAAGGATGAACTATAAGGTACCGTCCTTTTCTTGGAGAACAATTAAATGTATACCTTTCTATAATATGATCAATTAAATAAATATTGAACTTTTCCCGTTTTCTTAAGTGATAAAACTATATATCGTTTACCATTCTCATGAATTTAACTCAATTATTAAAAGATATTGCACATTTATATAGGGATTAGAGTTCGAACTCAGTATGTCCACTTATTCACTTTTTTAGTGTGGATTTCTAACCGTTAGACCACCTGACAAAAAAAAACCATCATTAACTTAAAAAAATATAAAATATCCAACAAATTGTTTTATTGAACTAGCTAGAATTAAAATAGTCATTAGTTTTAAGCCAGGGATATCTTTTACCTTACGTTCTACTAATTTGTTATATGCTAGATTATTAATATGGTGACTTGTTTTTTAAGCAAAACCTTCCATGTTAACTATACATTTAAATAAGGTTTCGTAAAAATTCACCAATTACTACTTGTAATATAATATAGAAGAGCTCATGATTGAGTGTTAATTATAGTGGAGTCCATAACAAAGTTGTTTGTTAATTATTAATATTGTTTTCTTCAAAATATTAACATATATAATATCCCCATGTGGTTTTACATCTCAAAAAACAGTGTTTGGAAGCTAGCCTATTTCTCACTCAAAAGTCAAATCTTAAATTAATCATCAACTAATTATTTAAATAATTAGAACATTTTACTTTTGGTTTAAGATAATGTTTGTACCATGTTGTTTTCACACATAATTTTATATGATATGCCTATAAACATCATTCAAAAAAAATCATTAGATTAGTTGAGGGTTTTTTTAGGTTTTAATTTTGATCATTATATTTTTAAATTCATAGTTCCACTTTCATTATAATGGTTATATTAAAAGAATGAAAATTAAAGGATTTTTTTATTTATTTAGATTGACCAAAATTGACATTAATTTGTCACCTTTATTTGTAGTCCGTAAAAATTAGCTCAACTAACAATATACTTAAATTGTTAGGCTGAATATTTTATGTTACTATCTAAATTCCAATTCAAAATCTTTTATTTATGTATGTGAATTTTCAGTCGGTAATTATCATATTCATCTATCTACAAACAACAAACTTATCTGAAAAATGATATGGTGTATTTGGCGTTGGCGTAATAATATTATTTGGAGAGGAGAATGTGTTAATATTTCTTCTATTTTAGATCATGTTAAATACATGTCATAGTTTTGGTTCATTATTGGTCGCTCGAAGAGCAATGCTTATGTATCTTTTGAGCATTGGTGGTAACCCTCTAGTTTGTTTACGGTGTATATAGAGGGTATTTATTTTTCATGAATTGTAAGGGCTGAATACCCCTTGTACTCTTTATAATTCATTTTTTTGCATATAAAAAAAAACAAATTGCAAATAAACAAAAACAAAATAATGTAATCAAAATTGCAAATAGTTATTTATGAACTTCAAGAAGAAAAGAAATATGAAATAAATGAAGCAAAATGGATCAACCAAATCGAGTATGAAATAGACATGAAAGATGAAAACATAGAAGCATGTGGGGAGCCCTCATGAAATGGGGACAATAGCCACAATTTGAGACTTGGAAATTTGCATGGTCATTTGGGATTTGAACGTTGCATGTGCCATCAATCTTCTCCGCGTCCAAATTTAAGAGATTGATGCAACCCTTTGGTTTATTTGGTCCCACTATAGTCACTTTGTTGGTCCATATAAATATTGAAAGCCTTTATAAATACTTGAGAAGAAATTGGTGTATGAAAAGATGTAGTGAGCAAGTCTTGAAAACGCTCAACAATAATATGTAGAAACGTGGATTAATATGGAGTTGATCCTTGCCAAAGGAAAAACTGTGTTCATAACATGTACATTGAAATAAAATTGGATCTATTTTGTACTTAAATTATAGTATTGAACTTAATAATAATATAAATGTGTATCTAACAATTAGTTCTTTAATCTTAACATTTTCTTCAATAATATGAAGAATATATTAATTTTAGTTTTTAATTTATCTTTGAATATTGAAACTAAAAACTAAACAAAATTAACGATTTATGTAGTGTCTATAGAAGTTAACGATTTATTTTTTATAGAAAAAATAAATCTCTTATCTTCTTCATAAGTTGTCAAACACAGTCCATTGAAACATTAACAATGTGTTTAGCATGATTCAATGCTTGTATGTAGCTCTTGCTCAATTTATTACTCCCTCCGGTCTTATATATAAGTGTCTAGATACATGCATTGTACAATGAATCTAAAAAGTAAAATTTCTTATATATAAGACCGGAAGGAGTATTTGTATTCTTAGTGCTAGCAAAAATACAATAATATTTCACTTAAAAAATTTATATTTGACTAGCGTCCGCACGGGCTCGGACCCGGACCCGTCTGTCCTCTTTTTCTTGTGCTAACATATATAAATTATAAACAATATATAGGTGCATGCCAAATTTTATTTTTTATTTAATTCAGTTTGGACGCTTTTAAATTAAGCTTGTATAGGTATATGATGATTTCCCTTACATAAACATCATAATTTACACTTCATAAATTTCAATTAATACATGAAAACTACAAATGAAATTGAAATAATCTTCAGTAAGAATATATAAAGAGGGTATCTCTTTTTAAAATGGCTTTTTCATTCATCCAATTTTACTCTTCTAAAACTACCGTTAATTTTTGTGTAGCTTATTTTCTTTCCTAGTTGTTATTAAAAAAAACACTAAATAGGTGGAAGTTGAAGTTAGTTACATATATTTGAAAAACAAAAAGTAATCACACTATGAAAATTATTATTACTAATGCAACACTAAGGATTGAGAAATTTGAGGGGACCAATGGCTTTAACATGGAGATAGAAAAATAAAAATGAAACGGAGGAATGAGGAACCATCCATCCACATTTTTGTATAATGCTCTGATCTTACTTTTTTTAACTTGCTTCTTTAACCAGTGTCCTCAGGGCACTAATTAGCATGATCCATACTAAAATGTTTAATAAATAGTAATTTTGTTCTTATTAAAGGTCAATGCACTTTATAGATTTATTAAAAAAATTGATATTTTTGGTCTTTATTACAGACTAAATACATCAATTTTGTAATTAATATTTAATCTTTATTACAAATCAAATATATTAATTTTTTAATAAATCTAAAAAATGCATAATCTTTTATAATAAACAAGAGAGTAATAGGTAGTGTCAAAATAGTTCCATGGTGCAATTACGTGCAAGCCTTTAGATAAATCATCATGACAAAATGGTAAAAGGCCCACAAAATTTAGTGTTCATATAAATGAAAGTGAATGAAGACAAACTCCGATCCATTGTTTATGTGGTGGCCCAAGCACAACCAAGTATGTCATGGTAGTATAGTAAATGCAATTTTGGTTTAATAGCAAAACAAGGTGCACACAAGTAAGTACTCACAAGTACATCACATGCATTGTCCATGACAAATCTCAGTGTTTGTCTAGACCAATTATGTAATGCACCTTTCAATATTGATCTTTTGGGCTATGCAAATCTTGTGAGAAATAAATATATTTGATCAAGTTCTCAATCATTCAAAATTTTTCCATGATCAACCTAACATGAACGGTAGTTTGATTATTGATAACATTCTTAGTTCATGGATTTTAAAACATATACATATACATGCCTTAATGGATATGCATGGCCCCTAATTCAGGCCTCCATTACTAGTTGGACCAACAAGTACTATTGATACTATGCATTATTTACATATATTGGATTGACATTGTCCTTTGTTCCTTTCCTTTTTTATGAATTTAGTTGGCATTCTAAATCAAACTAATTAAGATGCTCCATGAGCTCTTGTTTTGGTGGTTAAATTGTTGAAAGAGATAGGATTTTAGGAGGTAATTAAATTGTATTATATTATAATGGTATTTTTTAATTAAGAGTAAAAATGAAATAAAAAATAGGTTTTCACTCTTATAAAATGGTGGATTACAAATTGTCGAACTATATCGGTAAAATTTCATATTTATTGTGGGAAACAAAAAAACTATATCAAAACAAATTTGATGGATACACATTTGCTGCCGTCTATAAAACACACAATTTTAGATTTCGACCATTGATTTTGAAATCAAACGGTTCTAATTATTAAAAAGTAAAATAAACTATAAATAATTTCGAAAATCGATTTTAGATTGGATAGTCACAAAGAGTAACTGTGTAACACAATTAATGTGTCAAATCCAAATTAGATTAATTCATGCCTACATATAAAATATTAGGGTCTTGCTAACATATTAGTTATCATTTTCCAAAATATTATACCACCACAAACAACAACAACACCACCAAATTCAAAAAACTAAACTTCATATATATCATGGACAAACCTAAAGAAACACACATGGACAAACCTTCATTTTGATTTCAAAAACAGAAAGTATAATCTGTTAGTACATTAGTTCGAAATCACAAACAAATCTAAGTGTCTTTTTTATTTATCTATTTGATTCTCAAATTTGTTTTTAGGAACTAAATTTAGTAATTGAACTTGTTTTTTTTTTAACAATTTAGTATACAAAATAACTAAAAAAAATACATAAATATTTTTCCAATTTCGATACATTCAGAGACCAATGTAACAAGTCACACTTTCAAGAACATAATGGTAAACTTCTACAATGATGGAAAACTAGAGCTCAAAAAACTTCTAATCTAGAGAAAAGCTTCTAAGCCACTGAAAAATCTTTCCTACAAGATTCTAACCACTTGTCTCAACGCATTACTCTAGTCCTTCAACAACTAACTCACAAAAACAGTTTTTGTTATCATTAGGCAAAGTTTTCACACAAGTGACCTCTTTAATATCTAAATTCATGACAATTTCAAACAATATTATTGTATATATGAATAAATAATACAAATCAATCAATATTATATACATGAAAAGGTATAAACAAATACACCAATCAAAGTATGTATATTTTTTTCATCATGGATCTTGGAAATCTCAACTACAAATCTGATAACACAATTCATGGATCTTGGAAATGGTTGGGTGTTGCATATAGTATAAAATGGAGTTTCCATTGCTTGAACATGTCACATTCAGCTGGTTGCCAATCTGCTCAGTCTGCAGTTATAGTTTTTAGCAAACATCAGTGCACATTCAATTTCGTCAATTTTCAAATTATAACAAATGTCAACATGACAGTGTCGTATCTGATATATGTGTTTGTGTTCGTGCTGTATAGGGCTCAATGTGAAACAAAAATCAAGCATTTAGAATATAGTACATTCAGAATGTGAATAAAGATTTTTTTCATGGTGTCTTAATTTCTGATAAGTTATATGAAAAGGTATTTGCAAAATTGGTTACCAAGCAACTCAAATTCTTTTGATTGCAGCTCCATTTTGAAGTTGGGACACATGACAAATAATGACACCAAGAGCAGTGATCATTTGCATCAACGCCGCTTAGAAGCGCAACCAGACCAACAGTAAACCTGTCAAGTAAATAATTAGTATAAACTCGACTAAAGAAAAAGTCAAAATTACATAATGAAAATTTAGAAAAAATGCAGAATATTTTGCAGACTATTTACATACGCGATAAAGTATTGTAAGTGGCAGAGTGGACTTCTGCCACAATGTACTAAGATTCAGCCCTTATCTAACGATTTGTTGTCGGCTACAACACAACTATGTAGCACTGACACTTCAGATTGAAAGTGTGTTTAGTGTAAGTGTTTGTATATGTGTCGGTGCTTCATATCAGCATAAAACCAACAAGTCTACTTTCATATGCTTAAGCTTACCCAACAATTAACAGGATAAGAGCTAAAAGCCAAGAGATACACTGATAAATCTTGAATTTAGGTTTAACTGATGATGCAGGAGAATATGATGAAGTAGCATATCTTTGCTTAATCCATCCAAACTGAGGACGGATCAAAAACACGAATCCAAGAAGAAATCCGGAAAGAAACCCTCCAATATGAGCAAAGTTGTCAACATGTGGGAAAATTCCAACTGCTAGATTGATGACAATAATAGACACTAGAGTCAAGAGTGCTCCTAGCTGCACATTACAAAAGAATCTTAACCAAGTTAGTAATTTGCTTTCAAAAGCACAAATCTTATATTTACATGTCTGAAAGCATGCCTCCTAGTAAATTGACCAATTAGTAATGAGTTCTGAAAGCACAAAATCATATTATATTTGAAGAATCTGATAAGTACCCTTTTATCATAAATTGACCAATTAGTAATGAGTTCTGAAAGCATGCCTCCTAGTAAACCAAAAAGAGCACTTGAGGCACCAACTGAGATGCTTTGCTGAATGAATAGAGCAGAAAGCAAGCTACCTCCAAATCCAGATATTAAATATAGTACTCCAATAAGCACTGTAATATACAACTATATAATAGTTAACAATGAAATCACAAAACTATACTTCATAGAATACAAACTAAAAAAAGTACTCATGTCTTTTCTTATCAACGACACCAGACACAAGTACGGACACCAGACACAATACTGATACTAATGATAATCATCTTCTTACTATCTAGTTAGAGAGAAAAAGGTACATTAATTGCAAAATATTTGATGGATGGTTTTGAATGTGAGATACATACCAAACCCAAATTCTTGCTCAAGTCGAATTCCAACAAATAGAATGCCAAACATATTTGCCAATAGATGGAATACTCCACCATGTAACCACATACAAGTGATTAGGCGCCAACCTTGGTGTTTGTTAACCACTTTATCCACATCCAATGCCCCCATACTCCTTAACCTTTAACACAAATTATACAATTTTTAATCAAAGTAACTATACACAATACACTATCATAACATAATTATTTAAGATTTCTAATAATTTTAAGCATTGGTCCATTGTGGAGCACCTACGCGCATGCCTACCCTTACAATTTCAAGATGAAAACGTTTTATTTAATCATTTAACAAATCTATAAACTTTCAATAGAAGAAGAAGAAGAAGTAGAACGAAAACTCACGTCAACAATGAAGGTCCTAGAAGAGGATTCTCGCGGAAAGGCTGAAAGGAGAATCGACCAAAGATCCGTGCAATGCACGAGGCAGAGTTATTAGGACAATCATTGACATACATGGTGATGATGAACATAATCACATTGGCAATAACAAAGAAAGGAATTAACCAAGGAATCCATTTCTTAAAATGCTTCATTTCCTTGTACTCAATTATGGCTTCAACTTTTGTAGGCAAAGATTTGTTAATGTCCATTGTGTATATATGTTAAAGAATATGATCAATTCTTGAACTATTTTTGTGTCCAAATTATCAAACTCTAGGCATAGGAAAGTGGAAAATAATGCATGCAATGAATGTGGTAATTATTTGATATGAGTCAAAGATAATCTAAAACACTCACAATGAATTTGCTTAAGTCTAATTAAGAAAACTATTTGTTTAAATATTTTGTATTTAGCTTTTGTTTTCAATAACTACTACTTTGTTATTTAGTAGCTGATTTGGAAGATTGTACTTGAAGGTTCCTTGATTAAACAAGACTAGAACGTATCCAAAAGACGTGCCTTGGTTGGATCATAAAACAATGAAATAAATAAGTTTATGATATTTCACAATTGACATTTGGATGCTTTAGATTCTAGAAATTGAACTTTTGTCTCTTGATTTGTATGATGATGACATGTATAAAGATACATAGGAAGTGGTTTAAAGTTGTAATATGGCTTATTCCTTAATGACACCAAATAACAAACAACGTTTTTGTTTGGTTGACCAGATAATAATATTTTATATAGTGGGAACAATGAAACAGATCATATTAAATCTTAATTCAATTTTTTAATTAATAGAAATATATTAAAAAATTTCTACCAAAAAAAAAATATATTAAAAATGTAGGGATATAATATATGTTTGTTATCTAATAAAAAAAAATATGGTTCCATGAGTTTAGCTCAATTGGTTGGACATATTGATTGCACGAAAGTATTCGAACCTGGATATACACTTATTTTACTTTTAAAGGGTAAATTTCTAGCCACTAGGTTACCTGACAAAAAAAATATGTTTTGTTATCTAAGAAGAGTGTCAACTTAATGGTAAAAATTTATTTTATAACTTTAAAATGTCAAATTTTTTACAAATGATAATATGTAAAAATATTTTATATTATCAACGTAAAAAGAAAGTGATGTCACCTTTATTTTAGTATATATATGCCTTGGAAATTTGGAATTAATTTTAGCCAAGTTCTATTTATGATTTTGTGTAGAAGCTGTTTGCAGTCTGCACTCTCTTGGAATCAGCTGGCCGATATGGGGCTGGCTATGAGCAATTTTTGTTTTTGCAGAACGCATGCCATTCATATATTAAATTTTAAAACGAAATATTTGTACAACAAAAACTTATTGTTAATTGTTTTCTGTTTGCATCTTTATAAAATGTGTGTAAACTGTAAAGTAAAGTAAAGTAAAGTGTATAAAATAAAAAGTAGGTAAAAGATAAACATGTATATGTTGTTGGTGCATAAAATTTAGTTCAATTGATAAAAAAAATTGATATTGTTAGGTTATATTTTATGATTGGGGGTTTGAAATTTGGTTTTCCCACTTTGCATGTGAGTTTTCAACAATTTGTCATTTTTTCTATCTAGGTAAAAAAAAATATATGTTGTCAAATACTGTCAATTTTGTTCATGATTAAAGTTCAAATTCTAATTTTTTTACTCTGCATGTGTGAGTTTATAATGATTTGTCATTTCATCTACATCAATCAAACCTTATTCCACTAAGTGGGATCGGCTACATGAAATCAAACGACACTATACTAAACTATTATACCCTCTGGTGTTATATATAAGACAATTTTAATTTTGTAGATTCATTGTAAAATAGATGTATCTAGACAATAATATTGTCTACATACATCCATTTTATAATGTAACAAAAAAATAAAATGTTTCTTATATATAGGACCGGAGGAAGGAAAAATCATGTTTTCCTCTATAATTTCCCTTATAGTTTTTCTAGGTGTAAGGTGTACCCCTACTGCTAGTGATCTGACTCCCCTGCATCGATCCGATCGACTCTCCCAACTACATAATTCACTGGTTTTCTCTTTAGATGTTCAAATCACCTAAGTCTAATTTCTACTATTTTCTCTACTATAACATATTTAAATTGAAACCTTGCATGTAAAAGATATCGTTTATAAATTCATGTAATTGATTTGGTAATAATCATTTGTATTTTTACTGCAAAGAAAGAGTAAAATTTACTTTTAATATTATAATTTTTTAGTAGGATAATACCATATAATTTAAAAAGTGTATATTATATAAAAATTTCGTTTTGTCTTAAGAACTTACTTTTGATGAGTAACTCAACGTGTAAATTTTGGCTTAGAAAAAAACTCTTTCATTTTTTATGGATAAATTATCTTTTATCTCTTGTAAAATAGACCAAAATTATTTTACTTACTGTAAAAAACTTGTTACTTGACAGTTTATCCTCTGTAATATAAAATTTTATGTTTTGCCCCCTTGCACTCAGTCAACTATAATATAATTTACGACAGTTTAAAACCCTTTCTAAAATTATATTTTGTGGCGGTTTTTTGTGACGGTTTAAAACCCTCGTTAAAATTATATTTTAAGGCAGTTTTTTATTGCGGCGGATGTGTTTTGCAGTGGTTTTATTATGGTTGACTTGAGTCTAGGGGAGTGAAGCACAAAATCTTATACTACAGAGGGTAAAACAACAAAAAAAAATTCTAAAAAGATAAAACAACTTTGGCCTATTTTACAAGAGATAAAAAATAATTAACCTTCCTTTTCCTTTATAAAAAAAAAGGTAATTAACCTTTATTTTTGCTCTGAGTAAAACAATAGTTCAAGCCAAATAGCCAAATCCATTACTGATTTTTGGATCAAAATATGTCTAGGGGGGTTATTCAATTGGGATTTCGATGGATTTTAAAAGACTTTAAAGAATTTTTTATGATAAAAAAGTCTTGTGTTATTCAATCAAGACTTTTTAAAAAAGTAAGTAAATCTTGTGTTATTCAATCAAGACTTTTATAAAAAATAAGCAAAAATTTTTTAAACAAGTCTATCAAAATCTCACAGAATCAATATAATCTCACAAAGTCTTTTAAAATTTTCAAGACTTTTTTATCATAAAAAAGTCTTTTAAAATCCATTGAAATCCCAATTGAATAACCCCCTAATTTTTGTGGTTTGTTTGGAAGTTAGCAAGAAAATAAGAGAAGAAATAGATAATAGGAAAGGAGAAAATAAGTAGAAACTTTGATTTTTCCTAGTTTGGATAACAATATGAAAATGGGCTAGAAAAGAAAATGCATAGGCCTGTTGGTGTTTATTTTGTGGATGGGTCCGTTGGGTTGTAACTTGTACCAAATCTTACAAAATAAGACTACAAATTTCTCCCTCCCATCCCCAAATTCATAAATTTCTCTTCCCTCTCAACACTTCTCTATTACCTTCTAAAATTTAAACTTATCCTTTAATTTCATGTGAGAATATCTCTGCAATCCGAATTTTGTGGAGGTTTATTGGTTCGAATTATAGAATTTGAACTTTGTAGCTAATTTGAATTTTGGTGTTTGTTTCGTTAGTTTGAAATTTTATTTGTTTATTTTTGTTGGTGGTGGATTGTATAGTTTTGTTACTTGCTTTCACTAGATCTATTTAGTTGTTTGGTTGATGTGCCGAATTCGAATCAAATTTTGAGTACATAATCTAGACCGTTTGATTGAGATCGAGACAGTCTAGATCAGACTTTCATAAGAAACATATATGGATTGGGTGCAGTCAGAGAGATCAAGACCATTCGATTGAGACGAACAATTCATATTTAGGGTCTGTTTGGTTCAACCGAGGGGGAAGGGTGGGGAGGGGAGGGATTTTTAAGGAGGTGAAGCGAGAGAAAATATAATTTATTATGTTGACAAAATTACCCTCACTTTTTTCATTAAAATCCTAAATTATCCTTGTTGGAATATTAAAAATTTATGTTTTATTTTTTTGACAACAAAAAAATTTAAGTTTTCTACTCATTAGATTTTTTTTTTTAGTTATATATATCTTTTAAATTTTGAGTTTATACGGTTAAGGATAAAAAAGTAAATTAATTATTACCTCCCCTTCCATCTCCTCGTTAAAAAGTTGAACCAAACATAAAAATTTAAAATATTTACTCCTCTCCCTTCCAAAAACCCCAAACCTTAAAGACAAAAAATTTATATTTTAAAATATTAAATTTGTATTTAAATTTTAATCATTTAATTATAATCAAACGATAAGATCCACCAAATACATCTTACAAACTACAGCCAATCCATCTCCCAAAGGAACAAATACAAATTGTGATTTGTGAGTGTTGTTAAAATAGTTTTTCTTAAAGGTTTAAGGAGTTGCAAGTTGGCAATTGTCAATTGTAAAGCGCGTGAGAATATGGAAAATGCCATAGAAAAGTACATGTGCTGGACAGGTAGAGTCAAACCGTCCATGACTCAAAAAGAACATTCATTTACATCACTGCTCACGCGCTCGACATATTCCTTTCAACGTGAATAAGCAAAAAAATTTTTTGATGAATTGATTAAGCAAATGTATTAGAGTTGAAATTTATTTATTTTTAAATTGCGTTGTAATGTTTTTATCAATTGATTTAAGTTTATGAGACTTAAGTCTAAACATCAGTAAAGGTTCTCATCAAAATTTTGGTATATTTTATTTTTTGAAAGGATTTTGGTATATTTTAATGATTAATTAGGTTTAAGGTTAAATTGAAATGTCTGTTTGGTGTGCCGGATAAATAGAGACAAGATATGATAAGAAGCTGAATAATAAGATATGAAAGTGACAAGATTAACACATATCATGTCATGTGTTTGGTGCATACATGATAAGAAAAATAAAAAAGAGTAATTGGATAACCCAGCCAAAAATAAGGATTAAAATACCAAAGAATAATTGGATAGGCTTAATGGTAAGTTAAATTTATCCTTTTCTATTGGTGCACCAAACAACATATTAAAACAAGATTGAAAAACTTTAACATATCTTGTTTCTCTAACCTGCGCATCAAACAGGTCCTTAGAGTTAATATAGAGAAAAATTGAGATTTTTTGATCAAAATTGATAATTCTATGAATTAGTTTAGGACAATATTCAAAACTGAGATTTTTAGGAGTAAAATTAGTGTAAAATTGATTTTTTGTTCTAAACTGAAATTTTATCCGGAAACTTTAATTTTTTTAGCTCTGCCACTGTTCTCAGTGACTGGGATTCGAACTTTAGTACGTCTATTTATTCACTTTTATGTGGTAAAATTCTAACCACTAAGCTACTTGATAAAAAAAATATAGACTTCTCCCTCTAGTAATAATTATAAGAAGGAGAAAGTAAAATATGTGTCCTTAAAACACTGGCAAGTTGCTCCACAAGAGACTTGTTCTCCATTATATGATAAAAGTATAGTTGTTGTTTCAGAAACTGTCGATGTGCCAAAGACTTGGTCATATACAATGAGTCGAGCTTTGTCCACAGGAACATTGTTGAAATTTCGGAAAACCGAGTATGTTTTTAAGGGTTAAATATCGGAAAACCTTCACCTTTTATGTCCCACAAACTCTGTAACAGAAATTAGTTATAATTAACGGCGGTTGTTGGCGTTTTTGGGTGTTGGCTATAATTTTGCAAAAATCTATTTTATCACATGCTCTAGAAAATGCTGCCGCGTCTGAGTATGTTGTGTTCTGAAGGTTTTAGGCGCGTGCGCGTTTTTGTTATTTCTGAAGTATATCTTGAAGAAGATTTGTTTTAGAAATTATATTTTTTAAAGCACAGCTGGCACTGCTGCACGTGCGCCTTGTGTCACAAGTAATCTCTTGTGTGAAGATTTAATTCTAAAATATATCTCCTATATTTTAGGAATTATTTTATTTTTGCTGAAGACTTATTGGATATATTTTTGAAGACTTCTATTCTTTAGGAACAAGTCAAGCCCAGCATGAAGACTCTATATATACTTGTGTAAAACCTAATTAGGTTGGTGGGAATTTTATTGTGTTCACTAAAGCGTGTGTAATCCTTATTTTTACTTAGTGAACTTGTGAGCTTTTTCCTGTATCACGTTGATACATGCTAAGGACATAGGCTGTGTATTTTGTTTATTGTGAGATTGCTCCTAAGCTTGTAGGTACGGAGGCAATTCTGTGTTTGAGTATGCTCTCACCATAACAGTTGTTTGTTTGTATACAACACTTGTGTGTGTGTTGTTAGTAAGGAAGTAAGGCGAGGCGCCTTTGATCTAGGAGTTCCTAGATTGAGTTGCACGGGTAGTTGCTAGGTGAGGAGACGTAAACGGGGCGTTTACTGAGGTCTTTGAACTAGGGCTATTTTAGTGGATTCCTTCCTGGATATTGGTATCCCCCAGACTAGGGCAGTTGCGCCGAACTGGGTTAACAAACATCTGTGTTATTTACGTTTATGCTCTTTATCGTTTTTATTATTATCTGTGTTGTGCGTAGATGCTGTAGCGATTGCTAAAGCATCTTACTACTGAGCGACAGGAATATCAGCGGTGAAAACTTTATACGTATATGCTATGTGTTGGTAACCGTAAAACTAAAAATAATGAAAGATATTGAATTGGAATAGGATGCAGGGGAAGTGCTATAATGGACCATCTTCATCCGCGGTCCACCGTGACTCATGGTAGACCGTGCTCCGTGACAAATGTTAAATATTATCTGATATTCTAATGAATGTTGTTAATTATTCTTTAAAAATAAAATAACGATTTTTCTAGTTTTTACGTCTAAAAAATGACATGATTGACGTTAGTTTAATACAAGTTACATAGTTTTTTTTTAGATATAAATTAAATTGTCATTTCAATCGTAAAAAGAAAGATACCCATTGATTTATATTTCAAAACAACAATATTGATCCACAATTTTAAATACTCATCTACAATGTACCATTTGTAAAAAGAAAAATGCTAACAAGTGTATATGAAAACTTGTTAAGGAATCAAATATAATAAAAAAAATTAAAATTTGTACAATCAATTTATTTATTTATTTTTCTTAACTAGTCCATAATAGAATACTTCTTCCACTCTTTATTATAAGAGAAAATCTACTTTTTAAGTTCATTAAAAAGTTATGAATGAGACGCATAATTTAGTATAGCTTCATCACTTCATTGAACTTAAAAAATAAAAGTTTAATTACAGTTTTGATCTCCTATTTTCACTTATTTATGTAATTGATCCCTTTAATTTAAAATCACATAATTTTAGACTCTCAATCAGATTTTTATATTGCGTAAAAAATAATCAGATTTTTATTTTTAAAATGGTGATATAATATATTTTAAATGACATGGCATACAAACTTGATGTCTTGATGATGTAGCTTCATTTAGGAGGGTTCATTATTTCTATTTCATTAATAAAATTACAAAAATGAATAATTTCTAAAATTAAAGTTGAAGTTTTTAATGATTTTTTTGTTTGTAATGTTATACCTTTTGATCCTTCAATATCATTAGGTTGTATGTTAGATCATTTCCAATATATTAAATCATATTTTTCAAGTACAAAAATCTAATGGAGGAACTAAAAATAGTTGAATTTTTAATGGGAGGACTAGTTTTATGAAAGAGAGAAAATAGAGGCACTTATTAAGAAAAAAATAAACTTTCTCTTTATGCACAGTGGGCTATAGGCATAGGTCCGGGGTGCGACGAACTAGGGCCCATGCATGTAGTGAATCCTTTTTTTACGTTGAACTGTTTATAGTAATACTAGTTTTATAGAAGATACATATAACAAATTTTTATTAAACTTCGATCCAACCAGCAACCATTCACCTTTTCTCTTACAACTCAACAAAATTTCTTTTTTCACCTCTAACCTAGCGCTTTAACTTTCACACTCCACCATTTCATTTTTTTTACATCGGAAAACTAAACTGCTCCTGTTAGAAAACGATCTCCGAAGAAACACATATAGCAAAACCCAAAATTAAGAAGTAGAATTTATAAAAACATATATTTTCCTACCTCACATTTTTTTTTTGTATAGTAATATATATTGATTTCCAATTAAGATTGAATTCAAATTGATATTTCTTCTATTATACTGTACGTTGATTTCCACAAATGATTACATTTCTACTTTTTTTTTTAATATTTTAATTTCTGATTTTGTTATCATAAACTTTATCCTCCAAATCTATTATAAATTTCTTAACAACATATATTTGATTTTAATAAACATTACCCAAAATTTACAAATCTAGATCCTCTCTTGTTCTTCCTCTTATATGATACCGCCGAATTAAAAAATGCTATTATAGGTCAATGTGTCATATTTTTAATAGCGCTTCAATAAAAAACACTATTAAATGGACGCTATTAAGTTGTGCCGCTACCCCTTTTTGGATGGCAAAACCAATCCTCTTAAAAACTACATATTGAGACCTAGGTGATACTACATTGCTATGCATGATTCTTTGAACTCTTTTTAAAATATTCAGTCTCCGATGCTAGGAAATCAAAAGTGTCAAATGCAATGTATGAACGCATGTTGATTGTCAAAACACACTCGCTCATGTTTGAGTAGTTTACTTGAAGCAGCTTTGAGGGCCACATGTCCTTCAGTAAAATTCCAGTCGTTAATCTCACAAGTGGAAAAAACTTCAGTCAAGTCCACATATGCATGTTTCCCTCTTACCCATCCATACACCAAAACATCAGCCGGCCTCAATGTAGATCTCTCCTCCAGTGGGTCAGTGAGTCAGTTGACAGACGCCTCTTTCTCCATAGATACTTCTGCGCGCTTAAAAACATCAAAAAGAACATCCCAGACAAGGTCGTGTCTGTATTTGAAGCTTGGAAGCTCTCAACAATGAACTGCATGCTCCCCAAATTTATCCAAACATGCCTTACGACAAACAGGACACACCTCGTCAACAAGAAATAAAGGAAGGATTGTGCGAAACTCAATCAGGGTCATATGTTGGCCTAAACCATCAATGGGGATAGCTAGAAGAAAATCCTGAGCAAGGGTGACCTACAAACATTCATAAATTACTTTTTGTCTAGTGGTCAATTGAAAGGTAACTTCCACATCCTTAACAATTTTACTAAACAGGGTACTCGCCAAAACATGTTGGACTTTAGGGGGGACGGTGTCCTTTCTAGTGAAACTACTAAAGTCAAAAGTTTGAATTATATCACGGAAACCAGCCAAAACATTGTTAAAGTTTGAATCCATACTACATACTCCACTGTTTCTCAATATATGATCTTGCAACACTCAAGATTGAGCTCTGGAAGCCACAAAAACATATGAGGTTGCCTCTACTGCTGAGTACAACCCCAACCCCAAACCTTAATAGGTAAGAACACTATTCTCCATTGAAAGTCGCAAAGAAAGGACCTCCACCAACCACAATATCTTCAACCGCACCACGCAACTCTTTATCAAACAAAATAGATGCATCTTCCATGTGATTTGGTTGACACGTTCTTAGGCCGAAAAAAGGTTTGGAGATACCCATGCATGATCGGAGTAGAAGAAGCTCACTTTGCAGATCCCTCAACTTAGGAAGAAGATTCTTCATCAAATCAACAGGCCAAACAACTCTCTTCATGACCACCTTTCTTATAAAATATTTATCTCGACTAACAGCACCCCCGAGCAATTTCATCTAAATGTCAGCCTCTCAATGTCCAAAGAAAACAACCTCACACAAAATTTATTTTCATCACACAAAGGCCAAACTATTTCTTACGAATATTTAAATTAAGAACTCTCTTTTAAAATTGTTTTTTATTATCAATTACTCCGTCTATCCCATTATATAAACACTCTTTCAAAAAAAGTCTAGTTCCAAAATATAAACCCCTTTACAAATTACTAAGTGTATTTATGGAGTACTTTTTTTCTTACACATACCCCTAATTATTACTACTAAGTTACATTAGAATACAAAAAGTCAAATTTTTACACATATAAATAAAAAATAATTTGGTAAAATTTTCAAACAAACTAAACACAATAATTACATTATTAACATTTCTTAATAAACGTAATTTTAGTCAAATATGCTTATATAAAAAGAGTATCATTAAAGAGCAAAATAGATGACACATCCCTAAAGATCCATTTCCAGTTTTCCCACAACACAATTATAATCAACCGGCATGCAACTATGCTGCAATGTGCAAGCAGTGATATCCTCGTCATTCCAATACCATAACAGCGATTCCTCCCAAAAGCCGCCAATTTGGATTCTCTTAGCATACCCCACGTTCTCCACCAAGCGCGTGATTTACAAACTCCACCACCCCTTTTGATTTTTCTAACGTCTTTTTCTTTATTTTGTCATAATAATCAATATATAGTCATTATTATGGCCGGATGATAGTAACTAAAAATAATCGACTCATGGAATATTAATTGGTTTATTGATAATTGATATTGAAATTTGTAAGGAAGATATACAGTAAAAAATCTATTAATTAATAGAGTTGGGACTGGAGAAATTTATTAATTTAGAGAGTTATTAATTTATCGAAAAATTAATAATTATTAATTTAAAGAGTTTTTAATGATTTATGGCGTTACACGAAAGGAAGTACTTATGGCGTCAAACATTCATCACAACTTTATGATACAATACAAAAATACAACACCTGAGCTATTGGATGCAATAAGAAAAGTTAAAGATGAACTTCAAATGGACTTGAACTTTAAAAGAAAAAAGACAATTATTGAATTATATTTTAATAGAGTGTAATATATTTTTTTCACTTTATATGAATTATTAATTTATGATTTTCTTGGGACCGAAAATTACAAAGGGATCTCCCAAAAAAATATTATCTTATTATTTTATCGATTTTTTCAATTTTTTACATTAGCCCAAGTCGGGACCTGACAACTTTATTATTTTAGAGAGTTTATTAATTTACCGAGTATTAATTTAAAGAGATTCTACTGTAGTAGTTCAATCTTATGACTACTATTTAAATGAAAATTGAAACTATTTTATGTTACAATTTGTCTCAAAATCTAACTACTAGAACTCTATTATTTTAGGAATTAGAGTGAAAACCAATAAAAATAAATAATAATATACTCAATTTAAAAATTTTAGTTCAACTGACAAAATTGGAAAGTTATTAGGTTGAATCTGATATAGTTGTATTTGAATTTAATTTTAATCGATTACTCTTTCATCTAAAATAAAATAAAATAATCAACCCAAAAATGAAATACTACAAAATACAAATACTATTTTTATATTTTATACATCGAAAAAATAAATTGTCTCCGTCATAGTTTAATCACTGAATCTATCCACATCCAACTCGTATATTATCGGTTTATACCACATGAACTATCCTACCGCAAATACAAAATACTATTAACAATCTTAATAATTGGATTATCAAAAGAAAGTTCTTAATAATTGGACTTTTCAAACTCGAGAACCGCCAACGAAATTTCACTACTTTTCTTCGTTGTTCTCCCTATAAATTAATAACAATAATCATAGTTTATTATTTTATTATTCTCATCATCAATATTGTTATTCTTAACTCATTTCTATATCATAATATTCGCTTCGCATATTTCAATACCCATTTGGATCGTTAATTTTAGATCCACTTTGCAACACAAAAAAAAGCTTCACTTTTCTCAATTGGGTTTCTGTTTCTCTTCCAATTTTCTTCTTAGGGTTTTCATTTCCATGGCACCAAATGATCCCAAACAAACTACTCCTTCTAGTAGTACTGGTGGTGGCTTTTTTGCTTCTATTGCTTCAAGTTTATCCAATTTTGGCACTTCCATAACCAAATCTGTTAATGAGTATGAATCTTCTCACTCCAAAAATCCCTAACTTTTTTCAATTTATCACTTTTATTTGTAATTCGTTTATTTTGTGTTGAATTGCGTTGAAATAATCGATTTACCATTTGTTAGATCATTGAATTATTGTTGTTTTTGAATTTGGATGATTATCGTTGAAAATTAGGGTTTTTTGTTCATACTGATTAGATTTTAATTTTACTGTTTTGTGAAGTTTTTGTATTTTGAAGCTTTGCTGTTAGTTGATTTGTGGTTTGAAATGATTTGATTTGTTTCTTGAAGATTTTGGTAGTTTGATTTAGTTTCATGAGCTGATTAGTGAGATTTATCTTTTTTTTGATTGTTTGGTGATGTTGATTTTCAGTACTCCGAGTATTGAGGGATTAGAAGTTGTTAATCCAGAAGGAGGAACTGAAGATGCTGAAGAGGAAGCTAAAAAGGGACGATGGAAAGAAGAGGTATAATACAACTTATCGCCTATGAAGTACGGACACAAACATTGACACTGACACGCTGACATAGATAAAAATGATATAATTCAATGTAATTATAACTTATAGGTGTCATGTCAAGCACCGATGCATGTCCGACACCGGGACACGCCAAATCCGAGAAGTGTTCGTGCTTCACAGGTTATCGCCTATGAAGCAATGAAACAGACACCGAAAATGTTACTACCACTAAACTAACACGTTGACACCGATACTATTTTCAAAAAATTGAATAATTGAATGTAACTGACATGTGTCGATGTCGGACAGCGACATATGTAGACACCTGACACGTATTAAATCTGACGTTTCTGTACTATATTGGTTGTCATTTTAGAAGTTAGAGATGGGAATGTTCATATTGAAACATGTTGTTGTCAACCTTTATACTTTTGTCAAACTATGAGATCTGCAGTGCATGTTAAAGCGTGTTGTCTATTGCAGATTGCGAACAATAGCAATTTGTTTAAATTCTGCTATGCTACAATGCATAGTGCCAATCTACCTGTTATTTTTCGACACTTTGTACTAAATAGTGTACTGCAGTCTTGCAACAGTCTGTATTATTTCTGTAGTTTACTCCTCAAGTGTTCTTTTGTACATTACAGGAACGGGATAGTTACTGGAAAATGATGCAAAAGTATGTTGGGTCTGATATCACATCAATGGTGACACTTCCAGTTATAATTTTTGAGCCAATGACGATGCTACAAAAAATGGCCGAGGTCTGTGTTATATCACGTGTACTTTGTGGCGTTTGTTTTGAGCTGTTTACATTTGCACAAACTATATTAGTAAGTGTTCTATATGTAGAGATCTCATTAGTTGTTATGTAATTTTACAGCTTATGGAGTACTCTTACCTATTAGATATGGCAGATGAGACTGATGATCCATACATGAGACTTGTATATGCCTGTAAGCAACATTTCATAGTTCCCCCTCTCTGTCTCGCAGACATAAACACACATTTGTGCATACATTACATTACATTGCATGGAATATGACATTATAGATGATTTTTGCAGCATCGTTCTTTATATCTGTCTACTATGCTTATCAACGAACATGGAAGCCGTTCAATCCAATTCTTGGCGAGACTTATGAATTGGCAAACCATGGTGGCATGTCATTTATAGCAGAGCAGGTGTGTTTAACGTCCTGTTTATATCTCTTCCAAGTTCTTTCTTTAATAACATAATTTTCGCAGCTGTTTTGTGAGTCTCTTATATTAAGTATGATTCTTGTTTACTTGTGTTGACTTATAAAAAAAACTTGCTACAGGTTAGTCATCATCCTCCAATGAGTGCCGGACATGCTGAAAATGAACATTTCACTTATGATGTGACATCAAAACTGAAAACTAAATTTCTTGGCAACTCCGTTGATGTATATCCTGTTGGAAGGTAATACTTATTCTCCCTTTCGTCTGTTAAGTATGTTCCACATGTTTTACTACAATTCAATTTGTAGTTTATTTTCTAATGTTGAATATCTGCTTAAATTCATTTCTTTGGTAAGCATTTTCAAGTTGTTGTGTGCATACCTGACGTGTGGTTACTTACTTGGATGCAGAACACGTGTTACACTCAAAAGAGATGGTGTGACCCTTGATTTGGTGCCTCCACCTACAAAAGTAAGCAACTTGATTTTTGGACGAACTTGGATTGATTCACCAGGGGAGATGGTTCTGACCAATCTGACTACAGGGGACAAAGTTGTGCTGTATTTTCAACCGTGTGGCTGGTTCGGGTATGACTACTTTCTCCTAAAGTACTGCTACTAAAATACTGCTGGATACAATCACTTCACTCGTAACCTACAGTATTTGTAGTGGATGGATTCCATATTGTAGTCAGATTCTGTGTAAATATATTATTCAACTTAAGAGGCATTTACATTTTGCAGAGCTGGTCGATATGAAGTAGATGGATATGTGTATAACGCTGCTGAAGAGCCTAAGATTCTAATAACTGGTAAATGGAATGAGGCTTTGAGTTATCAAGCTTGTGACCCAGAAGGAGAACCACTTCCAGGCACTGAGATGAAAGAGGTTAGTAGTCAAACTCTTTCTTTCGTGTTATACTCATATAGATGATATGCTATTATTTAAAAGCATGCTCTTTATTCTTTAGATCTTTAGATTTTATCATTACAATTCTTCATGAAATTGTTATACAAATGTGTGAGTTCTTTCTCATTATGCCAACAAGTTTTGGATAAGTCGCTCATTTCTAAAGTTTGTTTGCAAATCATATGATGCTTAATGAGATTTCCTTTTATTGTTTTTGACACTTGCTTAATGAGATTTCTACTTTGCTGTTTTGTATTATTTTTAATTAATGCTTTTGGAGGCAATTAGATTTGGATTATGTGATAGGTTTAGTTCCCGTAACTGGATCGAATCCACTTATTGCTTAATGAGATTTCTACTTTGCTGTTTTGTATTATTTTTAATTAATGCTGTTGGAGGCAATTAGATTTGGATTATGTGATAGGCTTAGTTCCTGTAACTGGATCGAATCCACTTATTCTTACTGAAGTTAACTTTAATTTGATACAATTGAATTTTTAGTTATGGAAATCAGAAAATGAACATGAACTATATAAAGGGCCAGTTTGGATAAACATCCTAATTAAGTGGTTATAGGATAAACACTTGATATTCTTCTGAGTATATTAATACATTTCTTTACTCAAGTCTTAAGCTCTTCCTTTTTCATTGCACATAAAATTTATGATATTCAGGAGTTAATTTGCTATGTCACTACTCTGTATGATTACTTTTTTTGTTACGATGTCATCATTTCATGTTGTTCTTGAAACTCCTAATTTTTCTTGTAATCGTTGTTCCATTTTGTAGGTTTGGAGAGTTGCCGAGGTTCCTAAAAAGGACAAATTCCAATACACCTATTTTGCTCACAAGCTTAACAGCTTTGATACTGCTCCCAAGAAGTTGTTGCCATCTGATTCTCGTCTCCGTCCTGATAGATTGGCCCTCGAGAATGGTGACCTATCCGTGTCAGGCAACGAGAAGAGCAGGTAAATAACTACTATTCACCTTCTCCACAAACCAAACATGACAAAAGTGTTGATTGTTCTCTTACATTATGTGCACTTAAACTTACTTTTCACTTTTCAGTTTGGAGGAGAGGCAAAGAGCTGAGAAGAGAAACCGAGAGGCGAAGAACCAGAAGTTCATTCCTAGATGGTTTGATCTAACAGAGGAAGTAACTCCCACACCTTGGGGTGAATTGGAAGTTTACCAATACAATGGTAAATATACCGAACATCGTGCCGCTATAGATAGTTCTGATTCCATCGAAGAGCCTGACAGTAGACCGGAATTCAATCCTTGGCAATTTGCTAATTTGGAGGCTGAATAAAACATTCATGTGTAATTTTTTCTATTTTTTTTAACTGTCATGTTATTATAAGTTTGTAATGTATCTCTTATCTCTTATTTGAATGCCTAAAATTTGATATTGATTTTTGGGGTTGTGTTATGTTGTTGTAGCTTTTGATTAATTAAAATTAGTTATGCTAGTTCTATCCATTTTGCATGGATAAATGTTATTAGACAACTTGAACCATCTTCTTTGCTCCTTGTGACATTTATTTATATATTTTTATAATGTTAAGGTTAATATGGTGCAATGTTTTTAAAGATTACAATATTTTATTCAGACATAATAAAATACACTTAATCACCCATTATTTTCTTCAATGTCAGTTTTATAACATTTAAAATATATAAATGAATCCATATATTATTCTCATTTAGTAATAACATCTATATTTGTATATTCTTCCAAAAAAAAATAATCTACATTTGTATTTATAAAAGTTTATATTTTATTATGATCTTGAGTTTATATACACCTAGAAGATTATGGCTTGTTATGTTTGGCTATCAGTTTTGGATTTTGACAGAATTTTTGACTTGTTTTGATGCCTTCTATACTCCAGCTTTTCCAAAAACATCATTGTTGTATATGTTAAGTGTATTTCTGAAGCATATAAAGTATAAAAGTACATTTAGAATTTGAAGTATATAAAAAGAGTTATTTCATATGGTGTATAAATTTCTGATAATTCACATGATAATGTTTCAGCAAAGTTGGTTACCAAGAAAGTTAAAGCCTTTAGGTTTTACCAGAAGTAGTGATCATTTGCATAAACACCACTTTTTATATAAATTTGCTCTTAACTACACACTTCTTTTTTAAACAAGGATTCTATTTCTTCTTCATTTTCTTGTATTCAACTATGTATGTATGCAGCTTTGGAAAGCAATGGTGTATTTTTCTCCATTGACTTAAAGCAAATGAATTATGTTTAACAATATGGAGAGAGAAGAAGGAAAAAACAAATCAATATTTGAAAAAGCAGATGAATTTGCTTAAGCTTAATTAAGGGCACTATTTGTTTAGATATTTTGTAGTTAACTAATGTTTTCAGTAACTACTACTACTTATTTAGTAGCTGCTTTGGAATGTTGTGCTTGGAGAGGTTCCTTAATCCTTATTATCATCACTCATGAATTTAATGTTGCAAGGAATTTACATAAATAGCTAATGTTATTTAATACAACCATTTTTTAATTAATATGTAATTTTGGTAGCTTGTGACTTTGGTGAGGCCTTGTAGACGCGCATTTTTCCAAAATAAAAACTTATAGGTTCTCCTCTTATAGACACGCGAGTGCAGTTGTCTGAAGTGCGACCAAATACGCTAGTAGTGGTTAACCCTCAACTTTTTTTCTTGCTTGACTGAAAAGAGCTGGTGGATGCTTTGAACTAAGGCGACAAACTCGCTAGATGATATGGAGTTATGCTCTATTTGAGATAGATGTACTAATCTATCTGCTATGTTTTGAGTTTTCTTCGAGAGAAAGACTAATATGATTATTCATAATTTTGGAAAAACAAGGTTAATTCTCGTCTTTATTTTGACATATTAGATTATATTGAACATTTGTTATTTATTGAAATGAATCAATACTCTTTTCTCAAAAAAAGAAGTATACATTCATCAAAGAAAAAGATCAAAAGTAAATTTGAACATTGAAGAGTAGAAAGTACATAAAATTAGGAAGAAGTTGAGAGAGGAAAGAGAGGAATGGACCAAAGTGTACTTAGGCAAAGAAAGTGGAACACCAATGTTTTTTTTTAAGTAAGTGTTATTTGGCTAATTAGAACAAAATTATGATTTTAGTAATTAATAATAGTTTGTTACAAATTAACAGTTACAAAGCATTAGGATAAGGCTGGTCAATTTCCGAGTCTCACTATCATAATCTTCTTTCCTTCATTCACTTTCCTCTTCTCATGTCTATCCACACAAATTGTATTTTAAGTATTTCTTGACAAAAGATAAATAAATTTAAAAGAAATTAAATATTTGGGACTTTTTATGTCATCATAGGTCATTATATTTTCTTTCTGTTGACAAAATATTTATTTAAAAGAAATATTTGGGACTTTTTATGTGATATTTGAGACATCTTATTATTGAATGAGTTCTTGGTAAGGTTAATATTGAATGAGTTAAGAACATTTCTGTTTTCCTATTTCTAGTTTAATTGGAATATTTTACAAATGAATTATTTTATGAAACTAGTAATAAATGGATTAAATGTCAATGAAAAAACAAGGTCTACCACAATATATCATTTTATGTTTGTTTAGTGAAAAAAAAAAATCATTTTATGTTTGTTACCATATATATTTCATAAAATAATTATTACATAAGCTTTTCCGATGAATTTCTTAAATAATGATTAATCAAATATTATTACATAAGATTAATGTATCATACAATTTCTTCATAGATAGATTTTTGTTTAATATCCACATGTTCCCCGACGGAGATTAGTCATCGCTAACGACGGTAGAAACTTTATACCTATACCATGGTTATCCAATTTTTTTTGTTTAATACGCACAATCTTCTTTTAAATAAAGTTGACACAAAATTTAGACATTATAGCATTAATGAAAAGAAATTGAAATGAATAATAATAATAATAATAATATTGTTAAGAGATTAACTTTTACACATTCGATTCTTGTCAAAAAAAAAACTTTTACACATTCGATGATGCTGCAACAACATTCAAACAAATTATATTATCATGTCACATTTTCTCAAATAATTTTTAAAATATCTCTAGAAATATATATTTGGTGATAAATGCTTAAATGTATATAACAAATATTTACACCGAAAAATGCATAAAAAATAAATTTATTTATAATACTCCACGTGTCTGTCTCTGTAAGATAACTTAAATGGTAAGAGCTGATGGACATATAAGTTGAGTAGAGGATGTCCAAAAATTAATTCTTGACGGAAACTATTTATTTTTCCGATATAAAAAAAATACTCCATGTATCTCATAATAGTTGTCACATTTGCAACAAAAATTAAATTCCAAAATTGTTATTTTTAGTTTGCAATGCAAAATTAATTGATCTTTTTTAGCTTGTATATATACCAAATTATTATTCTCCACTTTATATTTATAACGATGACAATGATTATCTGTGTTGGAATGCAAACTATAGAAAACCTAGGTGTTAGCTAGACTCTCTTCACGTTGTGCATTTAATTAATATACTACCAAACATCTGAGATTATGTCCCTCCTGTGCAAATCTAAACTATTTTGATAAGGATTAATCTATTTTAATTATTTATTATATTCTTCGAGAGAGAGGAATTTTTGTATACACATTTTTGTTAAAATAAGAATTACTCTAATTGTTTTAAAATAAGTGTCGTTTGAGTTATATGTGCACATTATTTTTGATTAAAAGTAAATATTAATATATATGATGTTGTTAAATTTGTTTCGATAAATATTTTCAAAATATAATTTTTAGAATTTTGTATTAATACATAAGTAAAGATATTTGAGATCAAAGATGTGCATTGATATATGTAAACTAATCAATTGTGACGAGTGGCAGAGCCAGATAACTTACAGAGCCCGGGCAAAATCTTAAATTTAAACAGAAATTTCAGTTTTGAAATGAAAATTTTCAATTTTGAAAAAAAAAAAAATCAGTTTTGTCCTAAAGCGAATCTCTATTTTACTTTAAACTAATTCCTAAAACACCAAAAATTATACTTTGCAATGAAAAATCTCACTTTTGAACAAAAAACCCTCAATTTTGTCTTAATTTAATCTCTAAAAATATATTTTTTATCCTAAATTAACACCTACAGCACCAAAAAATTTGGACCGAGCCATGCACTAGTCCTGACAACCAATATGCTATATTCGCATGATTGTGACAGTTATTTTGAAACAGAAAGAATAATTATTTAGATCTTTTTGTTATGTTCAACGAACCACCTTCATACTATGTCATACCTATAATCTACTTAACTACTCCCTCCGTTTCAAAATAAATGTCATTCTAGCAACAAAAATTTATTTCTTTTTAAGTGTCATTTGATAAATTAAGATTATAAGTTGTCAAAAATAACCTTTTCAGTTCTCTCATTAACTCAAATTTAGAATTTTTATGAAATAGAAAATTTATTATTGGAGAGAGAGTGTGATTTATATAAGGTTAGAAATGGAAAAACAACACACAAACTACACTATGTTGATAGAAGAATTTTTTGCTAGAATGACATTTATTTTGAAGCGAAAGGAGTAACAAATGCTAAATATGTCCTTTGTAAGAACTTAAATATTTCATTCTTTTTTTCCCATGTTACCAAAAAACATACATCATAACATAAAATGAATTATCAAGAAAATTGAGTTAAAATGGTTAACAAATTTTATACTACAAAACGAATTTCAGAAAAATATGAATTTAATTCTTGGGTAAAATAACTTTTGAAATGTTTTACTTATATATTGAGTGAAATACCAAATTCCCCTCTGCAATTTCAAAATTTATCAAATACCCTGTTGAAATTTGGAAAAAGGCAAATACCTCCCTGAAATTGTAAAATGTCAATCAAATTGGCCCCTGCTCCATTTACTCAGTCTATTTTGATGACATGGTCGTTAACTGCATACGGATACTTGCTAACGTGATGCCACATCACATGAAGGAGAGGTAATTGACCAGGATACACCTCACAAGAGGGATAATTGACTAAAGAATTTGATATTTCACTCCTTATATATTACGACGAACTCTAAACTTTAAAGTCTCTTCATTTAAGAATGAGATAGTTAATAAAAAATAAAATTATTGAATAAAATTAATTTTTTGACAAATAATAATTGAATAAAATCATTAAATATTCTCTATATTTGATTTTCCTAGTTGGCAAATTGGGACAAGATGTGGCTAGAGTTAAGAAACAGATTCAATAATTAATGATGTTATGTGAATGAGAAGATAAGATGATGAAAAACCCTCCCAAATGAGTGGAGACTATGCCACTTGTTAAACAAACAACTAACATAAACCGAGTACTGAGTGGATCACCCCAAACATAAACTAACTTCTTACTTAACCTACTATACCCGGTTACTTACCGGTTAACGGTTACTCCCTTCTTCCTAGGATATCTGAAAATGGTCAAACGTTTGGAAAAAACAGTTACTTACTTGTCTCTTTTTTGAGGGGTTTAAGAACAACATAAAGCTGTCGTGGTTTTTCACGAGGTTTTTCCTTCATTCATTCTATCAATTTTCTCTTGCTTACATTCTTTTCATCTTTCAAAAGGGTATCCAAAAAATGTCTTTTTTTCTTGTTTTGTTTTGTTTTCATTTTTTTTTTGTGTAGAATGATTCAAAAGTTTCTATTTTTATGAGTGTTTTTTGTTTGTTCTTTACTTTTCTTCATCACTGTTTCTAATGGAGCCCACTTTCATCATTTTGTGTGTTACTTTTTTCTTCTTCTTCTTCAATTAGTATAGCAATTTGCATTAATCTCCCTCCAATTTATTTTCAAGGTTCATTCAAGATCTTTTAATCTTTTAATTTTAATTAATTTTTTAAGAATTTTGATCTCTCACTGGTAATAAATTTATAAATTTGTCAGGTATTGTCTCCTTAAAAGGGTCATCAAGGGTTTGAAGATCCACTTGGCAAATGTCTTGAATAAATAAATAAAATGATTTTATATGATATTACTAGTATTTCTGTATATTTTTTTCAGTGATTTTTGTTTTTTTGCTAATTGTTGGTGTTACTCTTAATTCTTGTAATATGATTATGTATTTTTTTTTTATCATTATGTAACAATTTTGGATTTTGTTTTATGAAAATCAACTAAAAATGCATTATTTATTTGATTTATCTTTTGTTCCTTTTGAAAATATTGTAGGGTATGTATCTGCTTCAGTTTCAAACAGGATAAGAGTTTCTTCAAAATGGGGTGAATAGTGAATACTAATTCTTCTAATGTCAATTTACATGTAAGCTTTCAATAATACCTTATCATAACTTTGAGTTTCAAGATTCTAGCAACTGCAAAATCCAAATGTCATTATCATACAACTCATTCCTAATGAGTTATTTCATGATATTGACATTTTCCTGTTAAATGTTTCAATGTTTGCTCTTATATTAAATTTCTTGTATGCAAACTTTCTCAACTATAAAATTGATGAATACTGATTAGGCGCATTAAGAAACTAGTTGTTTTGTTTGCCTTTGAGTTGAAACTAGTTTCTGAATATATGAATTAGGCCCCGTAACGGATTTTGCATAGGATTTAATTCATATACACTGTCAGCGTAAAGATTTTTTACACTATCGATTAACTATTGATTGATATTTCAATTTGATTATGCTGACAGGTTCTGATCTGTGGGGTGTCTACAAAACTCAAGGAAGCCGGTTTTATGTTATCTAATGACTTTTTCTTATAGGAATGATTTTCTGAGATATGGTTATGCAGAAGAGGTTGGATTATGGTTTTAATGGCTATCAAGTTCCTTCCGTTCCTAGAGCTTCAAGATCTCCTAGGGTAAGCAAATAATTTTCTTATACATTCCCAATTGACTTGTATTACGCTATGAAACACGGACACCAAACACTGAATGGTTGACGACATCTGTAATAATTTGAGAAAAATAAAGTAATCAATGTAATTACATGTGACGGTGTTAGACACTGACACGTTTGGATGCTGTATAGGTATTATGAATTGAGTTTCAACATTGTTATAATTCGAATGTATACATGTTTAGGGGAGGGGTACAATCCGAAAGAAACCTGAGAGCAATCAGATACAGGCATTTGATATTTTGGCTAGTGTAGCCGGCAATCTTTTACAGAAGAATCAGAGTTCCATTCTTGATAATGCTTCTTCTGCGAAAGATCCTCGCACTTTTTGTGGTATTAACATAAAGGAAAACAAACAAGAGAATCAACTAGGATCACTTAAGGAGGAACAATTTGAGGCTGGAACTTGCAGTGAAGTTGTCTCTGGTTCTGTCCCTAGTTTGCAAGGGAAACACGAAAACCAAAGGTAAATGTTGAAGGCTTCATTGAAATGCATTGTAGTTTTACTCTGACATCCAATGAGAATATTGCCACATAAGGCCGTTTTGTAACCGCAATTTTAAAATTACTGCAAAATGATGGATTTTCATTGAATGTCGGTGTAAAACTAGTATACACTGACAGTGCATGTCCCATTGTCCCCTTTTCTCATTGAACGCCAGTGTAAAACTATTTGTTTGGATGCCAATGAAAAAGAAATTAATTCAATGATTAGCTTAAGGGGTTTGGAATATGGAAATATGTCATCACTGAACAATGTTGTGTTCTATGAAACTTTCTCCAGAGTCGCGAGTGATTCATCGCTTAATGGCAATCATCTTGAAGGACAAGGACAGAATGAACTTGAAAGGGATGACGAACGCATTAAACTACGAAGTACGAATGAGAAAATCATTCGTATTAAAAATAGATCTGATGGATTAATAGAACAAGGTCAAAGAGAATCAAAAGATTGCAGTGCAGAAAATCATGTGGAGAAGCCTTCATTAGAGGGCCGCTGCCGCAAAAATCTTGATTCTTTACCGAATGGTTCCGGTTCTAGGAAATTAGATAATAGAGATGATGACGAAAACTTTGTTCAGTGCACTCAACTGAACTCGAAGAATAAGATATCTGATCCACCACCAGATACAATAAAGGTTAAGGATGCAAGTCCTTTTGTGAAGGGTATGTAGCTTTACTCGCAGTTGAATTTTAATTTAGTTTTGTTCCTAATTATGATTCAAGTCAGTTTATTAAATATTGGCTATAACATTTGTATTGTGCAATGGAAATATACAAATAGCAGTGCTAAAACATTGTAATGTAGAAATTTTTTAACAGACTACTTCTGCGATATGTGATTGACAACATCGGTTCTAGCAAAGCAATCTCTATTGATTCATGTATTCATTATTTTGCTTATTCGCTATTACTATTGATAGTTGCATGATTTTTATTGTCACAGATGAGAACAATAGTGGGGACAACTCGGTGCTTGAAAATTCGGAAAGAATGTATCCATTTAAGAAAAGGAAGTTTTTCTACCAAACTTCATCGTCTACATCTGATAGTTGGTCTCAATGTCAAGGCACAGTTGATTCTTCTTATACAAGGGTTAATGGCACAAACCATGGTGCAGGTGCAACAATGCATGGTTGTCTTCTTTCTTTCTTTTTTATTTGTAACCTATGTTTCTTTTTAGGCTTGTTTTTCAGTTTTGGCTCAATGATCCAAACTATCATTTGCAGTAATTGAAGAATCGTCTTCTATAGCCGATCAAGAAGTTCATCCTGGGTCCAAGGGTTGTAACGGTAGGAAAGTCCGCGAAATGATTGACTGCATTTAATCAGTCTAACATGCTTGTTGTATAAGGCTCTAATGGGGTTTTAATCTGTACTTTGCAGTGAAGCTTAGCATAAAATCTTTTAAAGTCCCCGAGCTTTTTATTGATATACCTGAAACGGCAACTATAGGTTCTCTGAAGGTATGTGATTGAACTTCATCTGAGAAAGACTGTGATGACATGGTTTATAATACACAGTTTTATGAGTAATCTAGTTGAACATGTCGTGCTCTGACTAAACCATGGAGGCTAGTACAATAAAAGAAACTGAAGCATATGGACAATTTTATGGCATAATATCAACCATGAAGCATCATTCACCTTTAGGGCGTGTTTGGATTGACTAATTTGAGCTTATCTAATGGCATAAGTACTGTTTAGGAGAGCTTATGGAAATAGCTTATGACATTGTCATAAGCTGTTTTAAACTTAATTCTATGAGCTCTTCAAGATACCTTATGAAAACAGTTTGACTTTATTTTATCTTTTGCTGTAGAAATAGTTTATACATCATCACTTATATGATAAGTGCTTATGCTATAAGTGCTTAATTAAGATGTTTATCGAAATAGAAGCTTCATATGTCCTCTTGCCTCCAAACTATAACTATGGTAACTACTAACTACAATAACCAATCCATTGCATCTTTTTCGCGCGCTCACAATGTCTGTTGGCTAGCTTTATTTTGTTATTATTTGCAGAGGACAGTAATGGAAGCCGTGACAGCTATACTTGGAGACGAACTGCATGTTGGCATCCTTCTTCAGGGAAAGAAGGTTCGAGACGACAGCAAAACTCTAATCCAGACTGGGATATCTCAAGATGACAAACGTCATAGGTTAGGATTCATGTTGGAGCCAAGACATAATCGAATTTCATCTTCGTACAATGAAGACCCTTGTATCCTAACCACCGGTTCACGACAAAAGCTGTCTAGGTAACCATATTTCTGTTACAAACATTTTGGTCGAGTCCAAACATACGATTGATGAAATCGTTGTTTGTAACTAATTTGTTCATTTTTTATAATCAGGCAATCAACATCCTTAATGTTACAACAAGGAACATATAATGTATCTCGAGAACGATCTACGGTCAAAATTGAAAACTGTGCTGAAGGTGATCTTAATGCGGTCTCTTCACTGGGAGATACTTCAGCAAACAACAATAACATGTCTAAGTGTCGCACTCTAGTCACAGTACCTGCCATTAACATGGATGCATTAGCTGTTGTTCCATACCGGCGCAAATCGGGGAATCCTGACTTTGGACAGCGCCGAATCAGGAGGCCATTTTCTGTTCTAGAAGTAGAAGCATTGGTTCAGGCAGTTGAAAAGCTAGGAACTGGAAGGTTTGTTCAATGATTTTTTTCTTCTTTTTCTGTTGTTTCTTTGGTTAATGAGTAGTTCTATAAACTGTATAATGTTAAATATATTTCTCGCGTGTTGCAGGTGGCGTGATGTTAAACAACGTGCTTTTGACAATGCAAAGCATCGAACTTACGTGGATTTGAAGGTGAGTGATTCGTTAAGCTAAAATATTTAAGGGTGAAATCTCCCACAAGAAGCTAAACTATATCATACATTGTATGATTGTCTAACTAATTTATGCTTTTCTTTGTTTACCTTTTTTCCTACTCATTACTTTCACTAGAGTTGAGTTGTTATGTGCCAATTAGTGAAGATAAAGCTTAAATCATTGGCTAGTAGTTACTTTTATTGATTCCCCATACCAACATGTGGTAGGTAAGCGTTAAGAGATTTAGGTACTTTAAGCAAGTGGTCAAGGATTCGATCATTGACTTTTGTGTATGGAGAAAACTCAGTTGAGAGGGGAATATCTATTTTGTGTGCCCCATAAGTTCACAGCGAAGATCAGTCACTGCTATATGGTGGTGGATAATTTGTATCTATAACATGATTATAGGACAAGATAAAAATTTCTCGTAGTGAGAAAATCATATATTTAAAGCAGTCATGTGATATGGACAATCTAATTAAGGTTGGATGGCTCACAACCCGACTTTATCAATATGGGTACAAAAATTAAATACAAAACATGACCTATTCAATCTTGATCTAAGAGCATCCCCAATGGTAGAATTTTAAGATACACATTTTATGATTTTAAGTGGGCTCATATATGCCAATTCAAGTTTAAGATATTAAGATTAAGATACACATAATTTTTTTACTCCAATGTGTGATTTCATCCCTAAGTTGCTTAACTCAAGACTATCATTTTTTTACATTCTTAATTGCATGTAATTAATATATTAATTGTATGAAACTCACTTTCACTTTTGGGTACCTTAAATAAGAAACTTTGACTTAATCTATAGAAATCTTATGTGGTAGGACAAATCAACATTTTATTATTAAGAAACCTCTATAATACTCCCATTGGAGATGCTCTAATGGTTCAATCGTGATTACATGGTTGCATGAGCGTAGAAAATTCAAATGTGTGCCGCATACATCCGCAGGGACTAATAGAGACAACTCGGACAGACTGTCAACGTATTAATTATTATTTTTTATTAAGAAAACATAAAGTTATATAATTATATATTATATATAATTTAAGTAATATGGTCGGGGCCGGAGAATCTATAGTGGCGGAGGGACGTTCCCTGTTCTCCGCTCTAAATTATTCACAGGGGAATTTCTCCCTCCATCCCGTCCTCACGGGAAAAAAAATCTGCAATTTCGGATAATCCGTTATTAGATACTAATTGACATCCCTAATTTTGGTAACTCTTGTGCGATTTTGGGAATTTTACAGGATAAGTGGAAGACATTGGTTCACACAGCGAGAATCTCCCCGCAACAAAGGAGAGGAGAACCTGTTCCTCAAGAGCTTCTGGACAGAGTTTTAGCTGCTCATGCATATTGGTCTCAACAACAATGTAAGCATCAACTTAAATCAATGTGAGCCTTTTTCAATATTGAAGAAAGCAGAAGAAGAACAAGTTACATTGCTTCAGAAGTATATAGTCTTCAGAATGATTTATTGTAGTTTAAGCTAAAAGTTGATAGTATATGTTAATTTTGTTCAAAATATATATAATTCATAATTTATATCCCCTAAACCAGGTAATGGTTTAGGTGATTTGTACATGATTATTTGACCATATGGTTACATTCTTACCATACCTTATGGTCAAACGTTGGTAAGTATGCTATCAAAAGCAAACTAGAATAATGAAATATGTATAGAAGTTAACACCACATGAATTTGTTACTAGTGACATTGTTATCTTGAATATTACACATAAAGAATGACCTTTGAAGAGGTACCATTGAATATCTTATATCTCCCATTGCAAGTTGCAAATGCATGTGATTATTTCTCAATTAGAATATGTTCTCTTATTTTTATTTTCTTCGGTCATGTAATGATGACATGGTAATATTGACAATACTTTAAGTTGTTAGACTTACAAAGGGTCTATGTTTTGGCGACTAAATACTACTAAAACTGCCAAAAACAAACCTAAAACTATTAAAATACATATTGTAAATTCCTGTCATCACAACATTAAACTTAAATCTCTGCTTGTCATCAATTAACATGTCTGTCAAACAAAATCATTAGTGAATTTCACAACCATGTATATTTGTCAATAATGGTACCATCAATCTTCAATGCAGCGATCATGCTCAATCAACACTTTGTCTAAGATACATTAATAGTCACAAGTTTAAAAGATGTTCCAGAATCTCAATAATTCAGCTTCTCTCTCTCTCTCTCTCTCTCTCTCTCTCTCTCTCTCTCTCTCACACACACACACACACACACTTTTGATCAATTTGAATTAGGTATTCACTCGATCAACGTGAAACTTGCCATTTACCATATGCTTGAAAGAATTCTAAGCAAATGCTCAAAGTTAAAAAAACAAGCATTTTTGAGGTCTTTTAAGGTTATAACGTGACTTAGATAAATGTGAGATATTTTTGAAAGAGTAGGTTTAAAAATGTGGAATTAGTTATTACTACTCTTCCTTTTTGTTATGAGACATTTTACCTGGGTATGTTTGATAATAGATACAGGAGAAATCTTAACTTTTGTAGTTTTTTAACAGAAGAAAATTATAACTTATTTAAGTAGGATGAAATTTTATTATTTAATAGCACTAATGAGTAATGACCATATTACAACTGTCTTTGATGGAATTTGAATTCAACACCTTGATGTTACAATGCTAAACTCTTACCACTAAGTTAGCACCTCAAATGTATAAAATGGCAACTAATGACACCTATTAAAAAAGAAATTAATTTTTTAATAGAATTACAGAAAATAATAAAAAAGATAAATTAAAAATGTGAATACATATAGGGGGCTATAACTTACTCCCAAGTGGTAAGAAGTTAGGAAGCTTCCTCCCACATGTTTTAGTCGCGCACACCGACAAATATTTGGGGCGCGTGAGAAATGGGGTGAATGGGGGGCGCGCGAGTAAAAAATGTGAGAGGAAGCAATTTTCTTTCTATTTAATGTTCCATCTTTTGCTAAAACAAAAAATGACGAATTCTTACTCCACTCTTATTCCTAAAGAAGAAATCTAGACCCGCTTAAGGAAAGTAGAAACGGAAGCCGATCGATTTCGAATGAATGGTTATTTTCAGATAGAACGAGAAACCTTAACATCGAGCAAACCCATATATATATATATATAAATGACAGGATATTCTTGAAAAAAAATTATTTGGTGCAATATAATGAAAATTGATGCGTGTTAATTTATTGAGATATTTTTGCATTATAAAACAATATAAATTCAATAAAAATTTAAAAATAATATTTAGTTGATAGAATCAACATAATATATCTAGTTTTTGTGATATTTATTGCAAATAAAAAATAAAATTTTAAAAGTAGAAAAAACATCAAAATATTCCTAATAAATTGACTATATACATATAGGGGGTTGCTAACATTGACCATGTGGGTCAAAGTTAGCAACTATGACCCATGGGAAAAACGGGGGGCGCGCATAGGGGGGTGTGGGGAGCAACGCAGGGCGCGCGAGTAAGGGTGGCGGGCGCGCGGAGAAAATTGTGGGGAGTGGGGGGCGCGCGTGAGTAATAATGGAGGGGGGTTTAAAGAAATTCATGTGGGTCATAATTGCTAACATTGACTTACATAGGTCAAGGTTAGCAATCCCCATATATATATATATATATATATTAATTGATTATTTTTTATTCTTCTATATAAATTTTGCAACTTATCTTTTACAAACAAAAAAATATCTCTCTTCGCCTTCTCTCTTCTTCTTACTTCGGTCAACATTACTACTCTCTCTTTTCTTGATCCCTTTTCTTCATTTTTTTTCTCTAACTCTCAAGGATCTAAGCTAGCTAGAAGCTAGATAAGCATTAGAAGTTCCTCAATCCAAAGGTAATTGAAAATCCCTCTCTCTTTTCACTTATTTTTGGATGAAAATGTGTTCTATGTGGGTGGGAGCTGTTTTCATTTTTTGGAACCACTTCTTTTGTTAATGTTGTAGATCTGATGTATGTAATAATAGATTTGGAAAACAATTTTGATTTTCAGTGTTTTGAAAATTAAGTAATTTTCTAAAAGTGTCAAAATATTATTTTCTTTACATTGATAGTCTTGTAACGAGTAGATCTATTGATGCATCATATATTATTTTCGAAAATATATCACTTTTTTGTAACTTTTGCCTTTGTTAATGTTGTAAATTGGGTCTATGTAAAAATAGATCTGGAAGAAAAATTGGATTTTGAGTATTTTGAAAACTTATAGATTTTGAAAAAGTGTCTAAATATTTTTTTCTTTACATGGATAATTATATAATGATTAGATCTATTAATATATCAGAAATATGATTTTCAAAAAAAAAAAATAGTTTAATAGGAAGCAAATGTTTAGGGACATTTTTGCAATCACTTCCTTTGTTAATGTTGTAAATAGGGTGTATGTAATAATAGATGTGGAAGAAAATTTAGATTTTGAGTGTTTTGATATTTTATTGATTTTGAAAAAGAGTCAAAATGTTATTTTATTTATATGGATAGTCTTATGATGAGTAGATCTATCAATGTATTTGAAATAATTCTGAGTAAAATGTCACTTCATTAGGAAGAGAACTTAAAGGGGCAGTTTGATCATTTTAAAATAGAAATTTTATCGTAAAATGTGAACTACTGACTCTGGATGTTAGAAATATTGAAAATGGACATATGATTTGCGATGATAGGAGAAGGATCCAACCACTTAGAGTGCTTTTAATTATGTAATTGTTTTAGTGTTGTTTTGTAAACTGTATAGATTGTTTTTCTATATTTTTTTAGGGCACTTAGCATCGGAGTGACGTTGGAGTTGTATTAGTTGAGCAAGCTTGTCGAGGTAAGGACAACAATTTTCTAACTATATAAAATATAATTGAAAGCATATATGTTGTGTACATGTTTGATTGTGATGTCATATGTTAATCTTTTTGTCAAAATAAAATAAAATTGTGTTGGTTTTTATTTATTTTTATAATTGTGTTGCTATACTTGATAAGTAACTACTTTTTCTATAATTTGTTGAATATATATATAACTTAAGTAATAACCATTACCATAATATTAAACAGCCTCACTACAACTAGCACCCACTACCTTCCGCGCCATTATTATCTTGCTGGTACACAACTTTCATTCCCCACAACTTTCCTTCTGGTACTAACTTTCTAAACAATGAAGAAAACATATATGTAAGAAACCAAGTTATGTTATTATAAAGTCTTGTCATTAAGTTCATCTAGTTTCTAACAACCACACTTTTTGACATATGCTTATACACAACTCATTCATATTCATTGCGGAAAAAAATGCAAATACATAAATTAAAACATGTCATTTGTCCTCACTCATAATTTTAGAATCTAAAGACGTAAATGTTGTTGAGAAGAATAAGGGAGTACCTCTTCTCAAAACTTTCACATTATCCTCTTTTGATGCATTTACAGACCTATTGTCATTAGTATATTTGGTTCTTATACGATCGTTACCATCACCTAGCTTGCCTTTGAACTTCTGATGTTTTTCTAATTCCAACCTTCAAAATCTATTCAATATGGTCATGTTTTTCAATTCTTCTTTTTCCATTTTTAGGGTTTTATTTTTATTTTCTATATCTTATGTCTTAGAGAATGAAAATTATTTTTCTATTCAATCATTTCTTTTGCCTGAATATTTTCTTTTTGTATGTGGCAATTTTATAGGGTAAGGTGGAGTACTTAGTCAAATGGTGAGTGCCCTTTTGTTTATGTTCTTGTTGTACAGCTAGATTGTGATAACACTGAAGGGGAAAGGGCCAATGTGATATATTTAATAATATTTTATGTCTTTGTTTATTTATCTCTCAAGGTTTAGATGGCATGAGACATTAAACACTTGGGAGCCTCAAGAAAATGTAGTTTGTGCTACTAATATTGTTGAGGATTTCAGAAATAGGTAATCCCTCAAAGAAATGTCGTATTTTAATATATGTATTTATATATATATTTAAATATGTCATCCGTCCTCACTCATAAATCTAAAGAAACTGTAAATATTGTTTAGAATAATGTTGGATTACCTATTCTCGAAATCTTCAACAATATCAGTAGCAAAAACTATATTTTCTTTAGGCTCCCAAGTGTTTGATGTCTCATCCCATCCGAACATTTAGTGATAAATGAAGAAAATAATATATTTTTAAATATATTACATTAACCCTTGCTCCATTAGATTTTTCACAATCTAGTTCTACAACAAGAACATAATCAAAAGGGGCACTCACCGTATGACAAAGTACTCCACCTTACCCTGTAAAAGGTCCACCAATATACAAAGAAAATAGTCAGGCAAAACAAAGAGTGTACGGTAAAATGATTCTCATACTCTAACACATAAGATATAAAAAATAATAATAAAACCCCACAAATGGAAAAAGAAGAAAAAGAGAAACTTGATCTTGCAGACTGTCTTTTTTTTAAAAGATTTTTAATTTTTTCGTAAGAAAAACATCAGAAGCTCAAAGGCAACCATGGTGATGGCAATGATCGAGTAAGTCCAAAACATGCTAATGTTGATAAGTCTGCAAATGCATCATAAGAGGATAATGTGGAAGCTTTTGAGAAGAGGTAATCCCTTCTATATTTGCATTTTTTTCTGCTATGAATATGAATTATTTGTGTATAAGGTTAGGTCAAAAACCGTGATTGTCTAAAACTAGATGACTTAATGACATAACTTTATAATTAACATAAATGGTTTTGTTACATATATGTTTTCTTCATTGTTTAGAAAGTTGGTACCAAAAGGAAATCTGTGGGGAATGAAGGTTGTGTACAAGCAAGGTGATAATGTTGCGGAAGGTAGTGGGGGCTTGTTGTTGTGAAGCTGCATAATGTTATGGTTATGGTTATTACTTAAGTTGTACTTTGGTCTTATGTTACCTATAATGACTTCTCTTGTATGTTACGGTCATTTATTTTTTGACTCGATATGTTTTGTTTCCGAAACTTCAAATATTTGCATTATTAATGTTATAATTTACTACATATTTTTAGTGGTAGCATATCTAGTGAAATAATTATTTTATTTGAGTGATAGAGGTCATTTTCAACCGTTAGATCAAAGTAAATGATTGATATTAGGATACCTAAGTCAAGACATCACATGCTTTTTTCTTCTAGTAACTTCAATTCTTAAGTACTTTCCATGTTTTGGCGACTAAACACTACTAAAACTGCCACAAACAAACCTAAAACTATTAAAATACATATTGTAAATTCCTGTCATCACAACATTAAACTTAAATCTCTACTTGTCATCAGGTAACATGTCTGTCAAACAAAATCATTAATGAATTTCACAACCTTGTATATTTGTCAATAATGGTACCATCGATCTTCACTGCAGCGGTCATGCTCAATCAACACTTTGTCCAAGAGACATTAATAGTCACAAGTTTAAAAGATGTTCCAGAATCTTCATAATCCAGCTTATCTCTCTCTCTCTCTCTCTCTCTCTCTCTCACACACACACACACACACAAGGCAAATTCTATCACAAATTACTCATACTAACAATCCTTACAAACTCTGAGTATCCATGCGTTCGAGTGAAAAGATTGTACAAGGCAAAATGTATGATTCTGTGGTCACCATTTTGATTGGACGAAACTGCGTATTAAAATCAATGACTGCAAGTCACAGTCGCGTCGTGTAGTTTTAAAAGATATCGAACCCAAGGGACCAATGTGATATTACCATTATCTATTGTCACTATGTAAATCTAAGGCTAGTGATTAAATTATGGGATTGGTTGTCAAGTTTTAAAATATAAAATTAAATAAGATTAATTAATAAGGGAATTACTAGGATGCGATCTTAGTTGATTAAGAGGGTTCAGTACTTAATTTGTGTTGGATTAGTTCTCTCAAAACTAAATTGACTTAAATTTCTCACACCGTTGCGCTATTGACTAGTACCATATAATATAAATTCATGCTTTGCTGTCGCTCACTCATTTATTTATAAAATACTTTTTGGAAATCAAAATAATTTCACTAATCCTAAATAGCTCTCACGGTGTTCAGAATTAGTGTATCCATTTTTACTATCTGGTGTAAACCGCAGTTTTCGCTAATTTGGCCTACACCTTAGTTAACTCTCACTCTCGTGACGAATTATGGTAACTCTCACTCTCATGATGAATTACGAAACGTATACTTAAAAACTGATTATAGAAAACTCATTAAAAGAAATCGCACAAACTAACTGCCTAGCCCTATTGGCTCCTAATCCTACATCCTAGCAATATTAAATTAGCTAGACATAATTAAAACTAAAACTAAAGACATAAATAAATTGACAAAAAATAAACTAAACATAATAAATAGAAGCAATAAAATAAAAGCAATAATTAAAAGCATAAAATAAATAAAGCAATAAAAATAAAGACAAAGCAAAAATAAATAAAAAGAACCTGAATAAATAAATGAAAAGACTTCTAGTACAGACACCGGAACAACAACTAAAACAATTACAAAATCAGGATTATACAAAACAAAGAACAAAAGTTCTAAGTTTATCTCCCGAATACTCAACGAAGTAGTAATTGTGGTGTGGGCCCGATTGTGTTTTCGCGTGCTTTTTGCGTCTTTTTGATCCAATTTTCTTCGTTTTGCTCAATTTGTACTTTTAAGCTGCTTCCGGGACAAATGACTGAAAAACATAAAAATACCAACGTGATACGACAAAAAAGTGGAAATAAATAGTAAAAACATATATAAAAATGGCTAAATAAATAGTACTTTTTCCGGTGTATCAAACTCCCCTAAACTTGAACCATTGCTTATCCTCAAGCAAAGAAATATATCTTTTAGTGGTAGAGAAAACAAAACAACAATGTCATCCTTATGGTCATATATTCAACCTCAACCAAACCATACAAATTCAGAAATTAGCTTACTAGAAATACCATGGATGCACAAATCAGTCTTATGACCCTAAAAAACTTACTTACATAGACCGTTCCGAATCATGTTGCTATGCCTAAACTTACTTTTCATTTCTTTCTACTTTACCCTCTTTGATCCACTCGGCGATCACATTAAGCCTGTTATCTATTCACACACACATTGCAGGCAGTCTGTTAGCGATTATGATCCGATTCTTTTTATTTTTAGTACATATCTATTTGATATACTACTACTTAGCACATGAATTTTTATATCTTGAAGGTGTTTATCGCAGTTTTGGGCTAAATGACCGGGTGAGGGTCACCTAACTTAGTGTGCGGACTCCTTTTCAGACTTTTATTTTTTCCTTTTTGTAGATTTTCGTTCGAGATCATTCACTTATATTCGTCGACTATCCTGCTTAGATAGTGATCCTAGATGGTGCCGACCGCCTCATAGACTACTCGAGGACTTAGTATAGAGTCCTGAAATTTAAGCTGAGGTCAAGCAAGTATCCAAATTGATCTACATATTTAAGAAATTTAAAATGTAAAGAATGAAAGGTGTAAGCATGGTAAAGCTAGTACGAAAATTTTCCAGACTTGCATATTTAGTTTCAATTTCGTACACAACTTTAGAATTTCAAAATTGCAGTGTCTTTCAAATTTTTTGTTATGGCTCAATTTTCGGAGAAATTTAAAATACTGGAAAAATTTATTTGCATAAAGGGAAATATTAGATATTAACCAGACTCAAATTTAAATGAAAGCGATAAAACTCCTCCCCTAAACTTAAATCAAACAGTGTCCCCACTGTTAATGACTCAAGAGCAGAATTGGAGTGTAGAACCTGAAATATTCTTAAAATCATGGAGGAGGCTGCTGAAAATTTTGAAAATTGTTGAATTGTAGCCTCAGACCGCCTAGCTCTTCTATGATATGATCGAGCTGTTGCTGACGGCGCTCTTCTAAGCTTTCTCATCTATCATAATAGCCCTGCATCTGGTGTTGGTTTTGCAGAATCTGATTTTGCTGGGCTTGCATGTGTTGCATTTGTTCCAACATCTCCTCTTGTTGTTGGTGCATGGCATAGAACAGACCATTACGTTCATCATTTTCAGCACGTTGTGCGCGTATTTCATCGAGCACATCATCAATGGTATTCTGTCTTGACGAGGAGGAACTTCCTGCAAAAGTGTTAGAAAAATGTGCATTGTGTGCAGGTGGAACAAAATGGGCGCCCCCACCAGCAGCAACATTTGGAGAAATGTGCGTGGGAACTGTGTCAGTCACATGGTTAACAGTATATATGAAATTTCTCGAGTCTTGCACATCAGTTCTCCTGGGGTTAGGCAGAATTAAATTTTTGAAAACCTTATTATTAATCATTAAATCATAACGGTCATCATTTCTTAGTCTTACTAGATTCATACTCCTAACCATTTCTTCATCAATTAGGCGAGCTGGCAAGTACTCTAAATTTTCTAGTCTTTGTCCTAGTCCTATGACTTTGGCTATAGTCGTGATTAGTCCCCCAAAAGAAATTGGTCCGTGTCTTTGATTTGTAGTTGAGTGCATGTGTGAAAATAAAAACGAAATGGAATTTACTCTTAAAGTTTTAATTGTTGCGAACAAATAAAATATATCCTTAGAGTTTACCTTGTTTGAATTAGCCCGGCCTAGAATGGTGCAAGCTAGAAGCTTGTGAAAGTAGCGTAAGGCGGGATTTTGAATGGAAGAGGCGGTAATACCTTCATAAGACTCAGTTTCTTGTGCAGTGATTGCTTTCCAAAATAGTTTAAAGGTATTTTGCCAGTTTGCATTGCCTGGGACTTCACAGACTTGTTGAAAGAATTGGTCTATGACTCAATTCTTGATAGAGTTTTCTTTGCCTTTCACCATGTTCCCCTTGTCTAAAAACTATTTCATAAGCCATTTGTAATATAAAGAGAGTATGTGAACTTATGAATATTGAAATGTAGAGAAAATGCAAAGGGATGAATTGAGCTTTTGCATGAAGAATGCATGGTTTTATAGGCACAAAAATGGTGAAGCATACAAGACATGTTGCTCTTACAAGGTCATTTTAATTGGTTGCATGTAGAGGTGGTCATTATTGGGCGCGCATGCATATGCTATATGAGAACTTGTGTTTTTGTTTATATGTGTCTTGTGAACCTTGTAAGCTTTAATGCATAAGACTAGTCATTGTGTAAGTTTTATGCATAACTGTAAGACTACTTTAATCGGGTGCATATAAGTATAATTTGACCAAGGAAATATTTATCAGTAATCGTTTATGATAGTAGCGGTAAAAGTAGGTACTGATAAAAGTTAAAGATTACGTAATAGTAGTTGATATCGATGTGAAATAAAATATTACGTAATAAACGCGAATAATAATAATAATAATAATAATAATAATAATAATAATAATAATAATAATAAGTAGTATATTTTTGATATAATAGTACGAAAATAATAATTTTTTTTTTCTCTTTAGTAAAAGAAGATACTGAAATGGAAAGATACTGAAAGGTAAAAATACTGGAAAGCAGGAAAAAATTCTTCTCCTCCCCTAAACTTATTTAAAGCATTGTTCTAGATGTTTAGGGGGGAGAAAAAGAATTGCGCGGTAAAATTCTCTGACTTTTAGCCACGAAGATTTTCGATCGCCTTTTCCAATAGCTCTTCAGAATCCATACCAGAGAACTCTATTATCTTTGCAATCATGGCTATGGTAAGGGATAATTTGATTGACAAGATATTTATTTGGTCGCTCATCTTAGTAATAACGTCTTCCTGATCATTTGGAGGTGACTGGTTAAGAATCTCAGCATTAGGCGCATCTTCATCTAGGTCATACAGCCAATTGTTCTTGTCATGGACACTTGTCCTTTCTATATTTGGTAGGGAAAAACTGCGGACAGGTACGTGATTGATGGTAAACTGGAATGGCGCATGTCCGAGGGTTCTTAGAAAGGCTTGGTTGAAACAGAAGTTAACGTCCATGTATCTGATTCCGATTTCCATGGGCATTCCTATTGGCACCAGCTGGTTTAAGCGATTTTGGAGCCCTATACCTTTGGCTAGCATGGTGACTAACCCACCCATGCATATTGGAAGATAAGAGTCGCCTATGATCTTTTCAATGTTAGATAAGATGAAGGGTGCAATGTTCACAGGCCGACTTTGGAATAGTTCCTCCTTGCTGACAGTTAGGTTACGACTTGGCTTTCCGAATATGGTATGAGCAAGGATCATGTGGAAATATCTAATAGCTGGGTTGTGAATCTCAGTGTTGAATCTATCCTCTGGTTCTGCGTTGGGTTTTCCAGAAATGCTACCCCAGAAGTTTTGAAGTTCATAATCAATGAATCCACTTTCTGGCGTTTCGTTCGCGGCATCTTGGTCACAAGGTACTTTCATAATTTCAGCTAGCTCTCTATGGCTATAGCGATGAGTCATGTCAAAAAGCCTAAATCTAGCAAGGCCCTTATGGATGGAATACCCATTGGCCGGATCATACTTGAAAGATCTAAGGAATTCGAGGGTCGGATTTTGGTAGGTGGGCAAACCAAAAAGATTCAGTTGGTCCCACCCTAACTGGTTGATCATGAACTTAACACTCTCAGAAATTCCAAGTGTTGTCATCGTCTGGTTGTCAGGATACAGTTGAGCGCACATCGTCCTCTCGTAAAGTTCTGCATAACGAATCTTTTGGAAACTTTTTCTGCGGTTAGCGATCTAAGTATCTCGGTACGCCATATCTTTTATAATTATAGTAAAATCTGATTAGTCCAAAGATAAAAGGCATACAGATTAGTAGTCATAAATTTTACCGATATATAAAATGAAGAAAAATAAAGAAAATGCGGTTCAAAAATTAAAATCCATGGGTTGCCTCCCATGCAGCGCTTTGTTTAATGTCGTTGAGCTCGACTAATTCTAGTTTACCTATTAAGTTTAATCTAGGCTCTTTAAGGTGAACCTAGAATGGATATCTATGTCGCTAGAACTAAAATAGTGCTTAAGACACTGTCCATTTACAGTAAAATTTTCGTTGTTTTTATTCTTGACCTCGACAGCGCCGTTTTTGAAAACTCGTATTACCGTGAAGGGGCCACCTAGATCGGAGTTTTCCTGGAAAAAGTCTTAATCTTGAATTAAAGAGTAGAACTAGTTCTCCTATTTTGAATTCTCTTTTAAGGATGCGTTTATCGTGCCATTTCTTAGTTCTATCCTTATAAATCTTGGCATTTTCATAGGCGCTCAATCGTAATTCCTCTAATTTGTGAAGATCTAGAATTCTTTTTTCTCCTGCCTCCTTATAATCTAGATTAAGCGTTCTAATAGCCCAAGAGGCTTTATGCTCAAGTTCTATTGGGAGATGACATGATTTTCCATAGACTAAGTTAAATGGAGTAGTCCCTATAGGTGTTTTGTATGCTGTTCTATAGGCCCAAAGAGCTTCCGGTAGTCTATATACCCAATCTTTCCTAGTGGCGACCGTCTTTTCTAAGATTCTCTTGATTTCTCTATTCGATACTTCTACCTAACCACTTGTTTGTGGGTGGTAGGGGGTCGCTATTCGGTGTTTTATTCCATATTTAGTTAGCAGTTTTTCAAATATTTTTGATATGAAATGTGAACCACCGTCACTAATGACAAGACGGGGGTGTACCGAATCTAAGGAAGATTATGTTTTTAAACATTTTAATCACAACTTGTGCGTCATTTGTAGGCGAGGCTACAGCCTTGATCCATTTGGAAACATAATCAACAGCTACAAGTATGTATTTGTTACTGCTAGAGGATGGAAAAGGTCCAAAAAAACCTATTCCCCATACATCAAAGATTTGTACTTCGAGGATGCCCTTTTGGGGCATCTCATCACGCCTTGATAGGTTGCCGGATCTTTGGCATCCGTCACAATTTTTAATAGTATTATGGGCGTATTTCCATAAGGTGGGCCAAAAGAATCCAGCTTGTAAGATTTTTGCACTGGTTTTTGAAGTACTCGCATGCCCCTCGTAGGGTGCGGAGTGGCATTGGGAAATGATATCTTGCATTTCCTCTTCAGGGACACAACAACGGAATATACTGTCGGGGCCTCTCTTAAAGAGTAAGGGGTCATCCCAATAATAGCTTTTGAGGTCATGGAAAAATTTCTTCTTTTGCTGATAACTTAAGCCTTGCGGAAGAACTCCGGCAGCTAAATAGTTAACGAAATCTGCATACCAAGGTAAATCGTTTTTCAATGAGAGGATTTCTCTCCTTTGATCTGGGGTATTGGATTCGTTCGAAGATAGCTCAGCTGTATTGATTTCTAATTCTTCTAAGGGAGGGTTCAAGTTCGGTTTTGTTCTATCTTCCCTAGCATTTGACATATCGTCATTGATTTGGTGAGTTAAGGGGGGTAGTGTAGTACCCGGCGCAAAAAATATACAGATATGCAATGATTAAATGCAATGCATAAATGTAAACAATGAAGCCGCCACCATATTTTATTTATCCCGTGAGGGGAAAGGAAAATAATGATAAAACCTTAAATATCGGGTTCGGGAGTTGGTTACATGAGGGGAAGACGTTAACACCCCCTCATATCCGTTGTACTCAACGGGAACCATTCGAGGAATTTTGGTTTGCATAAACAGAGATAACTGCATAAAAAGAATTAAAATACCGCATATTAAACTAAAAAGGGAAAAAATAGTTTTTTATTATTTGGCTTGACGAGAGAGAGGCTCTCGCTCCTACGTATCCCCCAAGTACAATGAGGAAGTCAAAGCTCACGTAGTTCTTCCTGAAAAGAAAGATTGTGTGTTAGTTGTTTTTAGTGAACGATGCTTAGGTCGCATTTCACTGATACAACAGTATGCTTGTATGCTCGCTTCGGAGGCTTAAGCGTTTGTCTGTAGCAGGGAATGGATAAAGCACTGTCCGTTTAAGAAAACAAATAAAGAGATTTGATTGCACAAGGGCAGCTGAAACAGTTGACTGCGCAGACGCAGGAAAAAGAATTGAAGTGAGTTGAGTATTTTTTAGGATTTTAGATTATTCAGTTGAATGAGAATTGAACGCTTATCCGGACATACGTCACAGACTGTTCAATTCAAGCCGAACGGGACATACGTCACATTCCCTCCTTTTCATTCAAATATTTTAAGTTAATTAATTAAAGTGAGAATAGTCCACCATCCGGGACATACGTCACATACTGTCCTATTCAAATCAAGCAGACATACGTCACACTTTTTCCTTTTCGCTTTAATTAACTAAACTGAGCTTCATTAATTAAAATGAGAATAGTCCACCATCCGGGACATACGTCACAGACTGTCCTATTCGAATCAAGCGGACATACGTCACACTCTCTCCTTTTCACTTTAACTAACCAAACTGAGCCTCATTAATTAAAATGAGAGTAGTCCACCATCCGGGACATACGTCACAGACTGTCCTACCCGAGCAGAGCGGACATACGTCACACTCTCCCCTTTTCACTTTAATTAACTAGCTGAGAATCACCAATTAAAATGAGGGTAGTCCACCATCCGGGACATATGTCACAGACTGTCCTACCCGAGCAGAGCGGACATACGTCACACTCCCCTCTTTTCACTTTAATTGATTCCTCGTTACTTTTTGTTTTATTTAAGAAGAGAAGTTTAAAAGAAAACCAAGCCAGAGCAAAGGGATAGAAGAATACCAGATGATACGGAGGATGCGCATGAATATGAGATGTATGAGATGCGGTGATGAACATAAAGTATGGAATATATTGCACAATAATAAAATAAATGCGAAGCAAACATCTAAATTAAAGTATTTGTGTCATGTTATTATTATTATTTTTTTATTAGCATCAGACTCGATTAAACGATAAAAAAAAAAAACTAACTAACATATAAAGCATAAACGGGAAGAAAAAAACGAATAAAAAATTAAAAGGGCTTTTTAGAAAAGCCCATGGGCCTTGGGCTGAGCCCGGGCGCGGCCCATAAAAGGGTACAAAAGTCAAAACCATCGAAATGGGCCTAAAGCCCAAAAATATACTAGGCCCATCAGGGGGCGCAGAGAACAAAGAGGGGGTGTAAATCTGAATTCACACCCAATGGGCCTAAGCCCAATTTCCAAATCAGCAAGGGAGGTGCAGATAGGAAAAGAAGGGTTCATGCAGCAGAAGCAAAAAAACAACAAAAAAACAGGAAAATGGGCCAAACAGATCCAGCCCAAAATCACAAAACCACCCAAACCGAACTGGGTCGGGTCAAATGGGTATAACCCGACCCAGTTGATTACCCAGTACCCATATTCACAAAAAAAAAAAAAAAAGTGTCAGCCAATCACACGCTGACACGTCATCGTCTTCCTCCTCTCTCTCACTCGCCCGAGTCACTAACTCAGTGACTCGGTGACTGCCATGGCTGAGTTACAAAGTGTAACTCGGTGTCACACAACAAACACAAATCTGAACTAAAAAACACGATCCAATAGTCGATTTAGCACGGTTTTTCGCATAGATCATGAATCTAACATCAGTTTTTTAAAACAACGCCTTAAACGAACACGAACATAAATCAAAGTTTCGGATCCAAAATCTAACCATTCCAAATCGCGACAGAACAACACAACTAACTAATCGATTTGACTCGTTTTTGGGCTCTGAATACGAATATGATATCAGTTTTGCGAATGAAAAAGTTTAAAGTCACGAAATCAAACAGTTAAGTTTCGGATCAAAAAGCAAGTTGAGTTTTCAGTTCATTTTTCACACAATCATTAACAAGCAAGTTTATATACACAGATGCAAGTATGAATCAAAAGGATTGAAGGAAGGAAATCGTCCGAAAGCACGCGGTCTACACCTTCTTTGTTCTTGTGTTCTTGAGCTTCGGATCTGAAGATCTAGGCGCCGTTTCGAAGCTTCTGGGCCTGATTCAAGTATCAATACGTAGAGGAGAATGATGTGAACATTTTATCTTTTGATAGTTTTGAGTTTTGATCAAGTTTTGATAGTGAAAAAGTGTGAAGAAAAAATTTAGGGTTTTGAGGGTTAGGAAGGAGTGAAACGGCGGTAGAGAAAGAAAAGAGAGAGAGAGCTGAAATTTTTCTTGAATTTTGTTGTGAATGAAATGATAACAAGTGTCACCAAGTGGCTTATATACTCACTCAATTAGGTTAGGTAAAAAAAGTAATAAAATGTGATTTTTGGGGTTAAAATGGAAAATGGAAATGGGCTAGAAATGTAATTATCCTAAATGATAAGATAGAGATAAGAATGTGAAAGAAATGAGGTGGCACCACTTGATTGATCAAGAAAACTCTAAAGGGGTAAAAAAAACAAAAATTAAGTAAAAATGAATAAAAAGGTAAATAAAAATATAGAAAAAAGATAACAAAGAAATATATACTTAAATAAAGAGATGAAAACAATTTTCAAATATTTTTGCTATTTTTCATATAAAAAGGTAAATTGCTATATTTTAAAGAAAAAAAGAAAAAGGAGAAATTGTAAAACAAAATTATCTAAAATCTATTTTTTGGGTATTTCTTAATGAAAATAAGAAATAATTTTTAAATAAAATATTTTTTTCAAAAGCGCAAAATTAGGGTATTACAGGTAGATTTTGAAATTTCAGAATATTTTAACTCATCATTTTCCAGTTTATCTTCTATGACTTTTATCATACAGCAGCTATCATCTAAGTTTGGTGCCTTTAGAAATTGCGTTAAGATAAATTCGACTTTTTCCTCACCTACTTCAAAACTAAGTTTGCCTCGTTTCACATCTATTGTGGCACCGGCTGTTGCTAAGAACGACCTTCCTAAAATGATAGGAGTATTTGAATCTTCCCTTATGTCCATTAATATGAAGTCAGTTGGGATATAGAATTTACCTACACGCCTTGGTACGTCTTCTAATATACCTAAAGGGTATTTAACAGAACGGTCGGCAAACTGTATTGACATACTAGTTGGGATTAATTCTCCTATGTTTAGCTTCATGTATATGGCCACGAGCATTAAGTTGATATTGGCTCCTAAATCGCATAGGGCCCTATCTATGACATATTTCCCAACTACGCAAGGTATTGAGAAACTTCCTGGATCTTCTAATTTAGGAGGCATTTTGTTTTGAAGAATAGCACTACACTCGGCAGTAAGTGTAATTGTTTCATTATCCTCAATCATTCTTTTATTGTTTAATATATCTTTTAGGAATTTAGCGTATGAGGGTACTTGGGTGATAGCTTCGGTGAAGGGTATTGATACATTTAAATGTTTAAGAATCTCCACGAATCTATTAAATTGCCCTTGATTTTTAGATCTTTCTAACCTTTGAGGATAAGGAATATGTGGTTTATAAGGTGGTGGAGGCACATACGGTTTCTTTTTCTCAACGGCCTCTTCATTTTTATCTTCTCGTTCTACTTCGATTAATTCACTCTCCTTTTCAGTTGGTTCAGTTGATTCATTAAGATTTTTAGGTTCAGAATCTTTAGTCCTAGCATCAACTGGTTCTTTATAATTTGTTCCACTTCGCAGTGTTATGGCATTCACTTGTGCCTTTGGATTGGGCTGGGGTTGACCAGGAAATATTCCGGCTAGGGCACTAGTGGAAGATATTTGTTGTGATAATTGCGCAAGTTGGGTTTCAATCATTTTATTATGTGTAGCGAAATTATCAAGTTTACTATTCATAATCTTAATTTGTTCATTAATATGAATATTTTGATTTATGAATTCTTTGTTGGTTTGTTGCTGAGCAGCTATGAAATTTTCTAGCATTATTTCAGTGTTGTTCCTCCTATTTGAAGTATTAGGAGCAGCAGGGGCTCCTTTTTGAAATCCTAGTGTAGCAGGTGGTGCTAAACCAAGGGGCATATAAAGCATTATTGTTTTTATACGAAAGGTAGGGGTGGTTCTTCCAACCTGGATTGTAGGAATTAGAGTAAGGGTTTCCTTGAGTGTAATTCACTTGGTCGGTAGGGACACTGGTTAGAAGATGACATTCATTAACTGCATGACCTCGTACTACACAAATTTCGCAATTTGGAGTCACGACAGCCACGGTGGCTGCAGATGTAGCGGCTATGGTTTCGTATTTTTGAGTCAGAGCCTCAATTTGGGCTTTAATATGGTCTAGCTCACTTATCTCATGCATACCCCCTTTCGCTTGAGGTTTCCCAATAGTAGCTCTCTCACTCTCCCACTGGTAATTGTTTTGAGCCATACTTTCCATAAGCTGGTAAGCTTGGGTATAAGGTTTATCCATTAATGCGCCACCAGCAGTAGCGTCTATTGTCATTCTTGTTTGATACAAGAGACCATTGTAAAATGTATGGATAACAAGCCATTCCTCTAGACCATGATGTGGGCAGAGCCTTATCAGGTCTTATCTTTCCCATGCTTCGAATAGAGACTCGTCTACTTTTTGTTTAAATCCATTGATTCGATCTCTAAGCATAGCAGTTTTGCTAGGTGGGAAATATCTTGCTAAAAAAAATATTTCTTCAACTCATCCCATGTGGTGATTGAATTGGATGGTAGAGATTGGAGCCAAGCTCTAGCTCTATCTCTTAATGTGAAAGGGAATAAACGTAGTCTTATAGCGTCGGGACTGACACCATTTGCTTTTATTATATCCGCATATTGCAGAAATATTGATAAATGAAGATTAGGGTCGTCCGTAGGATTTCCTGAGAATTGGCTTTGTTGCACAGCTTGCAACAATGAAGGTTTAAGCTCAAAATTATTCGCTTAAATATTAGGGGGAGCGATGCTATTGTGTTGTTCAGCTTCTGAAGGAATAACATAGAACTTAAGGGGTTTATCTTGTGGAAGGTCTCCCATTTCTAGTTCTATGTTTTGCTCAACTATTTGTCCTTCAACTGTTTCGAGAGTTAAATTTTCAAAAAGATTTTCTTGTAAATTTGGGATCCGGCGTCTTAGGAGACGTTCGGGATTGTCAATTGGTTGCTCAATATGCTCGCTTGGAGAGCGGGTACTTGACATACAACGGACAAACTAAAAGGGTAGAATATTTTTTTGATTTTTAGATTTTATAATTTTTTTGTATATTTTATTTTATTTTATTTAAATAAATGCCTTAGTCTCTACGGTGTAACACTAGAGTTACGATATCGACTAATTGGTCCCCGACAACGGCGCCAAAAACTTGATCGGACGAAATTGCGTATATAAAATAAATTGACTGCAAGTGCACAGTCGCGTCGTGTAGTCTTAAAAAGATATCGAACCCAAGGGACCAATGTGAGTACCGTATTCTATTATTACGTTGTAAATCTAAGACTATGATTAAATGGAGTTTGGTTGTCACATTTTAAAATTAAAATAGAAATTAAGATTTAATTAATTAATAAAGGGAATTACTAGGATGTATTCTTAGTTGCTCAACAGGACTTAGTAATTAATTTGTGCTTAGATAAAAAGAATAGTTTTCTCACAACTACCTTGACTTAAAAATACTAATCTCAGCTCTAGCTCATTTTGACTAGCACCGTATCCAATAAACTCATGCTTTGCTCTCGCTCACTCATTTGCTTATAAAATACTTTTTGGAAATCAAGAGTAGTTAAATTATATTGTTTTAAAAACACTAATCGCAGTTATCGCTAATTTGACTTAGTATTACACTCATATAAATAAATGCCGGCTCTCGCTCATTCCACCTACTCATATAAGTGCTTTTTGGAAAACAATATAATTCCACTAATCCTAAATAGCTCTCGCGGTGTTCAGAATTAGTGTATCAGTTTTTACTATCTGGTGTGAACTGCAGCTTTCGCTAATTTGGCCTACACCTTAGTTAACTCTCACTCTCGTGACGAATTATGGTAACTCTCACTCTCATGATGAATTACGAAACGTATACTTAAAAACTGATTATAGAAAACTCATTAAAAGAAATCGCACAAACTAACTACCTAGCCCTATTGGCTCCTAATCCTACATCCTAGCAATATTAAATTAGCTAGACATAATTAAAACTAAAACTAAAGACATAAATAAATTAACGGAAAATAAACTAAACATAATAAATAGAAGCAATAAATAAAAGTATAAAATAAATAAAGCAATAAAAATAAAGAGAAAGCAAAAATAAATAAAAAGAACCTGAATAAATAAATGAAAAGACTTCTAGTACAGACACCGGAACAGCAACTAAAACAATTACAAAATCAGGATTATGCAAAACAAAGAACATAAGTTCTAAGTTTATCTCCCGAACACTCAACGGAGCGGTAATTGTGGTGTGGGCCCGGTCGTGTTTTCGTGTGCTTTTTGCGTCTTTTTGATCCAATTTTCTTCGTTTTGCTCAATTTGTACTTTTAAGCTGCTTTCGGGACAAATGACTGAAAAACATAAAAATACCAACGTGATACGACGAAAAAGTGGAAATAAATAGTAAAAACATATATAAAAAGATTGTATCACAAATTACTCATACTAACAATCCTTACAAACTCTGAGTATCCATGCGTTCGAGTGAAAAGATTGTACAAGGCAAAATGTATGATTCTGTGGTCACCATTTTGATTGGACGAAACTGCGTATTAAAATCAATGACTGCAAGTCACAGTCACGTCGTGTAGTTTTAAAAGATATCAAACCCAAGGGACCAATGTGATATTACCGTTATCTATTGTCACTATGTAAATCTAAGGCTAGTGATTAAATTATGGGATTGGTTGTCATGTTTTAAAATATAAAATTAAATAAGATTAATTAATAAGGGAATTACTAGGATGCGATCTTAGTTGATTAAGAGGGTTCAGTACTTAATTTGTGTTGGATTAGTTCTCTCAAAACTAAATTGACTTAAATTTCTCACACCGTTGCGCTATTGACTAGTACCATATAATATAAATTCATGCTTTGCTGTCGCTCACTCATTTATTTATAAAATACTTTTTGGAAATCAAAATAATTTCACTAATCCTAAATAGCTCTCGCGGGGTTCAGAATTAGTGTATCAGTTTTTACTATCTGGTGTAAACCGCAGTTTTCGCTAATTTGGCCTACACCTTAGTTAACTCTCACTCTCGTGACGAATTATGGTAACTCTCACTCTCATGATGAATTACGAAACGTATACTTAAAAACTGATTATAGAAAACTCATTAAAAGAAATCGCACAAACTAACTGCCTAGCCCTATTGGCTCCTAATCCTACATCCTAGCAATATTAAATTAGCTAGACATAATTAAAACTAAAACTAAAGACATAAATAAATTGACGAAAAATAAACTAAACATAATAAATAGAAGCAATAAAATAAAAGCAATAAATAAAAGCATAAAATAAATAAAGCCATGAAAATAAAGACAAAGCAAAAATAAATAAAAAGAACCTGAATAAATAAATGAAAAGACTTTTAGTACAGACACCAGAACAACAACTAAAACAATTATAAAATCATGATTATACAAAACAAAGAACAAAAGTTCTAAGTTTATCTCCCGAACACTCAATGGAGCGGTAATTGTGGTGTGGGCCCGATTGTGTTTTCGCGTGCTTTTTGCGTCTTTTTGATCCGATTTTCTTCGTTTTGCTCAATTTGTACTTTTAAGCTGCTTCTGGGACAAATAACTGAAAAACATAAAAATACGAACGTGATACGACGAAAAAGTGGAAATAAATAGTAAAAACATATATAAAAATTGCTAAATAAATAGTACTTTTTCCGGTGTATCACATTTATTAATTCAATGCAATTTATCTTTTCATGCAATTTACATGTTTTCTTTTACATTTCCTGCATTTAAATCATTGAAACTTTTACTTTTCTTGTCAATACGTACTCACTTTGAGTATTTTTACATTTCTTGTTATTCAAGTTACTTCTTTTCAAACAAACTTGTTCATTTACGTTAATGAACATTGCTATTTTCAATCATCAACAATAAATGCACAAACATGTTCCAAAATTTTCTAGTTGGTCTTTTAAGCATTGCAAACTAGCGATTGTTTACCAAAAATTAGTGTAAACACTATCTAATTAGATAGAGTTCTCAGAAGTTTAATTGTTATTTATTTGTTTCTTTCATGAAGTTTTGAGAAAACAAATTAATAAGGACAAATCTCTTTAATTTTGATTAGATTGAATAAATTTAATTATTTGTTCCTTTTGGAAGTTTTATGGAAAATAAATTAATGAAGGACAAATATAAGTTGTGCACAAGAATTTAGTGGGAGTAATGATGTTAAATCTGATATAATATGTGTATGACATATTAATCATCAAAATATTTTCCTTATACATGTGAGACATGGTTAAAGATATATAGATGAAATACTTAGGCAAGAATTCCTAAAGAGTTAGGAATAGCCTATGCATTTAGATAATAATTCCTAAAGAGTTAGGAATAACCTATGTACATAATTTGACACAGTGTTCAAAACACTTAAATGTATGAAATTATTTTATGTGTCAAATGATTGATTTTGTCTAAAAGATAACATCATATCTCATTATATGAGAATGAGACACGTGAAAATAATCCATATGCTTTGGAAGATAGGATTAATCATGCACATCATAATATGTACTAAATCAGATACACCATATAATTGTAACACAATCAATAAGTACCAAAATTGAAACTAGTGTTTGACACTAACTGACCTTGAAGAATATCCCTAAGGACCTTAAAGGAATTAAGGACTATTTCTTGAAATAGATAGGAATGGAAAGGATCATTATAAGGAAATTATAACGATGTTAGTTTCCATACCAATGTATTGTATATCATGCTTGAATATAAACATTGAAAGTTATAAAATAAACTTCATAGTATGTTTATTTCAGTTACTGAAGTTAAGTATTAAAGATTGGATCGCTTAGCTTATGATTGAGCTAAAACTATGTTTCCGGTGTTGCAAGTCACATTAATCACATTAGTGATGGTAATGGTTTAATCTTGCAAGAACACTTAAGAATAGACCTCACCGATGATTCATTTATACTTAGATACTTCTGTATTTCGATAAAGATTGAAATAGTACGTTGGAAGATACGTAAGATACCAACATAAGAAATGGTTCCTTATCCAGTAATTAAGCCTCTTGTGCAGTTGAAGCGTGATGGGCATACTAGGTCTATGGGTGTTAGAGAATACCTGATTGACTTTAGTGCTAGTGGGAGATTGTAGGAGTAAGCCCTAAGAGTCAATCTAATTTTATAGTATTTGCTTTAGGAGTTTAAATATAAATATGGCATGTCTTTATTATGTTTGTATGAATCCAAAATAATGAAGTCCCTATAATAGATAGTCCGTTTAATATTAAGTGTGACTTAATCATGAGACTAAATTAAACATAAGGACATTATTCTTAAAGTATCTGTAGTCGAGCTTTAAGGTGAAAAAGGATAATCTTAAAGCATAAAGCCTATTATGAAGATAGACTGATGATCACATCTCATGGATCATAGGATAAATAGTTATCAAGTCTTGACATAGGTATATATATTAGGAGTAATATTTATACTGGATTGACCCGCTATACTACATGGAATGTTATGTAATGTGTCATAAGTTACTCTCATGGTGATAATGGTGTAAACCACCTTTCGACCTGAAACCACTATGTACCCTAGATGTAGAGTTAAGTGCTTTATAACTGATCTAACATTATCCTTAACAGGATAATCATAAAGGAAGTTTGTGGGCACTTCACAAAGCATGTTGAGGGACAGTAGTGATTTATATGGAATTTGCCAATCCTACATAACAGGATAAATGTCTATGGGCCCAATATTGAACTGGACAAGGATGACACAGTCTATGCCTTGTGTTCAATAAAGACATAAGGGCAAAGGGGTAATTATACGCGACTAATATTATCACAGAATGTTTTGTTAAGATCACATAAACATTTCGTAACTTGGGTAACAGTGATGTATTGCTAGAAACCTCTCACTGTTTATAATATTAAATAGATGATTTAATATTATTGCCAACGTTACGGAAACTTACAGGGTCATAAAACATAAGGATAGTATAGTGTGAGATTGAGATCACCGTAAGGTAGGGGTGATCGCGGTGCGGTTTTGACCAAAAAAGTCAGCCGAACCGCGAGATAAAAATACATGCGGTTCGGTTTGGTTCAGTTGGTTTTTAAAAAGTCATCCAAACCAAACCAAACCAATGCGGCTCGTGAGATAAAAAAACTTGAAGTTCCGAAATAACATTACAATACTAATAAAAATTGTTTATCCAAAATAACATTACAATACCGACGAGATAAAGAAAGTGAGATGAAGGTGAGAGATCGATGAGATGAAGGTGAGACCGAGAGTGAGAGATCGATGAGAGTGAGAGAGCGAGTGATCGATGAGAGTATTGCAGTGAGAGGGCCAAACCCTAGAGGTGAGACTGAATGAGTGAATGAAGAAATTTGGTGGGCTTAATTTGTTGCGCTGCGTATGATAATTACTAATTGGGCTAGTATTGTAGTATAAAAGAAGCTTAAGTAAAAAATGCGGTTTGGTTTGGTTTGGTTTTCAGAAATGAAAACCGCCAACCAAACCGAACTGTGCGGTTAGACAAAAACATCATCCGAACTCTTCCAAACCAAATGCGATTTTTGCGGTTTTCGGTTTGGATTGGTTCGATTTGCGGTTTTGCTTTTGGATTGGTTCGGTTTTGATCACCCCTACGGTAAGGTACGGTGCACTTGAGAGAAATATGCAGTGTGATAAGGTATCACAAAATTAAACGATAAGCGGTACACCATAGGATATGGTGGGCACGCACACACATGAGTAGTAAGACTCATGGGGCGCGCGCCCTAGTTTTGCTTATTGGGCTTTTTCCCAAGACAAGAGACTCTATAAATAGAGACTTTGTGCAAGAATTTCACACACAAGAGAATTCATAAGAATTTTAGGGTTACTGGAATCCTAAAATTATTTCTCTAATTCTCTCTCTCACAAAAGTTCTTCATTCATAAGCTAGCACTTAGATTGAAGAAAAACTGTTTGTGTGGACTAGCTAGAGACGTTGCTGTTCAACCTTCAATGTTCGTGATCATCTTGTTCGTGATTCAAAAGGTTATATTCTTCAAGAGGTAAAACCCTAAACACATGATCATGTCCATTCGTAAGGATCATTACAATTTTTTTTGAGTTCCACTACTTTTACTTTTACAATTTTCCTTCACTCACAACAAAGTCATTTTGCTCAATATAGAAAGAGTTAAATTGGTGATAATATGAAAGTAATTAACATCCAAAAACTAAAAAGAAAGATAAATCAAAGCACCAAAAAATCCTTAAAGAAAAAAGAGAAAGGCTTAAATGCAGTTTTAGCCATCCTATTTTGACGGATTCGGATTTTCAACCCCTCTATTTTAAAACTCGGAATTTCATCCCCTCTATTTTGATTTTTTCAAAAAAAATTTCACCCCAATCACATTTGGCTTATTTTTGCTTATGTGGCAATGGTGATGTGTATATTATTTTATTTTTTTGACACATACATGTGTATTATCTTTATCCATTATTTCCTTTAAAAATTACTAGAAAATTTTAAAAGATGCCATAAAATTAGGGAAAAAATTATAAAAATCTATAAAATAAATTACTAAAAAAATCAAGATAAATACTAGAAAAACAAGAAAAATACCATAAAAAAGTCATTTAAATATATTGAAAAAATTGTTTGACAAATTTGCTTGTTAAAAAATTTGTGAATACACTCCGACATACTCCTTAAATGAAAGTGAAGGGGTTAATTGTTTTAGCCATTGAAAAATGGGGTGTGAAGTTGTCATATGATAAATAATTTTTTATGATATTTTTCTTGATTTTATAATTATTTTATATAGTAATTTATTTACAGATTTTTATTTATTTATTATAATTTTTTCATTAATTTTTACAGCACTTTTAAGAATTCTGTAGTAATTTTTTAAAGAAAATAATTAGGTGGATAAAGATAATACACATGTGTCAAAATAAATGTACACATCACCATTGCCACATAAGCAAAAATAAGCCAAATATGATCGGGGTGAATTTTTTTTTGAAAAATCTAAAATAGAGGGTGTGAAATTCCGAGTTTTAAAATAGAGAGGTTAAAAGTCTGAATCCGTCAAAATAAGATGGCTAAAACTGCATTTAAGCTAAAGAGAAAATTAAGAACCCTCACCTCCTACATTTTTGTTGAGGAAAATAAGCTTATAGCATATCATTAATCAAAAGATGTTCAATACAATATAGTATGACAACCATAATTTAAGGACTAACTATACATGAGACGGACTGCCTTAGCTAACTTATGAGCCACTTCATTTGTTTGTTGCCAAATAAATTCAATACCGAAGTTATTATAAAGATTAGTAAAGAGCTTTTTACAATGTGAAATAATATTCTCTAGCTCAATGTTATCATTAGTTGTTAGAATGAAATTTATCCACCACAACTTTCGAGTCAATTTCAAACTCATCAGACCCAAATTTAATTCATACACCCAATTAAGCGCGGAGAGTAATTCGAGAGCTTTACCTATCTTCACATCAAATAATGGTGTGTATTGTTCATACTTTGCCAACACATAAGCACCACAATAGTCTCTGATACAAATACCAATATCAATTCTATTGTAGACCACGAAAATGCTGCATCAATGCTACATTTCACCCGCCCACTCATCGGTTTTTTCCATCTACGTTCTTGCACAGTCTGCTAAACCGGGACAACAACTTTGGCAGCCTTTGCAACGCGTCAGTCTAGTAGAATATTATGTACACACTTAAAGACAAAATTATGCGCGTTTGTGACGTTGTTCTTGATCAGATTATTACGTTGTTTCCAAATACTCCAGACAACACATGCCATAAGAGAGGAATCTTCAGAGTTCACCTGATGCAACAATCTTAATTTCAAAGTAATTGTATATTACCCTCTTTATCGTTCCTTTATAGTTCTTCTATCAATTGTTGCCTATAATATACTATTTAATTAGATAATAGGAATTTTTGAATCAATAAAATTTTAAATATAGCAACAAAGTTTCAATCTAACTACTCTAAATTTTTTTCTTCAATCTAACCTGTAACAATCGACCTCTTCTACCTGCTATTTGTACGACTCGACAATATCCGGACAAACTAAAGACATAGATAGCCAGAATTGAGTTCAAATTAAATACCTACAATTTTTATTAGTTTAATAATTTTCGACCCAAATCTGACCAAAACCGATCAATGCTTAGAATTAGTGCATACATCCCTTCCAAAACAATCTTAACATCCATAATATCTCAAGTCTTCAAGAACTTTTTTTTGGTATATCGAAAGATTGAAGACTTGAGATATTATGAATGTTAAGATATTGAAAAAATTTCGAAGACTTTTTTTATCAAAATAAAATAGAGAGTTTTTTTTTCTTGAAATAAAAAAAAATTGAAAAATGAATTACTTTGCCATTCATTACTTTATCTAAATAAAAAATTTTAAAATGAAGGGAATTCAAATATTTTATCCAAATAAAAAATTTTGAAATGAAGAGAATTCAAATTAAAGCATTTGAATTCCATAAAATCTCAAAATCTCTTGAATTTAACAATTCTCCATCCAAGCACCCACTTAATAAAAAGTACAATCCATTTTTTTTTCAATTCTTTATAACTTTAAAAATTGTTTAGTCTCACCTTTAAAAAAAATGATTATATTTTTTTACATGAAACAAACAGATCTTAAGGTTCTTTCAGCGCCCTTTTCGCGCTCTCTCTCTCCTTTTCACTTTTTCTCTCTCTAAACTTCTCTGCTACCTTTCTCTGGGAACTAGTGCTGTCTGTGTAGTGGTGCCTCTCTTCTCTTGAAACAGGGTATGCAAACTTGTCTTGTCTCAACTCCTACCATGTTATTTATGTTTTTTATGTCATTAGCTTCATAATTTCTATATGCTTAATTGCTTATTAATTTTTTTAAATTATTTTTGATATTTTTATTTCTTTTGCTTATTTAATTTTGTTCCACATAATTGAACTTTCATGTTTGAAATTTTATCTCTTGGAATAATCTAATTAAGTTAGTATTTTTTTCTTGCTTTCTAATATGAATTTATCATAAAGTTTCAATTTTTTATTTTATTTTTATGATTTTTATGATTTTATTGTATCCCAATTCATGACCTAAGTTGATAGCGTTGAATGTGAATTTTGATGATTCTATTTTGATTTTGAAGGAAAAGGGTCATTTATTTGAAGACTATTTATGACTAAAGATTGAATTTTTATGTGAAAAAGTTGATTATATGATGGATCTACAAATTAATGGGTTTTGTGGTTCAACAAATGAGATCCAATTGAGGAATCAATCTTTACCTGTTCTTGAGAATCAGAGATTTGAAAATGGTTTCTTTGATCAAAATAGAGAATTTGGTTCTAATTTGATACCAGCTGATTATACACCTTCTTCGACAACGACTTCGATTTCGACACATGAAGAACCTTCTCCTGAGGATTGTGAATTTTCTGATGCAGTTTTGAGTTATATTAATAACATCCTTATGGAAGAAGATATGGAAGATAAAACATGTATGCTTCAAGATTCTTTGGATCTTCAAATTGCTGAGAAATCGTTCTATGAAGTTATTGGCGAAAAGTACCCGGTTTCGTCGTTAGAAGAACGTCCAAGTCTTGATTATCAAAATGATGGTGTTGGAGATAATAGCTTCTTTGATAATTATGGTACTTACGTTGATGATGGTGATCTTAGTAGCATTTTTACGAACAACTCTTTGCGTGGAAACTGTAGGGAAGTTCGCTTTTCTCATCAAGATTATCCGGTAAATAGCTTTGTACAATCTTCTTATAGCTCAACAAATAGTGTAAAAAGTACTATTGAAGGTCCTCTGGACTCTCCAGATAGTATTCTACAGGTATCAGATCGGAATAGTGAGAATCAACCGATTTTGCAATTTCAAAAGGGTGTTGAGGAGGCTAATAAGTTTCTTCCTAGTGGAAACGGTCTCTTGCATAATTTTGATGTTGCCAAGTTTTCGATACTAGAGCCTAAAGTGACGAAAGATGACTTATCGGTTAAGGTGGAGAAGGATGAGAGGGAATCTTTTCTTTTTAGAGCAAAGGGAAGGAAGCATCCTCACGGCGAAGAGGTGGATGTCGAAGAAAATAGAAGCAGCAAGCAAGCGGCGATTTACTCAGAACCTATGTTGAGGTCAACTATGGCTGATACAATCCTGCTTCATAGTTTAGGTGATGGTAAGAAGCATTTTATGGCTCGTCGTGAAGCTTTGCAAGTTAAGAACAATATGATAATGCATCCAAGTAATAAATCAAAAGCTCGTACTAGTGGTAAAGGACGAGGTAAAAAACAAAATGCGAAAAAGGAAGTGATTGATTTAAGAACACTACTTATTCTTTGTGCACAAGCTGTTGCAGCAGATGACCATAAAAGTGCACATGAGTTGCTAAAGCAGATCAGGCAGCATTCAAATATTTTCGGAGATGGAAATCAGCGGTTGGCTCATATTTTTGCTGATGGCCTTGAGGCGCGTTTGGCTGGTACAGGAAGCCAAATTTATAAAGGACTAATCAGTAAAAGAACATCAGCTGCCGATTTTTTGAAAGCTTACCATCTATACCTTGCTGCTTGCCCTTTTAGGAAGATGACTAGTTTTGTCTCAAATGTCACTATAATAAAATCAGCCGCAAGTTCAATGAGGGTACATGTCATAGATTTTGGTATACTCTATGGTTTTCAATGGCCTACCCTAATACAAAGACTTTCGTTACGATCTGGAGGACCGCCGAAACTTCGGATTACAGGAATTGACTTTCCACAACCTGGTTTTAGGCCTGCAGAGAGAATCATAGAAACCGGTTCGCGCTTGGCAGCTTATGCTGAGTCTTTTAATGTGCCATTTGAGTATAATGCCATAGCAAAAAAATGGGAAACCATTCAGCTTGAGGAACTCAAGATCGAAAAAGATGAATACCTTGTTGTTACATGTTTTTATCGTGGTAAAAACTTGTTGGATGAATCCGTTGTAGTAGAGAGTCCAAGGAATAAATTTCTCAATTTGATAAGGAGGATCAAACCTGATATATTCATTCATGGCATTATTAATGGTGCCTTTAATGCGCCTTTCTTTGTTACTCGATTTAGGGAGGCATTGTTTCACTTTTCTTCGCTTTTCGATATGCTTGAAAGTATCGTTCCTCGTGAAGATTGGGAAAGGATGCTAATTGAGAAAGAGATATTTGGGAAGGAAGCATTGAATGTTATAGCTTGTGAAGGTTGTGAAAGAGTAGAGAGGCCAGAGACATACAGGCAGTGGCAAGTTCGTATTCTCCGAGCCGGGTTTTCGCAACAGACGTTTGGCAAGGACACGGTGGAAAGGGCAGTGGAAAAAGTAACGTCTAGTTACCACAAGGATTTTTTAATCGACGAAGATAGCAATTGGTTATTGAATGGTTGGAAAGGTCGAATTGTTTATGCGCTTTCTTGTTGGAAACCTGCTTGATTAACTAAGATAGCTCAACTTCAACTCACTAATGCTTTGTGAATTAGTTTTTGACATATGAGGAAATCAGGTACTGCAATGACTCTATTTCTCAGTTTTATTCAATAGTCAACAATGCCGGTTCTTGTCATTGTTGTTCAATGTATTATGAACTAACTTTAATCTGATAATTTTGACACTGTATGCTCAATATGTATGATCAAAGATAAAAAATAAAATAAAGGGTCAAGCTGTGAGTTACTATACAGCCTGGTAAGAAAGTTGATTATCTATGCCATTTGGCCGTAGGATCGTTTAGGAAGTACGTAGTTTGATAGCTAAATTGAGGATTGTCAGCTGAGCATGATTGATTCTATGTAATGTTACTGATAACTTTGACATCTAATAAAAAATATCCTTTGATGGCTTCATTTTGAGTTGTTTTCCGTGTCTTAACCCTCTGGTTCTCAAGAGAATGAGGCTTTGGTAATTTGGAGTTCGGTTGGAATATAAGTAAAACTTGCCAATGATTGTTCCAATTAGGATTTAGGACTTGAATTCGAGTTCATTTAAACGTATCTGGGTTCTCTCAAACAATGTGTCTTTAATTGGAGCTCAGCTCATTAACCGCTTGAGGCAAATCACTTGGTTTTCGTTTTGAGGATGCGGCCTCAATCCTTCTAATAGTTTATAAATAGCTTGTGTTTTATGTTGTAAACATAATCTTATGAGCCTTATGTTCTATGTTCATCATAAGAACTATGGAATGCACACGGAACACCAGATGGATTGTTATGTGTGTTTTATAGTTGTTTGGTTTTAAACAAAACAGAATTTAAAATCAGTTTTTAACTGAAATCAGTTTCAAAACTAGTTCTAGACCTAAACTGGTGAGAAACCGGTTTTAAATAAATTCCAAACTGGTGGTCAAGATTTCTATGTTCATATTTAAGTAGATCTAGGAAACCTCATTTAATTACTTATTTTGATTAGCAAATTGGTAAGCAAATTCTACTTTGATTTGCAAGTAATCAAGTCATTTCTTGTAACACTTCCTACAATTAGAAGATAAAAAAAAAAAATCTATTTACCAGTTGTTTCTTCACGAAAATTCATGGATTTTAAGTTTTTCTGTTCAAACCATGTATTCTCGTGTGTAAATGCTATGCTAAAAAATAAGAGACTGGACATAACTTTAATTGTGTTGTGTATGATTTTAAAACTTATATTGTCTCTTGACAAACTGAAGGCAAGAGACGAGACAAAAATTGAAAATTATGTCCCTCACTAAATTATGGACAAATTTTGTCTCAAGTACATGATGTCTAAACTACTAAAATAATATTTTGTCCACTAAATATCATACAAGACAACAATTTATTCAACACTTTAAAAGTTTATTGTGTTGTTATATCATATGTTTAGTTATCTTTTGTAAGTCAAACTGACTCTAAAGTAATTGATATCTAAACCTCTTTCAACATTTTATTTGTTTTCATATACACCAGTTGAGATCAAGTCCATTTATATTAAGACTCTGTTTGACAACATAATATTTTGAGCTTATAGTTTATAAACTCATTATGATAGCTCTTCATTATGATAGCTCTGTTTGGTAACCTCTTTTTACATGAGCTAGTTTATTTTTAATAGCGTTTAGTTTATTTTGATAAACTAATTCAATTAGCCTATAATTTTTAGCTTATTGTTTTTTCTTCCAATTTTATCCATATCATCTTACCTAAAAATAATAAAATATTAATTAAACATATATTTTTTACATCATCTTATATCTATAAGTCTGTCCAACAGCTAATTTTATTAAACACTTCAATTAGTTTATCAACTATTAGTCATAAACCATCAACTATAAACTATCAACTATCTGTTATAAGCTATGTTTTTCGAATGCCTAAACTATACTAGTATTAATTTTTTATTTTATTTATTTTTTGGTTCAAATTAAAGTATTACTTAATTTTAATTCCTTATCTTTATCTTTATCTTTATCTTATATAATTACGAATTTTTTCACAAGGAAATAAATCTGCGTGGCATGTTCTCTAAAGCATTTGCTCACATGTCATTTTCTTAGTACATGTTTAATTAGCATTAATTTTGTAATCAGTAATAAGTAATTAATTCACATTGATATGATCATAAAAATCTTTTCCTGATTCATATTTTTAATTGCTATTGATTACTATGATTTGCTTTATCAAACAAAATCATGCACATTATAATAAAAAAAATTATAAAATGTACTTTAAATTTGTTAGAAAATTTAAAATCACTATTTAAAATTTCCTTGAAAATTTTGAATTGAAAATAAATAAAGTAAATAATTCGAAATATTTTTAAAAATAAATAATTTGTAATACACAAATAAATTATAATTTATGATGTAAACAATTTTAAAAAATTACGTTATAATTTTTTTTTTTTGTATTTTACATGAGACTTATATTAATATTTATATATCATTATAAGGTCTATTTTTTTTATAATTTCTACGGGGACGGAAGAGAAAATACTATATTGTTGAAAACGAGAAGTGGAAGATCACTCTCTAGAGTATTTTATCTTTTTGAAAATGTATATTTGTATTCTATTTTATATTTGAATAAAATTAATATAAAATAAACGTTTATGTAATATAAAAATAAATACTATAAGTTAATATCAAGACTTTTTTTGTTGTTATTTTACTAGAACACATATTTCTTTGAGGATCTATATTGTACCCAAATAATAGTACCGGGTCCAATTTTTTGTAATTTTTACATGATCTATATTTATACTCATGTACAGGTTTATTTTTTTGAATGTTTACGGAGTTATATTTCTACGAATATTTTAATACGGAATTTATTAATATTAGATGGGAGACTTTTTTTCTATAAAAACCTAAATATTTATACATAGAATAATATGCGAAACCTATTTTTTTTACTATGCCTTATATTTACACTTATTAATACGAGTGTCTATTTATACTCATATATCAATAGAGAGTCCTGTGTTTTATTAATACGGATATGAAAACACCATATTATTGGAAACGGAGAGCGAGAGATCACTCTCCACGCTATTATTTCCCTTTAGGCCCTGTTTGGTTCAATCAAAGGGGAGGGGAGGGATTTTTATGGAGGTGAAGTGAGAGAAAATATAATTTATTATGTTGACAAAATTACCAACACTTTTTTATTAAAATCCTAAATTATCCCTGTTGAAATATTAAAAATTTAGGTTTTATTTTTTTGAGAACAAAAACAATTTAGGTTTTCTACTCATTAGATTTTTTTTTTGTTATATTTCCTTTAGATTTTTTTTTGGCGTAACATATCCATTATAATTTAATCCTTATTTTGAGTTTATATGATTAAGGATAAAAAAGTAAATTAATCATTAGCTCCCCTCCCCTCCCCTTGTTTTTTTTTTTTCGATAAGCAAAATATGGTATTATAAGGAGTACAAGGTGTACTCAGCCCTTACACACCAAAAAACTAACTATTTTGGTCTTTCAGACATAAAAGAGGATTACAACACCAATCCTCAAAAGTTACAGCAGTACTACAAAAATTTAAAATATTCCCTCCCCTCTCCTCCAAAAAACCCCAAACCAAACAGGGCCTTAAAATCCCTAAATATATATTAATTTTTTATAATATAAATATAAAATCAATTTCACAAGTATTTGGAAGAATAAAAATTATTTGACAAAAAAAATCATTAATTAAAAATAAGATTCAAATTTAAATTAAAAAATTAATATCTTATCTAATCTACTTTAATTTTAATTACATACACTAATATAATTTTGAATATTAATTTGTGCATTGTCCAGGTAAGTTATATACTAGTGATACATAATAACGCAATTTTTCTTAAAATCAACTTGGTGTTACATGTGTCAAATGAACGGAGGACTATATGATTTGTCACAAATCATATAATCACAGATCATTTGTAAAAAAGATCAGGCACTAAATTAAGTATGTTGAATATTATCTCGGATAGGGATAAAAAAGGAAAAATGGAAAGAGACTGCATATTTACTTTGATTTCATGTGGACAGCAAAAACCTCTTTGATGCACGTAATAGTAGTGGAAAACAAGAATAAGATTAATGAAAGTGACAATTTGTCAATGTATGGTCCACATTCGCATGGAATTTGATGGAAAACAAAAATCTTTAGTGGAGAATGCCAAAACTTTCTAGGTATATTATGATGGAAAAATACATGTAAGATGACTTTTCTAGAAAAAATGAAAAAAAAATGCTAGATGATAAACAACAAACAATAATTTTGCAAACGGAATTTTTGAGCTTATATAATTCCATTAGTGATTATATATACAATAAAATACAAAGTGGTATTCATTTGACGTCTTTGCACAGTCAATAAATAGAGTAGTCTATTGTTTGTCTTTTTAAGTTTAGTTCGGTTGGTATAGACATTATATTTTATATGTAAAGATTAGAATTCGAACTTTAGACACTTTGTTTATTCTTTTTAAAGGTAACATTTTTAACCACTAGACTCAGAGTCGGCCCTAACACATGTGCGGGGAAGGCGACGACACAAGGCTTCTAAATTTTGGCATTTTTTAAGGTCCGAAAATGATAAAATCTTATAATAATTATTATATATTTTTAATGTTCATAAAATACCATAACAACATCAATAGACTAGTGCATTTTTATGATGTTTTTAAGTGCAAGGTTTAGGTTCAAATATTAACTTTTATATTTTTTATGCATAATTTTAATTATTTAAAGTTAAATTAAAACCAAGAAGAAGTTTTAGACTCAACTATTATATCATTTAAATCTCTGCAATAAATTTAATCTTTATTAGAATATATTTATTTTTGATTTTACAATAATAATAATGATAATAATAATAATAATTTTATGAGGTCTTGGATTCTATCCTATACTCCTTTATAAACCAAAAAAAGAAATTTATTGTAAAAAATAATAAAAGACAATATGACATAATCATAAAATGATAAAACATGCCTTCTTCATAGTGCACAAGTTTTAGATTACAATTTACATAGTTGCGGAAAATTTAGCATTGGATTGAAAATTTATATTATATAGATCATCTATATAAAAAAAATTGAGAATCATTTGATATGTTATTGAGACTTAACAAAATTAACGGTTTATGAGTTTTTGTAGAAATCGTTAATCTTAGTTTTTAAAAAATAACATCTGCTGGTTATAGCTTTTAAAAATAATCAGAATTTAACAATAATTAAAAAACTACTAAAATTGAGAAGCTGATATTAAAATTTATCTTAAAATTTACCTAAAAGAAATTCTCTTCAAAATAAACTAATGAGATTGATCTGAGATCAATCTTGTCAGAAATAAAACCATATTTAAATGTGAATTGTGTGTGTGTGTTTTGCTCAAATTGAAGACAGGAAAAGAGAGAATCAACACACAAGTTATACTGGTTCATCCAAATTCTGGGTTAGTCCAGCCCCCACGTCTGTGAGTTTTCCACTATAATCTTGAGATGCTACCGATCTCAAATTATAATTTCTCCCTAATCAAGATCAATAGTCTTTAAGTCCTCCAAGTTTAAACCTAACTGAACCGTTCAAACTAGAAGGATACAACACCTAAACACTCAATCAATAGTTACGTATTAACTTGAAAATCCATTCGCCAACACTTCGCTCAATCTTCTCTTCCTCTTCACGGTTTAGTTCTTCTTCAAGGTGGCGATGAACAAACTCGTTACGCACCGATCACCTTGAACTCTTCCGGTACCATTCAAATCTCAATCATATTTCATTTTTTTCATTTCATTTCCAATTTTGTTAATACCAATACTAATTGCAGGCAGGAGAGTTACTTCGCTTATCTGTTTGGATTTCAATAACTTGGTTTTTATGGAGCTATTGTTCGTGTTTTTCAATCATTTTAATCTAATTATACTTCAATTTTATTTTATACTGTACAATGCACGCTAAATTAATAAATTTAATTTATTCATTCACGTGTAATTGTTATTTTTAAGGATGTTGGAAGTGAGGATTCTATTCTATTTGCTCCTAGGTTGCTTGATGAGGATGTTGTTTGGATGGGAAAGATCAAACGACTTACATATTTTAAGGTAATTCGCAGAATGGTGATTTTTTTTTTGATGCATTTACATGTCATGTACTGATTGATGAAGCGTTCACTTTTTGTAAGATCACTAAATGGTTACCACAACCTATTTTACCGACAAGATTGCAACTGTTTTGCAACAGCATTATCAGGGTTCAGGGAAACCCTTACTCTATCTTTAATGTTTTGCACGGTCTTAACACATATAGTAATAATTTCGCTAAGTTTACTTCATACACAAGTAAACTATACAACTATCTTTTTAACTTCCTAGTTCTAGTTGTAACCAACTTAACTAACAAGGGAAAAGTACAAGATCGTATTTAATCCAAACCCAAACTTAATTCCCAAAATTGAACAAGTAATGCCACTACCATCCCCGCCAATACTCTATCAAAGTAAATAATCCAATGGGTTTAAAACTATTCATATTCATCCCTCACATATACTCTATCAAAGACACCATTCTTACAAAACACATATATTACACTAATTTGCATAGCCAACCACACTTAAGGATAAATTAGAATGTGAAGGCACTATTTCTTATTCCGACGCCAATACTATCACCGCAAGAGATGAACTCGACGGATGAATAAAACACAAAAATGAAGGATCTTGACATCTTTCATTCTACTAGACACAGGAAAAGAAAATTGAAGAAGCTTATGAAAGACACCATTTGGAGTTTGTCTGAAGTCCCACATTGCTTAGATTTCTGGACTGTTGAGTGTATAAATATGTGAGGGCAACTGTTGCGAGGATTTTGGGATTTCCACCACTACATTGACCTTTCATTTAACAAAGAGGAGAAAGTGTCGAAAACCGTTTAAAAAGAGAGATTCTAAGCTCAAGGGTTAGTTACGCCTAGGGAAGGTATTAGCATCCTAAACGTCCATGGTAACCTCTAGTTAATTACTTTTTATTGTTTTTAACGTGATTAAGAAAATGAGGGAGAAGTTGCAAGAAATGGAGGGAAAAGTTGTATAGAGAGAAAAAGTGTGTGCATGTGGAAATTGGATTGAGAAAAGAAAGTTTTTGCAAAAAAAGAATAAATTTAGTTTAAATCTAAACTAATCGTAAGACTAATTTGAATTTGGACTAAAGAATTTTTATTAGAGAGAGAAGAAGTTGTTTATTTGTTTTCTATTTTTTTCTAAAGATTACTAAACGCGCCTCTTCGGAAATGAAATTCGTTTTTTTCTTGGTTTTTTAGCGTTTTGTGTGATGTGTCAAAAGCAATAAAGAAAGCGATAAAATCCTACGTTATTACAACCAAATCGAATATTTATTACAACCATATCGAATCAAATAAAAAAATAATAAAAGGCAATAAAAATGCAAGCGGAGAAATAAACATGAGTATGAAATGCACTTGCGAAGAAAAGAAAATATCAAATATTGATGTAAAAATGCAATGTGAAAAATAATGTGAATGTGACAAAGAGTGAAAAAAACGCAAATAGAACAAAGTCATATAAAATATCATCGCACATGCGCATACACTTTTAAAATTAGCAAGAAAAAAAAAATGAATCAATTAACAAGCATGAAAGAATGAATTTAGGCCAAAAAAAGGTCTTTAACTATTAATGCTAGTGATAGAGCTCAATGATTTTATAAAGCAAAATATTATCTCTAACATGCATTTTTAAATGGTGCATAGTCCTAACCTAAATGCAAATACATGTAAAAAAATGTAGAATGAAACGTAATGTGAAATTGTAATGTCAAATGTCATGTAAAAATGTAACATATTGTAATGTAAAGATTTAGAAAAAGTAGCATGTAAATGTGATGTAGATTGTTGTATAAAGTGGCATGAAAATGTTATGTAAAGTATGATGCAAAAATGTGAATATGAGACATATAATGAAAAGAGCAAAAAAAATAATAATCAAACATATGCAAGAACACAACATATCAATAAAACTTAGAATTAAAATTTAATCCTAAAAGAGGTCTTTAAAATATTAGCGTAAGAGTTTAAGCTCAATAAATTTAAAATAAGCTATTGTCTCAAACGAACCACTTATGAAAACTAGTACTTCTACCCGTGCAATCGCACGGGTTAAATTAAGCATAGAAATTTTCTTTATGTGTTTCTAAAGATGTATGTTATATTAGTGTCAAAAAAAAAAATGTATGTTTTTTTTTTTGTCAAAACCGGGGTATCCACCGCCGAACACAGTGACTATTCACTCGCTAGATTGGAGGCACCTGGATGGGTGGGATAGCAGGCCCAAAGATTTAAAGCTGCTCCATACCCAAGGCGAGGATCGAACCCTCGACCCTTGGTTAAGGGAAGATGAGCCACAACTGCTCAACCACATCCCTTGGATTTAAAGCATGCAGAAGATTGAAGAGACAAAACTTTTCCAAAATGAATGGAGTTCATAATTTATTTTTCTTTACGGTCATCTAAGCATCCATCAGGAACAAAAATTATGAAACATTAGGGACTAAGGGTCATCAAAGCATTATTGATATCAATCCATGCATTATGAATAAAAATTCATATAATAACTGGGTTTAAGGCAACAAATAGCTTTTACATTCAGCGACTAGGGTCATCCAACATTTTTGGGCATCAAGACATTCAATTCCTTACAAGAGATTGAATGTTCACCTTTATTTGCAATGTAGAAGATTGAAGAGAAAAAACTTTTCCAATATGAATAGAGTTCACAATTAGGGTCATGAAGAGACAATAAATACCATCTTCATTTTGAACAAAAATTCATATTAAAATTGCTTACAAGGCCACGTTCCAACTTTTCCAATATGAATAGAGTTCATAATTCATTTTCCTTTACGGTCATCGAAGCATCCATTGTGAACAAAACTTATGAAACATTAGGGACTAAGGGTCATCAAAGCATTATGGATATCAATCCATGTATTATGAATAAAAATTCATATTATAACTGCGTTTAAGGTAACAAATATCTTGCACATTCAAGGACTAGGGTCATTAAGTTCATCCAACATTTTTGAGCATCAAGACATTCAATTCGTTACAAGAGATTGAATGTTCACTTTTATTTGCAATGCAGAAAATTGAAGGTAATTAAATAATCAATAATGAAAAAACTGGCTTCCCATCAACATTCTTGGTGTATGTATTAATTATAAACCAGACGGGTAAACTATGCTGGAATCACATTTGCTCAATCATGCAGAAGTTGAATGTTCTTGACCATGGGTCATCAAAGCACAATTGATATCCATCCATGCATTGTGAATAAAAATTCAAATTAAAATGACATTTAAAGCAACAAATAACTTTTATATTCAGCGACAAGGGTCATTAGATTCATGCGACATTTTTAGTCATCAAAACATTCAATCCCTTACAAAATTTTCAAGTTCACTTTTTCTTTCAATGCAGAAGATTGAAATCAATATAAAATCAGCAGTCCATTATTGTTCTCAACATGCAAAAAATTGAATGTTCTTAACTAGGGTCATTAAGTTCATCCAACATTTTTGGGCATCAATACATTCAATTCAGATGTTCGCTTTTATTTGCAATGCAGAAGATTGAAGAGACAAATTTTCCAATATGAATAGAGTTCATAATTTATTTTCCTTTACGGTCATCTAAGCATCCATTTTGAACAAAACTTATGAAACATTAGGGACTAAGGGTCATCAAAGCATTATTGATATCAATCCATGCATTATGAATAAAAATTCATATAATAACTGGGTTTAAGGCAACAAATAGCTTTTACATTCAGCGACTAGGGTCATCCAACATTTTTGGGCATCAAGACATTCAATTCCTTACAAGAGATTGAATGTTCACCTTTATTTGCAATGTAGAAGATTGAAGAGAAAAAACTTTTCCAATATGAATAGAGTTCACAATTAGGGTCATGAAGAGACAATAAATACCATCTTCATTTTGAACAAAAATTCATATTAAAATTGCTTACAAGGCCACGTTCCAACTTTTCCAATATGAATAGAGTTCATAATTCATTTTCCTTTACGGTCATCGAAGCATCCATTGTGAACAAAACTTATGAAACATTAGGGACTAAGGGTCATCAAAGCATTATGGATATCAATCCATGTATTATGAATAAAAATTCATATTATAACTGCGTTTAAGGTAACAAATATCTTGCACATTCAAGGACTAGGGTCATTAAGTTCATCCAACATTTTTGAGCATCAAGACATTCAATTCGTTACAAGAGATTGAATGTTCACTTTTATTTGCAATGCAGAAAATTGAAGGTAATTAAATAATCAATAATGAAAAAACTGGCTTCCCATCAACATTCTTGGTGTATGTATTAATTATAAACCAGACGGGTAAACTATGCTGGAATCACATTTGCTCAATCATGCAGAAGTTGAATGTTCTTGACCATGGGTCATCAAAGCACAATTGATATCCATCCATGCATTGTGAATAAAAATTCAAATTAAAATGACATTTAAAGCAACAAATAACTTTTATATTCAGCGACAAGGGTCATTAGATTCATGCGACATTTTTAGTCATCAAAACATTCAATCCCTTACAAAATTTTCAAGTTCACTTTTTCTTTCAATGCAGAAGATTGAAATCAATATAAAATCAGCAGTCCATTATTGTTCTCAACATGCAAAAAATTGAATGTTCTTAACTAGGGTCATTAAGTTCATCCAACATTTTTGGGCATCAATACATTCAATTCAGATGTTCGCTTTTATTTGCAATGCAGAAGATTGAAGAGACAAATTTTCCAATATGAATAGAGTTCATAATTTATTTTCCTTTACGGTCATCTAAGCATCCATTTTGAACAAAACTTATGAAACATTAGGGACTAAGGGTCATCAAAGCATTATGGATATCAATCCATGCATTATGAATAAAAATCCATATTATAATTGCGTTTAAGGCAACAAATAACTTGCACATTCAAGGACTAGGGTCATCCAACATTTTTGGGCATCAAGACATTCAATTCCTTACAAGAGATTGAATGTTCAGTTTTATTTGCAATGCAGAAGATTGAAGAGACAACTTCTCCAATACGAATAGAGTTCACAATTAGGGTCATGACGAGACAATAGATACCATCTTCGTTTTGAACAAAAATTCATATTAAAATTGTTTTCAAGGCCACATTCCAACTTTTCCAACATGAATATAGTTCATAATTCGTTTTCCTTTACGGTCATCGAAGCATCCATTGTGAACAAAACTTATGAAACATTAGGGACTAAGGATCATCAAAGCATTATGGATATCAATCCATGCATTATGAATAAAAATTCATATTATAACTGCCTTTAAGGCAACAAATAGCTTGCACATTCAGGGACTAAGGTCATTAAGTTCATCCAACATTTTTGGGCATCAAGACATTCAATTCCTTACAAGAGATTGAATGTTCGCTTTTATTTGCATGCAGAAGATTGAAGAGACAAAACTTTTCCAATATGAATAGAGTTCATAATTCATTTTCCTTTACGGTCATCTAAGCATTCATCAGGAACAAAAATTATGAAACATTAGGGACTAAGGGTCATCAAAGCATTATTGATATCAATCCATGCATTATGAATAAAAATTCATATTATAACTGCGTTTAAGGCAACAAATAGCTTTTACATTCAGCGACTAGGGTCATCCAACATTTTTGGGCATCAAGACATTCAATTTCTTACAAGAGATTGAATGTTCACTTTTATTTTCAATGCAGAAGATTGAAGAGAAAAAACTTTTCCAATATGAATAGAGTTCACAATTAGGGTCATGAAGAGACAATATTTACCATCTTCGTTTTGAACAAAAATTCATATTAAAATTGCTTTTAAGGCCACATTCCAACTTTTCCAATATGAATAGAGTTCATAATTCATTTTCCTTTACGGTCATCGAAGCATCCATTGTGAACAAAACTTATGAAACATTAGGGACTAAGGGTCATCAAAGCATTATGGATATCAATCCATGCATTATGAATAAAAATTCATATTATAACTGCGTTTAAGGCAATAAATAGCTTGCACATTCAAGGACTAGGGTATTAAGTTCATCCAACATTTTTGGGCATCAAGACATTCAATTCGTTACAAGAGATTGGATGTTCACTTTTATTTGCAATGCAGAAGATTGAAGGTAATTAAATAATCAATAATGAAAAAACTGGCTTCCCATCAACATTCTTAGTGTATGTATTAATTATAAACCAGACGGGTAAACTATGTTGGAATCACATTTGCTCAATCATGCAGAAGATTGAATGTTCTTGACCATGGGTCATCAAAGCACAATTGATATCCATCCATTATTTGTGAATAAAAATTCAAATTAAAATGGCATTTAAAGCAACAAAAAGCTTTTACATTCAGCGACAAAGGTCATTAGATTCATGCGACATTTTTAGTCATCAAAACATTCAATCCCTTACAAAATTTTCAAGTTCACTTTTTCTTTCAATGCAGAAGATTGAAATCAATATAAAATCAACAGCCCATTATCGTTCTCAACATACAGAAGATTGAATGTTCTTGACTAGGGTCATTAAGTTCATCCAACATTTTTGGGCATCAATACATTCAAAATTACCATATAGTAAACGAAAAAAGTCGATCTCTCAAAATGTTGGTTCTTTTGTTTTTCTCAAGCAGAAGATTGAATGTACTTGACTATGTTATTGACTAATATAAAATGGTATCCCAACAAGTATCAATGCAAAAATATCAGAATGGAAACAAAAATGAATGATACTTAGCATATAGAAAAGAGATACACCGAAAATCTCAGTTCCAAACAGATAGAGTAGCACAGTATCACCTAAATAGAATTCATATATCATCTTAATATGCCTTTGACTACTTTTAAGCAAACAAGCATTCATGTCTAGAACAGAATAATTACCTTGGAACTCCTTATGTGTGCAAATATATATCACCAACAAAGACATCATCTGCGGCACCAATTTTCTGCTTGCTTTCTTCAGTTCTAACCAGCCCTCTAGCGACGTACTCGTTTGGCCTCTCTTTTAATTTTTTATAAACTATTTGTCCTGAAAAGTAACACCAATGAAACAATATTAAGAATTTTCAGAAAGTGACTAAAAGGATTGAATTAAGACATGTAATTATCAACTGAATTTACTTCAAAATTATAATGTAAATCGACAAGACGTAGAATTTTTTAGCCTTGAAGTAAAAATATCATCATACTATACTTGTCTTTTATATTTATATTTTGGAAGACAGATTTATATATTGTTGTTAGAGTGTGAATCATAATCTAACTTTCGTGTATGTTAGTAATAAGAGTTAACTGACAATTAAATGTTGCAATCCTTGAAACTACAAATCCTAGCATTGTGAATGACTAATCAAGAGACTGTTTGAAATCTTATATGTAGAATGCAAAACGAATCAATCATATAGACCAAATACATCAGTTATTCAATGAATCCGAAAAGTGAAATTTTGCTTATTATTGTGGCCGGAGGGAGTATAATTTAAGAATTGTTTTATCGATAAGCCAACAACTACAATCAGCTTTAACCCCTTAAAACAAATATAACTACGAAGATTCCATACCATACAGTAGACTTAACTAAACCCTACAAAACCGGGTTGTAGAGTGGTTCTCCAAACAGATAGAGTAGCACAGTATCACCTAAATAGAATTCATATATCATCTTAATATGCCTTTGACTAGTTTTAAGCAAACAAGCATTCATGTCTAGAACAGAATAATTACCTTGTAACTCCTTATGTGTGCAAATATATATTGGTTCCAAAAAAGTTGCATAAGCTTTATCAGTCCATAAGAGAGGCATCATAGAGAAGTTTCAACTGTTTTGCAAGTTTCACCGTATCAGCCAAAGGCCATCTTATGCAACATGCCTATAAATCCAGCATATTTTATCAATGCTGCCATGTCCAATCAATACAAGTGCCACACCAGATTCGTCCATTATATATTCTGTTGATAGAACATAATCAAAAGTAGAGAAGGTAAATACAACTTACAACATACGGAAGCAATACATATGCCTCATGTTTAAATCAAAATATTTAATAAATACATGCATGTCTTGTGAATAGAAATGCAGAAGATTGAATAATCAAGAACGATAAAAATGGGTAAGGTTCTACCTTATTTCAAGCAGCAGTTAGAATGTTTATGACTAATCAAAAATATATAAAAAAAAAAAAAAAGGTATCCCAACAAGTATTAAATGAAAATATATTGGAATGGTAGTTCCAAAATTAAACAAAAAAAGTTAATCTTTCAAACTGTTGGTACCAAACAGGATCTTGAGACAAAATACTTTTTTCTATTAAGGATCTTTTGTTTTTCTCAAGCAAATGATTGAATGTTCTTGAATAATCAAGAATGAGAAAAATAGGTAAGGCTCAATATATCTTTTTTTTTTAAATTACCATGTAGTAAACACAAAATGAACATCTACACAACAATAAAAACACATCCTCTAAGCATCAATAGCAAAGAAAAATGCAGCACTACCTCCCACTCAAAATAAGAACCTGCTACTACCCAAAATAGAAGCAAAAAGTGCAACTAGCCAGCCCCAAACTATAACAAATATATTTACACATATGCAGGTAACCACATGTTATCCATAGAAAAATCAAAGGCACGAGCAACTTAGAAAACGTTACACCAAACCACCTAGGAACTAGAATAATTAATTACCTTATAACTCATGTGTGGAAATATACATTGGTTCCAAAATAGTTGCATAAGTTTTATCCATCCATATGAGAGGCATTATAGAGGAGTTTCAACTGTTGTCCGAGCTTCAGCATATTTTCCTGTTTAAGCTTTTTCTGTTTCTATCTTCATCGGTAACATGAGTCCCGTTCAGAATTTCGAGCAACATTCTCTTCATCTCGTTGAGCCTGGCCTCAGTATGTTTTCTCTTTCTCTCTTTTTTCTTACTGTTTGATTAATTGTGGTTAGGAATGAAAATTTGCATGATAATCAAAAATAGAAAATTCATGATAGAATGCATATTTCGTTAAATTAAATTTCCGTATGAAAATATATTCAAGTTACAGTGTTTGTGTGTTGTCCAAAAACATATTAAGCATACTTTATCAATGTTATTTTCCCAAGTACAATCAATACATGTGCCACACCAGATTAGTCCATTATATTCCGTTCATAGAACATCGTCAAAATTAAATCAAAACCTATGACTCATGTGCCAATACCTATGACTCGTGTCTAAATCAAAACTTTGAATAGAATTGCATATACTCTAACAAAGGGAAAACTTTATCTTCTTAACCGAATTGATGAACAAAATTAATATCATACCATAACGAAATAAAATCAAAATTGCAGCATTTAGGTTATGCCTAAACCTAAAATTACAAATCATATTCTCAAAATCTAATTGAAGAGGAATTGAATAAAGAATTAGACAAGCATTCACAACAAACCTTAAAAAGGGATAAAAAATTTCAAAATTTAAACGGTAGATAATTCAAAATATATCACAGAAAAATCAAAACCCTAACATATTAAAATCATAGAATAGAATAGCATACCTTTTAGGGTTTTTATCTTTGGAAACTGGAATCGGTGTGAAAAGAAGAAAACTATCCATCACTAGAAGAGAATGAAGACGAAGAAGATTCGAAACATAGACGTTAGGGTTCTTCGATTTGAAATTTGAAATCAGAAATCTCCATAAGAATCTTTGAATTTAGGGTTCTTAGATTTGAAATTTGAAGCAAGTGTGTTTCGTTATTTTGTTGAATGAATAAGAATCGTTATTTTCGTTATTTTCTGTAATAATGAGATGAGATAGAAAATTAGGAAATTTGTTTTTTAGGCCTTCAAAATACTCCCAGACCCTCCAAAAACCCGAAAATACTCTCAATTTAAGGAAATAAAATTTTCAGATTGTATAATCTGTAAAATGCATTTTTTCGGATTTTATCTACCAAAATAATATACATTTCAGAACGTAACTACCAAACTGGGGGAAAATTCGGAAGATATCTACCAATCTGGTTTCAGAAGTTTTTTTTTCCATATTTTATGTATACAGAATTTCTTATAAAAAATCAAAAATTAATCACTTTAAAACAAATATTGCCTGTTTTAAGCCTTCAAATGAGTGTGTGATGCTCCAAATGAGCGAATAAATGATGATTTATAGCTTGAAAACGTGAAAACCCTAAAAGATTACCTGTTTCGACTGATTATGTTTTCTCCTTTTTTTTCGAATTTTATCTACCAAAATTATATACATTTCATATCGTAACTACCAAACTGGAAGAAAATTCTCATAATTTGATATTTTCGGTTTGTAACTTCCGAAAAATATGATATTTCAGATCGTAACTATCAATATTTGTGTTTTCAATTGTATCTACCAAAAATTATGAATTTTCGTATTATATTTTCCAAAATTTTTAGGTCTTACCATATTTCGGGAGATATCTTCCGAAGGGTAATTTAGGTACTTTAGGGGGCGTGGGAGTAATTCAGGGGGCGGATAAAGCAATTTTCGAAAACTAGTCCCTTTTATCTGAAGGGTATCTCATGGGCTTTATATTTTATTAGACCAAAGGCTTCGGCCCAATATTGGCGATTGTTAATTGTTAGGTTGGACATCGTGACCCGGGTTCGAATTCATAATCTCATAATTGTGTATGAGATTATTTCCTTAACTAATTGTTAGGCCGGACATCGTGACCCGGGTTCGAATTCATCTAAGACGGAAAAAAAACTCAAGCGTGTGGTTGAGCAGTTGGGCTCATTCTTCCTTAATCAATGTTTGAGGGTTCGATCATCACTTTAGATACAGAGACTCTTTAAATCTATGAGTTCGTTATCCTATCCATTAATGTGCCTCCAATATAGCGAGAAGAATTGTCACTATGTTTCATTATAGCGAGGGGAATAATCATTGTGTTCGGCAGTGGTGGATACCCTGATCTCGAAAAAAAAACTATACTAATTAAAGTGAATTTCTCCTCTCCCTTTGGTTAATATTATTTGTCTCTATTATTGATACAAAAAACTGATTTCTTTTAAATTTTTGAATAATTTTTTGCAATCATGATCAACTTATTATAAAAAATTCTCATAAATTAATTTTAATTTTTTTAGCGAGGGATGAATTAAATATAAATTTTTAAGCTATTTCATTTAAGTATTCATATCTGTCAGATTTGACCGATTATTAAGCTGTTAGGAAATGCGTCCCTTCACGCAAGAGTCCATTGGACTTGAAGCGTGGATAATGCATAGGCCCACCTACCATATGCTTAATATTCCACTTAGTCATAGAGGCTTTGATACCATGTCAGATGACCGATTCTCCCAAAAACTTAAGCTGTTAGGAAATGTCACATCAATGGTTTTATATTATTTTTAACAATATCTAATTCATATTTGGTTTAATAATTTTAAATTCTTGTGGAGAAATTTTTATAATATAATACTCCCTTCGTGACTCCGTCCCATATTGAAGCTAAACTGGTTTAAGATTTAAGATTTATCAGTTCATTATTACTTCTCTATTCTCATTTCTTTTCATGTATTATATTTGATATAATCGCTTGCTTGTTCGAAAAAAAAATATTTGACATAATCAAATGATCCATACTCAAATTACAAATTTTCCTACATTAGAAAACAAATATCCATACTCAAATTACAAGAAAAGAAATCAGAAGTAATAATGAACAGATAAATTGATGTTCAAAAACATGAATTAGATCAGTATCTGGTTGGCCGTCAAAGTTATATCATCCGAAAAACTCAAGCAAGAGGGAAAACTAAAGTTTTTCCAAATGACAGAGAACAAAGATACTGTTAACCATTGTTTTAAGTCTCTACAATGGTTAAGATCGACCTTGTAAGTTATATTTCTGCGCCCTTGAATGATTTTTCTTAGTTCCGTCCTTGCCCATGTCGAACATGCTCGGGCCATACATACAACTTTTTGTTTTTTGTCTCAAGAAATTGCTATTCTTTTCAGCCATATGCAATGATAAATATCTTGGAATATACTAAGAAAGAGTTACAGATATTTATAAACAATTAAAATGAAGATAATAATTACCAAGAAAGTAGAGACAATCTATAATTTGCATTAAAGAACTAGGGAAGTCTATAATTTGCTTCAGATACAATCTTTTTCTAAATTACGAAGAAACAATGTAAATTTGCATTAGATAACACTAATAATAGTATTTTAAGATAATGAAAATAACATCGGAAATTAAAAGCGAGTCGTGATCTGGGAAAATAAAGCCTTAAAGTCCTTTGTTGGTGAACCTGTTCCCTCTGGTTTTGATGCCAAGTCAAACGCCTTAAATTGAGCCTCCTCAAAATTTAGTGCCTGTTAAACCAATTGAACGAAGGAACATTAGAGAGAGCCAATGTTGTCAAATAGCAGCTATAGCAGTGCTATAACGCTGTAGAATAAAGGAATTTGAACAAACTACTAATATTCGCGATCTGTCGTTGACAACACTGGAGAGAGCTTAGTTGTTTCCATGTAGATATGATAATATAAAAGACGGGATACCTGAAGACAGACTTCTGCAACATCAGGTCTAGCTATAGTTCTGATGTCGGTCTTTAGAAGCTCGTCATCCTTCCCTATGACAAGTTCCCGGATACCTCCCTCTTTGTCTTGCAAGCCACCAGCCCTGACTCAGAACAGAAAGTGAGAAAAGATGGGAAAATTTTCGTATGCATACAATTCAAGTAGTTTCTAGTTATTAGATTTTCAGGCATTTTCGATATGAAGTTTCATTGAAAGCTTAAACAAAGTTAAAGTTATAGATGCACTTTCGACTTTAGAGAGAAAAAATTATACGATAATTATAGATGCCAAATAAAGGTAGCAAATTTTCGCGTATATATGTGCTTGTGTTTCTTTAAATTTCAAAATCATCAATGATGCACTATATGGTTTTTAAATGCCAATTCAAACAAAACAAGTTAAACTAAAAGTGAAGTTAAAATATAATTTAACTCAAATTTGAAATGATTTTAGTCCAATTTCTAAAACAAAGTAAGTTTCACTGCTCAGAACAATCTACTACTATCGATGCCTAAGCGCCTTCTACACTTTCATTTGCCATGTTCTATTGTTTCCATTGTCGTCTGGCACTTTAGGTGCATCGAGTTTTGTTATTTATTTTTTCGGTACTCTCAATTTCTCCTCCATTTCCTGTCTAAATTAAAGTAATATACCACATGAAAGAAGATCATTCTATCATTTGTTATTGAGGAAAAAGAAAAAGATTTTTTATAAGAGCAAAATTGCTACGTACATAATGAACCTATGTATGAATATAAACTCAAAATCATTTAAATGATTGAAAAAGTTACTGATAATGTTATAGTGTTGATTAAAATCATTTCCTTCTATAGTAAAAGTCATATGGTCTTAAAACTTAAAAGTATCATTATCAACATCTTAATTAAAATACAATTCAAATAATGTTCCAATTGTTTTAAGCACATAGGAAAAGTAAATAGAAAATCTTATAAATGTCTCAGTGTGGACAGAAACTATTGTATTGTACCTTATAATCGTATACGGAACACCAGAATCAGCCAGATATTGCTCAGCCTTTCTTTTCCAAACCTGGAATCAATATGAAAACAACGTTACCAAACTTTCATCTTTTTCATAAAAGTTAGGCCAGAATGATGTTGAAGGAAACATTATATTACATACCAATATATTTCCATTACCAAGGCTGTTCAAAGGATGGTTGAGGTCTGTTCCGCCCATAGATCCTACTAACACAATCTGCTTTACACCGGCAGCCTTAGCTGTTCATGTACATAAAACTTAATTTCAATATAACTAACATCAATAATAAATAAGTTTATATTATGATTAATTATTAGTTCAGAAAAGGTATAGAATCTCACCAGCATCTATTTGATTTTTCTGTCCAATCCAGTCAACCTAGTATGAAAAATCACCAAAATATTAATTAAAATGATAAAATTGTCAATGTAAGCATAACATAGAAGTTTGTTTGATATGACTTTTTTGAACTTAATCTACTGGCATAAGCACTTGTCAGACTCTTTGGGAGAACTTATGAAAACAACTTATGATATCTCTATAAGCTGTTTTTTACATATTTCCATAATCTCTCAAGGAGAACTTATGAAAACAGTTTGAATTTATTAATCTTTTGTTATAGAAATAACTTATACATAAGCACTTGTATGATAAATGTTTATGCTATAAGCTTTTAATTAGACTGTTTTCCGAAACATAGTCTAGTAGTACCTGTTCAGGGTATGCGCCATCCTCAAAATAGAACTCGGGTCTTTTTCCTTCGGTTGGATTAAACCCAGGTTTCATCAGTGGTACTCCACTTGTGAGGATAATGAGAGCATCTATACCTTGAATTGCAGGAACAAGACTTTCGGTATCTCTTATATCACCAACAAAGACATCATCTGCAGCACCAATTTTCTGCTTGCTTTCTTCAGTTCTAACCAGCCCTCTAGCGACGTACTCGTTTGGCCTCTCTTTTAATTTTTTATAAACTATTTGTCCTGAAAAGTAACACCAATGAAACAATATTAAGAATTTTCAGAAAGTGACTAAAAGGATTGAATTAAGACATGTAATTATCAACTGAATTTACTTCAACATTATAATGTAAATCGACCAGACGTAGAATTTTTTAGCCTTGAAGTAAAAATATCATCATACTATACTTGTCTTTTATATTTATATTTTGGAAGACAGATTTATATATTGTTGTTAGAGTGTGAATCATAATCTAACTTCCGTGTATGTTAGTAATAAGAGTTAACTGACAATTAAATGTTGCAATCCTTGAAACTACAAATCCTAGCATTGTGAATGACTAATCAAGAGACTGTTTGAAATCTTATATGTAGAATGCAAAACAAATCAATCATATAGACCAAATACATCAGTTATTCAATCATAATTTAAGAATTGTTTTATCGATAAGCCAACAACTACAATCAGCTTTAACCCCTTAAAACAAATATAATTATGAAGATTCCATACCATACATGTGTGGAAAATTCTTTCACCCTTCTGTATTTTCTTTCAAAAGGAAAATGAAAAATTGATAAGAATAACTTCCGAAGCCAGGAATTGTGCTAAAATATTCAAACTCAGAATTTTACCAGGTGAGCTACTTCAGAAGACGTGTAATCCCCTTCAGTATAGCAAATAAAACCTCTGTAAATGGAGGTTCTTAGGATAGTAACATACATTTCCAATTGCAAACCACAAGCTATGTCTTTTACAGTTTAGCGTTATACTACATAAACGATTCTGACATTGTGTCCTTAATAATATTTAGCAAATGTGATTGCTTCACAAACCTCAATTGTGGTTAGTTGTGACCACAAAGACATCAAAATCCTAGATGCCCTGGTCTAGATTGCATCCGGAACTGTTTTTTAAAACAATGCATATACAATGTTCTTCTATTTGTATATCTAAGTTTGTCTTAGGAAGCAGCACTATAAACAAATTTAAGTTTGGTCTAACTCAATAGCGAGTGACCTAATGGATCTTGAACAGACTGTAATACCATCATAAAATTTGGGTTAGACTTAACTAAACCCTACAAAACCGGGTTGTAGAGTGAAGGGTTCTCCAATTAACAAAAACCATACAAAAATTTCAGAAATTTTCAAGTTAATGTAAAGTTAAATATACTAACCCCCAATTTATAAATATTAATATTTTTTTGTTTTCACTCTCTGATTCTTAGAGGAAGGGGCCCTAGTAGTTCAGACTCTGGGGCGAGTTCTAGTATCAAGTAATTCTATTCCAGTGGGGAATCGAACCGTGGTCCTAAGTACCAAGTCAGCGCCAATGACCAACTAACCTTTGGTTCATAAACCTTAATTTAAAAATCATTAAACCTCAATTAAAACTCATATAACTCCCTTAGTCTCTTTAAATTCATAAACCCTACAATTAAATTCCACACATTTCATCAACAAAATCAAGGATAAAAAACAAAAACAAAACAAACATGAAATGTAATTTTCTAATCCAAACTCTCTCTAGAGAAAGAAAACAAAGTATTTGATGAAAACCCATCAAAGAAAAAGATTAAACCTGTACGACCACCAGCACCAGTAACAAGCACAGTACTCTTCACCGATTCAGCCATAGCAACAACAACAAAACTGGTTCTGTTTCCAACCCTCTTCACACCCTTAAGATTCTTTTGTGTTGCAAGTGAAAGTAAAGAAGGAGAATAAGAAGAAGAAGAAAGCCTTAATGAGGAAGAAGAAACTGGTAGAGAAATTGACCTTGCCACCAAAGAATATTTATGGCATTGGTTGAGAAAAGATGTGGTAGAGGAAACAAAAGGAACACGTGTAGTAGTAGCCATATTAATCAAAGTAGTTCACACAGTTCTTCCATTATTGATATGGAAAATATGGAAGAGTTTTGAGATGAGAGAAGAATCAAAGGTTTTAAATTTAATTCAACTATATTATATGGCAATGTTGTTGTTGTTATTAATGATCAATAATCAACTATAGTATTGCATTCATAATTGTTGTTATGTTGTTCCCTCTCTAATGTTGGTGTAACGCTTAATATGGTTTTTGTTTGTGTTATGTGTTTACTTTCACATTTGAGATTTTCTTATCCCTTTACCTTATCTTAAGACCATCACGTTGTGTGACAAATGTAACTTGCTGCTATTTTTTCTTTTTGCAATTCAATTAGAAAGAAAACCACTATTGACTCTTTTTAACCGATAGTTTATTGATTTATGACACGAAAGTATGTTCTTTTTCAAAGTCTCATGTTTGATTCTCTCCGATATCAATTTAAGTGGATTAATTTAACTTTAATTTCTTTAAAAAAAAATATTTCATGTCAAAGTGTACATGTGCATTAGTACTAGACTAATAGCAAAGGATATGAAAGAAGAAAAAAAAAGTACAAAGTCCTGAGAGTAGAAACGACCGAAAGGTATTGAAAAATATCATTGTACCATGCATACATGAGATGTTTTGTATTCTAGAATATAATCATATTATTTTAGTGAAAATAATTATTATATTATTTTAAATAAGAATGAATTCTAAAGGATAAAAAGTGGATATTTTAGTTAAAATAATAAGGGTAAAGTGGAAGAAAATATGATAAGCTACAAACTATAAGGTCGTAATCTACTTAAAATAGTTTATGAGCTATAAGACATAAGTTAAGTCACTTTTATGTGTTTGTCAAACATAATGCAAACATTTTTACGATAGATTGAAACTCTCTAAAATAAATATTCCTTCCTTCTACAATTATAAATATAACTTCACTTTTTTGAATAATTAATATGTGATCTATCGATTATTCATTCACAAATAAGGTTTGTTCAATTCATGAAATTAAGATGGAGCATTAGGTGATAATAATAGTCTTTTCCTTGCTGGTATCTGGTGGGCTTGGCGAGCTAGAAACTCTAAGTGTATCGCTAAGGAGAATTTCCCTCTTTATAAACTAATTTTAGCTTCGGTTAGCTTGGAAATTGATATTACTAGTTGTTTTCCAACCCAAAATCTTAGTCCCAACATCAACCATATTTATTTGCACGAGTCTCGAGAAGATTCTTCTATTCTTAATACTAATGGGAGTGCCATTGGAAATTCCGGATCTGCTGGGTTTGGTGGTCTTCTGAGATCTGGAGATGGTGATTGGATTGTTTGTTATCATGGCCACATACGTGTGAGTAATATCCTCCATGCAGAACTACTTGGCATTTTTCATGGACTCAAAATAAGTTGGAATCAAGGTCTTAGAAATGTTATATATTACTCTGACTCTTTGAATGCTCTGAAGTTGATTAAAGATCCTATACAACCTCTGCATATGTATTCTACGTTGTTGCATGATATTCAAATGTTATTATCTCAAGACTGGAATGTGGATTTGCGTCATACTTTTCGTGAAGGAAATCAATGCGCTGATTTTTTTGCAAAATTGGGATCTTCTCAAACAGATAAATGGAAAATGGTGAATTATCCTCCAGCTGAACTGTCAGCTTATCTTCTGTCTGACAAGATGAGGATTGGTTTCTCAAAATCTTAGTTCTTTTGTTCTAGTGTTTTTTCTTTTTTTTCCTCTTATGTTACCAAAAAAAAAAAAAGGTTTGTTGGATCCGCATAGTATAAATATTAGATAGAAAAATATAAGACAAAATATCATAGAACTAACAATTAAAAATGTTGAACAAATTTTATCTTGTACACTATGTGCCTGTTTGGTATTCCGGTAGGTGTGCTAGAATCATTGTGATCCACCGTAATTTTGCAGAATCTACAAGTTATAGCTTCTATAAAATCACAGTGGATCACCGTGATTCTAGCCCACCTACCGCGGTACCAAACATAGACTATGTTTTGGTGGAGAAAAAATTATTTTGGTGTTTTAGGCAACTTGTCCTTAGGATAAAAAGTTATCTCATGATTTAGTCGAAACAAGAATATATAATTTGTCAAATCCTAAAAGCAGTTTTAAAATCAAATACAATATACAACTGAAATTATTTTGTCTAGTCGAGACGAGAATAATATTTAGTTAGGAAAAAAAATGTTAGTAGTTTCAAAAATACTAATAAACTCACTTATTATATGTTTTAACCTACATTTTTTTTAATGTGTGTAAAATTAACTCAAAATTACACCCCTACTCACATGGATGAACTAATTGGACCGGTTTGGATCGGTTTTGATTGAATTCGATGTCCGAATCAATGAACTTTTAATTAGTTCGGTTTAGATCAGTTTTTTCGGTTTTTCAAAATTGAATCGATCTGAACTGGTCGGTTTAGATCGGATATACTCGGTTTGCAACATTTATTTTCCGGTATAATATATGCTATTATTTTTTCAAACGATATATTTTAAGCTCTATTTTTCAAACGACTTACAATAATAACATAAACCAATTATTAGATGTGAGAATCAATTATTAGATGTTACAAAAGTAAGAATCAATTATCACGATAAAAATTCAATTTTTTAGCTAAATAACGATTTTGGTCCCTCTATTATAAGTCATTCACGAAATTTATCCTCCTATTTTAAAATTACACAGTTTTGGTCTCTCTTAGATTTTTGAACTTAAAAATGATAATTTAATATATTTTAAATGACATGACATACAATATGATGATGTAGATTCAATTAGGTGGATGAATTGTGTAATTTTTTCATTAATTCAATTAAAAAATGAATAAATTCTTAAATTAAAACTGAAATTTTTAATGAGTTTTTTTTGTAATTTCACAACTTTTGATTATTTGAATATTATTGGGTTGTATATCATATCATTTGAAATATGTTAAATTAAATCACTGTTTTTAAGTATAAAAATTTGATAACGGGACTAAAATTGTAATATTTTAAAATCAGTTTAATGAATATGTACTGACAGTGTAAAATAGTTTCATATGGTCATCCAATAAAAAACCACCAATCCTTTATGTGATATCAACTATCAAGAAAGTGAGGTGATGTGGTGGAATATATAATCGTAATTGGTTGATAGTATAAAATTATTTTCTCTTTTGAAATAATGGACCAATTTCGTGAATGACTGAAAAATATAGGTAGTACAAAATTGTAATTAAGCCTTTTCTTTTTATATTTGAGTTTGTAATTTTTTTTTATCACAGTAGGAAAATAAAGGAAAAACTAAAAGTGATTACAAGCGGAGGAATTGAATTCCTAAGCAATAGTTTGGTAATGAAGATGGACAATTTGAAATTATCCTGAGTTCATGAGAAAGAGAAGCACCCAACTTAGCCAGTCAATCTGTACAAGAGTTTCCTTCCCATAGAGTGTGAGCCAACACAACATTCCAATCTCTCAATATAAAAGAACGAATGTTATTAATAAGAGGAGCATATAAGGATGCGTAAGTGGAACTCCATCCTTGATAAGTGTCAAAGCCGTTTGAGAATCTGATTCACAAATGATCTCTCTAAAATCAAGATCCCAAGTGATATGTAATCAATAAAAAATAGCGCGAAGCTCAGCATTAATATTAATAGTATGACCATAATCAATCTCCTGTCGTAAATAAATTACTCAAGTATTGAAACTGTAATCCATATCTAATCGTGATAATTGATTTGGGCTTGGGCTTTGTTTAATATCAAAAACTTAAAAGAAATTTTAGAAAATTACTCTACGCATCCCCCTTGTTTCTCTTTTCCCCCCCTAACTACCCGTTTTGCCCTTACTTTCATATCAGAGGGATTCGGATAATATTATCCGAATTTTCCATATAAGTCCGGGAAAAAAAATCCGAACCTGGTAGTTTAAAAAACCTGAAAACACGATTGGCAGATTTTAGGGGTTAGGGAAAAATAATCCGAACTAGTTAGGGAAAAATAATCCTAACTAGTTAGGAAAAAATAATCCAAACCTGAACCTGTCTTACTTAAGTTCAGTTGCAGCTCACTTTCTCCAACTTCTTCTACACACAATCGAAAAATCTCTTCTGGAACGTCAACATAAGGTAATCTCTCATTTAATCACTCCAAAGTACATAAGGTGATCTCTCATTTAATCGCTCCAAAGTACACAATCGTAGCTTCGAAGAAGCATCATGGCTATCAGTCTTGCTAGATTCGGTCTCCAAGTACACAATCGTATTTTTACGGATAGCTTTTTCCAATGCTTCAAGCTGGTAGCTAGACATACAAAATTAGAGAGGGATTTGCACACACTTTGGAGCGTCAACATTTTGGAGCGATTAAATGAGAGATTAACTTATGTTGATTAATGTTGATTAATGAAAGTTTGTGCAAATTAATGTTGAGTTTAGATTTTCAAGCCAACCAAATGAGATAGTTTTGAGAAATAATTTTATGATTGTGTGTAGAAGAAGTTGGAGAAAGTGAGCTGCAGCCGAACTTAAGTAAGCCAGGTCCAGGTTCGGATTATTTTTTCCTAACTAGTTAGGATTATTTTTTCCTAACCAGTTCGGATTATTTTTCCCTAACCAGTTTGAATTTTTTTTCGAACTTATACTAAAGTACTTCGGGAAAAATTATCCGAACAAGACAATTTCTCATAAAATGTTTCGGATTATATTACCCGAACCATGTTTTCCGTGTAAACTGAAGGGTAAATTGGGATTTCAGGGGGGTACATGAGAAGTGTAGGGGGGTGCGTAGAGTAATTTTCGAAACTTTATAATCATAAGTCCGGTTGTTGAAATCATATTTGTACGCATTTTTAACGGTGTAAATGTTCCCTCCCTATATTTTATAATATTGTATATTCTACATGTAAGCTTCCAAACCAAATTTTAACTTCTTGGGAACTCTTTATTAAGTATAATATTATTTACTTAACGTCAAGATTAGCTAGTTAGACTGCTGAATTGTTTTGTTGAACTAATTAATTAGAGATTATTCTAGTTTATTGAGCTTTGAATAAAGATTATTTTGTAAGCAACTTGCGTATCAACTAGTGCTCTTCATGAATTGATGTATGTTATGCATTTAACATTTAAAACACGTTATAATTAACCTACTTATCGTCAAAAAAAAAAATTAACCTACTCGTAACTTAAAGTAAAGTTAAAAAAGTGTCCTAATAAAGTCTAAATATACTGATTACCAAAAAAAAAAAAGTCTAAATATACTAGTTAATGACACTACATGTAGAAATTTTTTTAAACATTTTCAAACTTAAAAGAGTTAAATACAGATTCTTCAAGAGAATACATATTAGTTTGATTTTGAATAAAAACATGAAATGACTATAATCTTTGTAAACACACAAATAAACGGATAAGAGTTCAAATTTTAGTCGTTATCCAACCTAACAATATTGATATTTTTGCTTCTTCTATATAGTTACGTTGAAATAGAATTTATCATGAACTTTGTATTAGTTTTTCTAACTTGTGCACTAAGGATACTAGTTACTCCCTCCATACCAAAATATAAATTATTTTGAGAAAAATTTTATACTAAAATATAATATAAGTCACTTTACAAATATCAATGAAGTATTTAATGCTATTTTTTTTATTATACTATACTCTTAACTATTTATTAATTTCTCTTCTTTTACTTCTTTAATTTATCTTTTACATACCATTAATGAAGGACAATTTTGTAAACTAACTCATAATTTCTCTTTTCAATACAACAATGATTACATTTTTTGATTTGTGTAATATGATTAAAACGACTTATATTTTAGTATGGAGGCCGGTAGTAACATTTTTCATGATTTAATATTTAATGGTTTGTTTCAAACAAATTCAATAGCGTGGCAAGAATGTCATCAATGACCATTTCATCATCTTCTAATTATGATTACTATGAATGATTGATAAAATTAATATTTTGTGGGACAATTAAGTCATGGTATGCAATGATTTGCTGTTAAATTATTCATTCATGATTGAACGATAACTTATGAGAACAAATAGTAATCTAAAGGAGTTATATTACCTCATATTATTTTATTTATTTTTTGTTCGACAGATGAAATGATAATTACGATAAAAGAAATTACATCAATTAGGTGAGTGTACAACCTAATAATATTGGTATTTGTCATTTGAATTATATTTTATAGACAATTAGGTGAATGTCCCGTGAGCTTAGCTCAATTGATAGAATATTGCATTTTATATGCAGTGGGTTGAAGTTCGATTTCTAGTCATCCAACTTATCTATATTTTAAAGGTGAAATTTCTATCCACTAGCCTGATTGAAAGAAAAAAAAGAATATGATTTTAGTCACCCGTTTTAAATTTGAGATTTTAATCCACTTGTTTCACAAATTTCAGAATTTTTTCTTATAAATGAGATTGAGATTTTTTTTTTATGGTGTATATATATTCATAATTGATGTACAATTATATATATTTAATTTGATGATGTTGCATTGCTAACTGATTAGTACTTGGTGAACAATTTCTTTGTTATTTATGTAACACCCTTGTTGTTAAGAGATTGAGAGAAATGGTAGAAATTAAGATTTATTCTTGGAAAACTCTTGAAACAAATTTTTTTAACTTTTGTGTGTCTCTTGGAAAGGCTCATTGATATTGGATCAAAGATATACGCTCGCTCCTAGGTGCAAGTCAATTTATCTTTGGGAAATAATTTTGGTGTGTTTGTTTCTCCTTTATCTTTATCTTAAACATTAGATTTGGTTGTGTAGTTTTGCTTTATATGTTGTTGCTAGATTAATTGCTTGAGTTGTTTAGTTTGGTTGCTATTAATATTGTTATTTCCTCCTCTTATTGTTCTTGTTGGTGTTGAACAAGGGTTCCAATTCATAATAAGTGGCACTCATCATGGGGTTATGGAACAAATTTTTTAACTGAGCACTGTTGGTACTAAATTTTACAAGTAAAATTTTCTAGACACAACGGTTTTGAGTGGTGGAAAGTGAAGATGGAAACAATTTTATTTCAACAAAAGTGTTTAGAATATTTGAAGGCGGGGTGTTGTTGTCGACCACTCTATTATAGTTGTAGAAGATCGAGATGTTAAATAAGACGAGGAAATGTCAATATCTTGTGCATTAAAAATAAAATATTGAGGAAATTCATGAAGGAGAAGATTGACCAAGTCCGGCCCCGACACATGTGCGGGGTAGGCGACCGAACAATGTCTTAAAATATAGGTAAAATTTTAGGGCTTTAAAATAGTAAAGTTCTATAATAGTGATTATATATTTTAGTGTTCTTAAAATCTCAAATGTGCATTAATAGATTCGTGATTAATTATGTTGTTTGTTAATTAGTGTAAGGTCTCTAGGTTCAAATCTTAGTTTTTTTTTGCATTTTTTATGCATAATTTTAATTCTTTAAATTTAATCTTTATTAGACTCAATCATTATATCATTTAAATTTTTGCAATAATTTTAATCCTTATTAGGATATGTTTCTTTTTGACATTATTCACGATGATAATTATTTTTGAATGTTATTTATAATTTTAATATAGAATCTTTTATTTTTATTTTGAAAAAAATCACTTTTTTACGAAGGATCCATTTTTAATATTCGAACAAGGCCTTCAAAATATCGGGGACGGCTCTGACTGAGACGATTAAGTGGATCAAAGATAGAATATGCTTGATGTGTGTTAATCTTTTCTCTATATATCTTGTGTTTTGGATTTGATTAAAAGGTTTTACTTGAAACATAAAAGTTTGATTGTCATTAAGTAACTATTTCAAATGTTACTCTTGTACAAGTTAATTCTCACCTTTTTACAGTAGCATAACTTATTTAATCATGTAAGCTCAAATCTAAATTCCCTCTTTTTTATTATATTTTTCTTTATCAGGTAGTTTATCGGCTATAAATTCATCCTTTAAAGGAAAATAAATGGTTATAGTGAACCTTGATCCCTACATAGATGTACAATATTCTTTATCAATTGAGGTAAGCTTATGATGAGAATCTCATTTCTCTACATTTAGTGTGTGTAAATATTTTTCAAAATGAAATATAAAAATCTTTTTTCAAGAGTGCGGTCTAACTTACTTGAGTTAAAAAAAAAATGGTTCTTACTGTGAGGCTAAAAGTGTTTTGTTCCTATGCCCAATTATATGATATTGACAACTGTTATTCTATAATTATATACAGTATATTTTTTGTAAGGTTTCTATAATTATATATATGTAGTGACATCATATCAATCACCAAATTTTTATTACCCTAAACTTTTATTTAAACAGCATTTGTTTATAATGAATAATGCTAAATACTTGGATTCTATTTTTCGTCGAGATGAATAATTAACTGTTTTACATCATAATCAAACTATAGTAGTAGAATATAACTGAATTTTTATTTTCATATGCTTTTACACTTTGTTTCTTAAACTTAGTTCCTTCCCCTGTTTAATTGAATGTATGTAAAATATTATTGTTCCACCACCATGATAATTAAATATTTAAATTTCTTAATCATTTGATCTTAAATTCTATCTCTCTAATATGTATGAAACTATGTTTGTTAAAACAGTTTATGGTGGTGTATTCAGAGACTATCAAGCTAATTTTTCAAGTTGTTACGTTTCTAATATTGGTATTGTACTGGGCTGAAATAGTAGTTGGGTCTAGGCCCAGGACCAACTTAGTATTTGGGTCTAAGCTAGGTCCAACTTAATATGTCTTGGCCCGTTTCACTGAAAAACCACGTGATGATAATCTCATTAACAGAATAATCAGTGACTTGGGGGAGAAGTGCGAGAATAAAGGGAAATAGGCGAGAATTGGGGATCAAGTATCACCCACATGGCTAATGAATCTGGCTATAAAAGGATGATAGACAAGATAGAAAAGGACATGAGATAAAAAATACTACAAAAATAGAGATATATCAGATCAAATATATCGACCAACCCAATATTTAGTGTTCTACCAATTTTGGCAGGAACATTTTGGCGCCCACCGTGGGGCCCGGTGAAACGATTCCCAGCCTCACAAGACAACCCAGAATGACTGAAACCACCCAACACAACGGGGGAGACCCAGATCAGCTAGCCAGCATACAGGCCTCGCTAGAGGTACTACGCCGCCAGAATGTCACTCTAAACAACAGAGTACAGGAAATGGAGCAGGAAAGGGTATACGAAGATGATGAAGAAGACGCCATCATTGAAGCAAATCAACCTCTAGCCCAAGCCTTATGGGACGCCCCGGTCCCTGTAAACTTCAAAATACCACACCTTCCCACTTTCGAAGGTAAATCAGACCCCCTCGAGCACCTAACCGCTGTTGGAAATCAACTAGCCATCATAGGAAAAGAAGAACACCTCAGATGCAAACTACTATCAGGAACCCTGAAGGAAGCGGCTTTGCGGTGGTACATGAACCTCCCAAATCAGTCCATCTCCAGCTACACGGACTTCCACAAAAAGCTAATGCACCAGTTTGCCGGATGCAAACACATCTCAGTAACAGCAACCAGCCTATTTGGAATCAGACAGAAGCATGACGAGCCCCTAAGGGAGTACCTCGCCCGATTCAGCGAGGAGACGATCAAGGTGTCTAACCCGAATCAAGAAATTTTCGTGGCCGCCTTCCAAAACGGTCTCAAAGCAGGCCACTTCAACGAATCCTTAGCCTAGAAGCCTGCCTCATCCATGCAAGACATCATGAGGAGAGCAGAATGCTATATTAAGGGAGAAGAAAGTAACACCGAAAAAAGGACCAGAGACGCCAAAGAAAGAGGCGTGGCCAAACGAGACGGCAAGGATCGCCAATACAGGTACCAAGAACGCCCGGAGGGCCACACCAAAAACAAATTCCATCAGAGAGGCGGAGAACGACTTTATGAAAAACGTCACGACTCCTATACCCCGCTCAGGGACACGTGAGTTCACATACTAGACCATATCATGCAGGCGCACCTGGCGGACCTACCTCCAAGAAAAGAGCCCGGCTTCAGAATGGGATCTCAGTCAAATGCGTGGTGTGCATATCACAGGTGCAAAGGGCACGCCACAGAAAACTGTTTTAAACTGAAAGATTTAATAGAAGATTTAATCAAGGAGGGTCACCTCAAGAAATTTTTGGAGACAACAAAAGAACACAAGGAGAGAAGGACGAGATCAAGATCCCCGAGGAGAAGTGATAAAGCCGGACATTCGTTAAAGGGAAAAGAAACAGAAAGGCTAACCATCAACACCATCGCCGGTGGGTTCGCCGGAGGGGGAGAATCCAGCTCCGCCCGAAAACGATACACCAGACAGTTACATCAGATCCTGGAACTATCCCAAATGTCATTCCCAGAGATGCCACAACTGTCGTTTTCTCCGAAAGATGCAGAAGGAATTCTTCCTCACGACGATGACCCATTGGTGATACAAGTACAGATACTGAACTGCAACGTAAAGCGAGTATTAATTGACTCAGGAAGTTCAGCCGATGTCATGTATTGGGAAGCATTCGAAGGGATGAAGCTAGCAAGCGAAATGTTACAACCTTATCAGGGAACATTAGTAGGATTTTCAGGAGAACAGGTGCAGGTCATGGGACACATGACACTTCCCACCACCTTCGGCGAAAGAGACAATTCCAAGACAGTGAAGGTACGATACTTGGTCATTAAAACCCCATTGGCATCATACAACATCATCATCGGAAGGCCAGCATTCAATTCACTAGGAGCCATCATGTCCACTCTATATTTATCCATGAAGTATCCGTTGGAAAATGGAGGAGTGGGAATTGTTAAAGGAGATCAAATGGTGGCAAGGAAGTGTTATCAACCCAGTCTCAGGGCTAAGCCAAGAAGCAAAAAAGCTACCGTTAACGAGTACGCCAGGATCAACATGGCAGAAAGCCCGAATTTACTGGACCCTAGAGAAGATTTCCATGACAGGCGAGTAAGCCCAACAGAAACACTAAAACAGATACAAATTGGGCCATTTCCCCACCAAATGACCAGTATTGGCACCATGATGGAAGAAGAAGAGGAAAGGAGGGTCATATCCTTACTAAAGAAGAATGTGGACCTGTTCGCCTGGCAGCCATCAGATATGCCCGGGATAGATGAAGGGGTAATATCTCACAAGTTATCAATTTCTCCAAGCATAAAGCCCATATCCCAAAAGAAGCGACGTGGTGATGGTAAAAAAGGCTAATGAAAAATGGAGAATGTGCGTCGATTTTACAGACTTGAACACGGCATGTCCAAAGGATCCCTACCCGCTGCCGAGTATAGACAGCCTCATTGACGGGGCATCAGGCTATAAACTATTAAGTTTCATGGACGCATATTCAGGTTACAACCAAATCAAGATGTTTCAGCCTGAAGCTATTCACACAGCATTTATGACCAACACCAACAACTATTACTACAAGGTAATGCCATTTGGGTTAAAAAACGCTGGAGCAACATATCAGCGCCTCATGGATCGAGTTTTCGCAAATCAAATAGGGAGAAACCTCGAAGTATATATCGATGGTGGTAAAAATAGTGGAAGCAAAAAGCCATCAAGAAGATCTGAAAGAAGTACTGGAAGAAGTAAGAAGATACAACATGAGGTTGAACCCAAACAAGTGTTCATTTGGAGTCCAGGCAGGCAAATTTTTAGGCTTCATGCTGACTCATAGAGGAATCGAGGCCAACCCGGATAAGTGCAAAGCCATCATCGATATGAGAAGTCCCACATCAATCAAAGAGGTCCAACAGCTAACGGGGAGAATAGCAGCACTTTCAAGATTTCTATCATGCTCCGGCCAGAAAGCAATCCATTTCTTTTCAACCTTGAAAAAAGGAGAAAAATTCTTATGGACTACCGAATGTGAGGAGGCCTTCAAAGATCTAAAAAAATTCTTAGCCTCACCACCCATACTGGTCCGCCCAAAACAAGGTATACCATTGTTCTTATACTTAGCCCTATCCTCGAATACTATGGGAGCAGCGTACAGGAACTTGAAGGAGTACAAAAACCTGTTTATTTTGTAAGCAAGGTCCTCAAAGGAGCAGAGGAGAGGTACCAAAAGTTGGGAAAATTAGCCTTAGGAGTGGTCATAACAGCAAGAAGACTCCGCCAATATTTTCAAACACACAAGATAATAGTCAGAATTGACTACCCAATAAAACGAGTACTCAGCAAACCTGATCTGGCCGGAAGAATGATGGCATGGGCCATCGAGTTGTCGGAATATGATATAAGCTACACAACACGAGGAAGTGTCAAATCCCAGATTCTAGCTGATTTTGTGGTAGAGTTCTCATCACCACCTCAAATAACTACTTCTAAGACATGGATGTTATCAGTTGACGGTGCTTCCAATCTCAGAGGAAGTGGTGCAGGCATAGTGTTAGAAGGGCCAGATGGGGTCCTAATTGAACAATCATTGAGATTTGAATTCCGCGCCAGCAATAACCAAGCTGAATACGAAGCGTTAATTGCTGGAATGAGGTTGGCAAAAGACATGGATATCACAAAATTAAGGGCAAAAAGCGACTCTCAATTGGTAACTAGTCAAGTTCAGGAGATTATAGCGCCAAAGACCCCCAATTGATGAAATATCTGGAAAAAGTACAAGTTATGGCAAAACAGTTCGCCCATTTCGAACTAGTGTACGTACCCAGGGAGCAAAACTCAAGGGTTGATCTGTTATCCAAGCTGGCAAGCACCAAGAGACCAGGAGTAAACAGGACAGTCATACAAGAGGTACTAAAAAATCCAAGCATTGAGCAGGAGCAGGTTATGGTGACCACAGACGAGGATTGGCGAGCCATATATATTGACTACATCACAAGAGGCATACTGCCAAGAGGCGACACCCGCAAAATTACGCGGATGGCAGCGAAATACACCGTTGTAGGAGGGAAACTATACAAGAGAAGTTTCTCATCTCCCCTCCTCTTGTGTGTAAGCAAAAGCGAAGCAGAACACATCTTGAAGGAAATCCATGAGGGTGTTTGTGGAAGTCATCGAGGTGCCAGGTCGCTAGCTACAAGGGTACTACGTGCCGGGTTTTATTGGCCACAGATAAGGAAGGATGCAGTAACGTATGTGCAGAACTGTGACAAATGCCAGAAGCACGCCAACATACACCACTCTCCAGCAGAGGAGTTGCAGTCAGTATCATCCCCTTGGCCATTCTACATGTGGGGAGTAGACATACTAGGACCTTTCCCAAAAACAACAGGTCAGGTAAAATTTTTAATTGTTGGAGTTGATTATTTTACTAAATGGATAGAGGCAGAGCCTGTGGCTACAATCACTGCAGAAAGAGTTAAATCATTTTACTGGAAACGAATAATATGTCGTTTTGGGATACCAAAATGCATAGTGTCTGACAACGGAACCCAGTTCAATAGTACAGTGGTGACAGACTTTTGTGAAAATTTAGGAATACACAATACATTCATCTCTGTAGAACACCCACAGGCCAATGGCCAAGCTGAATCTGCCAACAAAGTGATACTAGCAGGCATCAAAAGAAGACTAGATGATAGAAGAACTGAATGGGCAGAACAGTTACATCACGTGCTCTGGTCATACCACACCACGCCCCACTCATCAACTAGAGAGACACCCTACAGATTAGTTTATGGCTCCGACGCCATGATTCCGGTTGAAATCAACCCCCCAAGCTGGCGAAAGAGTAACTATTCCGCAGAAGAAAATGGCGAAATGTTACAGGACAACCTTGACCTGATAGACGAAGTAAGGGAAGAGGCACACCTGCGCGAATTGGCTATCAAGGAATTGGCAGCAAAGAAGTATAACTCCAAGGTCATCAGCAGAGAACTAAAAGAAGGAGATTTAGTCCTTAAGAGACCAATGGGCAGAGACAAAGGTGGCAAGCTGGCCCCCAACTGGGAGGGGCCCTACATGGTACATGAGAAATTCGGAGGAGGAGCATATAGGTTGGAAACTTTGAAGGGAGAGGTGTTACCACGAACATGGAACATCACCAACTTAAAGTTTTACTACAGTTAGTTTAGAAACATAGATATTGAATAAATGCAAGCACTTTTTTCTCTGCAAAGAGTTTTTAATGAGGCTTGCTCGATGTAATTAAATTCCATTTTCTTATTAATATCAATTTGTCATTATGTTTCAAATGAGTACAGAGGCAAAGGAGCAAACATGAAATAAAATTGATCCCGTCAAAGGTTTACAAATACCTTTGACCCAAGTGATTTTTTCCTTGGTTTGAATTGGGACGTAAAAAATAAAATTGATCCCGTCAAAGGTTTACAAATACCTTTGACCCAAGTGATTTTTTCCTTGGTTTGAATTGGGACGAAAAAATAAAATTGATCCCGTCAAAGGTTTACAAATACCTTTGACCCAAGTGATTTTTTCCTTGGTTTGAATTGGGACGTAAAAAATAAAATTGATCCCGTCAAAGGTTTACAAATACCTTTGACCCAAGTGATTTTTTCCTTGGTTTGAATTGGGGCATAAAAATTAAAGTTGATCCCGTCAAAGGTTTACAAATACCTTTGACCCAAGTGATTTTTTCCTTGGTTTGAATTGGGGCATAAAAAATTAAAGTTGATCCCATCAAAGGTTAATCATACACCTTTAACCCAAGTAAGTTTACTCCTTGGATTAACAATAGAAAGAAAATGGCAAACAAACCCTGCCAAAAATCAAACCTTTACAATAGAAGAAAAAGGGAGGGCGCGCCTAATATAGTGGTACACCCACATAGGGGTTGGAACCAGGGCGCGCCTAAAAGGAGGCCTAGTAAATGTGGCCCAATATAGCAGGGCACACCCACATAAGCGCTGAGAATAGGGCACGCCCAATACAACAGGGGCATGCCAACGCAGAAGGGATCAGGGTGCGCCCAATAGGCGCGGTATTAGGCAATAGATACGCCATAGCCTACACAATCTAATAGAAAATGGCCCAGAAAATCAAAGTTAAACAAATATCACAGAATATGGCAAGAAATTAACCTGATGCAAGAAATTTATGTCCGACAAATTTAAAGATTAACACATTTGATGGCAACAAGAATCTTGTTCTTTCTTTAAAAAAGAGAAAAGCAATTTCTAAATAGTTTCAATCTTCCACAAAACAATATATGATCCAACACAGATGCAACAAACTGACTAGTTATGACAAGCAAAACAGATTCATACAAAAAGGCATAAGATATAGGTTCGTACAAAAAGCCCTCAGAAAGGGGTTAGGAACCATAATAACATTAACCATACAAGAAAGCTAGGACGCATCATTTTGGGGTGAACAAAGGAACTAGTTTCCCGTCTTCAACTTTCTTCAAGATGTCTGCTTCCTCAAAAACTTTGGGATCAACACTAGGAGCTAAAACCTTCACTTGCTCTAGTGCTCCATCAAACCCCTTGCTAAATGAAGAGGCCACGCCCTTCTTCAAAGTAATGCTTTCAGCAACTAAAATATTTTTCTCTTCTTCCACACGAGATAAAGAATTCACAGCATCCTTTCTGGCAGCAATAGCATCATCCTTCTCCTTGGTAAGATTAGCAATAACGTCCTTATAACACATCTCTTGAGTAGTGAAAGCATTTTGCTGTTTCTGTATGATCTCGTTATGATGTTTAAGGAGAAAGGCAGCATAATCATCCTTAGCCTTCTGTATCTTAGCCACCTCCGCATCCCAATTCTCCTTCAACAAGGAATATTGAGAACGAGATTCCATCAATTGTTGATCTGCCTGAAGTAATTTAGAAGAGGATTCAGCCAATCCACAAGACTGCGCAACCTAACAACAAAGCTTTGACCATATGTTCTGAAAACTGCTTATGAACAGTCTCTGCAAAAGGCAGAGCCAGAGGGACCTCACCCAAAGTGGGATTGACATAGTCAGCAATAAAAGATTGAGCCTTAAAATTCTCACCCCATATAGACGGAGATGGGGAAGCCTCAAGATTAGACACACCAGCAATGAAATTTGTCTTCTCAACAAAAGAGTCAGAAAAAAGACAGTCACTTTTTCTACGTTTGGAAGGGGGGGAACTGGCCACTAAAGGTGTTGCGGACTGAGGAGCCGTCGTCTCCCCCTCACTTTGGAGATGGGGGATAGGAACACTAATCCTCCCAAAATTGGTGTTCATCTTTCCAGAATCATTCTTCTTTTTGCTCTTTTTCTCGTCCGAGTCAACAATTAGTTGAGCAGCCAGATCGGGAGGCGGATCGGGATTGTCTTTTTGTTTTTTGGTTTCAATCAAATAGTCATTCCATTCCGCATCAGACATGGTCATCATCCTCCCTGCATGGAAAAAATAAGACAATCATGGAGCAAGGACCAAAATAAAACAAAAGAAACTAAATTGTACAATCAAGTAAGAACAACTTACGCAACAAGGCCACCAAAGCACGAGGATTACTTTCTCTGTTCAACAAATCCTTTATAGATATCACCGGGAATTTTTCCATAAAATGCATAGTCAACGTTTCAAAATGTGACAAATGGAGAAGATTAGTCCCCCTAACTAAGCGAGGTTTGTCAGTCCAGTAAAAAGGAAACAGAGGCTTATGGTACTCATCAAACATGACGTCCGGGAGTTGGACAGTACAACGAATTTTAAAGAAAGTATCCCTAAAGCTCTTGAAATTCGAAGCATAAAGCGCAAATCGACCGCGACTAGCTAGACTACAAATTGAAACCAATTTACCAGGTTCATAATTTTTGATTTCGTAGAAGGAAAAAAAACACCCCAACACTGGGTACAACCCCCATAGCAGAACTAAATATTTCAAAGGCTTTGACATAAGCCCACCCATTGGGATGTAACTGAGAGGGGGCAACATTCACTTCTCTAAGAATGTCAATTTCAAAGGGGGTAAAGGGTAACCACAGATTCAAAGGCTCAATCACCTGACTATACATAAAAAAGAAGGGAAGCAGCAAGAATTCACGAGGGACATCGTTAACACACTCACCACTACCAACCGGTTCGAGGGCGATGTCTTCCTCGTCACCAGTAGACGACAATTTATAATTTTCTCGAAAGGAAGCAACAATATCGGAAGTAGTGTATTGAGAAACCCAATCCATGTCCCAAAACAATAAGAAAGGGGAAGAAAATCAAAACCTAGAGACCAAGACAAGAGGACGGCGATGTATAAACAAAGTACAACCCAAACCAAGCCAAAATCGCGCCATAAAGCAAAGCGGGTATGAGATTAAGTACCTTGATTTTGTGGAAAGAACGAAAAATCCTTCGCGAGAGGATCGGAAGGGACTGGCGCGCGGAGAGAGTGGAGGGATACCCGCGAGCAGATCGGACTACCCGCGAACAGATCGGAGAGGACCCGAGAGCAAGGCGCCCGCGAACGGGTCAGACAGAGACCGACGCAGAGAGAGTTATCGCGAGCGGACCGGAGGAAGAGGAAGCTCTTGGGAAAGAAGAAGGGTATACGCGTATGAAGCAAAATAGAATGTTAAAAGGCCAATGATAGAAAAGTAAAACGACGTCGTATGAAGGCCACTGGGAGCAAAGTAAAAATCTTTTATTAAAGCCATGAGGGCAAAACACATCCAAAATAAAGTGATCCTAGTAGACAAACACACATGCTAAAATAACATGGACCCCTACACCTACAAATAGGCGAACATACCTCGCCAAAGAAAATTATTATAGAAATGAAATGCAAATACATAAATAAACAAATAAAATGATCTTCAAAAGTTGTTAACGGCATCTCGCGCCTCCGCCCAGCTGATCAGCAGTTCTTCTTTCTTCACCTCAATGTTATTCAGTTCTTCTTCAATCTGCTTCCTTTCAGATTCCAGGGTAATCTTCCTGGACATCAGCTCGTCAAGAAGGCGACGTTTTGTCAGACTGCTAGCCATATCTCTGTTCATTCCCTGTTGGATATCGACTATTCGAAAATGAATATCGTTCAGCACTCCCTGGGCCTTTATAGATTGAATGTCAAGGTCTGCTCTTTGGTCAACACCCACATGAAGATTATTCTCCAAGGTTATAAGATCATTACGGAGAACAGTGTTCTCCTCCTGTAGCTCTGCCATTTTCCATAAATTATGATAATCTAGGTCATTCACTTCTAAGGATGCGTCCTGATATCGGCGAAGCTGTTGACGAACCCGGTTGGCTAGCTCAAAAATCCTCACATGTCCAGAGCCCAATGGAACAGGATGATTGATCATGTTATTGACTATTCCCGTTATCTTCCCTAGGGCTTCATGATCAGTCATCACGTCTTGGGGGTCTCTCCCCAAGAAGTCACGAAGAGACTCAACCAAGAAAGCTAATTGAGAAGTCATGGCAGAGTAGGTAGGAGAGGTGGCGGAAGAAGAAGATTTATGAGACATGCTATGAAGAAAAGGAAATGATGCTCTCAATATAGAAGAAAATGATCTTATTTATAGTGAAGTAACCAAAGCAGAGCGTACAGTTTTGAAATTTGAAACTCAACAGCATATGAGAGAGCTTGGGAGGAGCCAAGAAATAGGATGAAATCTGTTGTGATGATCATGTAAATCTAGTATATAACCTGCATTCCTAGTGACGCGATAACTATTGAGATAGAGGTCATAGCCTTGAAACAGCAGTAGGCTTCAACCGTTGCACCTAGCACAGATATCGCCCTCTATCGTTAAAGTGTTATTTTTTCATAAGAAAAACCAACACTTGGGGGGCTGTGTACTGGGCTGAAATAGTAGTTGGGTCTAGGCCCAGGACCAACTTAGTATTTGGGTCTAAGCTAGGTCCAACTTAATATGCCTTGGCCCGTTTCACTGAAAGACCACGTGATGATAATCTCATTAACAGAATAATCAGTGACTTGGGGGAGAAGTGCGAGAATAAAGGGAAATAGGCGAGAATTGGGGATCAAGTATCACCCACATGGCTAATGAATCTGGCTATAAAAGGATGATAGACAAGATAGAAAAGGACATGAGATAAAAAATACTACAAAAATAGAGATATATCAGATCAAATATATCGACCAACCCAATATTTAGTGTTCTACCAATTTTGGCAGGAACAGGTATCTCCTTTGTTCTTCATGCTGAATTGACGGTAGCTATTTTGGCCATCAAAATTGTTTTTGATAAGGGTTGACATCATCTTTGACTAGAAACCGATTCACAACTTGTTATTTTGACTTTTAAGCAACCTCACATTATCCGGGACTCTTCACAATAGAAGATAGAATTGCATGCATCTTCTTTCTCAAATGAATTTCAAAGTCACACAAATATTTAGAGAAGGAAATTATTGTGCTGATAAATTAGCGAACATTGATTTATCAATAAATAGCTTCAACTAGTGGAATAGTTTATTTAGCTCTATTTTGAATGATTTCAATCGTAACAGGATAGGTTTACCTTTATATAAATTTTGTTGATGTTATTGTTTATGTTTGACTTTGTATCTTATCTCTGCACTCTTTTTCCCTTCATCAAAGTTTTATTCCTTTGGGTTTTTCTTAGTAAGGTTTTTAATGATGTAGAGAGATTTTTACGCCTTGAGTTTTGGTCTAGTCCCCTCAAGATTCTTTTGTATCTTTCTTTTTTATTTTACTTTAATATATTTCACTAGGTACTTTTTGGTGGTTCTAGGGGGTGCCAACATAGTTTGGATGTTTTAGATGTTACCTTTGTACTCTTGTGGTTTTTATATAAAAAAAACGTTTGTTAAAAAAATATAAACTCTTACTAAACGTTATAGTTGGTCTAGTGATGATGATTAACGATGTACTAAATACGGAGAACTGTGATTCGATCCCTCACATTTAGAAGAGTATTAGAATCACTTGACGCCATAACTTACTCTAAATTCTAAACTATTAGAGCCTTTTCACCTAGGAACCATATAAACTCTTAATAAATCTCTGTCACTCTTAATGAGATTAATTTTTGTATTTGCCCATAAGAAATTATTCACTAAACAAAAGTATTATTGGTTCCTTACATAAGCATAAGTACTCATGACCCAAAAAGGAAATTTAATATTTAATATAATTTAATATAATATGATGAAAGCATATACATAAACTTTACATTACTTAATTATTATAACAACATCAAAGCATCTACATCTCAACAAGGGGTGTGGCAACAAATTTCTTTTTATTTTCATCATTTTGAATTTCTTTTCTTGCCATCAATGATTAACGAGCTTCCTTGTAATTAAATATTTCATTAATCCTAATTATGCTGTCACAGATGTCTCCACAGCAAGCTTGCCAGGATAAGCAACTTCTGATTTAATTTCTGATTCCCATAATTCTGGCACTGCCTCTCTAAGGTTGTGGATACTTTCTAAGGCATAATCTGCACCTTTAATTCTTTGTGATTTACCAACCTATACATATGAAGATGATATGTAACAATCAATATATTAGAGGCTCATATTTGTTTGGCGTATATATAACACAAAAATTTGGCAATTAATTAGTTCATGAAACTATATAACAAAAATTATTAACAATATTGACTTACCAGCACTGTATCAAGTCCCACACGTTTTCCACCTTGTATGTTTCGGACACTATCCTCAAAGAATAACTGAAATTCACATAATAACAAAAATAATTTAAAAAAAGTATATAAAAAATGTCCACGACCTCGACCTCGATCGAGACCGCGGCATTATAATTTTTTGTGTCATTGAGAATGTATTAATGTTTGATTATGAGACTGAATCAGGCATATTTGACTGTAACTCTCAACTATAGAACCCATTTTCAAAAGTCTCACTTATTTTTTCAAAAATAAGTATTTTTTAGGACTCATTGGATTGTTTCTTACAATTTTAAAAACATTAGAATTTAAAAATAAAATTATTGCAAATAAGAAGCTGTTCTGGTCATTTTTTTCGAAAATTATATTTCGGTAAATGAATTTTTCTAATACGCCAACACAATAATTTTTTCTTTTTTTATAAAATATCTAAAGTGTGGTCCTTAAATTATTGAATATTTATATTTTAAATAATGTTAATGCTTTATTGTTGAATTTATTTATGATTGAGTTTAATAGGATGATTATCTTACTGTTCTTTGTGGGTCAAGATTGGCTATTTTGAGAGCCAACTCAATGGCATATTCTGAAGGTTTGCAAATAATTGGTGTCTTTGGCAAAACTTCATTTGGATTGGGTTTTGCAAAATGGCCAATAATGTCAAATATTTGGAAGTTACTAGTAACACTAGTACTTGTGGCATGATTGGTTTTGCTTGAACCAATAAATTCAATGTCATCTTCATCATCAGAAACAGTGTTCTTGTGGATAGGATTAAGTGTTTCAAAACATATAATTCCTTCAAAACAATCTTCTAATCCAAGCCTGCTTAGGGCCTTAACTGCATGAACTTTGTCTGCATTTGTGAAGATCTATAAGGAAAACAAAATAAAGAGTTTCATTAGATTTCATTCAATTTTGAATAAATTATCAATTTAATCTATGAAGTATCGGTCTCGCTATCATTTAGTCTTTAAATTAAAGTATATAAAAATATCAAATAAACTCAACGTTATGGGTACAATTTAATTGATAGGAACATTACATGTTATATACAGTATATACAGAAATCGGGGTTTAAATCCTAATACATCAATTTATATGATTTTTGTAAATTTTATCTTTAAAATATATGAAAATTTGTTAATTTAGTCAGTAACATCTTAATAGTAGGAACACATTTGACAAATTTTATATACTTAATTTATAAAGACTATTTATAGTTTTTATATATTTTATGACTTGATTCAAATGCTTCAATTTTTTCTCTTAAAAACACTCACTAGTTTCCTATAAGGTAGGCTTAGCAAGAGGTTCCTTAGAATTGGGTCTGGCTTCAAATTCTCATATGGTAATCTTCCATGAACAAAGCTGTAAAAAAATCAAATATCAGTTTCATATATAACTTCAAAATACATAAAAATAAAACAAAAAAGTAATTAAATTAACTAATGATTACTAATTAAGATATATGTCATGTACCTATGATATTCATCATAGTCAAAGTCATATCCAATTGCCTGAATTGACAATGAAACAAAACAACCATAGGTTAACAATTTGTTATGAATTCACCTAAGTATAAGTTCCATTTTTCACTATAAAACAAAAAATTATGAAAATTAGGGAATCATATACACATACCCTTAAACCAGCCATAGTTGTTCCATAGTTTTTGTAAAGAAGATTGGACAAGTCAACAATTATGTTTTTGTCTATGCCAAGCTTCTCAACCATATAATCTATGAATCAATAGCACATACAAAACAACATTAATCACACTAATAAAACACAAACACATTACTTAGGACACTATTTGCAAAAGAATTCTTACCTTTAATGTTTTGTCCACATGCCTTTGCAATTCCACAACTTAGGGGATACAAAGTATCATCTAAATCTACAACATCAAATCATCAAAGTTACAAATCATAACTATATGAAGTTTCCAATTATGTAATTAAAACATGATTTAGTTTACTAAAATACTCACCAAAAAGAAGGCAGTCATATTTTTGTCTTTGAGCTTGTCGAAATCGGTTTTCGTACTCCATTTCAAGTAGAAAACCTTAACAAACAAATGAAAAAGAAATGAACAATAAGTTGCATGACATGAACCAACTAAAATATTGATTTGGATTAGCATAAATCAAGATTGATGATGTTAATTCAATTCATTAGGATAAAGCTTTTTTGCTATGATTTTGAGTGGACAATTCATAATTATTGAACGAGAATGAATTAAAAAACTGATACAAAAGTACCCTTTTGAGGAAACAAGACCAAAAGAAACATAAGAGAGTTCAAAAGTTTCTTTCAAATTATTTTAACTAGCCAAAAGCAAAAAGAAAATAAAAATGGACACTTTAAGCCATAAAGGAAATAATGACACAAAACCAAACGAAAATGAAATAAAAATGGACCCTTGATTGAACTATATATTTAAAGTACTAAAACATTTAATACAGCAAGCCTCATAGTAAGAAAAACTAACCAGAGTAAAATATATGAGTTTATGATAGTTTTGTCATTTCGTCTATATATAAAAAAAGAGTTCAAAAAAGTCTAAACGGTCTAGTATAACCAAAGTGAACTTAAGTGCTTTCTCAAAAACAGGGGTACGGTTCTCAATTCTAAACATTTATTCACTTCTTATGGTGTTTTAGAATTAAAAGGCACAACAACCTCAAACATATATACTCACATAGTGTATATGTTTTTATTTTCCCATTTTTAATGAATCATTAAGAACAATAACATATGTAATATAATAAGAGCAATTGAATTCATGGGCTTACCAAAAACAAAAGAATGGAGTGATGAGAGGATTAAGGAAAAGAGTATGAAGAAGAAACTAATATAAACTAAGCACAATGGTATTGAAGTAGGGTGCAAGGTGAAGGGGGAGGAAAAATGAGAAGCAAGAAAGAGTATTTATAGATGGAAGAATTATTGGTTTTGTGGTATAGAGATATTGGGTTACAATATTACATTAAATTATTATTTAATGTGACCAATGATGTTCACACAATGATTATTTTGATTTTTTATTTAGCTAAGATAGTGACAGCAAATTCAAATTCGTCATAACATTTTTATTTCATTATTTTGTTTTTCTTTCACATTGGATACATCATACATAGAACCAAAGTCTAGTTCACACATTAGAGTATTAATTGTAAAATCTACCTCTACGATGACCGGGGTGTAGTGGCAATAATTTGTATTAAATGGAGAGTCGTGAAAAAAAATTGTGTATATAATCTGAAAAAAAAATGAGCAACCATTGCTAAAGTTAGAGAGTAAAATCATTTTGTTACGTTCTCGTAGGAAATTTGGTGTTTAGCCAATTAATCGTGTGATTAATTTTGATAAGATGATATGTAAGTTAATTTGCACGATATAATGATTCTTTGTTTGTCGTGTGATTGCACCGTAAAAAATTAGAGGTCATTCTCTAAACGGGATTTATAAGATCCATTATATTAAAAATAAAGGGGTTAAAAAAAACATATATATGTACCCAAAAAAAACATATATATGTTTAGCACTTTTATAATTTTAATTGTTTCTTTTTATTTGGAAAATTGAAATATATTGATTTTTTTGGTATGGTTAAATTGAAATATATTGATGAAATTTCTTTAAAAAATTGAGTACATATATAATCCAAACGATCGAATTTATACTATTTTCAGAAGTAGTTTGTGCAAATTAAAAAAAAAAAAACTCTTAATGAAAGAGTTACATCACCTCCGATGCAAAGACTGATATCTAAAATTGATCGTTACACATGCATTATTGGAAGCTGCTGTTTTAGGTGCCACGTGTAATAATCATTCTTTATAAACATGTTTTTATATTTTATTTTACTCTGACTCAAAATAATTTTTCAGTTTAATCGTTAATATTTATTTTAGCCATATTTTTTACTAATGTATAATATAAAATCTTATTTGATTTGTCTTAATGAATATTTTTAAAATATTAAATTTTAATATTTTTTTCATGAAGAAAATAACATCTAATTATTTTTCATTTACAATACTAATAATTATAGGTTTTTTTTTAGCAGTTATAGGGACTTTTTTAAAAAAATTAGAGAAAATGAAAATTTTATTAATCATTAATACTCCTAATTAATATTAATGATTATATTTGAATTCAACACTTTAAAATCACGATGTTAAATTTTTATCACTGAGCTAATACCTCAAATGTCAGTTGTTATAAGAATTTAAATTGAGGTGCACTTAGTACAAAAAAAATAAAATAAAATTGAGGTTGCTAAAAAAGTTAAAAATTGTAACAAGAAAAAAAGAGTTAAGGATATAGGTGAACATTGCAGTACCTAACTTACAATCTTGGGTATTTGTACTTCATAGCTAAAGCTAATATTAATTTTTTAGTCAAAACAACAGAGGTAAATATCATTTTTTATACTATCTCCGCTGCCCACTTTTCTCAATTAGTATTTTCAGCAAGAATAGGAGATCTTTTGCAGTTTATCTGATTTATCTGTATGTTGGGTTATGTGGACGGAAAGAAATCATCGTGATTTCAAAAATTTAACAACTTCGGTCATGTATTTGATGGAAAAAATCAAAAGGTATTCTTTTTTGTGGATGAAGACAAAGAACATAGACCTAATTGTTAATTTTCATATTTAGTGGTAGAACTCTATGCTTTGTTTGGGTCTCGACTGATGTGCATCATGATGTTATTTTTTACTTTTTATTACTGGTATTTTATTGATGTAAACTCTTGTAGACCCTTTTAGCACATCTTGTGCTGAAGGGACCATCTTATATATATCTCTTTTGTGTGTATATATATATATATATATATATATAATGTACCCCCTATTGTCTTCGAGTATCCTCCGACTACTCATAAGTCCCTCACATACAACCCCTTTGTAAACATACAAGTACAACCACATAAATTACTACCCCCATTTTTACTCACGCGCCCCCCATTGTTCACCTCCCCCAGCGCGCGCCCCCCACTCTCTTTGTATTTTTCATATAGGTCATCCTCGCTAAAAATATTTTGTCTAAAAATACTTGTATCCAAAAATGTAAGTTAAATATTTAAAAATTTATCAAGAACTATTGTTAATTTTACGTGACATAGTAGCCCCACTAAAAACGAAGTAAAATAAAAATCAAATTATAAAAGATATTTTATAGTTTTGATGGATATTGATATTTAGAGTTAATTTTGTTTTTTACATGACATGATATTGAAATAGCAAAGATCAATTCTACAAATGATTTTTCTTATTGAGATTAGAGTATATCCACTGTCGAACGAATTGATTATTCCTCTCACTAGATTGGAGGCACCTTAAATGATGAGATAGTTGGTTCAGAAATTTAAAGTTTTTTTGTACCTAAAACAATGATCGAACCATAAACATTTGATTAAAGGAGGATGAGCCTCAACCTCTCAAACACATCCTCTTAGTTCAATTCTACAAATGATTGACATAAGGAATCAAAACATAAAAAATTAAAAATAATATTAGATGCAATAAAACAAGGAAAGTCATATTCTTATTAATAATGTTGCACCATCTATCATTATAAACCACAAAATAATAATGTTGCATCATGGTTCTCAACTTTTGTCCACAAATTTTCTAGCCTAAATACCAAAAAACACTTGGTCAAAATCAAATCTCTACAATTTATGATCATCAATGAAAAGGGCATTTAATTTACCCTTTAGCGTGTAGGACTCTTTTTTACCTAAGTACATGTTGATGAGTGCAAAAAAGAGTGATGACAACATTTTGTACACCCTAAGTTGTATACAGCTTGATCTTAACATCAATATTAATAAAACCTTACTAATTTAGGGTGGTAAATTTAAATGAACTTTGTTAAAAGAAATATTTGAGGAAAGATATTTTGGGGCATTTTGGTCAATATATAAGGAAAAGATAGTGGTGGTTGCATTGCATGACCATTCATCTGGACTCTTCTTGATGCTCTTGATGTACGTAAGAGGATTATATATGTTGTAACTTAGTACCTTACAGCTAATAGGACCTTCTCTTTTACATTAAGGACAAAAGTTACGGTTTTTGCAAAAATAAATATCAATGATGATCATCCTTTTGTTTTCTTTTTCTCTTTGCATGCGCAACATGATGTACTAGAAGGAACTATAATATTATTAATCATTTACTACCTCTATTTATTTTATTACAATAGTAAGAAATTTTCACTATAGTTAACAATAACTTTTTATTAAAAACATGTGAGTAATATAAGATGTGTTTTTCTATCTTAACTGAATTCTTTTTATAAGTAGGAGTTAAAAATTAAACTTTACCATCTGCTTAAGGACTATGACTCTTATAATTTAGATTAATTTAATGCTAGTTTCTTCTAATCTATTTCTTTTTGAGTGTCGTAATTTAACATCATTCACATAAACTACTTTAATTATATTTTCATATTAATATATAAAAACAAATGTTATATTATTTAATTCATCTTAATAAATACTTTATAAACTTTTATAATTGTTTTATAATAAACAATTTAAAATATTAATTTTTTTGACGAGAATTTAGAATATTAATTTAAGATATTAATGATTAAAGTTTTTTTACTAAGTATTAGTGATTAAAATTGTAACATATAAAATAGTTACAAGAGACACTTAAATAAAAGGACTATTTACTTTTGTTTTTACTCAAGGTATTACGTGTATATTTTGCCACCACATGAAGTATTTTAAATATGCATCTGCCGGTGGTAAATATTTTAGGCCCTTAAAATGCTTGAAAAATAATCATATTCAGGTGTCCATACTTTATTTATATATCATCACGAGAAAAACACCATCTCAATTAATGGTCCTCTATATACATGTAGTTCTTTATTTTGCTTTTTTGTATTAGTAATATTTTTTCTCTAATGATCTTTGTTTTCTTTATAGTGGTTTAATGATTAAAATTCCAGATTTAAAATCTGGATTCATACATGTTACATGTATGCAGTTGAACCCACAAAAACTTTTAAATAGCCTTTTAGTCCTTCCTCATGTGGTGGCATCCTAATTAAGTTCTTTCAAATCAATTTTGTTTATAATTTATAAATAAAATGAGCTCCTCTTCCACTTTATTAAGGATATAAATTAAAAATTGATCAAACGGAGTGTTACAGTCATTTTTTATATATATTTTGTTGAACGAACAAAATAATTTTTCACTTCTAATCAATTTTTTTTTTATATACAAAAGTTATAAATCTCACAACTGACCATTTATTTAAAAGTTAAAATTTCTTAACATCTAAACTAATATTCATTGTTTGCCAATTCATTGTTTGCCAATTCATTATACTCTTTGTTTTTGTTTTCACCATTAATTTAATTAATCAGTTCTGACATCAAATGATTATAGCTTTCTTCCAAAGACAATTGTAGAGATCGAACTGTGTGTGTTTCGTCCTTACCTTGTTCAACATCAATTACCACCGAATCAACTAAATCTAATAATTATAAATTCTTTAAGGTATAATCCATCTATTAATTATAAGTCATCAAATCCAACATCTCATACATTATTATACACACTTCATAAATTGCCGCCCATGACTCACCGTACCTCACCATCTGCTCTTGCATCACTATCACCTAAAAAGTCAAGTACATTCGATCTCATCTACCTTGCAAACATGAAAATATCCAATTTCTAAGGACACTCATCAAGTTCAATCATTTTTGGATCTAGACAGCTGGTTTTCATTATTTCCCTCCAAACGTTTTAAATAATATTGGATTCAGATATTTGGAATTTTCTAAGAAATTTAATTTTCTTATACTACATTATATTGTCAAAAAATCCCCCTACATGAGTGTTGATCGAGGTATGGTTTGATCTTAATTAACGGCCCATAGTCACCAAACATGAGTCTACGGGAAAAATTTGGTTTTTGTTGCACTCTAACCAAAATGTGCCCTTGGCCGTGTCATCTATCAGTTAAACTCGTGTATCCTGAATAGTTTTCTTTTTTATTGAGATTAAGGTATCCACTGTCGAATGCAGTAATTATTCTCTCTTGAATCACTTCAAATGTTGGATAGTTGATCCAGAAATTTAAAGTTGCTACGTATCTAAGGCAATAATCGAACACTCGACCATTGATTAAGAGAGGATGAATCTTAACCGCTCAACCACACCTCTTAGTTATGTATATCCCGAATGGTTTGAATTAAAATTCATTATTCTTATTTTTTGTATGTTGACAAAATAATAAGTTATTGAAAACTCAAACATACAAAGTGGAAAACTCGAAGTTAAAACCCGGTCATATACATCCTGTCTAACAATTTTAGCAGTTTTTGTCGATTGAGTTAAGATTTTTGGATAAATCCCTTATTCAATGAGTCCAAAATAAAAGGAGTGGTTTGTATTTATTATTTATATTTCTAAGGTCTATCTATATTGTTCTATCATCCGAATTTCATATGATCCAAATTATATAAATTTCCTTGAATCAATAATTTTTTGTGGTAGTTAAGAATTAGAAGTAGCACTATTATTGTTAGTTAGCGATATTATTAAAATCTGCCAAAATCCAACGTAATCTAACATGTTTGTAATATGGTGATTATAATACGGTTAGCAATGATATATATATATGAAACGCATGAGCCCCACAATGCAAGGTACACACGTCCATACCAATATGTAAAAGCCATCATTATTATTTATTTATAGGAAAATAAAAATTATATAGTAGTACTAACTATGCAACGAAATTTGATCAAGACATTATTATTGATTAATTTATCAATAAAATTTCAGATTAAGCCCTCTATGATTGAGGGCTCGAGAGGTACAGATATGGGGAAATTTAAAAGATGTTTTGTTTGTGTATATATTAAAAATCATATGTATACAGATAATTGTAGACATGCATCTTGTAATCTTGTGCATTCGCGATGTACTGTAAATGTAATGTTAATGCTACTTTTTTTTGAATTCATATACAAAATAACAATAATTACTGAAATATCTTTGAAAAAAATTGTTTCAAGATTCTGTTGAGTTTTTAACTAAATTAATAATTTCTATAATATATTTGTTTTCATCAATTTTTTTTTTTCTATATACCAAAATATCTTTACGTTTTTTTTTTGTATTAAAAATAAATTATACAATGATGAAGTATGAAGAAAATAAATTAATCATCCAATATAAATAAATGACAAAATATATATATAAAAAAAATTATCAATTATTATTAAATTTATGAAGAGAGTATTAAAAGTAAGTGGATAAGGTTTCCTATCATATGTGTGAATCAAAGGAGAGAGGCCTAAATAATGCGAAGTTTTTTTTATTAATTGTGGTTCTTAGAAGAAGGAGGTTTAGTGGTTTAGATTTTAGCTACGAAATAAGTAAAATTTAGCCAAAATATTATTCAACAGAAAAATCAATTTGAATCACCTGAAACTTGTCTTTAGTAACTTCATTATAACTATTTAAACTCAATATCTTGGTTATTATAATGTGGAGCATTTTAACTAAACTATTGTAAAATTGGAAGTAGGTGTTCAATCATCAATGGATAGAGAAACAACTTCATTTAATTTGTGATAAAACTACAATTGGATTCGTATAGCTTTTGGACCAATAATTGATGTATTGTTTTTTTCATCATTATATTTGGACTATTATATCAATCTTTTTCTTTTGTGATCAAATACTGTAGTGGCTCAAATTCTATTTTTTAAGGTTAATAATTGAATATAGGATAGTTCGAATCTCCATTTTTGTAAATGATATATATGCAAATTTTATTATAATTTATAATAAATCTCCTGTTTTGGAATGTGAAATTTCAACCCTTCTTCTTGTTCTTCAGATTGCAGTGGAAAATGGATATGTTGAGATCAATTTTAAGAGTGATTGTCAATGCTATAACAAATGGTGATACTTATGTTAATGAATTATGCGTTGTTTTGACTAGTTATAGGTCTTTTATTTCATCAAATATTAGCTACAATTTATTTTTCATTAGAAGGCAAACTATAAAGTCCCTCATAACCTAACCTTAATATCTTTTATCTTCCTTCTCATTATATTGACACTATTATATTATATGTGATGAAATAAATTCATTTTACCTAAAAAAAAAAGTACTCATAAACTCTATCTCTCTTATTGGCTTTTATTTTCTTCTTTTATTATCTTTACAAATAAACATGTCTTTCTTAATAACTCAAATATAAAACACCATCACATTGCCGTTAGCTAATAGTGTGCTGTGCTCCCACCCATTAGAACATAATATATACTTTATAGGCAAAATTATATCATTGGTCCTTTATCTTTTTCATTTGTAACAAATTGGTCATTTATCTTTCATTTATAACAAATTGATCATTTATTTTTTTGATTTGTAATAAATTGGTCCTTTATCTTTTTTTTGTAACAAATCGGTCCATTATCTTTTTCATTTGTAACAAATTGATCATTTATCTTTACTAAATGGAAATGAAAAATTGGCTAACGATGCAAATATTAGTAAAGATAAAGGACCAATATGTTACAAATGAAAAAGATAATGGACCAATTTGTTACAAAAAAAAAAGATAAAAGACCAATTTGTTACAAATCAAATAGATAATGGATCAATTTGTTATAAATAAAAGATAAAGGACCAATTTATTATAAATGAAAAAGATAAAGGACCAATGATATAATTTTGCCTACTTTATATTTATCTTTTCTGATTTGGGTGGTGTTCATAGACGGTTTATCTTGAATTTAACCATAAAAATTAGTTCACCTTTCTATATACCGGGAAGCTGTTAAAAAAACTACAATAGGGTTTAATAAACTTTTTGTTAGGTTTTTCCCAATATTAGCTTATTAATTTTATTAAATTCATGATCAAATTAAAATATTTAAAATCTGTGTCTAACTAAATATATAAATTAATTAGTTAGATCTAATAGAACAATATTGTATCATTATTATATCCTCCAACCACTTTATTGCACTTTGTGACAAATATGTTTGGATATTTTATGCAGCTCATTTGGCTTGTTTGCGTTTGGATTATTTGGACTGAGCGCAATCAACGCCTTTTCAAAGGTTCAACGCAATCGGTTTCTCATTTATTGGATCTGATCAAGCGACATTCTTTCTGGTGGTTGAGGAGTCTGTATCCATGGTTGGGGGTTAACCTACATAGTTGGTGGGTGAACCCTTTGTTATGTATGGGTATTTGATGTATCATTATTTTTATCTGGACATGGACTCACGGATTTTTGATGTATTATTTGTTGTCTTCTTCTAGCACATCTTGTGTTGGGGGTAGATTTCATTCTGGTATATATATATATATATTTCATTTTGGCTTGTTCAAAAAAAAAAAAAAAAGTGGCAGAACAATCTGAATGATTAATTTGTGTTCACGTTATCTAAGTTAATATTATGCTTATGACATTTATATTGAAGATGTGCTATGTCCATATTATATATGTAAAAATTTCTTTATGTTCATATATTATTTTTAAGGAATGTCAAAAATATATCAAAATTATGTCTATGAAGATTTTCTTTTTTGGTACATCGAAATGTTGGAATATTTTATATTTAAATATTATTTAATTATTATATGGGCATATATATTTATATTAATTATATTAGCTATTTATCGAATTAAGAGTCTTAATTGATTAAGTGATCAAATAAAGTTAAAAGTTATTTTAGATTTCTATTAAGAAATTAATTATTTAATTGGGTATGGGCTAAAATGTGGGTGGAAGTCAGGATGACCCCATTTCGGGATAATGGGAACCTTAATGTGCCATCACTTTATATAAGGGCTAAGATCGCCAATATATCAGTACGTTAGAAAACTTTCTCTTCTCCCTATTTGAAGAGAGCTCAAGTCATACAGGTACTTGTTGAAGAAGAACCACACAAACCAACCTTTGTGTTTCAGAATCACTGCCAAAGGAGTCATCTCCATGGATCCACAGGATCACTGTTAAAGGACTCATCTCCATGGATTCAGATATTCCTAAAGATCAATTTGTCGATCCTATATTTCTTATACATGCTTCTATGACTATTTTGTTTCCGCACTAAAGTTCATGTCATAATTGTACAAAAATTTAGTTTTATTAATAATATTTTGCCGTTCAAAAAAATATTATTTAGCAAATATTTGTGATTTATTTCCAACATGGAAAGATAAGATGCTTCATTTAGAAATTGATTCCGAATCTTCCCTTACGTACATATATCCCTCAGTTCATACCAATTGAACTATCCTACAGGGATCTATTAAGGACTAAAAACAAAGCAAAATATTTTAAAAGAACGAAATATTTTGTTTTTATGTTTAAGAATTAAAATAAAATTTCACTAAATTTTAGAGACACAAAACTTATTTAATTTAATTTAGTAAAAAAAAAACTTATTTAATTTAATAAATTCATAAAATGTCTAGAGAAGATATTTTTGTTTTTATCAATATATATTGTGGTGTGATGTGGGCTTGCTCTTCTTGAGTATGTTTGAAAGCTTCATTTCAATAATTCCATCCTTTAATTATTCCACCCACTTGGGTTGGCTCTCATTGCCAATTACTTAATCTAAACTTTGTAGTATAATAGTACTACATTAGTTCTTTGTTCCTCCAATGATGTAGCAGCTCGAAAGATGACTGCTTGTAAACCGTTGAATTGAATATCATTTAAATCTCCCAATAAAATATTAAAACTTGAATGATGAACGGACATTTTATGATTGGAGTCAGTGGCGTAGTTTGGATTATTATAAAGTCTGGGTAAAATTTTAACCGTAAATTTACATGTAATGTAATATATAAATAGTAAGGTAATCGGAATCGGACGGGTCATTGAACTGATACGCTTATCGGTTCAAGGTTCAATTGGTTGAACTGGAGTTCAATCGGGTCAGATCATTTTTAATTAAATACATATTTTTTTATTTATATAAATAAATAATACACAAAAAGTAATATAATTTTCATATTTAAATATATATAATAAAATAACACATAAGATTAGTCAAAAAAAAATAACACACAAGATATGATATAGACGTATTCATATTTCACACTATTAAAAATTAAATCTACTAAAAAAATTGATACTTTTTTTAAAAATTAAAATGACACTAATTTTGAATAAATGATACTAATTAGTTAACATAATAATCAAGTCTTCAAAATATATGGGGAGGGATGTATAGTAAAAGCCCAACAATATCATTGGCCCAAAATTCATTTAAAACAAACAAATAACCTAATAACCTAATAGTATCACATTCTTCCAGCCAGCATCCAGCAAGCGCCGCTCATATGCAAGCTCAAATGGTAACTAAGTTGATCAAACATTATTTCAGCAAATGCCATCAAACATTCTCCCACTCATCTCAGCAAGTATAACACAAGTTCATCGTTCTTTCCTTTTCTTCCCGTTCTCATCAGCAGCTTTGCCCTTTCTTTTCTTCTTTTTTCCTGTTCTTGTTTTAGTTTTTTCTCAAGATTTTTTTTTTTATTTTTGGCCAAGCCCGGGCAAATGCCCAGGCATGCTGGGCCTTAAAATCGCCCCTGATTGGAGTTGAATCTAGTGCAAGGAGATAGACTTCAACAAATGTGACGAATAAAGTTTGAATCCCAACTCTAACATGAAAAATATATTTATAATTAGGGTCTTGCTAACGAATATCCTCGGAGTACTACAATATGTTGACTTTACAAATTTTCACAAAAAATTTATAAAATTTACTAATTAAGGACTTACAGAGTGCCCAGTGCGCACTCGTTAGCATTTGCCTTATAATTAACCTCTAACACGTCTCAATTATAATTGTTTTTGGTTAAGAGAGTCTGTGGAAAACAAAAAGAAAGAACTACTAAAATTAGTACCAATAAAAGGTTTAAGTCTAATATACAAGTAATTTGTGCGCCTAATCCGTGTGCTGAGTGTGAGTGTTGTGAACTTCAAAATACTGAATTTGATTCCTAATGGAAAAAAATACTAATAAAAGAAGAACTATAAAAAATATCAAATGTAGTAGTGATTGACGCTGATTTGGAAAGGAGAACCATAATTCGATTATTTGATACTGCGCTTGAGGGGAGACCGAAACCGCTTAATGTAAAAACTCGTTTCGAACCGAATTAGTCAGCCTAATAGGCCGGATATACTAGAGGTAAAAAAAAAACTATAAAATTAAAACTCATTTGGTGTAGACTCGATCTCTATTGATCAAGACAATGAAACTTTTTCTCTGTTTTATTGTGAAGACCTCTAATTTTTAATGTAAGGTCTCTTCATTGTGTATATTTGATGTTTATAAAATTTGATTTGACAAAACATTATAAATAAATATCCTTTGATACATCTTAGCATATGTACAAAATAGTTGATATATCGCCTTCAACTCATTTGATTCTATTTTTGGTTTCATTAGAAGGATTTTTTAAAAGAACATTAACATATAAAAATGCAATTAATTATACCTCTACTATATGCTTTTTTTTGGAAAAATTTACCTTTCATTGCATGAGAAAAAGGAAAAGTTGATTAACTTAGAAAGCTACAACAAAGAAGGAAACAAAGTGTGACGTAGCTATTAAACGATTAAATATAGTCCTAGAAAATACCATGACACAACAACTAATATTTTACTTTCACATTGACCTTGATCATCTAGTAAGCTCCTAGATTTTCAAATTTACACATCATGTAATTGATAGCTTTTGTTTTTTATTTTCTTGTGCAAAGTTCATAAACCAATTCTGACTAAAAAATGTTGATTAATGTACAATTTGGGCAAGAAGATGAAATTTTTAATGTAGAAAATGTAAAGTCTTCAATGTGATAGTGAAACGTGGCTAATGTTGGCAGGGTATATGTAACTAGTGGTACTGCAAAAACCAATAATAGAGAACATAAAGACACAATGTAAAACAAAACACTAATCATGAGCATATAGAGCATTGTCTTCTACTACTACTATAATAAAATTAATGACTACCAAAATTCCATTTTTGTCCTCACATATTTTGATAAAGTTTCAATTCTTTTACCCTTATGTGTCAAATCACATTTAATTTTCTTTTATTATTTTTTATATATTCTCTTTCTTACTTTTTCAATTTTTTATTATTGCTCTTTCCACTACTATTCTCTCTCTTACTTTTTCATTATTTATTATCTCTCTCTTATTTTTTTTTATTTTTTCATCAATTTATTTTCATTTTCAACTTTTTTTTTCTCTTTTAATTTAATAGTATCTATTTATTATCTAATTTTTATTTCTATTATTCACTTCGTATTTTCACTTTCATTAAAGAATATTCAACATTTTATTAAGATTTATTTTACTAACGTACTATCGCTTGATTTGAATTTATATAATTTTGCATTGGTAGATGTTAATTATAAATAAAAATGTAACAAGATGAGTATTTAAAAAAAAGATGAGTATTTGTCACCCCATGAATGTATAAAAAAATATGAGATGAGTGTTTGTCACAGAGAAACATTAATTTGGTTCAAATATGTTATATATATACTTATCAATTTTTATACTTTTACATGTGATTTAATCAATTATAGAATTTAACCGATATTTCATAAGTTCGACAAATGTGACAAAAATATTTGTAAGCACAGATATAAGCATATAGAATTTTCAACGGGCACATGACAATATTTAAACAAATTTCCACATACAAAATAAACAAATATTTTATTGAAATATTGTACTAATATTATTGATATTTAAAATATCACTTAATAATTACCTTTTGCATTGTAAAAACACAAATAATGACTTTAAATTAAATAAAAACACACGGGACATTAAAAATATTTGTAATAATTCATATTTTTCTAATAATAATGGATGAATTAAATATGAATTTTTATGTTTTCGGCGCTTAAAATATGAATTTTTGTGTAGTAGTTTTTATAATATTACAAACATGAATATAAAATCTCATTAAAATTTTGTAAAAAAAAAAACCTTATTAAAAATGTAAATAGTACATATAGTTGACTAAAAGAAATATCAAACATCATGACGGGAAATATTTAAAAGACTAAAAATTGGCTAAAACGTTTTGAGGGACTAAAACTCGAAATTTCAAATATTCATATGATAAAAAATTTATTTAGCGCTTCATTATATTGAGACATAAAAAATTTATTTATCACTTTATTTAGTACTTCATTATATTTCCGCATATAAAAACACATAAAATTAATTCACAACGGGCATAGTATAAATATTTAAAAAATCGTTTAAATTATTATTATTTTTAAATTTTAATTTAGAATTAATTATTATCTTTTGCTAGTTGTATGTAAAATGTAATGTTTATGTTTTTATTATTTTTAACAAAACTAGCAAAAGACCCGTGCGATGCACGGGTCGTGTACATTATGATAATAATTAATTCTAAACTAAAATTTAAAAATAATAATAATTTAAATGATTTGTTAAATATTTATACTATGCTCATTGTGAATTAATTTTATGTGAATTAATGAAGTGCTAAATAAAATGGTAAATAAATTTTTTATGTCTCAATATAATGAAGCGCTAAATAAATTTTTATCATATGAATATTTAAAATTTCGAGTTTTAATTCCTCAAAATGTTTTAGCCAATTTTTAGTCTTTTAAATATTTCCCGTCATGATGTTTGATATTTCTTTTAGTCAACTATATGTACTATTTACATTTTTAATGAGATTTTTTTTTGACAAAATTTTAATGAGATTTTATATTAATGTTTGTAATATTATAAAAAACTACTCCACAAAAATTCGTATTTTAAGCGCCGAAAACATAAAAATTCAAATTTAATTCATCCATTATTATTAAAAAAATATGAATTATTACAAATATTTTTAATGTCCTATGTGTTTATATTTAATTTAAAGTCATTATTTGTGTTTTTACAATGCAAAAGGTAATTATTAAGTGATATTTTAAATATCAATAATATTACTACAATATTTCAATAAAATGTTTGTTTATTTTGTATGTGGAAATTTGTTTAAATATTGTCATGTGTCCGTTGAAAATTTTATACGCTTATATATGTGCTTACAAATATTTTTGTAACATTTGTCGAACTTATGAAAGATTTGTTGTATTCTATAATTGATTAAATCACATGTAAAAGTATAAAAAATGATAAGTCTTATATATATAACATATTTGAACCAATTTAATGTTTCTCAGTGACAAACACTCGTGATATATTTTTTTATACATTCATGGGGTGACAAATACTCATCTTTTTTTTTTTTTTTTACAAATACTCATCTTGTTACATTTTTATTTATAATTAACATCTACCAATGCAAAATTATATAAATTCAAATCAAGCGATAGTACGTTATAGTAAAATAAACTTTAATAAAATGTTGAATATTCTTTAATGAAAGTGAAAATACGAAGTGAATAATAGAAATAGAAATTAGATAATAAATAGATACTATTAAATTAAAAGAGAAAAAATAAATAAAAAAAGTTGAAAATGAAAATAAATTAATGACAAAATTAAAAAATAAGAGAGAGAGAGAGAGAGAGAGAGAGAGAGAGAGAGAGAGAGAGAGAGAGAGATAATAAATAATGAAAAAGTAAGAGACATAATAGTAGTGGAAAGAGAAATAATAAAAAATTGAAAAAGTAAGAAAGAGAGTATATAAAAAATAATAAAAGAAAATGAAATGTGATTTGACACATAAGGGTAAAAGAATTGAAACTTTATCAAAATATGTGAGGACAAAAATGGAATTTTGGTAGCCATTAATTTTATTATAGTAGTGGTAGATTTCAAAAATTCCCTTGAAGGGGTTTAATTAATACATTTGTATTTTTTATTATAAAGAGTATTCGAACTACTTGATGTCAGAACATGCCCCAATTCAAATTAATCGGTCTAATAGGCCGAATACCGAAGGTGAAAAAATATTGACCGAGATAAATCCGATAATATCTTAAATACTACCTTATGTTTTCTTTATACCAATATCTTCACACATTTCCTTATGTCTTTATATACTACCTTATGTCATTTCATTATAAATCATGGAAAAAATACATGACCGTACATCACTTGACGGTACACATCACTTACTTAAATAGCCTAATTTACATGTGTTGCCTAAATTAAGTTTAAGTATCTTTGAATTCACTTACTTGATTGTAGTGTACAAAAATCTTAAAACTTTGTAGGAATTAGAAGGGAAATTGTGGTATTATGATTAAATTTTGGTAATGTAACTTGGTTTTTTTAGGGCGTGGCTAGAAATTTTCGAAAAATATTCATTCATTTAAATTGATAAAAATATGACAAACATACAACACAAATTTAAAATCATTACAATCAAATATGATGAATATGAGAATAGACTCCCAATTATGGCAAAACCTACAAATAAAACATAATTATATTATCTAGATTATGCATGCCTACATAACTTTTATGTTGAAAATGTCAAAATTATTGATTGAATCTATACTAATCAGAAATAATTTGTCGATCTAAACCGGTCGAACATTGCATAAGACAAAATCACAAAAGGAAAAATGAAATATATGTAAAAGTCATTTAATTAAACCAAATGGAAGAAAAAACAATTTCATGGAGAGATTTTGGTCAAAAAAAAAACAACATATTAGTACACTTCTCTATTACCGATTTCTGCTCGTCTTGTACAGAGATTTGGTTTTTTAATAAAATATTTGCCGTTCAAAAAAAAAAGTGCACTCGTAAATTGAAGTGTACTAATACACTTGCTTTCTAAAATATCAATATATTAATTAACTTATTAACGATAACTTTTATAAAATAAAGAGCTATTTATCGAGTTTTATATTTTAGAAAATATCATTTCATAAGAGAAAAAAAAATCATTTCATTGTTTATTTAAAATCAAGTTTCCTAATCCTTATATTTTTTTTTTGATAAGCAAAAATTGTATTGAATTATAAGGAGTACAAGGGGTACTCAACCCTTACAATTCAACAAAGACAAAATAAAATGCTAACAACCATGTAAACAAGCTAATGGACTATGACACCAATTTACAAATGTAACTTCGTCGTTATTCTTTGTCCGACCAATAAACCAAAACCACGAAAAATAAATAATTTGGTCCACCATAGAAGAAGTATTAACGGTTTCTTCTCGCCATAACACGTTATTACGCCACCGCCATATGCACCACACCGTGGCTAACCAAATAAGGTGCCTATATTTCTTATTAACCTTGCCCTTTTCTTTTAACAAAGCTCCAAAAGAACTAAATTGCTGCTGAACCGAACCTGAAGTAATAAAAGAGACCCCAGCCACTTGAAAATTTGCTGCCATATTATGGTAGAAACAGAACAGTGAAGGAAAATATGATTGATAGATTCTTCAATCTGAGAGCATAATAAACAACTTTTATCCACCCCTTGGTCTAACACACCTTTATCAACAAGAGCCTTCCTAGTTGGTAGCCGTTCAAGCAACAAACGCCATCCAAAAATACTGATTTTAGACGGGACGTTATTCTTCCACATCGCTCGCAAAGAGCTTACCGTGCTGTCATCAAGGCTTTCTAGCTCAACTCTGCTCTGCAATTCTCGGTAAGCTGATTTAACCGAAAATAAGCCTTCTTGGTTCGGTGCCCATTTACGCCTATCAACTTGACCAAAACAAGGCTGAATAGGTGCTAACAATAGCTTTAATTCCTGGACCAGATTAGCTCGTCTGCAGATAGTTCACCTTCCCAGTCAAGCTGCCAATTCCAAGCATTATCCTCCAAATTACCCATCCCAAAAACTGAGGTGTCTTGCCGGCTAAATTTATTAAAAAAAGTGGGATACGTGTCCTTCAAAGTCGCCGTTCCAATCCATTTTTCTTTCCAGAAATTAATTTCTTTGCCATCCCCAAGGACATTACTAATATTATCACGAAACCAACCACCACCCCCCTCTCCGCCCAAACACCATAAATCGCGCCACCAAATTGATGCATTCTTTAATCTGGCCCTCCCCTCTTGAGCCAAAAAGTTCCCTTCAAAAGAGCCATATCTAAACCGTAAGAGATCTCTCCAAGGTGCCTCTTTATCGGTTAAACACCGCCATTTCCACTTATATAGCAATGAGGAATTAAAAAGTTCTAAATTTTTAATCCCCAAACCACCCTTGATTTTTGGTGCACAAACTCGCGCCCAACTAACCCAACACAACTTCTTCCTCTCCGATCCCCCACCCCATAAAAAGTTACGTTGTATCGCCACCAATTCCTTTATAACACAAACGGGAGCCTTAAAAAAGGAGAAAAGATAGAGTGGTAGGCTAGAGAGAATAGAATTGATAATAGTTACCCTTCCCCCAATTGATAGCATACGGCTGGTCCACATGTTAAGGCGATTCTTCATAGAGTCAATAATAGGAATCCACGTAGCTCTTCTTCTCGGATTAGCTCCCACCGGTATCCCAAGAAACCGGAAGGGGATAGAGTCAACAACACAATGCAAAAAAGAAGAGGAAGCTCGCAAGAAGCTATCATCAAGATTTATGCCATAAAGTTTACTTTTACTGAAATTTACTTTTAAGCCCGACACTAGCTCAAAACTTCGTAAAACTGTTTTTATCGTCCACAAATTTTCCCAATTTCCTTCACCCACTAAGATGGTATCATCCGCAAATTGGAAAGAGTGAAATACAATATCGTCACTAACCTTATACCCATGATACAAATTATTAGCCACCGCTTGTCGCATAAGAGCCGAAAGGCCTTCAACCACGATCAGAAAAAGAAACGGAGAAAGAGGATCTCCCTGCCGTAAACCTTTGTGCACTACAAAATCTTCAGTAGGACTACCATTTACCAATACCGACATAGAACTATTGAAAACACATGCTTGAATCCATCTCCGCCAATTTTCTGCAAATCCCAATCGAACCATCATGTAGTTCAGGAACCGCCAATTAACCGTATCGTACGCCCTTTCAAAATCAACTTTAAAAAATAAACACCGGTCATTTCTTCTTTTTGCCAAATCCAGTAATTCGTTAACCGCCAACACCCCATCCAAAATCTGTCGAGTAGGCAAAAAGGCGGATTGCAGTTTCGAGATTACCGTGCGTAACACCTTTTTCAATCTGCCCGCGAGTAATTTGGACAAGAGTTTGTACATACTTGACACCAAACTAATCGGCCTATAATCTGCCAAAGATTGTGGATGATCTTTCTTATGAATCAAAGCCAAGAAAGATGCCGTATAAGACTTAGGCAATGTTGCATGCTCATAAAATTCGTGCAAAAAATTCATTATATCACCTTTGATAATATTCCAACACACCTTAATAAAATTAAAGTTGTAACCGTCCGGGCCTGGACTTCTGTTTCCGTCACAACTCCACACCACCTCCTGAACCTCTTCTAAAGAGAAAGGAGCCAATAGAACATCGTTGTCTTCAACTGAAAGGGACGGAAATTGGATCCCATTAAGGTTCGGCCTCCCCATATACTTTTCGCTGAAGTTATTCTCAAAGAAATTCTTAACATAGCCCTTGATCTCGTCAACCCCTTCAATCCAATTCTCCCCTTCACGAAGTGCTACCAACTGATTTTGTCATCGTCTTCTCTTTATAGATTCATGAAAGTACCTTGAGTTTGAGTCGCCTTCTTTAACCCACCTCATTCTAGATTTTTGTTTCAATAAGCTCTCCTTATGGTTGAGTTGGCTCCAGAAATCTTTAGTTAAAGCTACCCGCACAGAATTATCAAAGTCAATCTCTCCCATTCCATCTTCTAGATCATTTAGCTCCATCACTGTCTTATCAATAGAAAGGTCAATATAGCCGAATACTTCTTTTTTCCATTTTCGCAAATCCTTATATGATTTGTATGTTTTTTTAGTACCCTAAATTTTAGTCAAAGCATTAGGAAGACTATAATGTATCAAAAAGAAGTTTCTTTTTGGGGTCATAAATAGCTATCACCTTCAGTCATGATAATCATCACATAGCAAAGAGTATTTCTGATGATCATAGAAAATAAAAATCCAAACACCATGGCAGCATTTAAGTCCCTAAGCTGCTAAAGGAATCTACATATTACAAACCACATTAAAATCACAAATACTACATAGCTACTTGCTAGACAGAAATGTAACATAGTTGCCAATATTTTTTGACAGTGGCATGCTGTCAGATGATCATTAATTCATGCGGTCTTCTTCAACTTGACCATCTGCAAAAAGTTGAATATCCAATAAATACAAATTATCTAAATGAAAATTTAGATTATATAAAATTACAAATATGAGGACAGTTAATATATTGTTCATAATATATCTTGCAAAAATTATCCAAATGAATATTTATCAACTAAAACAAAACACAAAGGAAAGAGGTTTTTTTGTTTCAAAGCAGCTTTGGCTGCAAGTCATTGCAATTCTTTTTTATTAGGAAATCAAGGAGTCAAACAATCGATCGAAACCTATAGGGAACCGAGAAAAGTCTTAAGGTCTAACCTCCAAGATTGATGGCCCGGTTTGCTTGAGCATCGGCTTCAGTGTTATGCTCCTTAAACAATTACAAAAGAAACAACATGTTATATGCTGACTATTGAGGTGAAAATATAAGGAGTTGTAATCAAAATTGTAAAGATAAAAACAAGTAATGTGAGTTAAAAAATAATAAGAAAAAGTTTGATCAAAATGAATCTCAAATTTTAATGTGATTGTTTTTAACTCCAAAAAGCAATACCCAAAGATGGGAAACTTAAAAAGTAATACATCAAATTACTAAATAAATACCCTAGGAATGTGATAGATGTGGAAGGAGTTAAAGCTATCCTTCAGCTCCAAAGCCTCCTCACATAACCTCCTTAAGTGCGCGTTGTTGATTTTCCACGAACCTTGAAACTGTTGCAAAACCAAGAACATATGTTGGTAAGTACTTGTTTAGAAAGAAAAAAAAAGTCTATACAAATGAAAAGTATCAATTTGTAAATCTTAACCAATTAGGTTTAATATGAATTAGATGAATCCAAAGAAATTAAAGAGCCTTTCTTTTTTGGGGAAGGGGATAGTTCTTCAAGTTGTTGTTAATGTACAAGTCATATCATTACTTAGAATTTTCAAATCACCATGTAACTATTGTATGAATAATTGGATTTTGTTTCCTTTTTATCAATATTCAAATGCAATTTTATGTTTACGTAATGAAATGTAACTATCTATTAATTATAATAATCCATACATCAGCAGCATATAATAGAACAACATCAGCAGCTTATAAAAGAACAAACCTGATTAACGACAAGCTGGGAGTCTCCTTGGACAGTTATGTTCGTATATCCTTTCCTGATTGCTTGCTTCATGCCTAAAATCAAAGCGCGGTACTCAGCAGCATTATTGGTCTGATACCCCAATCCTTCGCGAAATCGATAGAGCTACAAACAAACATAAGAGTTAGGTAAATTTTATAAATTAATGCTGAAATGAATTGTCGTAGAATAGATACCAGAGTCCCATTTTCAGAACGTAGTATAGCTCCTGCACCAGCTGGTCCGGGGTTTCCACTTGATGCACCATCAAATTCAAGAATACAAGAACGCTGCAAATAAGATTGAGTTATTGTATTATCTTATACATAACTTCAATTATGATTGTCAAAACTCTGCAGAGAATTTCAATTTGGCAGGAATCATATTGCCTAAATTGTACAGAAGATATCAAAATGTTAAGAAAATCCAGCAATTCATATGGAACTTGGACAATCGCCAAAGAAGCTATTCAATTTTTTAATTTACAAGTTAATAGTATACACCATCAAATTCAATGTCACTGTACTATTATTGATTTTGAAACTTGGTGTCGGTCTGTCCTAATGTGATATAGTAATCTTAATAATGGTAAATTCTTCTTTTAAAGGAATAATTTGTACTTGAAAAGAGAAAACTATTATTTCGGTCCCTAGACGTGTAACTCGGTGTCACTTTAGACCCTGAATATATTTTATGGACTAAATTAACTATCTAAAATTAGATTTGAAGACTAAAATGACTAACAAATGAGACACTTTTAGCTGCATTTGCAATTTCAATATATTCAAGGAACAATATGACAACGAGTTACACTTCTGGGACTAAAATGATTGTCTGCCCATTTTGTAAATATTGGAGACAGAAACACAGGGGAGTTTCATTTCATGTTTGTTTATATTAACCATAATATGGAAGCAAGAACCAGGACTAGGTCCCATTCAAAGCCAAGGTAAAAAAAAGACAAACAAATAAATGATAATAATAATAATAATAAGTGAGATTGTAGGTGTATATCTGGTTCCACTTTTGGAGAAATAGAAATTGATGTTGTATAGTCTAGAAGTCTTAGCTCAACAACTAGAAAATATAGAAATTTCTAAGCCGGACGTCCATGATCAAAGTTCGATCACAATCCCTCCACTTTGTGTGTGTGTAAGTTTATAATGACTTTACAATTTCATCTATGTACCCAAAAAAAGTTGATTTCGTATAAATCAATATGTTTGGTTGCTCTCGAGCATAATTGATCTTGCAAGTTGTCCAAAACTGATTTTAAGTTCAAGTTAAGTATTTGTGATATTTTGAGCAAGGATTTTTCATGCTATGCTATATATCCAAGATTTTCAACAATAACCTTCATGGGTTGGTCTTGGGTTCGAATCATCCCGAAGCCAATTTATGTGGGCTAGTATACAATTTCGTTCTGGATTTAAATAGGGTCCTACTAGTAGATGGTAGGGTTAGTTCATCAAATTAGTTGGTCCTTAACCGGACGGATACCGTGTTGAAAACAAAATTGAAAACTTTCAACAATTTATACACACACAACATATACAAACCGACTTACAGAATTAGGTCTCTCCACGACGATTGCAAGACCACAACAATGCCCCTGGATAAGAAAATTAAAGAGAGATAAATCAATCAAACTGTATGATTGTAACACAATATGTATAGAATTAACATCCCGATTTCCATCAAATTCCGAATGACTAGCTAGTTTTATGCATTTTTATACCCAAAATGCCCCAAAAAAAAGTCCTAATCTATGAAGCACGGACACTCCTTAAATTAAGCGTGTCCATTTTGTGTCTGATACAACACCGTTACACATAATTACATTAAATTATACAATTTTCTGAAATTATTTTTGCAGTGAACGTATCAGTGTCCGTGTCGTGTCGTATCATAGTGTGTTCAAACATGTGATCATCATTATTCATTACTATATGTTAAATGCCAAAAAAAATGCTAAAAACGTATCATCAAGCATTGCATTTTGAGAGAATGAAGAAAAATTAGCAGAAGAACATATGAAAAAGAAGAAGAAATGATTCACCTCTCTCTGGTTTCCACAGCTCATGATTTCTCTCTCTGGTTTTTCAACTCCAATTCTTGCTCTAATGTGTTTGTGCAGTGAAAACTGATCGGTTTGTTATAACAGATTCTGAAACCGGATTTCAAATAATTTATGAACCAGAATAAATTTTTTACTACAGCTCAGCATGGAAAGAGGTAACTATGGTGAAGTAAAGATTAACTAGGGTAACTCTAGTGTGTACTTTGGCAGTAATAAAATTAACCACTGTGAATCTTATGTCACTCGCTGTACTAATTTTCAATTTCCAAAACTTGGTGTTGTTGATGTGTGTCCTACTGTAACACTAATAACGTGGCTCATTTAAATTCGGTTAATTTCACAAAATATAAAAAATAAATAATTGATACTCCCTCCGACTTTATTTATAAGTAAAAATTACGTTTTAGATACATTGAACAACTAATATATCTAACCTATATATGTGGACTAAATACATTAGTTGTTCAATGTATGTAAAACGTAACTTTAATAAAGCCAGAGGGAGTATCTATAGTGTCTAAATTTCTTTTAGTTGAAAATAATTAATTTAATTTTTGAACTAGGAATAGAAGTAATGATGATGAGACTTAGGGTCTGTTTGACAAAAGTAGCTTATAGTTGATAGCTTATAGCTTATAGCTGATAGCTGGTGACTTATAGCTTATAGCTGATGGCTGATAATTAATAGCTGATAAGCTCATTGAAGTATTTGGTAAAATTAGCGGTTCAGTTAGTTGATAAATGTAAAATGACATAAAAGAACATTTTTAATTTATAATAAAATTTATATCATTTTAATATTTAAAATATTTAGAATTTAATAATTTAAATTTATTAATTTAATATAAATTTTATATATTTTTATTCTTTGAAATTTTATTTTAATTTTTTTCATTTCAATTTTTATATTTGATAAAAAAACATTTAAACAAAATAGTTTTTATTCTAAACACATAAACAATAAATCAAAAGAACTTAAAAATTAAAATAATATTTGTCAAAATATTAAAAATCATATATCAATATAGTTGCAATACCATCTTCAAAATATTAAAAAATGCAGTACGTTATTTAAAAACAAAGATACAATACGTCTTTGTAAAAATTAAAAAAGGGGCAGTACGTCGGAAGAAAAAAAGGTGATAAAAAAATTTGATACTAATTGGTACACTACAAAAAAAAATAACGTTAAAAAAAATATTGAGAGAGACAGTGATATTTGGGATCGGTTATCATCTATAAACATAATGTTTATGTACCGTCCATAAGCCCAACCCAGATTCAACCAGCCCAATTCAACCAGCCCAACCCAGACCAAGTCAGCAACTGAAACCTCACACGAAATTGCACGAACTCACTCTCACAAAAACACGATCGCACGAACTCACGCTGAATCATCGATTCCGATCATCATCTTCAACACTGCAATCGCTGCTTCCCGACTCGGATCCCCCTTCCATTTCGATTTTGATTTCTCCTTCGTTCAATTTCATTGCTGGTGTGATTACAGGATTTCTCCTTCTGTCCTGATTACACGATTCTGTCATTCGTTCTTCCATTTCATTGCTGATGTTGCATCATCACTATCGAACTCATTCGTTTCTTCCTCAATTGCAATGTTGCTGGTGTTGTTATTGCAATTCGATTTCGCACTTCGATTTCAACAGGTTCGATTTCGACACTGATATCTCTTTCTAAATCCAACCAATACTACTTTCTAATATTCTGATTTTTTTGTAGACTGTTGCTGTGGAGTTCAATATCAACACAAAAATCATCATCATAACTAACTTTGCAATTTGAGTTCATCACCATTCAAACAACATAATGGAAAAAAAAAACAGGTTAGACTTTAAAAGTAGTTACAAAAATAGTTAAAAAATTGTGTGTGATTTTATTAATCAAATTTTATATTATTGTGAAAATAATTAGTTATTGTTTGATGGGTATGGATAAATCTTTGTTTTTGTTGGTTTCATTGAATAATTGGAGAGTTTTGAGTTGTGGGGTTACTCTTTTTATTTTGAGTGAAATTATTTGTGACCAGGGGCGATTTTAAGGCCCAGCATGCCTGGGCATTTGCCCGGGCTTGGCCAAAAATAAAAAAAAAATTCTTGAGAAAAAACTAAAACAAGAACAGGAAAAAAGAAGAAAAGAAAGGGCAAAGCTGCTGATGAGAACGGGAAGAAAAGGAAAGAACGATGAACTTGTGTTATACTTGCTGAGATGAGTGGGAGAATGTTTGATGGCATTTGCTGAAATAATGTTTGATCAACTTAGTTACCATTTGAGCTTGCATATGAACGGCGCTTGCTGGATGCTGGCTGGAAGAATGTGATTCTATTAGGTTATTAGGTTATTTGTTTGTTTTAAATGAATTTTGGGCCAATGATATTGTTGGGCTTTTACTATACATCCCTCCCCATATATTTTGAAGACTTGATTATTATGTTAACTAATTAGTATCATTTATTCAAAATTAGTGTCACTTTAATTTTTAAAAAAAGTATCAATTTTTTTAGTAGATTTAATTTTTAATAGTGTGAAATATGAATACGTCTATATTATATCTTGTGTGTTATTTTTTTTTGACTAATCTTATGTGTTATTTTATTATATATATTTAAATATGAAAATTATATTACTTTTTGTGTATTATTTATTTATATAAATAAAAAAATATGTATTTAATTAAAAATGATCTGACCCGATTGAACTCCAGTTCAACCAATTGAACCTTGAACCGATAAGCGTATCAGTTCAATGACCCGTCCGATTCCGATTACCTTACTATTTATATATTACATTACATGTGAATTTACGGTTAAAATTTTGCCCAGGCTTTATAATAATCCAAACTACGCCACTGTTTGTGACCTGAAATTGTTAGTATATAATTGAATTGTCCATGGACATGTATGGTGATATGGTACTGTTGGAAATTTGTGTCTAAAAGATGGACAATACTTAATACTTTAGCTGACATTGATACCTTGTGATTTTGCGCGGAGAAAAATAATGACAGACTTACCTAGATTGAAGCTAAAATGTTACTTGTGAATGTCTTTTTCATTTACTTTGCATCAGTGGTAATTAGTGTACATAGTCAAGTAGCCGTTGGAGAAGCTATTACGGAATTATTGTTCGTATCCTTATTTGTGATTATCTGTTGTGTCCGGGATGAGTTGTAATGTATTTGAATTCAACTTTGCTGTGAATAAACTTTTTGGTAATCTTTTTTAATTCGAATTAAGTGCATGTTTTAGATCAGTTTTGTCAAGTCAGTATAGAAGAACCCATTTGCTGTGAATAAAAAAATGTCAGAGTTTGCATGATAGTGAGAATGTAAGATAGTTCCAGCTACTGGCATGGAATCCAGGTCCCTATAACTCTGTCTCTGCTAGTAGAATGTATAGCAACCCTGTTTGTTTGGATAAATATTGAAGAGATATTTACCACATGCTTTTCTCAATATCCTTTTTTTGCTAATCATCCATATATCTTATTACTCCTAGAGATCAGCAGTAGTTTAGTATTAACAATGCATCAATATATGACACGTGACAATGTTAGCCTTTATGCTACTATAAACTACTGTAATTATGATGGAATTAGGTAAAGAAATTGTTGTGATTCTATCTTATTATTAAAATAAATTTATGTCTTCTAGGACTAATGACAAGAGGAAAATGTTGTTATAGATTAAGTTATGACAGGTTTGAGGAATATTCCAGGTGAGATGAAGGATAAGGGACTATTAAATAATACATATAGGAACACGTTACTCCAATTCTAAGAACATAGAGGTGGTGATTCATGAAAATTCTTTAAAATTTGATACAGGTAGAGAAATCTAAGAATATAGAGGAACACGTTGAAATGACACCAATGGAATTGGAAAGCTATGTCCTTGCAATGACACCATTGGAGGATGAAAATACGAATGTCACTGACCTAGCAAACAAGAAGGCGAGCTAAGCAAGGTTTGATTCCGAGCTTTTATCTTTTAATGTTAGACTTGTCCAATTAGGCATGTAACTAACATAGAAACCAATTATATTGTTTCATGGTTTCAATATTGAATTTAATCCACATTTTGATTTTGTTTTGAATTATTGTGATTGTAAATGTAAAACTAGGTGAAACCATTAATATGGTTACATGGTTTTATTATGTTATGCACTGAAACCATTCGGACACACTTATGGTTTCAATGCATGACATCAAATTGTGAATGAAGTTGAACAATGTGAAACCAATTATTTTGTTACATGTGTGTCATTTTTTGATAATTTATCAATTGAAATAATTTAATGTAAAAATTATTATTTTTTGATGTAGGTGAAAAAATCTAAGAACGTAGGCTCATTGCCTTCGTTCAGTCTTGGATTGACACTTGAGGAAGAAAAGAGGAAAGTTGGTTGCTCATCTTCATCATTGGGTGGTGATCAAAATCGGAAGCGTAATCCGCGAGAGAAGGAAGAGGTAATTTGTTATTTCGTTCACGAATTGTATTATTGTGGTTTCTATACACTAAAACCATATTCACATTGAATTTAATCCACATTTTGATTTTGTTTTGAATTATTGTGATTGTAAATGTAAAACTAGGTGAAACCATTAATATGGTTACATGGTTTCATTATGTTATGCACTGAAACCATTCGGATACACTTATGGTTTCAGTGCATGACATCAAATTGTGAATGAAGTTGAACAATGTGAAACCAATTATTTTGTTACATGTGTGCCATTTTTTGATAATTTATCAATTGAAATAATTTAATGTAAAAATTATTATTCTTTGATGTAGGTGAACTACAACATTGCAATCTTTTGAGGGTTGGTCCAAAATGGCAAAGAGAGGTGAAAATGGAAAGTTAGAGAGGGTTATGGATTTAAGAATTGGAATTTGTTGGACCATGTTAACAGATCCCAGCAGTGACAAAGCAGATTATGTGAAGAAAGAAGCAATTCCATACCATCAAGAAAAACTTCAACACCTATCACTTCTAACATGACATGAAAAGCTTCAACACCTATCACTTCATACTTGTCTGTTAAGTTTAGTTTAGTTTCATTAAGATGTTATTCAAATTCAATTTTGAAGTAAAGCTTCAAGCATATGTAAGCAACAGTTAGGTAATAGGTATAATATAATGGAGCAAGTAGATTTTACTTATATTTTTATTGAAGCAACAGTTAGCTTCAAAAAATTTAATTTAAAAGCATATTATACCTATACTTTTATTCAATCAAGAATTTTACATATCGCGAGTTATGATAATTCATCATCTAAAATATCAGTTTCTGGAAGTAATACTAGTACTACTAATCACTCTTGAAGTAATATTAGTACTACTTGACAACTTGTACAGGTGAAAGTAATACTAGTACTACTAGTTACTCTTGAAGTACTCAAAATATTATACTAGTATGTGGTTGTATGTGAAATGATTCTAGTTTCTGGAAAAAATCAAGGGAGTAGTATAATATCATAAATAATTTTAAAGATAAATGACTAATTGGTCAATCAACAATGAATGTTGGTTAATGAAATAGGAAAGTTGGTTAGTCAATTTTGCAAGTTGATTTCAATATTTTATATACTGAAACCATATGTGCTAATGGTTTCAATATATTATACACTGAAACCATAAGTATGGGTTAATGGTTTCAATATATTATACACTAAAACCATTAGTATGGGCTAATGGTTTCGATACTCTTAAATAGTAAAAAACTAATAATTTTGATATCCAATATTTTTGATATGATATGTTTTTTCACCAACTAGTTATCTATCACATATTCATGCATATACTATCCGTCCATGTTTAAATACCTACAATCATCAATACGTACCAACAAAAAATGTGAAATGAATAATTTCCAATAAATTGACTTGTCACCATGTCTAGTACAAACTAATAACGTGAAATGAATCACCATGTCTAATAATTTCGAATAAAATCTAGTACAAACTTATAACATAAAAACAATCAAAGCTTATAGACATTCAAAGCTTCATCCAACTTCAAAGATATTTCAGCTTTACAACCAACTCTTTCCTCAGCTTTTTCTTTCACTTTCTCAAACTCAATAACCACTGGAGTGTCTGATTTTGGCTTGTTCTTCGGATTATGGAGACTTCCCTTCTTGAAACCTTCTTTGTTACAAACATAACGGACATAATGTATCTTATCTGTTTTCTGATTTTGTGAATTATTTTTCGACTTAACATAGTCCTAATAGAAAATCCAGTGTTTAATGCATAATTGCCATAAAACTCTTCAATCTCTTTAACAGATGCAAATCCAAGAGACTCCCATGATTCCTTATTGGTAGGGGAGTAACATCGAGAACTATCAGCATGTGTTCCTGAACTACCAGCTTGAATGAATGATGAAGTCGATGTCGAATCCATTAAAAACAACAACAATCCCTATAAACGAGTAAAAACTATTATCAGCATCAAATGGATTTGGTTTACAATTGACTGAAACCATTCCCCTGTACAAAATGGTTTCCAACATTATCACCCAATTTAAACATAACAAGCGAAGTGACAAAATAAGAAAACCATTACAACAACAAGGCAAATTCAAGAGGTGACCAAATTCACAAAATAGATCAAGAACACGGCACAAACCAAAAGCAAATTAAGAGCTAAAATAATCATTTCAGATGTGCCAAAATTGCAGCCGAATGGATAGTCAACTCTTACCACAAAATTCATAGTACATGCATGCAGGGCAGGGCTGAACCTGAAACTAATTCAGTTCTTCAGTACTGAACTCATATTGTATACTCTGAACTAAGCTGGTTTTTTTAAGTTGGTTCACTGTTTAAACTCTTTTGACGTGAACTGATTTTGTTTTGTGAATGTGAGCTTTTTTATCTTCCTAGTAACCAAGCATTGCTTACTGTCAAGTTTGGTTCACAGTTCGCAAGTTCAGCAGATTAATTTTCAAACAGTTTCGATTAACTTAAGTAAGTTTCATGAGTGTCATCAGTTCCAGAACTGCTCCAACATGTCGTTCATTTTAAGTTTAGTTAGGTGTAGTGCTCAAGTGCGGCATGATTCACATAAAATTTTGAACATCCTTACATGCATATGAAAAAATTCAAAACATCTAACAAAACAAACAATCTACAAAGAACAACCATAACAGATTAGTTATATAGTGAATCATATACTAATTAGTCACCATTAAGTTTTGTAAGCAACCACATACTAATTAGTCTTCTCCCTTAAAAGCATTTCAAATGAGTATTTGCTGTTTATAATCAATCAAACTTTGCTCACCTAAAAGCTCTCAAACCTTTGAGCTAAATGAACCAATATTGATGAGCTAAAAGCAAAGATATTGATCAAGTTGTTCTCAAAAGGAATTAGAACAACCAAATAGAATTAAAACAAAAATGAACAAAATCAAAATTGGATACACAGTAGGATTTACCAAAACATATTTGCAGCTAGCACTCACTCAATCATATGTCTTCTTGAATTTCAATTTCAAATGAAAATGCCTCACTTCACTCAAATAAATACTAGTAGTACTAATTTCAACACCACTATCATTCTATACCTACTCCAAAATCTCTATCTCACCCTGCCTTTAAATTTCCATGTTTTCACATTATTATTATTTTCATCATTAAACAAACCCAATTCATCTTTTCTCACACCATACATTGCCCTATATATCTATACCTCTTTCTATAAGATTAACAAACAAGATTACTACACGAAAATGTTTATATTATGATGGTTTTGGAAACCAAATACAATACTTATTTCATCTGACCAAAATTGATATAGAAACAAAAATGAACAACAAATAAACATCTACAGAGCAACCAAATTGAATTAGAACAACGAGTTACCTTTAACTACCGGCGAATGGACACCAAATCAAGTTTGGGCTTTTGAGGACTGACCAAATTGAGGTAAAATTGAAGAATTTTGTGTAGATGGTTGTGGAAGTATGAAACGGTGGTGGCGGCGGCGGAGATTAAGCAGGTGTTGCGATGGAATAATGAATTACGTCACCCATGATAATGAAACGGTGGTTTGCGGAGGAAGAAAAACTGATTGTGCGATGGAAGAATCAATCGGTCGCCGATGATATAAAACGGTGGTGGAGGCGAAGGAAGAATGAACTGGTGGTACGATGGAAGAATCAGTCGCTGATGATGATGAATGAAGAAAAACGAGTTCGTGAAAGGCAATAGACAAACTGAATTCGTGAAAGAGAATTTTGTGTAGGTAGAGAAGATATTGTGAGCTGAATTAGGATTATAACACCTGGCAAAGAAATCGAATGGTTACAATCTCCTTATGCATGTACATAAGGAAAATCTTTATGTATAATAACTTTGCCCGTGATATTTGTCATTTAAAACATTAGGGGTAAAAGTGGGTTTTAAATAAAATAGTAAGGGTAAAAGTGGAAAAAAAAGTGATAAGCTATAAGTTATAAGCTAAAACGCTATTTGAAATAGCGTTTGAAAAATAAGCTAAAAGTCAGTAAAATAAGCTATAAGCTATAAGCTAACAGACATTACCAAACAGGTCTTTTTATGTCAGATGAGCTTATAAGCTATAAGCTCAAAAAAGATGCATACCAAAGAGACCCTTAGGCTCTCACCAAACTTTTTGGAATTTTTAGAAGTTAGTTTAAAGTAAAATTGAAATTTTTAAAGGTTGGTTTAGAGTAAAATTTAAATTTTTTGTTTAAAATTGATATTTTTATAGGTTAGTTTAAGATAAAATTATGATTTTTTTCAAAATTGAAAACTTTCAAGATTATTTTAGGGAAAACTAAAATTTTGCTCAAACTCTATAATTTTTCTGTCTTAACCCGTATAGTACACTCGAATAATTTTTTTAGATGTATAACTATAACTATGGATACACTCAAATTTTTGAATGTACAATAAAAAAATTGTCAAAAGATAATCTTAGAATGTACAATAAAAAATTGTTAAGAGATAGCTCTAAAATCAAGCTTCCTGTTTTGGGTGGTGTTTCCTTCAAATAATATTACCTTCAACCTATAATGAACTAGAGATAAACCCGCGCGTTGCGCGGTTTCGATTAACTTATATAATTAAAATATTTTCATAAATGAAAAATAATAATTGTGATAAGTATAATTACATTTTTAAATGAAAAATATTTTTATTTATTATTTTTAAAATGTGATTATTAAAAGTGTTTGATATTTTATTTTTGACCAAAATAATGTTAGATATTTGCTATCTTAGAAAGGAGAAATTTTATTTTTATCAAAAAAAAAAGGGAGAAATGGAGAAATTTTTTATAAATTTAGTTCTTGAATTAAATTATAATATATTCAATTTATTTAAATTTGATTGAAGTACTGAATATTTATTAAAAATGGAGTTTCATTTTAGATATTTAAATAATTTATAATTTTCTTATTTTTAGCTCAAGAATACTTTATAATTTTCAAAAAAAAAAGCGTAGAATATTCTATTCTTATGTAACCCAACAATTCTTTATCTTCTCATTTAGTCTTTGTTCTCATATCTTCCTATAATAGAATATTTATTAATGCATTTATTTATTTATTTTTGTAGAATTATTTTTTCATTTGATGTGAGTTTTTAATGACTTTGATTTTTCAGGTCATTGTGTAGGAATTATTATTTTATACATTTTTCATGTGGGAATAATGGTGACATTTAGTTATAGAATAGTAAATGTTAATACATATAATTATCTCTTAGTCTTCAATTCTACGATATTAATCTATTAACGAAATTAGTAAAAATTGTTTTTTCTTGCACATATTACATGGGAAGCTAAATATATAGTTGATTAATTATGGAGAAATACAAAAGTATATTTGACAATATATGGTGGAGAATGTTTAAATAGCTAGAAATGAAAAATTAATCTAAATGTGTGTTCTAGTCCAAATTTATTAATTGATTTTCGTATTTCTCGTTATTTTCTCTATATTTCTTTCCAACTTAACACACAATAAAAGATGTCACATCAACACAAATTTTTCTAAAATTATAATTTGTATATTGTGGAACAATTGACGCAAGGAATAGCAAAGGATGCCCAAATTCGTTCCGCACAATATATATATATATATATATATATATATATATATATATAGGGTTTTGCTATAACACACCCATGAAGGTGTGCATTAGCATCATCCACCTTGTTTAATTCTACACTAAAAAATTTTCTCTCTCTTCAATTTGGAAATTTTTTATTATTTTATAAAGAGGGTGAATGATGATAATGCACATCATGGGTGTGTTTGTTAGTTTATAAAAATAATAAAAAATTCCAAATTGAAGAGAGAGAAAAAAATTTAGTGTAGAATTAAACAAGGTGAATGATGCTAATGCACACCTTCATGGGTGTGTTATAGCAAAACCTATATATATATATATATATATATATATATATATATATATATCATATTTTTATTATTCATTTAGTAGTGTAATCATAAAAGAATTTTTTATTGCAGTTCAAATTAATTGATCATTTGTCCGAATTCCAAAATTTCAAAATAATAAATAAATTAAACATATGTATTATACCTTGAAATTAAACATATGAAAATAATTGAAAGTTTTTAGTGATAACCGCAACATTTTGGTTAATTAAGAGCATCATATATCTTTTTTTTTTTTTTTATGTTTCTTCAAACATCTTAGCCATATTCACCTCTCAAAACTTCCTACCAAACTGATCCTTGCCTCTTTTTTCTCAATACATGTGTAGAACTCCTTAGTACAACTGCATATATGTAACTGGAATGAGAAAAAAATAATAATTAGTAAGGAACGAAGTTACGATGTTACCATAAATTAAAAGTCAACATGAATTTGATATGCACACTTTTATGTTGTCATTTGAGGCATTATGTTGGTGAGTTTGTTCAGAAAACTATATACGATATCATCTCTCTCAGCTCGCATGTCGTGCAAGAACAACAAATACACAAATAATATGATAAAAAAATGCTCTACGTTGTTGACAAATGGTTTGAGGAGTAGACATATTTTAGTATGAATAAGTTTTAAAATTGGGGAATGAAGACAAAATAAGTGCAGCTGATAATTAGAGGAGTGTATGATAGAATTTTTTTTTTCCTTCTATTTGTGTGTTAGTGTATCTAACTAATAATTTATTTGGTTTTAATTACAATTCGGCAGGTGTGTGTTTTAACTTCCAAGATTTCAAGAGACATGGATATATAAGACAAAGGCAATTCAAGCAAGATAGATATATAGGCTAAAATTGAATGTGTACCGATGGAAAATTGAAAGATGCTAGGAGTTACAAATGTAGTAATACATAGGAATAGAAAAAGTCATATGAAGATTAATAGAAATAAAAATAATTTAATTATTAATTAAATAACAAATAGTGAGAATGTTAGAGCTACCATATATATAGATAATATATATACATAATATATATACATACTAAATTATCAAAAAGGTAGACTAAGAGATGGGTGTAAGGTTTCAATAGAGAAGTTAATTGGATATTACATTAATTAGAAAGAGAGCATATGCATTTTAACATGTAATGAAAGATGACACATAAGCACCAACTAAAGCTTAGAAAAAAGAAAAATATGAGAAACTTCGTTAGGTTGCCACATAAGTAAATTGGAGCTTCTCTTTATATATATAAGATTACTCAGCTGCTTTTTTTTAATTACACAAAAATTACTCAGTTGATTGTTTCACACATTTAATGCATAACTAGTTTCAATATTTAATGACAAAAAAGTATGAAAATATAATGTTTTTAAAATATTACGAAAATTGTTAAGCTTGCTCTCTCATAGCCGGCCCTAAGAAAATTTTCCTTCTTGCCCCCTCTTTGTTCATAGAGGGGGTGATTTTAGGTGTTTTTTGGCCTAAAATCACCCCTCTACATTTGTTTGTTATTATCTTTTAATATAAATATGTGGTTTTCACTTATACCACATTTTTCTTGTGTTTTTTGATGATTTCGCAGTCTAGTGCGGCGTTGTTGTTCGTCGTCTTGTGCGGCGTTGTGTTGTTCATCGTCTATTGCGGTGTTATTTGATTTTATGTACTGTTGCGGTGTTCATTTGATTCGTTTTGAAAGATCGATTTCAATCAATTGCAGATTCAACTAATGATTTGTGCATCAACGTTGCAGATCCGGAGACTTGGATATTCCGGTGATTTTAGTTTTATCATATTATTTATTGTAGACATTTTGCCGTTGTATGCTATTAACTTGGATACTGTGAGTTTGTTTACAGTTTCATCCTTTACGTTTTTAGCTATGATGAATGTGATTGTATCTGATGTATTCTATCAATTTAAATGAATGAATATCACTTGATTTTGTCCAAAAAAAAAATATTGACCAAGATTAATTCGACAATATCTTATATACTTCCTTTTGTCTTTATATAATAGTAGAAAAATATGGTAAAATATATTATATAAACACTAGACATACTTTCTTTTTTTTTGAGAAAAAAAAAACTCAATTCATTTCATTACCAATCATGGACAAATATATGAATGTACACAAATAATAGAGGGGAGAGCTAGCATTTTATGAGCTAACTTTGTTAATGCGGGATTGACTCCATTAGCTTGCCTCCGACTAAACTTAACATGAGAGATTTTAATTTTTTTTTAAACGGCAAATAAGGTATATATATTAATAATAAAAGGATGGAAATAAGTACAAGAGGTACTCAATTCATGCCAAGAGATAGTACAAATAGTACTAAAACCAAACCAAAATACCAACTAACAAGAAAAAACTAAAAACAATCATACCCCAAAACACCTATACCAAAAAATCTATCTAAGAAGACAATCTGCCGGGTTAGCACACCATTCATAGAATAAACAAAGTGAGTTACCTTTTTTAGCCAACAACCAATTCCAAGATACTTAATCTTGTCAAAGATATCTTCTGCCTCTAAATTTTTTGAAAGTGTTTTGAAACAATGCATACTGATGACCATATCGGCAAGTTCACCGAACAATTCCAAATAATAAAGTTGTAGTAAGTAAACTCGTCTTCATGTGGATTATCGTTAATTTCAACATAACAACTTATTCAAGTTAAAATTAAAGAAATAACAGTATGAAACACAAATTTTATGATAGAAATATAATGATAGAAATATCCATTCATTTAAATTGATAGAAATATAACAAAATACACAAATTTAAAATCGTTACAATCAAATATGATGAATATCCAAATAGAATCACAACATCTAGATTAATAGTATCCAGATTACGCATGACTACATATCTTAAATGTTGAAGACATCAAAATCATTGATTAAATCTGTACTAACTCGGAAAGATCTGAACCTATCGGACATTGTACCAAGTTTAAATCACCAAAGAAAAAATTAAATATATGTAAAAGTCATTTCTTTAAACAAAATGTAAGAAACAACAATCCAAAAAGAGATTTTGGACCAAACATAAACAACTGAATAAACAAAGAGCTTTTACGGTACACTCGCAAATTGAAGTGTACTAATACACTTGCTTTCTAAAATATCAATATATTAACGATAACTTTTAATCAAAGTAATTACATAAAAAAAAACGTCATTTCATTGTTTATTTAAAATCAAGTTTCCTAATCCTTACATGATTGTATGTTCTATAAGTACCCTAAATTTTAATCACCTTCAGTCATGTTGATCATCACATAGCAAAGAGTTTTTGTGATGATCATAGAAAATAGAAATCCAAAAACCATGGCAACATTTAAGTCACTAAGCTGCTAAAGGCATCTACATATTACAAACCACATTAAAACCACCAATGTGCTTAATTGCTACTTGCTAAACAGAAATGTAACAGTTGCCAATATTTTTCAACAATGGCATGCTTTCAAATGATCATTAATACATGCGATCTTCTTCAACTTGACCATCTACAAAAAGTGTAAGATTCAATTAATACAGATATAAAAGTAGTACAAATATGAGGCCAGCTAAAAGATTGTTCATAATATATCTTGCAAAAATTATCTAAATGAAAAATTATCCACTAAATTCAAACACAAAGCAAAGATGCTTTCTGGTTTCAAAGCAGTAACTTTGGCTGCAAGTCATTGCAATACTTTTTTATTAGGAAATCAAAGAATTGAAGTGAAACCTATAGGGAACCAAGAAAAATCTTAAGGTCTAACCTCCGAGATTGATGGCCCGGTTTGCTTGAGCATCGGCTTCTGTGTTATACTCCTTAATAAACAATTACAAAAGAAAAAAGATGTTATATGTTGACTATTGAGGTGAAAATATAAAGTGTTGTAATCAAAATTGAGAAGCTAAAAACAAGTCAAAACAGAATGTTTATATATTCAAATAATAGTTCTAATTATTCAAGCAATTGGTTCATCACATGAGTTCTTTTGTAGACAAGCATGTGAATTAAAAAATAATAAGAAAAACTATGATCAAAATGATTCTCAAACTCTAATGTGATTGTTTTTAATTAAGACATGAGAAACTTAAACTTAATAGACCAAATTACTAAATAAATACCCTAGAAAAGTGATAGATGTGGAAGGAGTGAAAGCTATCCCTCAGCTCCAAAGCCTCCTCACATAACCTCCTTAAGTGCGCGTTGTTGATTTTCCACGAACCTTGAAACTGTTGCAAAACCAAGAACATATGTCTGTAAGTTGTTTAGAAAAAAAAAATCTATCCAAATGAAAAGTATCAATTTGTAAATATTAACAATATCTAACCAAAGGAATTAAAGAGCCTTTCTTTTTTTGGGAAGGGGAAAGTTCCTCAAGTTGTTGTTAATCTAGAAGTCATATCATTACTTAGAATTTTTAAATCACCATGTAATATTTTATGAACAATTGGATTATGTTTTCTTTTTATCAACATTCAAACATGATTAATAATGATAATAATAATAATAATAGTAATAATAATAATAATAATAATAATGCATATACATCAGCGGCATATAATAGAACAAACAGCAGCAGCATATAAAAGAACAAACCTGATTAACGACGAGCTGGGAATCTCCATAGACATCTATGTTCCTATATCCCACTACTACACTGATGACATTTAGTAACACTCACATGCATCATTTTTTAAAATTGTTACTAATAATGGTGATTTTGTAACATTTTTTAAAAAGTGTGACATAATTAGTAACACTTTTTTCAATTTTAACTCTTTTAAATTTAGAAAAAACACTTTTAACTTTCCCATTTTCTCTGAACCGTGTGACTGAAAACACAGGAAGCACATATGAGAAGCACAAACAACCGATTCTCATTCGTAGCAAAATTCGATTCTCTCTCAAACTCGATTCTCCGTAGCAAAATTCCCAATACCATTCGGTTTACTCTTCGATTTGAGTTCTCATTCGTCCACCACCGTCTTCTTCCCCCGCCATTGGTAATTCCTCATCAGTGACGGCATCGAAGTCCTCGATTCATGGACTTATCTCGATTTGGTTCACTGCGGTTTCTCGTACCAGTTTCGTATCTCTGTTCGCCGTCTCCGCCAAAGGTAATCGAGTTGAAGTGATTTTTTTGTACTGTTTTGTTATTTGCTTTGTTTTGCCTCATTTATACAATGCTTCTTTTCTGTTTGATAAAATGCTTCTCTTCTGTTTGATAAAATGCCTCAACCAAATTTTCGTAATCCTCTTTTGTTTTTCTTCTTCACAACCTTTTAGGTTATTGTGATTATCTTGCTGAATCTGTTCTCATACCAGTTTTAGGTACGGTTCATCAAATTTCTTTGTTCATTGAAATAATTGCATCACTACATATGATAATGGTTCAGTAATCAGCACTGTTATTAAGGTTTCATTGCTCCAATATTGAAGGACATGCTATTAATCATAGGAGATTAGAATTGTTTAAGCCATCATTGTTATTATTGTTGAATTGATTTACTTTTGTAGTTTGGTTTCCAAAAACAATCTAATTAAGGGACTTTAGTATTGCTAATAGTTTGCAAGCCTTAATTTCATTTGTACTATGAAGTGTGTGAGATTGATATCTTACCTCAACTAGTAAGGATTACTTTTCCCTCGTGCTATATTAGTTTTTCGTTTCCATGCATATATATTGAGTTTGCCGTTTGTGTTCGTCACCTCTGATGTGTATTATGTATTCTCCGTCTATGCTCTGCAATCAACATCTTTGATATACTCCACCTCTGATCTGATTTTGCCGTCTCTGCTCTGCAATCACCGTCCCTGATCGTTATTCCGTTTTGATTTTGCAGAAAAGTTTCTGTCAGCCATGGCCAACGTTGTGAGCTATGCAAAAGAAGTTGTCTGATTCTCTGGACCAGACTTGGATTATGCCTCAGGCAATCTGTTACAATTCTGATAAGTTCGCCTTTCATATGTGTTTTAATGAGATAATTTGTGTTTTTGTTCTTGATGTAGTTTATTGATTTTGTGGTTTCCTTATTTGTTTATGATTTTTCTGAATCTTAGTAGTAGAAAATTTGTGCAATCACATATTTTGGGATACATGGGTACCTCTGGGGAATTGGTCTGATCAGATTTATGTGTAACGTTCACTTTGGCAAAATGCTACGAAAGCTAAAATCCCTTTTTATGGAAGCTACATGTTTGTATTTGTTTGTTGTAGGTTAATATTGTTCGTCTTCACACATTTTTTGCATCAACTTGAATTCAAAAATTGAACTGATTTCAGGGGTACAAAATAAAAATTTGTTCTCACTCATGGTGGTAAATGATATACTGGTAGTTTATGTTCTTGTTTCTATTTTGCCACATAATCATGATTGAATCTCATTATTAGATGAATGCCCTATTACACAACTTCTTTCTCCCATGATGCATGACATTGACAGTTCTGAGCTAAAATCAGTGAGTGAATACTACAGTAGCAAACAGATATAGAATTATTTGTTACAAATGATATAGATAATTATTTGGATGATTTTATTTCTTATTATTGGCTTTACTATTATTTATTAGATTGGTGCTTTTGCTTTGCTACTGGAACTGCGACCGCTCATTCCTGCTCTCATGTGGCTGTCTTCATCAATCTCCGTAGTCGGTGGCAGCCAACAGCTCAAGAAAAGGCTCCAACAACTCATGAACAAATAGCATGTGCCTTGTAATTATACAACAACGATACAGTAAGCTTACAGTTCTTATGTATGTATGGTAAGTTGGTAAGCATTAGCAATGAGAAGGAGGTATGCATAATCACTTTTGTTCTTTAAACCTTGCAATTGTTTTTGGAATATGTGTTGTTTTAGAATATGAGCATGCTTGGATTAACTTATTGAACTTGCTTAATAGCATAAGCATTTGTGGAATTGCTTGGGAAAGCTTATAGAAATAGTGTATGACATGTCCATAAACTGTTTTCAGCTTATTTACATTAGTTTTCCATTATAGCTTATAAGAGGAGCTTATATAGGTTGTATGAAAATATTTTGATTCATTTTATCTTTTGTTATATGCTTTAAGTTTTAATTTAGTCGATTATACAAACATGACTTATGTTGTTAACGAGATTACTTTTGGGTTTTATTTCAGGACTTGCACCTGAAATTCCAGAGGATCTGTACCATTTGATCAAGAAGGCAGTTTCAATTAGGAAGCATTTGGAGAGGAACAGGAAGGACAAGGACTCCAAGTTCAGGTTGATTCTTGTGGAGAGCAGAATTCACCGTCTTGCTCGTTATTACAAGAACACTAAAAAGCTCTCCCCAGTGTGGAAGTAGTATGTACCCTTTTTGTTTTTTTGTTATTGTTCTTCACTGTCTTTAGTTAGCATGCCTCTGCTATTACTAGAATTAAGGTTGTAGATGGCTTTGGTTTATGTCATGGATGAATAAATGATTTGAGTGTAACAATGTTCTGATGTTGTGAAAGAAGGAATTTTGATCCATTTGAGGGCTTTCTTTTTCCCCCTTTGCTATTGTAGTAAATGTTTATCTATATTCAAACTTTCTTTGATTTCCATTTACTTGTTAAGTACCGAGGAATAACCTTTAAGTTTAGTGTTATATACATTTGCATATAGTAACATTTTTTAAAGTACAAATTTTGGAAGTGACACTTTTTTGTAACACTTATTTGGAAGTAACATTTATCCGGTGATAGTGTAATAGGAATATAATAACATTTTTGGAAGTAAAATGTTAGTGAAATGAATGTGAAAGAATACCTATAGTAACATTTTTTTTGTGTTTTTTATATTTAAAGTTAACTATAAATTAGCTAGGAAATTATTTCATGGCAAATTTACCGCTCAATCATACATTAGTCTTAACTAAATTTGTTTGCTACATATCAGCTACGAATTAGCTACTAAACAGGTAACATTTTTTAAATGTTACTAATAATACTGTTATGTGTTACTAAATCTTTTTAGTAACATAGGCTTTACGTAACACATGATGAAATGTTACTAAATGTAATTAGTAACATTTTTGTTGATTTAGTAACATTTTTCAAATGTTACTAAATCCTAAATTTGTTGTAGTGTCCTTTCCTGATTGCTTGCTTCAATCCTAAAATCAAAGCGCGGTACTCAGCAACATTATTTGTCTGATTTAGCCCAATCCTTCGCGAAATCGATAGAGCTACAAATAAACACAAGAGTTAGATACATTTTATAAATTAATGCCGAAATGAATTATCATATATCGATCGAGTAGATACCATAGTCCCAGTTTCAGAACGCAGTATAGCTCCTGCCCCAGCTGGTCCAGGGTTCCCCCTTGATGCACCATCAAATTCAAGAATATAAGAAAGCTGCAAATAAGATTGGGTTAGTATTTTGTCATACATAACTTCAATTATGATGTAAAAATTTAGAGTTAAACATAATTACAAAATGATTTTTTTACAATTTTTTTAAGGGGAAAAGAGAGTGTTGGGGGTGAAATGAGAAATCATCCTTTAAATAGGGTCCTAGTAGTGGATGGTGGGCTTAGTCCATCAGATTATTAGGTCCTTATCAGATACCGAGTTGAAAAAAAATTGAAAACTTTCAACAATTTATACACACACAACATATACAAACCGACTTACAGAATTAGGTCTCTCCTCGACAAGACCACTCAAATGCACCTGGACACGAAAAGAGAGATAAATCAATCAAACCGTACGAATGTAACGCAATATGTATAGAATTAAAGTCCCAATTTCCATCAAATTCCAAATGACTTGCTAGTTTTATGCATTTTTATACTCAAAATACCCTCAAAAAGTCCTAACCTATGAAGCACGGACAGTCCTTAAATTAGTTGTATCCGACACGTCGTGTGTCTGATACAACACCGATACATATAATTACATTAAATTATACTATGTTCTTAAATTATTATCGCTGTCAACTTCTACTCTGTGTGTGTGTTCATATGCAAGCGAAAATGCTAAAACAAAAATGAGTGTGTTCAAACAAGTGATCACGAGATCATCATTACTATATACTCCCTCCGGTCCTATATATAAGAAAAAGTTGACTTTTTAGATTCATTATAGAATTGATGTATATAGACAAAAATATAATCTAAATAAATCAATTCTCCAATGAACCAAAAAAATGAAATATTTCTTATATATAAAAACGGACGGAGTATATGTTAAGGTAACTGCCAACAAAAATACTAAAAACGTGTCATCAAGCATTGCATTTTCAGAAAATGAAGAAAAAAAATGGCAGAAGAAGACATGGTTCACCTCTCTCTAAGTTCCACGGCTCATGATTTCTTTTTCTCTCTGGTTTTTTCAACTCCAATTCTTGCTCGACCTTGTGCAGCGTAGAGTAGAGTCACACTTCTATATAGTAAAAAACTGATAGGTTTGTTATTAGGGCTGGCCAATTTTAAAGTGAGATTTTATTTTTTAAATTTTTATACGTGTTATTAAGTTTTTTTTGGTGCATATACGAGATAGAAAAACCACCAATAAACTCACACACATAAGTGGAGTGACCGTGGTTCACACACACAAGTAGAGTGATCGTGGTTCGAACCCAGGTCATGGACACCCGGCTTAACAATTTTGACATTTTCTGTTAGTTAAACTAGGACTTCTAGACATACGTGTTATTAAGTTATTGAGTGTAATTCTATTTGAATAACATTAAACCACTCAATAACTTAATAACAATTTTGACATTTTCTGTTAGTTAAACTAGAACTTCTAGACATACGGGTGTAGTTCTATCCCTCTTTTTTATTAAAGGGTTTTTCTAACCTGTGCAAAAGTTGGACATCATAAACCATAATTATTGCACCAATTTATTAGTGTTTTTCAATTTAATTAATGAGTTATTTCTCTCTCTTCTCTCCAATTCCCTCTCTCATCTCTCTCTCTCACCTATGGTTTTTCTTTTTTTCCCAATTCTCTTTATCATCAACAACAACCCACCAAATTTTTTTTCTGAACTGCCCTTGTCAGAGGCCAAAAACACTAAAATGCCCCACTTTTTCAGAATAATACCATAATGCCCTACTTTTTCAGAAACACTGGTTGGAGACCTGCATTTGGCGCGTCCTACGTTGTAGTTGTAGACATATGGATGGCGCGACATGACTTTGTGCACCTCCCAATGGCGCGTCCTACATTGTGGTCGTCCACTTTCCAATGGCGTGACCTACACTACAACATGCATTTTTTTTTCTTCGTTTTTTCTTTCCTTTTCTGGTGTGTGTTAATATTATTTATGGTGGTTTTGGGTTTAGAAAGAGTGGTTTTGTATTTAGAAAGAATTTAGGGTTAAAGAGTGATTTATTGTTAGAGAGGGTTTATGATTATAGAGAATTTGAGCTATTTTGTTCATAATAGTTTTAATTATAAATACTGAATAAAAATACCACAAACAAAATTATTATTGCAATAATAAAATTTTACATACTAAAATATTTATATATGTCCACCAGTACCACAAGGTGGGCGATTCACATTTTGACGTTGTGGTCGAATATGTCTTTCTTGTTCATCTTCTTGATTTTCCATAGTTCTAGATGAAAAATTATTTGGACCAACTATATTTAAAAGTTCACTTGTTGAAGGACCATAAATCTCAGAATTAGCCCACATAGAGTTTAAATAATCGTCCACAAAACCTGAATTATTGAGCCACCCATAGTCTGCTGTGTTATTTGTTTGTCTGAAGTTACTATGTTGAAGAGTGTCTTCGAATAGTTGGCTAGGTTGGGTGAAGTTTTGTTGCGTTGGTTGGGTGAAATGTGGTTGATTTTCGAAATTTGAGGTGTAGGGGTTGTAGGGTGGTTGGTAATTTTGGGTTGGTGGTGAAACAAAAGTATTACGGTCATGAATTGGGAATTGTGGAGGGGTATATAATGAGAGACGGAGGGGGGATTCATGGTTTGTTGACATATCCATAGGTGATTGGCGGGGGATATGGTGTGGGGGTGGTGATGGTGGTGGTTGATGTTGAGTTTGATTTATTTGTTGGCGTGGATCATTCAAAAATGCTTCTTGGGACAAATATGGTTGATATTTCCTTTGAAAATGAAGAAGAAACTCTAGTATATGCATCGGTTGACCATCAATTTGAACCCCATTTAAAACTTTTGCGTGACGACGATTCCAATGATTGATTTCTGACGCATACATTTGATCCCATAAATCCGTACTTGAGCGACGCCTATTCACATCGTGGTAGCAAGACATATCTTTGGGTTTTTTTAGATTATCTTGTTGAAATCCAAACTGGAGTCGCACTCGATCTGTTTGATGAAACTCTACTATCTCGAAACATATGAGATATGTAGTCGCTGACCAAAAATGAGTGTCCTCTTCAATAGTAGGATTGTCTAGACCAAGATAAGGTCTCCAAATAAACTGATACATTAATTAAATTATTTGTTAGCTTATGCATGTTGTATAGAGAGTAATTGAATTAAAATAAGTATAGGTCAGATAATTTACGTCAGTTGGATTCATGTAATCAAACCGAAGTCGAGTTCCAGCAATATCGTGTGCTGGGTTAGATGCATATCTCGTCCCAGGATATAGCAATCTAAATTATTTTTTTAAAAGTTAGTAACAAGAATGAATAAATAATGAATATATATGTAATTAAAAAACAATTAAAAAGTTAGAAAAATTTATTGAAGTGCAATTGGACCATTGGGAGCAACAGTGATTCTCAGACATTGGACACACTTTATTCTAGATTGTGCCCATGCTTGAAGAAGTAAGACACACCCACTTAATGTACTAAGTTCGTTAGAGGTGTCAGCTGCGTCACACATACCTCGGTAAAGAGTTGCCAAACACGCCGAACCCCAACTATAACTTTGAACCATTTCTACACTTCTTAACAAAGGCAAATATTTTTTATGAACCCGATGACCAGATGAGTCAGGCATCAAAAAAGTGCCAATAAATTGAAGTAAATATGCTCTAAAGTGTTGTAGTAATTGTTCGTGTGTTGGGTTATCAGGCATGTAATCTTAAAACAATTTCCATCCCGATGTCGTTTTTCTGGAACGCAACCCAACATCTCTTCACAATACATGTCCCAACCTCCGTGAGTGGATCCAGTAACAGCTCGACCATTAACTTTTAAGCCGAGCAACATGGAAACGTCTTCTAACGTTATGGTACATTCACCACTCGGTAGATGGAAAGTGTGGGTTTCAGGTTGCCATCTTTCAACTAAGGCAGTACACATATGAGCATCTATTTGACATTTTATAATTTTTATAACATTTCCGAAACCAGCCTCTTCTAACAATGGAACTAATAATGGATTTGGTTCCAAATGTTTATGAAAACGTGCCCTTAAAATCACCTACACAATAGAGAAAAATAAGTAAGTAGTAAAACATAAATATTTACATCTAGGCTAGTATAAGTAAATAAGTAAATAAGTAGTAGAATAAAACTAAGTATGTTAGTATAAATATGAAGGTAGTATAAATATTTTTACATTTTGTTTTTTAGAAATGTGGTTGTTTCCAACATAAAGTGTAGAAGCCATTTTGGTGAAAGGAATGGTTGATGGTTAATGTAGTAGATATATTAGAGTTTAAATTTGTAAAAATATTAATGTAATGAAGGATTTGGATGTGAGAAATGGTAAGTTATATTGTGGTATTTATAGATTTAAAATGAATGAGAAAAATTGAATAGAAGGAGTTGAATTAAATTGCATGCAAGTTGGTTGATATTGAATACGTGCTGCACCACTTTGTCATCTGCATGAATTAAATTCACATGTTGATGACGCGCCAATGGGAGTTGAATGACCTGCAAAAATTTCTGTTACACAGTGTAGGACGCGCCAATGGCAGGTAGTCAACCTTTAAAAGTTCTGACGCACAGTGTAGGACGCGCCAACGGCAGGAGTACGACCTGCAAAAATTTCTGACGCTAGGCTTTGGACGCGCCAACGGCAGGTTTCGACCTGCAAAAAAATTCTGACGCAAATGCAGGACGCGCCAACGACAGGTATACAATCTGCAAAAGTTCTGACGCAAAGCTTTGGACGCGCCAACGGCATGTGACTGACCTGCAAAAGTTCTGACGCGCAGTGTTGGTCGCGCCATTTCCAGCTCTACGACATAAACAAGGCAGTGTAGAATCACGCTATTTTAATGTGAGTTATGTAGACATCATCAGATCAATTCATAACACAAACACATGCAAAGTAAAATCTACTTCACAATTCAAAACACTTCTTACAAATTTTTTTATCAAGAATTTCAAACACAATGTCACGACAAAGCAAATCTGTTGTTGTCTACTACAATGGACAGTGTACTAGAGGTGAAGAAGGTGTAGTTTTTCAAAGTAATGAAAGGAAGGGTTTGTTGATCAATACCCGAAGTACTTTTGCTCACTTGAAAGAAAGAATAACAAGGAAGATCAATTTAGAAGAAAATAAAATAATATCTGAGATATATTATCGATGTCCGATAATATTTGGAAATGGCTTCCCATCACGATTTGAATCTGTCCCTATTGAAGATGACGAGGATGTTCAAAATATGTTTATCAATCATGGCAGATTTCCAGCTCTTACTTCTATTGAATTATATGTTACATTTGAAGATAGAAATCCAGTCCAACTTGATCATCATATTTCACTGCATTCTCAACAACCAGAAAATCAACAAGAATATGCTTCACAACAATTTCAACCATCATCATCTACACAAACACCACAACAAAATTCTCATTTTCAACCATCATCATCTACCCATGCAGATCCATTCACTCAACCAGAAGAAATGGGGATGACATACACACAACCATCATCTTCTACATACGTGCCTTACAATGAAGAAGAAGTATTAGTAGAACCACCGGTCATTGAAGATGATGTTGGTGAAGAGAGTGAGAATGAAGAAGATTTTATGATACAATTATTTGGTAATGGGGGTGACGACAATGAAGACGATGATGATGATGAACCGCCAAATTTTCTCCAATCAAATCCTTCAACAGCATACAATCCACCAGCCCACATGAGTAACTTAGATTGGGCGATTGTTAACCAATCAACTGAAGTTTTACGCTCAGACCAACTCCCACTTCCGGTTGATGCAGGCATTGCGGTTGGAATGGAATTTCATACAAAATCAGATTGTATGCGTTCAATCAAATTTTTTCACATAAAACAATCATTAGATTATTTTGTTGAAAAATCTGATCAAGAAAGATATGTGATTAAATGTAAACATCCGCAATGCCCTTTTAGCTTGAGAGCGTCTGTCAGAAAAAATGGGCGTTGGGTAATTGGTCGTATTAGTGGTATCCACAACTGCACATCTACAACCTTGTCACAGGATCATCATAAACTTGGCTCTTCTATCATATGTGATAGCATTGTTTCACTTTTGCATAAAGACTTATCAATAAAACCGAATGTCATAATTGCACACATACGGGAAAAATTCAACTACACTATCACCTACAGAAAAGCATGGATTGCAAAGAACATGGCGATCGAAAGTATTTATGGAAATTGGGAGGAATCATATAATAACCTTCCACAGTGGTTGATGGTGATGCATCACTATCTTCCTGGAACAATTTTTCAACTAGAGACACTTCCATCACCCATTCCCGGAAACGTGTACTTCCATCGTGTGTTTTGGGCTTTTGATCCATGCATTAAAGGTTTTGCTTACTGCAAACCAATTGTGCAAGTTGATGGAACTTGGTTGTATGGAAAATATAAAGGGACATTGTTGTTAGTTGTTGCGCAGGATGGAAACAGCCACATATTTCCAATTGCATTTGCGATTGTAGAGGGTGAAACAAAAGAAGCTTGGAGTTTCTTTTTGAAAAATTTGAGAAGGTATGTCACTCCACAACCAGGCATCTGCTTGATTTCTGACAGGCATGCATCCATTAAAAGCGCATATGAAAATCCTGAGAATGGATGGAATCATCCTCCCTCTACACATGTATATTGTATTCGACACATTGCCCAAAACTTCATGAGGGAGATCAAAGATAAACAACTGCGGAAAATAATTGTTAATATGGGTAACTATCTAAATTTATTAATTCATCGTTTTTAAAATTTTCTCCTAATAAATTTTGACATTTATTTTTTTATCCAACCCCAGGGTATGTACCAAGTCGACCGTCGTTCAACCACTTTCGCGAAGAGATTCGTTTGAACAACTTAGAAGCTTTACGATGGGTTGATAATATCCCTAGAGAAAAATGGACGCAGGCGTTTGATGGAGGTGATTGATGGGGTCACATGACAAGCAACCTTGCTGAGTCAATGAACTCCGTGTTTAAGGATATTCGCAGTCAACCTATCACAGCTTTGGTCCAATCAACCTATTATAGGTGTGTATCATTGTTTGTAAGAAGATCAAAAGAATCGGCACCTGTGTTAGGTTCTGGTGCAGAATATACTAAAGCTTGTAAGAAACGAATTGATGATGCGGTGGGTAAGGCTAACACGCACCAAGTTCTTAACTTTAGTAGACGAAATTATACTTTCTCAGTAAGGGAGACTGTGAATCCTAATGAGGGTCGACCCATGGGTAACTTTAAGGTCAACCTGAGAGAAAGTTGGTGTGACTGTGGAAAATTTCAAGCATTACATTTGCCTTATTCACATGTAATTGCTGCTTGTTCTCACGCTAACCAAGCCTATCAATCATATATAGCTGAAGTGTACAAAACAACCAGTGTATTCTGCGCCTACAACACAACTTTTCCCGTCGTTCAAGACAAATCATATTGGGCAGAATATCAAGGAATGAAAGTTTGCCCGGATCCGAAGATGAAAAGAGTTAAAAGAGGTCGTCCAAGAAGTACTCGCATTATAACAGAAATGGACGATATTGATATACAAACATGATGTGGATTGTGTCGAATTCCAGGTCATAGGCGCGATGCTTGTCCAAATGTTGCGGGGCCGTCCTCCTAAGTTTAGTTCATTTTTTATTTGTATTAATATATTAAAAAAATTAATGTTTTAGTATGTAATTTTTTTTTTGAAGCAAGTATGTAAGTTTTTATTATTGCAATAATAATTTTGTTTGTGGTATTTTTATTCAGTATTTATAATTAAAATTAGTATGAACAAAATAGCTCAAATCCTCTATAATCATAAACCCTCTCTAACAATAAACCACTCTCTAACCCTAAATGCTCTCTAAATACAAAACCACTCTTTTTAAACCCAAAACCACCATAAATAATATTAACACAAACCAGAAAAGAAAAGAAAAAACGAAGAAAAAAAAATGATTGGTGTAGTGTAGGTTGCGCCATTGGAAAGTGGACGACCACAATGCAGGAGGCGCCATTGGCAGGGACACGAATGCAGGACGCGCCATCCTTATGTCTACGACAACAATGCAGGACGCGCCAATTGCAGGTCTCCAACCAGTGTTTCTGAAAAAGTAGGGTATTATGGTATTATTCTGAAAAAGTGGGGCATTTTAGTGTTTTTGGCCTCTGACAAGGGCAGTTCAGAAAAAAAATCCAACCCACCATCATTATCTTTAAGAAAAAAAAAATCCACCGTCATCATCTTTTTCACCGCCATCTTGCCCATCTTCTATTTTATTTTTCTTTTATCTTTATCATTTCTCTTTGCCCAGATCTGAGAACAATTAGAACGATACCATGCGTTTTTTTCCGATAGGTGCGGTGGTGGTTAGAACGATGTCGGTTCGGTGGAGGTTAGAACAGTGCCGGTGCAGTGGTAGTGGTGGTGGCCGGTGAAAAAATCCAAGTCAGTGTTCCGATACAGTGGCAGTGGTGATTGGCCTGTGAATAAACTCAGGTGGGTGTGTTACTGTAATGGGGAGGAATTAATAGCAAAGAGGAGGAGAAACTGTTTTTAAGAAACTAATGGTGCTTAAAAACAGTTGTGAGAAAGATGATGTTTGTGGGTTGTTGTTGCTTACAAAGAGAAAAAGAAAATAAGAAAAGCCATATCTGTGACAGAAAAGAGGGAAGTGTGAGAGACGAGAGGGAATTTGAGATGAGAGAGAGAAATAACTCATTAATTAATTGAAAACACTAATAAATTGGTGCAATAATTATGGCTTATCCTGTGCCCTTGCCCAGGTTAGACAAATCTTTTATTAAATTATCATAACGATTATCAAAAAAATTAAATTATCGTAACCTATATTATCATAACCTATATATTTAATGCTTCAAAAAAACCTATATATTTAATTTTTTTTAAATGATAATAAAATCAATACATTTAATTTTTTTTGAGACTTTATTATATAAGATCATATTTTATTAATTTAAGTTCCAATATACAAATATTTCAAGTTTTTTTTTTGACGCAACAAATATTTAAAGATTAGTCGTTTGAATTCTTGAAGAATTATAAAGTGTAATCTCATTTTTCCAATATTTTTTCCAGAAACGTTTATCTTTTTCTACGAAGCTTTTTTTTCTATTTGAACTAATAAACTTACAATTTATCAGAGGTATTTTTTCCTTAATATTTTTTGTTCTTTTTTACAAGCCTAAGTTGTTGTTTGGGTTGTCTTACTCTTACACCGACCTTTTTTTTCACTACAAGTTTTCGGTCCACTGGGCCGACTAATCCAATTTGGGGCGAATTCGAACATCAAGTGGTTTAAGTCACTTCCCAAATGCAGTTGTGGAATATCGAATTGTGTTCCTCCTATTAAATCTACCACCAATCACCATTGAATTAATTAACGTTTGATAGGCCGGCCCTGTTTGTTATAACATATTCGGAGACTGGATTTCAAATAATGCCACACTTAGATGACAAAAAAGAGAAAAATAACAACTCATATATATGTGAATAACACTTATTTAGATAAATTAAAAAAATGATGAAGAATGGTGGTTTTGAATCAACAATATGATCCAAAACCACCCCTATACAATGGATGAGGATGAACTAAGAAGAGATGTAACGGAGAAAAACTAACTTAAGGTTGACTAAGGAAAATATTCCTTTTTCATAAATATTTATCTAGCATATACTTCATTCAAAAGAAGACCTCGTATCATTTCTTATCAAGGTTCAATTCTTAGATCGTGGAAAACCTCATATTTTTAATTAATTCAAAAGAAGCCTTGTATTTTCTAAGGCCATACAATTTTTTTTTTTAGGTCTCTACACATATTGGATCGGCCCTGCATGACCATATATATGTTGGGGAGTTTGAGGGATCGGCTCCGGAGCATCGGGAGAAACGACGGGTCAATGCTTCAAGATTACAAGAGAAGGAGACGCCACACTTCCACCCAAAACCTTAAGGCATTAGGTTAATGGGTCACCTCTCTTATAAATCCAACATTATTCCCATTCATAATCAATGTGGGAGTTAATCACTCACACTTGAAACCCAACAATATACCTCATTGATGTTAAATGACATTTCACAAGATTTATTAACTAATAGGTATCAAATGAATACTTTTATATTCTAAGGGGGGGTTTTTCAATTAAGATTTTGAGGGATTTTAATGGATTTTGAGGGATTTTAATGGATTTTAAAAGTCTTGTGTTATTCAACCAAGATTTTTTTTGTTTTTTTTCAATCCCACAAAATCCGTTGTTATTCAATGAAGATTTTTAATCAAGATTTTTTTTTTTTTATAATCTCACAAAATCCTGTGTTAAGAATCTTGATTGTTTTTGTCAAAAAAAAAAAAAAATAATCTTGATTGTAAAATATCTTTTAAAAAAAGTCTCTCAAAATCTCACAAAATCAATATAATCCCACGAATTCTTTTAAAATCTTCAAGACTTTTTTGTCAAAATAATCCCTCGAAATCCTAATCCAATAACCCCCCTAAGTGATAAAATTCAATAAAAAAACTATTTAATTAGAGCGATCAAATCACAATAGTCAGTCACTTTATATTGACAAAAAAATATATTTAATTCTAAAAACTAAATAGTAAAATAGATAACCTATCTTTTACTTCAACAATGTGAAATTCAAGTTATAATATATATTACATCATATGGCCTCAAAAAAAAAAGTAAAATTATTACATGCTATAATTATTAAATTGCCTTAAAATTGTAACAAACCACATAATTTATTGAGTTTCTAAATCTTTACATATACAATAATTATTTAAATACTAGGATTTAAGCCAACAGAATAACAAATAGTGGAAGTGTAGCAACCAGAAGCCCATAAAGCTTGAGGACAACGGTATGAGAAAAATAAAATTTTAAGTAATCATCACTATCAACATTGTTTGTGGGGCTTCCTAACCATGAATGGCACCATGTCTTCAAGCAATCCTTGTGAGCCCAAATTTTCTTGGGACTTATCTTGTGTAGAGTCCAATAAATTGTGTGGTATTAGTCCCAAAGAAGCACTAGCTTGGGCTTCATGGGCTTCTTGTAAAACTTGGTCTTCATGAAAATCATTTGCTTTATGGTCTTGGGTTTGGCCTTCTAGAGAAGTGGGCTTGGACTTCTTAATTGGTGGTTGAGGTTGATGTGATTGGCCCACTAAAAAATAAGGATAAGTAAAGTGCAAGTGAAGTCCTTCATAAGTGATTATAAGAGTGTCAGGGTCTTCATTTGATCTCTCAACTTGCTTCTTAGCACCACACCTTGGGTTGGTGCACCTATAGTAACTCCTGTTTGTTCCATGGCATCAAAATTTGTAATGAACAATAAAGTTTTGTACGGTGAAATTAATCTAGTTAATTGTTTGTAAAAAACACCTATTCAAGTTAAAATTTTACACCTATGGAATTTGATAAACATTTGAATGCATAGGTAATTGAATTTGAGATTATGAGATGCAACTGTAGACTACTAGACCCAATTTGACATATCTATTATGGCTATGAAATAAAAAATATAGGAAAGCTATTGACGATGACTACCATATTTTGTATCATCTTTTTTTGTTTATGGAAATATTTTGTATCATATCTTCTTTTTTATTATGAAAATCCCACTAGTTATCCATTAGTAATTACTAAGCACAAGCATGTTAGTATATTTAGTAAACCTATAAGCCTATATTAACTTGTGTAGGGCTTACTCATTGATTCTCATTGTTATGGAGAGAAAAAACCACAAAATTTAATGTTTTAGTCGCTTTGAAGATAATGAAAATCTGTTTTGAGACGATTAGTTGAGTTGATAAAAAAAAATAAGTTTGAACTTTGAAGGATTAGTTGAGTAGATAATGGCAAAGATGCCTTAGAATTAAAATTTGACAAACTTATTTACAATTTTGGACTTATCTTATGATATAAACACTTATAAGTTTTTTTTTTGACACAAAAAACACTTATAAGTTATGAGTATCTTATGAGATTTTGAAAATTTAAATTAAAAAATGTTAATCGTTTGATTGAGATTGAACAATTTAGATAGTGCAAGATTTATGTGGATTTGTAGTAGCAAAAGCCTACTATAGTTGTACATTTTAAGTTGTTTGATCCCAATTTAATGACTTATATTATGATATAAGACTCAAAATTCAACCTCAAAATGTTAGTTTTTCCATCATATCAGATGACTCGAATATGTATCATTTTTGGCGTGTTACTACAAGTTGATTAAATTTTACTCTAAATTTTCTAAATACTATTAAAGGTTAAATATATTTTTCTTGTTTAAAAATATAGTAAATTTTGATTTTAGTCCCTATAAATAAAAATGAAATATTTTTGTTCTGTTAAAATTTGTGTTTTGTTTTTGGTCTATAATGAACAATTTATGTTTATTTTAAGAGTTTAATTGATATGCATTGACGGTGTAAAATAATTTTACACGATCATCCAATAAGAAACTCCCAATCTTCCATGTCATATGAAGAAAGTGGGGTAAAGTGGGGTGACGTGGCGGAATACATGGTTGTCATTGGTTGACAGTGTAAAATTATTATACACTGTCGGTGCATACAAATTACATCCTTATTTTAATGTCAATTGACGGTGTAAAATAATTTTACACGATCATCCAATAAGAAACTCCCAATCTTCCATGTCATATGAAGAAAGTGGGGTAAAGTGGGGTGACGTGGCGGAATACATGGTTGTCATTGGTTGACAGTGTAAAATTATTATACACTGTCGGTGCATACAAATTACATCCTTATTTTAATGTCAAAGTTTTGAGCCTTTTTTGGCCTATGTTATATCCATCTATTATATTCATGTCCATATATATTATGCATTTATGTCCATTAGGGACCAAAAATAAAATGGAAAATTTTAGGAGGACGAAAACATTTCATTTTTAATTTTTAAGTAATAAAATCAAAATTCGCTATATTTTAAAGACGAAAAAATTTATTTAACCCAACTATCAATTATTTAGGTAAGTAAAAAGTTGTATGTGTTTTATTTATTGAACTACTAATTGAGAAGAATTTTTAAAAGAGTATGCTAACTATTTTCCCCTAAGTTATTGATTATGGAAAGAAGAAAAAAAATACATTGAAACAAATATTTTTATACTTTTAAAAAATTAACTACACTCTTGTCAAAAAAAAAAAAATTAACTACACAAATTTCAAAATAATTGTACTATATTTAATTTCTTAACAAATACCCCAAATTTTTTTTTTTTAAATGTCCCAAAACACTTGTTACCATTTTCTTTTTAAAACTATTGCCAAAGTATACTATATCATCCACAACCAAATGTGAAATACATTTTTTCACAAGCAAATGTGCAAACACAGAGAAATCCAAAGTGAAGAATTTACCTAGGATTTGGGCTATTCTTAATGGATTTCTGACCATACTTCCTCCACTTATATCCATCGTCACCCATTCCATTGCCAAAGCATTTGATTTTCAAAGTATACTTATTCTCAATCTTACTCAAACTCCTTTCCAATATAGAAACTCTGAAATCAAACACAATTACACACATTAAGTTCATGTCCAATCCAAACTAAATCATCTACACCTTTTTTATATTTGAGCAGTCGTAAAAATCGTTAAATTTAAAGATAAAAAAATCTTTAAATTTAACGATCCAAACAACTATATAATACGAAATTTGTTCAATTCATGAAAATTAACAAAAAATGTAGAAGTGCTCTTACCTTGTTGATGAAATTTGTTGAAATTGGTTACTATGGTTAGTATTAGTAACTAACAATGCATTTTCAATATCTGAAATTGTAGGACCAGAATAAATATTTGAAATGAACCTATTAAAGACTTGGTCTTTAGAAGAATCATCATCATAACTTGTGTTGGTTACTTCTTGTGGCATCATAAGAAGAGAAGACTCATCATCTAAAAGCTCTCTTAAAAGTTCATTATCTTCTAACCCTTTTGACCAATTAGAAGTCATAACTTTCTCCATCATTGTCTTTGACATAGATGATTGAATCATAGTATTTATTAGGCCTTAAAGAGAGGAATTTGAAGTGGATGTGAAGAAAATAGGCTAATGAGAATGGAAAGAGTGGAGTAGATAGATGAGTTAGTGGTTTCTTTTATCTTGACTTTTAAAAGAAAACAAAACAATGTGGCTATGTTTTATTTTTGGATGTATTCTAGGTTGACTTTCTTTGAAGATTTCTATTACAAACAATGTTGTAATATTGTCGGTTAACTACAAATTGTGTCATCTTTCACTGCCTCATAATTTGAAATGGGGCCTTTTTACTACTATTCATATAAATTTTGTATGTGGAATCTAAGCACTCAATTGCATGAAGTTTCTTTGTATTTTCCTCTTTTTTGGCCGTAAACAAGCAAGTGGAACAAGTGTAAATTTCATTATTTTTTAAAAGTATGTGACTAATGCAATTCCTATCTCAATCATGCTTAAGTCATTGAGACATCAAAAAAATTGATGTTGAAGTTTAAATTGAAGTGATAGACTTTTTAAATTTTTATAAGATATATTGATTGTAATATGTTAAGACAATAATTTTAACATATTGATGATGCAAAAAAAAATTTATGCATGTATCTAATCTAATAGAATCTAATCAACATACATATATTTTAGAAATTAACATTAAAAAGTGACACAATTATGAAGATTTGTGTGCAAAATTAAAACCATATTATAAAAGGTTTATAAATTTCATTGTTACTTGTAAATTTTGATGTCTAGTTTTCTTCCTTTTTGTACTAGATCATGGTGAATTTGATGTATGGCTATGCTTTTAGATTAGTTTTTGGAATTGAAAATGTTTGAAATACTACAAACAAGATATGGTGATCGATGAGGCATTATGGAGAGAGAGGCGTTGACATTTTGAAAACATTTTGTAGTACAAATTTGTTTTCTTTCAAATTTTATATTGTCATGTAATGTGATGGGATTGATGCATCACAATGTGACAAAAGTTACTTGACAACGCCATTTCAACCAAGGAAATTAGAGTCAACCTTAAAGAATTATTTTTCGTATAAGTTGAAATATTTTTAAAGATCTTTTTGACCCTTGTAACTTATTTTAAGGAGAAATATTTATAAGGGTAGTTGAATTTGCATTATTTGCAACTATAGATGAAACGGTAGGTTACTTACTAAAGTAGGATTCTTCATATCAAAAGTAATATTAAGAAAGCTATTGGAGCTATATAGTGCTATGATTAAAATCAAAATCATAGAGTTTTTATTTCAATTAAGATTTTATTAGATACATAACATTTAATACATAGCACATGCTTTTTCTATTTAGTATTTACCATGTATGTAGGGTGAAAGTGAAAGCTAATACTTGATAGAATTAATTTTCAATACATCCTAGGCTCCTAGCTAGCTGCTAATTAAAGTGGTTATAGTAAGTATGATAATTATAGAAGAACGATAGTAGCAAAATCTAATCTAAAGATTATGAGTGGTGAATTATTTTAGCAACTCTTGGATCTTTTTTTAAATATAAACACTAATCCCAAGAAAGTTATCATGAATTGTTATGTTTTGTTTTATACATTAATGTTTAGCTAGCCAAACCGACCACATACTTAAACAATTTCCTAAGAAGTTAGAAGGCATATTCCTCTAGAATGCATAGCTAATTAGGATTTTGTTGTACATTCTATCATCAGCAATGTGAGAAATGGACCCAAAGTGTAGAGGAAACTAGTGATATGATTGAGTAGTAGAAGAATGATGATCTTACACAAGAATTTTCTAACGATCGATCAAGGTTGGACAATTAATAAAAAATGTATATATTTTTTCTAGTTTATAATCCAAAATACTCAACTTGAATCTAGACCATTCAATTTTGAATCTAGTTTATAATAAGCATTATTGACAAAACAAGTAAATATTTATGATTCGTGCGGTCAAAATTTTATGCATTCAATATGTGAATATGTATAAAAAACAATGGCTTTCACCCTAGATTTTTAGGGGAAAGAGTCCTAGTAGTCTAGGGTTTGGAAGAATCAAGTGATTTTAGTACCCTTCTAAATGTAGTTGCGGAAAATTGAATGGTGATCCTCTCTACTAAGTACAAGTACAGCGTCAATTACTATTATTGAACCAACTAATATTTGATATTTGGTGAATATGTATAAAACTTTGACTGCATGAATCATATCCAAATCCTATTATTATATATTGTTTGGCTTGATTTCATTTATCAACAATTAATCTCCATCAAATAATCTATTATATAAAAAAGTACTTTTTCATCCCAATTATAGATTTTATCCATGAATATCAACCATATATTTTTACCAACTTATATCATTCTAAAACTTATATGAGGGATTTGAGGTGATATTTTTGTAAGTATACTCTTTCATGATAAAATAAAAGTCAACAATTGTAGGAAACAAATAAAACAAAATTATTACTTGAAGGAACAATGTTGATGATTTCCATACTCACAAAGAGACAACAAAGATCAACTCCTATTAATTAGCAATATCAACTCTGCATATAAATCAACCATCATATGACTATTCCTGAAACATTTTCATCTCTAGAGGTTGAAAGGTAGACAAGAATCACGATTTCTTTATCCCAATCGGCTGTTGGATTGCTTCGAAGTTAGGGATGTATTTGTTCTTATGTGGCTTTGACTTGTTGAATCCAAACAAGACTATATAATAGAGCATATTCCACAAAATAAAGTTATCATTTTAAAAATTACAGTAAAACTAAATAGTTAACGAGCTTCTCCATATATTTTGGCTCAACTATATAAAATGTCAAAATTGTTAAGTTAGACACTTATGATCGGGAATGAGAAAAATAATATTAACATTTTAAATTTATGCGTTTTGTTTTTATCATATGTGTTAGTCGCGCCTTCGATCAATCTGCTATCGCGCCTTCTCATTATCTGGTTCGGACATCTGCTCAGTGTAAAACTTACTCTAGCATTCCGAAAATTAACTGGATAATTTTTTTTGTGGCATTTTTCAAAAACAATTTTCTAAATCCAAAAATAACATACAATTACTACAAATTTGATCCCTACATTCAAATTTGATGTATTTAGCTTAAATTTTTTACTAAATCTTTCAAGTTTCCTTGACCATTGACCTCACCAAGTTTTCCTAATATTTTGGGACATATTAGTAATATTCTCCAATGAATATATTTGTCATGTAGATTACCCGAAAAAGGTTCAGAGTTAAACACACACAATTTTGTTCAATAAATGCTGTTTTTGCTTCCTATAACGAAATATGGTTACAATTAATGGGCCTTCTTATATAGATGCAGTCCATTAGTGATGGGCCAATTATGTTAATTAACAAAAATTACTTTTCGCGCCCTCCACAATTCTTGCACGCCACCTGCATTTCTAAATAATCAAGAGATCATGTATATAAATGTAATTATACGAGATTTTAATTTATAGTAATTAGCTAGTGACTAAAAAAAAGCTTTTAATTTATAGAATTATATTGGTGTGTGTGTTAAAATGAAAATTGAGTTTGCACTCTAAGTAGCAAGTTGAGTTTGGGTTTGCCCTAGATAGTAAACTGAGTTTGAGATTGCTACCTATATAAAAAACTGTATTTGACTTTGCTATGTAGATAACAAATTGTATTTGAGTTCGGCAATTCGCTACCTTGGTAGCGAACAAAGTTTTTTCATAACATTTTCATTCCTAGGGGCGAGAAGGGTGTGCTGGGTCATAAAAAGATGTCGTTCACTACTTAGAATGGGAACTGAGTTCGCTACCTAGATAGCAATGGGGATATTCTGGTCATTTCTAAAAGCGCACTAGAAATGATAGAGAGTGCGTAGAGAGTAAGTACTCCTCACTACCCTATTGGATCTTAACCGAAACTTGCAAGTTGCAAAGAGAGTTTGTAGCCATTACATTTACCATCACTGTTGTAGTCATATATGTTCATTTGATTTGCAAAAAAATAAAAAATTGAATAGGGTAACTTTTTTGTATTATGTTTAACTTTGAATGTGTATCTGAGATGGACTAAACTGTGGGTCTGAATGATTGAACAAAAAATGAAATTTTTGTCTATATCTCAACTGAAAGATAACTTTTTATTCTAGGTACAAGCTGTCAAAATAACTTTTTATCTACCAAATATCTTATAAGATAAAAAATTGTTCAATTTTTAAAAATGTATCATGTGTTGTTCTGTCTTGTGATGCTCTGTTATGTGTTGTCCAAATAATTATATTTGGCTTTGCAGATCAAATAAACATGTAATAACAATTGAAGAAATACACCTCTATTTTAAAATTGACAGCTATATTTTATCAAAACTGTAGCAAGAGTGTCTTACTCTAATTATATATGTTTAATTATCTAGCATATACTAGGGATGCAAATTAGGGATCTCGCAAGAATAAAATTGGGTGGAACAATTCAAAATTCAAAATGTCGTGCCTTTGCAATAATAATGATCCCAAAATTAAAAACAAAATGCTAAACATGCTATAGTAGCCAGAAAAAATCACTTTGGATCCTTTCTCACGAGATATAGGACCCTAAATTTAATATCATGTAAAATAGAGAAGCTCATATGATTCATGAGCTATAGCAAGTTACAAAGTTATAGTGAGTCATGTGAAGTATATATTATACATACTAGAATGCTTACGAGTGCTGTGTTGCTGAGAAGGAAACACCTGAGAGTGGGTAAGCTCAGTTTAACTCATGGATTATGCATGTTGGAATTAATTCACATTATGGACAATACCCCTTCCTATTTTGTTTACTTGAAGTTTGACTAAAAATCAAATTGGTCTTTGACAATTTATTTGCAGTTTAATTTAGTCCTAACATAAAAGAGACTAATTTAAGGATGCATTTGATATGCTAAACAATAAGAAACATGACATGACAACATTAGTTATACAATGTTTAATTTAAGAAATAGTAGTAGTTCTTAGTACAAGATAAATTGTGGACAAAAAATAAGACAAAAATTGAAAATCTCTTATCCATCACTAAATCATAGCACAATTTTTTTTCTCTCTTTTACAAGTTGCCTAAAATACTAGTAACATTTTATCCATTAAACACAGAATAAAATAACAAATTGTTCAATATCTTAAAAATTTGACATATACTATACTCTAATGTGTTGTTATGTCTGACTTTTATATTTTACAAATCAGACTCTAAATGTTATTTTATAATAGAGACTTAATTAATTGGATCGTGCAAAAATTATGAGGAACTAAATTGAATCTTTACTCTCAAATTAAAATCCTTATACTACCTCCGTTCTTTATTATAAAAGACAAGTTACTTTTTAGATACATTGAATAGTTAATGTATCTAGTCAATATATAGACTAGATACATTAATTATTCAATTAATCTAAAAAGTGATTTGTCTCTTGTAATAAAGAACGGAATTAGTATTTGTTAAAAAGTCTCACATCACGAATGAAATAGTCAGAACATATAAGTAAAAATAGTCGCTTAAAAGTCAGTTTTATAAGATTAAGTTAGATCAATTTCTCAATTCTAATAATAGAGCCATTCTAAATATTTCCTCGGCCACCTGCTATCAGATTTCTACTGTGAAGCCACTAACGAAGTCCAATAGTATTGGCAATCGACCCCCTTGAAAGCCAATTTTGTATGAACAAGTTAAACTCAACTCTCAATTTTAAAACTATTTTCATTCTCATAATTTCAACTATTATTTCAATGAAAGTTTAAAACTAACGCAAATTATCACATTTGGAGGTAAATCCTTTGAGTTTAAATCATTTTCAAAAACAAAAGTAATTGTTCTTAAAAGTTCACTCAGTTTAACAGAGTAATTGATCTCGTCAATTGATTAGAAATTAGACGATTCACATTACAAATTAATCACATCAAACATGCAATTGATATATATCAAACAGCCAACACTATGTTATTGTTACAGAGTTGCAGCGAAATCCATCACCTCACATTGAGAAAATATCATAGCTTAATTTCCCCCTTAAATCAACGAAAAAGAGGAATTTAAAATGACATAATGTTTACATTTGATTTTTTTTTCCGATGAAAAGAACAACCTTAAAAATTCCAAGAGCTAGATTTAGCTGAATCAAATGTGAGAGAAATTCAATTCTAGAAAACCCATCAACCAAAGGAACAATCTAAAATCAAAATAAACAAACATTTCATTCAAAAAAAGCAAGCAAATTTCACATTAACATTGACACAAACAAAACATAGTATATGTATATAAACATAATCACTTATCATTGTGTGTAACAACTTTCATTAATCATAATCTAAAACTACAAAACCACTACCTCAATAACACCATACACAATTATTCTTATATATTTATAAAATCTATCAAACTAACAAAAACTCTCCTCTTACTCCTACAAATCAAAACCCCAAATAGTTCCAGAAACCCCAAAAAAATTGAAACTTTATTAAGCACAAGCTTCTTTCCTGGCTTGAAAAACAAACAAGGTATCAAGGTCAGGTGGTTGAAAGTACCCCTCTTTCGGCGGCGGTCGTCTTATTCCAGCAACCGGCTTCTTCCTCGGCGGTGGTGGACAAATGAAAACCGCCGGAATCTGATTCTGCAACAACCTTGGCGTCCTGCATTCTTCTTCCATGGCAGCCCACTTAACAAAATCAAATTTTTTCTCTTTCTCCCCAAAACCCAACAAAGGAATCAAAATCTGTTTCACAAAAAAAAGTGTGACCTTTGAACTTTCCCAAAGCGCTTTCAGAGAAATGAAATTGAATGAAAGTGTTTTTTTCATTACAAGGGTATATATAATAAAAAAATAAAAAAATAAAAAAAATAAAAATTTGTGATTTATTAAATTTTAAAATTTAAATAATTGGTGGGAAAATAGTGGTGTATCACTTTTAGTTTATTTTAATATTTTAAAAAAATTATGATTAGATGACAGCTAAGTAATTAAAAATTAATGTGCCACGTGGCGTTTAATGAGTGGACGACATGGTACAACGTAGGCCACGTTTCGCCGCGTTTTTTTTTCGTTTGATTCAAATTAGGCGGCGTCGGTGTTTGCGCGGGAAAGTGTGAAAATTTTGAAAGTGCTGTGAATCACTGTTGGATGAAGTGGTGGGGTCCATTGGGAATGGACGGTGGATGATGTTTTGGGAATGTGGGGTCCAGAGGGTATGGGTTATTTTTGTCGTGTAATGGGTGATTTTGATGAAATTGTTAATGGATTCATTGGATCCAATTTCTATCTGACAAATGAAAAGGAGTTAAGAATTACTAGTACAAGGCCCAATGTTGATTAATCACTTGTGTTTTAGTCATCAAATTACATTTCATGGTTGAAGACAAATAGTTTAGGGGTCACATTTTTACATGAGGTAGTGACCTTATAAATTACTCCCTCCGTCTCTAAATATAAAATCCTATTCCCTCCGGTTTTAAATATAAGAAACATTTTACTTTTTAGGTTCATGGAATCATTGATGTATTTGGTCTATATTATGAACCAAATACATCAATCATTCTATGAACCTAAAAAGTAAAACGTTTCTTATATTTAGGACCGGAGGTAGTATTTGACTACTGCACGTACGCCAATGCATAATTTTGATATTTTAAAAGTACTCATTCAAACAAATCAAACAAGATCTTATATGCTAATATTTACATCTATGTATTATTAAAAAAATACGGTCAAAACATAATAAGTGAATAGTACAATTTTGTCAAACGTGGTCTTATAAAAAGGGCGGAGGGAGTACTACATGTTCTCATTTTATAAGATTCAATTTGACTAAATATATTATTTGAATGTCTTGTTTTGACTATAATTTTTATTAATAAATAATTAAAAATATTCGATCAAAATTATGTATTGACATATGTGCAGTAATCAACAATATCATATATTTTGAGACAAAAGTAGTATAATGATGTGTGTTAGATTGATATATTATGGGACAAAAGTAGTATAATAATGATGTCTTATATAACGATGTCTTACATTTAAAAATTGGTGACAACTTGTATACCCCCACAAGATTTGGGGGTATACACCCTCAACCAATATAAAAGGTTTTAATCGATATAATTTTTTATAAAATACATCGTTGGATTGAAAGTTTATATCATATAGATCATTTGTGTAAAATTTCAGACAAATCTAAAATCATTTGATATGTTATTGAGACACACAAAGATTAACGGTGTTAAAGATATCACATAAACTGTTAATTTTGATGGATCTCAATAACATATCAAATTATTTTAAATTTGTCTGAAATTTTACACAAATAATCTATATGATATAAACTTTTAATCTAACGGTGTATTTTATAAAAATTTATATCGGTTAATTTTTTTTTAAGGAGTGTAGACAAAAAAAAGCCTTAAAAATTTATGTATTGTTGTGTTTGGTGTTTAATCTTATGAATCATGTTAATATATACTCCTCTGTTCCATATTATTATAGAAAAAACAAATATCATATTTATTAAGAAAAATAAAACATTATAATTAAAAATATGTTTTTTATATTTTCTTTGAAATTTTTTTATAAAAAGATGTAAAATTAATTTTTGTTAATTATTCATTATGAAAATTAGAGGTGGCAAAACGGACCGAACCTATCGGGCAATTTAACCCGCCATTTTTTGAGGGCTTGGCCAAAGTTTTCAGGTCAATGCCTTAAGTTGGCCAGTCCTGTTTAGCCCACTTAAAAAACGGTCAGGTGCGGGGCGGGCGGGTTAGCCCGCTGACTTCTAATTTTTTTATTTTTCCAATTTTTTATTTATTTAGCATGATAATTTGTTTATGCAAGAAGTCCAACGGTGCAACTCAATTCACTAATTTTTTTATTTTTTGTGTTGTAGTTATGTTGTTTTGTTTATCTTGGAGATCATGACATTGACATTTTCTTACTATGCATCATTAAAAAATATGTTTTGTTGGCATATTTCAACTAGTAATTTTTTAGTAAATCAAATTGTTAAAATAAAAATAGTTTGATGGGCCGGTCCGCCAACTCGGTGATAAGATAGAGAGTAAATTTTTCTTAAAAAGATTAATGTTTGTATTTTTTTCTTATATTTTAGTACAAAATAAAAATGTAATTTTTTCTCTTATATGTTGTGACAATCTTACAGAGAGAGTATTTTAAAGTTACTCCTTCAGCCCTTAATTACAAACAAATATTACATTTTAGATATATTAGTTTTTTTTAGTCAAAAAAAAGAAAGATATATTAGTTATTTAATGTATCTAAATATATCTAAAAAGTAACATTTATATATAATTAAAATATCAAGCTTCTGTAGATTTGAGCCGAATTCTTATCAACTAAATGAACAATTATTCGACATGCTCATTTAGTTGATAAGAATTCGGCTCAAATCTATAAAAACTTGAATTAACATTTGATAATCAATAGAAACATACTATTGGTTTTTTTTTTTTTTGACAAAAAAACATACTATTGGTTGATAATATATAAATACTACTTTTTTAAATAATATATGAGTCTTCATAAAAATGAACTAAAGAGCTTCGAACATTTCAAAGGTCAAATAGTTTTTTTAATTAAACAAAGAGTTGCCAAAATTTAGGAGTTTCAGAAATGAATCAATAAGCTTCCAAAATTAAAGAGTTAGTATAAGCATTTTCAAAACACTTAAATCTTTGATCAACGTTGCTTCAAACCTCTTACATTTGTGATCAACATTATATTGCTTTAAAGCTCTTAAATGGTCAAAACTTTTAAATTGGCCACCAACCTTGGTTCAAATTGTCTTATCTGGAATTGCATAATTAGAAAGTAGTCTCTCCGTCTCGAAATATAAGGGAATAAAATCATTTTTTTTTGTCCCAAAATATAAGGGAAAAACTATATTTAAGAATATGATTTTCCTTATTCTCATAAAATTAAATATAAATTGCATTTAAATTTCCTTCTCTTTCTCCTTTTCTCAACAAACAACAACCAATAAAAAATGGTTTTAAAAGAAAACCATTACGGGATGCAACTCATAACTTACGTGTTGGCAACTCAAATTTTAACTCTTTCATTAGTAACATTAAAAATATAGTATTGTCTTTAAATTTGAACTTTATAATAAAGTTTATTAAGCGACAAACGAATATGATTATTTACACGTTTGTTTGGGCAACTATTTCTTGTATGCTTTCGATTTATTACCTCTTTGTATTACTTTCTTATTGATTAATGAAATGAGAAAAAAAGTGAGTGTCCTAAAGTTTAAATCGGGATTCCTGCATATAATATGTAATGTTCCTACCAATTAGAATTATATACGGGAACAAAATTATAGTCTATTATATTGCAATGGGGAGTTGGGCTAACAAATTTAGATGGACAGCAAAACAAATTATAATTCATAAATTAAATATGTAAATCCTTTCCTATGCAACTTATTTCAAAAGAAACCCCACAAACCTATATTTCAAATTCTCATGATAATGTTTTCTTAAATGAAATTTTTTTTTTTCTTATATTACGGGACGGAGGGAGTAAAAAATAATATTACCGCTGTCTTTCAATAGAAGTCTCTTTTATGTTTTTTTTTTTTCACTTAATCTATTCCTTTTTATTGACATTTGCTCATACATAGTGTAAGTATTATGTGATTTGACCATTCAAATTATAATTTTACATTATAAATTGAATAATGAGTGTCCTAAAGTACGGCAAGAGGATCATGATCGTAGTTCGGACTGAAGACAGAGATGTGGCTGGCTTGTTTGCGTTGTTGTTGCGGGTCTTATGGACAAATAGAAATAATAGTGTGTGGAATGAGTCGGGGAGCCAGGTCCATGCTTGGGGAGCAAAAATGCAGCCGCTCTGGCATGAGTGGAAAGCTGTCCAAAACAAACAGTAGGCGAGGGGGATGTGTAGCTCAATTGATTAAGCTGACAGTTGAATTAAGGGTTAAGGGGTTGATGGAGGTCCAGGATTCGAATCCTGATAAAGGAGAAAAAAATGTATAATATGCTAACAACTTGAGTAAATATCAAATTTTTCCTTGAAATTTTAAAATTTATCAAATACCCCTTTGAAATTTGAAAATAGACAAATACACCCCTAAAATTGTAAAAATTAAATTAAATTGTCCCTGCTCTGTTTACTCATTTTATTTTGATGACATGGTCGCTAATTACTTATGTGACACTTACTAAAGTGGCGCCACATCACATAAGGGAAGGATAATTGATCAGGATACACGCCACAGGAGAGATAATTGTCTAAAATTTGCAAAATGATTGGCTAAATTTAACTGTATCCTGGTCAATTAGCCTTCTAATTTTGCAAATTTTTGTCGATCACCCCTCTATCATGTGACGTGGCGCCACGTTGACAAGTGTCACATATGCAGTTAACGACCATGTCATCAAAATAAATAGAGTAAACGGAGCAAGGAGCAATTTGATTGGTTTTTTATAATTTCGAGGGGGATATTTGCCTATTTTCAAATCTCAAGGAGTATTTGACTAATTTTGAAATTTTAGGGAGGAATTTAGTATTTCACTCGTAATTAATTTTACTCTTGGTGCCATGGAAAATGTTCTGTAATTAATTGAAGCTGAATCAGTTGTCGTACTTTTTTTTTGACGCAATCAGTTGTCGTACTTGAGCTATGAAAGAAATGGAATTAAGAGGCGTCACAGGGGTTATCTTGAAACAGATTGTAAGAATATGGTGGATGCAACTCATAACTTACGTGTTGGTAACTCAAATTTTAACTCTTTCATTAGTAACATTAAAAATATAGTATTGTCTTTAAATTTGAACTTTATAATAAAGTTTATTAGACGATAAACGAATATGATTATTTACACGTTTGTTTGGGCAACTATTTCTTGTATGCTTTCGATTTATTACCTCTTTGTATTACTTTCTTATTGATTAATGAAATGAGAAAAAAAGTGAGTGTCCTAAAGTTTAAATCGGGATTCCTGCATATAATATGTAATGTTCCTACCAATTAGAATTATATACGGGAACAAAATTATAATCTATTATATTGCAATGGAGAGTTGGGCTAACAAATTTAGATGGACAGCAAAACAAATTATAATTCATAAATTAAATATGTAAATCAAATTTTATCCCGACAATTTAAGTTGTAATAATCACATACTTTGATATCAATAAATATTATATTTCTATTAAGGAAAGAAAGTTAATGTTACCAAGATAAATTTCTTCTACACACAAAATAAATTTTGTCTTTTCAACCAAATTCCTCCGTTAATAGAATCAAGAATCGAGCATACCTTAAACAAAGAATCAAGAATCGAGCATGTGATCATTCGGACCAATCCATTGTTGATTTGTTTATTCACATCAAATCATTCATGGATTTCTTTGTACTATATAAAAAAAAATTATCTTAATTACTATTTTGACCTTCATATTACAATTACTCTTAAAATTTATCTCCTATTTCAAAATCATTCAATTTTGTTCTTTCCATCCAATTTTTATACCTAAAAATATTGATGAAATTTACTTTAAACTATATGTCATACGGTCTTATGATATATATTAAATGATTAAAGTTCAATGTGACTGGGAGGGAGTATATATTTTGAAAGAGAATTGTCACCTATTTATTAGATTAGTCAAAGTTTAATGTGACTTGGAATAATACTTAAGTTCTAAAATTGCAGTAAGTAATGGAACAGAAAAAATATACTCAACTTTTAACAAATTGACTATTTAGAAAAAAAGAGTAAAATTTGTATCCTTGAGAAAGTAATCATAGTATTTTGAATAAATACTGAGACAACATTCATCCAATGATCAAAGGTCATTATGATACTCAAATAAAAGCAACCAACCTAGCTCACAAAATATTACTTCATATCCACTCTAAAATTAAATCAGACCTACAACCTTGTTTACAAGACATGTTGATAAGATAATACAACCACAAATATGAATTTATGTCCCTCACATTTTCTTATATAAACATTTATTAACTCACTTTTCATAAACATACACAACTAAGACATGCAACAAATGGATTCTCTCAAAGTTCTTTTGTTTTGCTTATGTGTAGTGACATTGTGTCCTGAGCTTGTAGTGAGCAGAACAAGACACTATACATTTAATGTACATTAACTAAACTCATGCATGCAATATTATTTAAGTTTAGTTTAATTAGTACTATTTCTATCATTGCATTTTGATCTAATGTTTCTACTTTAATTTGCATTTTTCATGTACAGATTGAGTATTTGAATGTTACAAGATTGTGTCACACAAGAACTATTCTGAGTGTAAATGGGAAATTTCCAGGACCTCGTTTAGTGGCAAGGGAAGGTGATACAGTTTTGGTCAAGGTGGTTAATCATATCTCAAACAATGTTACTATTCATTGGTATGTATTATATATATGCATCTACTTGGTTTTAAATTGTAGTACGCAACCGCAAATCCGCAATTACGGCTACAGTATAAAAGATTTCGAGTGTCCACAATGGCATCACAACCGTAGTTTAGATTGCATCGTCTTCACTTTTCTTTATTTTACCGTAATATAAAGGTTCACAGCATAACTGCAATTTAAAATCGTACTTTTTAGTATGATTTCAAATTGCAGTTTGTATTTATGCTGAGAACTTTGATATTGCGGTCAAATGTGACTGATACAATTGTTGTTGCAAAGACCTCTAAAATGTTTATATTGCAGTCGCAATTGCGGATTTCGATCGAAAGCAATCACCACCTAATATTCTATATTATCATGAAATTTTTATATGGTAATGTTGGATTTTTGTAGGCATGGAATAAGGCAGAAAACAACTGGTTGGTCTGATGGACCAGCATATGTTACACAATGTCCAATTCAAACAAATCAAACATACACATACAATTTCACCATTACTGGACAAAGAGGGACCTTGTTTTGGCATGCTCACATATCATGGCTAAGAGCAACTATTTATGGACCTATCATCATCCTCCCTAAGCACAATGAATCTTACCCTTTTCAAAAACCATATAAAGAAATCCCCATCCTTTTCGGTATAGTTAATTCCTTGAGTCAATCTACAGTTCTAAATTGCAGTTGCAGTTACATGTGCACACTCAAAATGCGGCCGATGTAGCCACAATTGCGGTTGCAATGTTGTCGTGGGCTCTACTAAATTTTTTATATTGCGGCCGCAATTTAGAACTATGTTAATGGAAGTACTCTTTTGATGAATACTTATTATATAGTGATGTAACTTGCATAGTATTGGGATTTCAGGTGAATGGTTTAATGTTGACCCAGAAGCTGTTATAAATCAGGCATTGCAGACAGGAGGGGGACCTAATGTTTCAGATGCTTACACAATCAATGGCCTTCCGGGACCATTCTACAATTGTTCCTCTAAAGGTATAAATACAAACTTGTACAAATGGCTTAATCTAGTATATACAATACACTCTTTTAAACATTTGGAAAGTGTGTAGGTAACTTGTGCATTAGTAGACTCTGTTTTCCAATGCCAAATTTTGAGCTTATGACTTATAGCTTATAACTTATAGCTTATGACTTATAGCTTATAAGCTCATTTTAAAAAAAGACTTTTTTGGTAGTTTTTTTTCCTCACGAGCTTATAGCTTATTTTTATTAGCTTATAGCTTATCATTTTTTTTTATTTTAACCCTGTCATGTCATCGTACTTGAAAAAATTAAATATTAATGAAACATATTTTTTTTGTCATTTCATATTGATAAGCTAGTTCAACCGTCAATTTTATCAAACAACACCAATCAGCTAACTTCTCCTCTATAAGCTTATAAGCTTTAAGTTCATCTGCTATAAACTAGTTTATCAAATATTCGTTATTTTTTGCCAAACAGGTACCAACACGACTTGACACATGTAGCTACAATTAATTTATTTCATTTTTCAACTACTATACATGAAAATGACTAATTCATCTATGAAAAGCCACTAACTTTTCATTTTGTTTTGTATTCATGATTTTGAAGATACATTCAAATTAAAGGTGAAGCCAAACAAGACATATCTATTAAGAATCATCAACGCAGCACTCAATGAAGAACTCTTCTTCACCATTGCAAACCACACCTTAACTGTTGTTGAAGCTGATGCAAGATACATCAAACCATTCAACACAGACACAATCCTCATAACACCAGGACAAACCACAAATGTTCTTCTCAAAACAAAGCCATATTATCCAAACACCACTTTTCTTATGATTGCTAGTCCTTACGTCACTGGCCTAGGCACATTTGACAATTCTACCCCTGCAGGTTTCTTGCATTACAAGAAACCACATAACTCATCAACTAAAAATCTTCCCTTTATCAAACCAACACTTCCATCATTAAATGACACAACTTTTGTATCAAATTTCACAAAAAAATTCAAAAGCTTAGCCAATTCTAAATTCCCTATCAATGTACCAAAAAAAGTTGACAAATTTTTTTTCTTCACTGTTGGATTAGGAACTAGTCCTTGTCCAAAAAACACAACATGTCAAGGTCCAAATAACAACACGAAATTCGCAGCCTCGGTGAACAATTTTTCGTTTGTTCTTCCATCTGTTTCGATTATGGAAGCGTACTATTTCGGAAAATCAAAACCGAATGGAGTGTATAAAACCGATTTTCCTGAAACACCTTTGAACCCTTTTAATTATACAGGAGTTTCACCAAATAACACAATGGTTAAGAATGATACAAAGGTTGTTGTGTTGAAGTTTAATACTAGTGTTGAGTTGGTGTTGCAAGATACTAATATTCTTGGTGCTGAAAGTCACCCTTTGCATCTTCATGGTTATGATTTCTTTGTGGTTGGACAAGGTTTTGGAAATTATGATGCAAGTAAATATCCTGCAAAATATAATTTGGTTGATCCTGTTGAAAGGAACACTGTTGGTGTTCCTGCTGGTGGTTGGGTTGCCATTAGATTTTTTGCTGATAATCCAGGTTGGTACTTATGCATGATTGTTAATTAAATAATTAATGTTCCGCCTCTTATATATATATATACTCCCTCAATCCCTAATTATAAGATCACTTTGATAAAACACGAGTATTAAAAAAGTTGATTTTAGTATTAAATAGGTTGACAAATTATATTAATTTTTCATATTTATTCTAAGTAATGAGAGGAGAGAGTAAGTGGGATGGTGAAGTAGTGAATTTGTAAATGAGGGTAATTTTGAGAAAAAATAATTAATATTACTTTTTTTTTACATAAAAAAGAATGAAAAATAAGTCTTATAAAATAGGACAATGAAAATTTTAAAGCGGTCTTATTGGGATGGAGGGAGCAATAAGAATTAAAGTGTGTTTGATCTGCTAAAAAGTACATGATTAGACAGGACTAATTCAGTTGTATTCAATATCATAAAAATTTGTTCTGTGTTGTTTTATCTTGTGTTGTGTTGTTTTGTTTTGTGTTGTTCTGTCCAATACCGACTCTTTAACAAATCAAATACATTTTAATTTATAAAAATGGTAATATAGTCTGATTTAATTGAATACACGTGTAAAAAAAAATTATTGTCCGTGTATAACAAACAAATTAATCTCTTTTTACTTTTATCTCAATCCTTATTGCAAAAATTACTGCTTTTTAGAAAAGTTATTTCAATTCTTATATTAAAACATATAGTTTGCACTACCTTGTAAAAAATCAGGATTCCTAAATATATAAAATCTTAAAGCTATTAAATTTGTAAGGGATATTCATTTTATAAATTCATTAAAAAAATGATATATCTAATCTATAATATTATAGATCAAATATATTTTTTTAATGAATCTCAAAAATATATCGCCTCTTATATATAATAAGATTCAGAGACACTAACATATAATGTATGTCTCAATCATTAGTCAATGGTCATTGTTGTTTAATGTTTATGTAACAATGACATGTGGAGTTTTTGATGGAAACAGGTGTATGGTTCATGCATTGTCACCTAGACATTCACACAAGTTGGGGATTGAGAATGGCATGGCTTGTATTAGATGGAATTGAGTCCAATCAAAAGCTTCAACCACCACCTTCTGATCTTCCAAAATGTTGACTTTGACTCACCCTTTTCTCTCCACATTCATTGGGTCCCTTTACTACATTTTCTCAATAAGAAAACAAATATTTTAAATTCTTTTTTATGTGTTGAATAAGTTGTGACATATGTTGTGTCACAATAAGGTTTGTTCTTGTAAATGATTTTGTCTTTGTCTTGAATCTTAAATCTTAATGTTGTTTTCATGTTTGGTTGGGTTGAAGAGAGATGAGCAGTTCAAGAGTAGTAGTCATAAGATGGTTTGGCTGCTTCATGTTTAATTAATTTGATGATTAGCATTTGATTAATTAGTTCTCTTCATATGTTCTATTTTGCTTCTATTCAAAGTCTTAATTAAGTCACCTATTAATATAAAAAATAATGTCCTAAGTCATCTATTTGTAGTAACATGAAATGATCATTTCTTCAAAGTTTGAATTAACTAAAATGTTAGATTACCTTAGAGGGTTAACCCCTTTTTTAAATGATTATTATATCCATTTACCATTACTATTAACTTCAAATTGAAATTTGTTCTATGAGATTGATTCTTAAGAAAGCATAAGTCAATAATTTCTTCACCAACTTCACAAAGACGAATTGCTGCCTAGAATTTATACTAATTAATAATAAACCCATTGCACGAGTTTGATTACAAATTTACAATGCACACTTGAAATATTTTTACAAATAAAAAATAATAATTATGATAAGTGTAGGGCTGAGCATCGGGCGGTTTTGGGCGGTATCGGGCCCAAAACCTCCAATCTGAACAAAACCGTAAGACATATATTCTGGCCCATTTTCGACCGTATGTATCATCGGTTTCAACGGGTTTCGGGTTTGACGGAACTCGGTTTCAACGGTCGGATTCATTCGAGTACAATACATGGTTAAATGAACATTTTTGGACCAATTGCAAAAAAAATCGAAGATATATTCCACCATGGAAGTTATTTCAAGGTTGCAGAGTAGGAAGAGTAAAAGATGAACAGAGAAAGTGATAAAGTGAAACAGTACTAGTTTTAATTTTAAACAAATACTTTATTAATTAAAAAAATTGTCATCTCACAAGAGGACAAAGTAACATAGGCTTTTTAGAACTAGATGTACTCATTATCTCCAAAGGATGAGACACATGGAAAGAGAAAAGAGGCATTGGGAGTAATACTCTCTCCGATTCTATATATAAGAAAAGATTCCCTTTTTAAATACATTGAGAACTTAATGTATCTAGTCAACAATTTGATAATTTCATGTATCTAGTCTATATTGTTAACTAGATACATTAAGTTCTCAATGTATCTAAAAAGGGAATCTTTTCTTATATATAGGACCGGAGGGAGTATATATATAAATGTCTCTTTTATCAGTGTTGGAACATAGTAAATGTTGAAAAAGTGTACTCAAATAGGTGTATATTTACATGTCTCGGGCGGGTTCAGATATCGGTGGATTCAATTTTGCAAAACCGAGCCCGAGCCCCACCATATTAAACCACAGTTAACTGAATTTAACTACTTTCAGACCCGAAAACCACTACAACCCGCCCGCATCACCCAACATTGACTCGGTTTTTTCGGGTGGGTCAATATCATTTGCTCAGTCCTAGATAAGTGTAATTACATGTAAATAAATAAGGGTCATGCTAAACAGTGCCTCCGGGGCACTTGTTAAGCATACTAAAAAAGGAAATAAAAGATAAAAGTAATGCACAAGTTCCGAGACAAAGCTATCGAATGCACAAGTTCCAAGACAAAATTTCCTTTTTAATAAGCTTAACTAGTGCCTTGTTTAGCATTTTTCAATAAATAATTGATAATATTTTAAAATATGAGTGCAATGGACGTACACAAACAATATAAAATATCCTTTACATGGTCAATCAATCAAATCTGGTTATTTTGCTATGTCATAAATTATATTATATATTAATTTGAATTAAAATAATATTTGAAAATTGTATCCCTCTCACGTTCTCCATCGTCTTTCATCTCATCAAAGAAACAAAAACTTTATTTGGAAAGACTAAAATTTAAGCTTATAACTTATAAGCTTATTTAATAAAAAAGACTTATTTGATAATAGTTTTTCCAAAAAAGTTTATAACTTATTTTACTAACTTATAACTTATAATTTATCATATTTTCTTCCAATTACCCTTCTTAGTATATCTAAAATCCATTACCCTTTTATGATTTATTATATATTAAAACTAAATTGCATATACTTAGTAGAGACTTGCTTAGTATGAATGAAAAACAGTATCATGAACAATATATATATATACAATATGCTACTCTTTGTTTTTGTTGACAATTATTGCTTTCTATTTAAGATTAAATAAATACTAAAATAGATCAAAACAAAGCATAATCAAATAAACCATATCCACAGTGTTTTTAGTTTTAGTAATTTTATTGATCAAATTAGTAAAAAAATAAATAAACATATTTGAATTGAAATGTCTACATCCCGTTTTTAATAATCCAAAAATAAGCAATTTTTATTCTTTTTTAAAATAAATTAGAGTAAAGTTTTCGTAAAACAACGATAGGACAAATCCAAGGGGTGTGGTTGAGCGGTTGGGCCTCATTCTCCCTTAACCAAGGGTCGTGGGTTCGATCCTCACCTTGGGTATGGAGCAGCTTTAAATCCTTGTGTCAGCTATCCCACCCATCAAGGTGCCTCCAATCTAGCGAGGGAATAGGCACTGTGTTCGGCGGTGGATACCACTCGACAAAAAAAAAAACAACGAGAGGACAGGAGTGCCCCTTTTATAAATTGTTTTCACGAATAAAAGTTTTAGAATGAAAACCACACGCTATGTCTAAACAAATATAGTGGTATCATTTATTCCGAAAAAATAATAATACAATTTCAGAGTATAGTTCAGCAAAAAATAAATAAGAGTAACGGGACTCTTAAGCAGTTAAGCTAATACCACTAAGTTGATCCTTACACTATCTTGAAAAGACTGCATGACAAAAACCCGCATAAAGCTCTAAGCAAAGATAGGACAGATGTGGCCCGGGAATCATTTTACCGGGCCCCACGTTGGGCGCCAAATGTTCCTGCTTATTCCTAAAAATAGAGATAAGCGAGATATTTTTATTATAGCTCGACAGATAAACCCCTGGTCCTACGTATCTCTAAAATATTTAGAGAATCAGAGCTACGTAGTTCTCTTGCTGATTTGGTGAAGAAGTTTCCTCCTTGAGGAATGCCCCTAACCTCTTTTTTTTTTTTTGAAGAAGCCCCTAACCTCTTATTTATAGAGTTTATCATATAGAAATAATAGGTCAATAAGTTGGTAGTTAATTAGTTGAGTGAATGTAGGAAAAGTGGAGATAATTAGGGAATAAATCATCCTATGTGTTCCTATCCTTTTTGTGCCATCTTTCCGGGTCATCTTATATTATTTTAAGCAAGATCAGGTCCAATTATTAACCAACAATTAAATAAATTACACAAGTTAAAGTACCAACCTCGAATAATATGATGATGGGATGAGAAAAAGCTCCAAAAAAGCAACAACAACCTTAAATAATAAAATCAAAAATTTGTAGTTTGTGATATGCAAAGTTGTCTATTTGTTTGTATTTTTTCTTGAAATTTATCTATGGATTATTACGAAACAAGTTGAAACAAGAAAGTGAGAGAACGATGGAAAAAATATCTTAATTTACACTGTATTTAAAAAATGTAGTTTGATGAGATTAACTTGAATAAATCTACAATAAACATAGGAAGATCACTGAATGTGAGAAAGTTATTTTTCGAAGAAAAAATGTGGAAATTTTGTGTCAAAAAAAACTCTCACATTCAATCATCTTCCTTCATTTATTGTAGATTTATTCAACTGAATCTCATCAAACTTTATTTTAATTTAATGTCATTTATACGATTTATAATATATATACTTCACTTTATGTCAAGAAAAGTTTCTTTACTCCAATAATATATATTAAAGCAACTCATAAAATATAATATCTCAAACTCACTACTTAATATTAAAATAAATAAATTAAATAATAATTTAAAGTAAATTAACAAATAATATTAAAAAGAATAATTCAATTTTTATATATTTTTTAGCTTAATTCAATTTTTATAATATTTTATGAACAAAAATTATGGATAATAACAAAGAGAATATTCTACGGATGACAACTACTTTATTTCCACTTTAGCAGAACAACAACCATATTATAACTTTTTTTTTGACAAATACAACCATATTATAACCTAGCTATATATAGAAAATTCATCCAATGTGAGAAACACATTCATGGTCAAAGAATTTAAACATGAGTTTCTCGCGGCTCATATTTAACCCATATATCTCTGAAGCTTCGGTGTTAAAATTGATGGATGATTCTATTATTATGTCTATTGCGGGAATTTTGGGATTTCCACCACTACATTGACCTTTCATTTCCAAAGAGGAGAAAGTGTCGAAAATCTATAAAAAGAGAGATTCTAAGCTTAGCTCGGGGGTTAGTTACGCCTAGGGAAGGTATTAGCATCCTTAACGTCCATGGTACTCCATGGTAACCTCTAATTTATTACTTTTTTATTGTTTTTAATGTGCTTAAGAAAATGAGGGAGAATTTGTAAGAAATTGATGGAGAAATTGTATAGAGATAAAATGTGTGTGCTTGTGGAGATTGGATGAGAAAAGAAGGTTATAGCAAAAATATAAATTTAAAGTTTAAGCCTAAAACTAATCGTATGACTAATTGAGTTTATGGACTAAATAATTTATATTTAGAGAAAGAAGATGTCGTTTATTTGTTTTCTACTTTTTTTCTAAAGGCTTTGGAAGTGAAATTTCGTTTTTTTTTGCTTGGTTTTTTAGCATTGTGTGGGATGTGTCAAAAGCGATAAAGAAAGCGATAAAGTTCTACGCAATTACAACCAAATCGAATGATTATTACAACCATATCGAATCAAATGAATAAAAAAGAAAAGGCAAGCGGAGAAATAAACATGAGTATGAAATGCACTTACTAAAGAGAAAAGAAAGAAAGAAAGAAAAAAAAGAGTCAAATATTGATGTGAAGTGTGTGTGTGAAAATGAGATATCAAAATATAATGTGAATGTGACAAAAAGTGAAAAAATGCAAAGAGCATAAAGTTATACAAAATATCATCGCATATGAGCATACATTTTTTAAACTAGCGAGAAAAAAAGAAACAATTAACAAGCATGACAAAAAATGAATTTAGGCCAAAAAGATCCTTAACTATTAATGTTAGTGCTAGAGCTCAATGATTTTATAAAGCACAATATTGTCTCTAACATGCATTTTTAGAATGATGAATTGTTCTAACCTAAATGCAAATGCATGTATGCATGTAAAAAAATGTAGAGTGAAATTGTAGTGTGAAATTGTGTTGGAAATAATATGGAAATGATGAGAAAAGAACTTGGTATGAAATGAACACTTATGTGTGAATTTGAAAAGTTGTTAAGTCCCACATTAGAAAATCTTAACATCTTATGAGTGTTTATATACTACAACCTCACTTACAAGGGTGTGCCCTTGGGGTATAAGAGTTTTGTGGATGGGAGAGAGCGCAATCAATCTTGACCATCACGCGCGCGCTGCCGCCGCCGTCCGTCCGGCCGGCTCGGATCTGGATTTGGGCTTGGGCTTTAGGCTTGCTTGTGTGATGTATTAATTTTTTGGTGACCGAAAAATTAAGACTTGCGTTTCTGATCCATTCCTTAACCTAAAAGAAAAAAGAACACATTTAAAATGTGAAGAGACCAAGCCATAAAAACGGTATTATTGCAAATCCGTTTCTGATCCATGCCAATTAATCCTTTGTCTTCAGTTTTCGTTTTTTGCTTTCATTGTCTTTGATTGCTAATAATTCTGAAATTATAATATATTGCAACTCCTCCTTCTTCCTTTGATACACGAAAAACAACAAAAAACACAGAAAGAAAAAAATTCTCTTGCTCCAAAAATATTGCTTTGCTTTAGAGTTGGTAATTCGTTACCAATATTCGAATGGTTAGTTTTCTAATCACAACAGAAGGGTGTAATCTGACCGGTTTCTACAAGTGCAGTAGAAATTCGGTATTTTCATTTTGAAACGAAGCTGTTTTATCCTGGAGGCGTCGCGGTAATTTTAGAACTGCTTGCACAATTGGCAGTACAACGAAACGTCTTAAAGAAAGTGACATGGTCGTGGCTCAGCTCGTAATCTTTTTCGGTTGGCATTTTTTTTTCTAAACTGATTTTCTAAAACCTTGTTTTCGAATTTATGTAATTGTTTTCCAACAATTTTCAGACGATTTCAAACTGCCATGTCGACCGAAGAGATTGTCGCTAATGCTACTGGTGCTACTGACAAACCTTTCAAATTCGAAGGCACTCATTTTAACCGTTGGCAACAGAAAATGTTTTTCTTCTTAACCTTAAAAAAGGTTGCCAACGTATTGAGTGAACCTATGCCAGTGATTCTAGAAACTGATAGCACCAGTGGTAAGAAACCTGTGGATGATGCAAGTGCTTCTAATGCAACTGAATCATCAACACAAGCTACGGCTGCAGAAATTTTACAGCTTAAGAAAGAATTACTCCTATGGAAAGAAAATGATTATCACTGTAAGAATCATATTCTGAATGGTCTTGCTGATGACCTATATGATTATTGCTGCAAATGTGCTACTGCTAAAGAGGTGTGGGAGGCTCTGAAAAAGAAGTACGATACTGAGGAAGCAGGTGTCAAAAAATATGCTGTAAGCCGCTATCTCAGGTATCAGATGGTGGACGAAAAATCTGTTGAAGTGCAGTCTCCCGAGCTACAAAGGATTGCTCATGAAATCATGAACGAAGGTATGACCCTTGATGAACAATTTCATATTGCTGTTATTATTGACAAACTGCCCCCTGGTTGGAAAGATTTTAAAAATACTCTTCGTCATGAAAGAAAAGAATTTTCAATTGAAAGTCTGATTACTAGCCTTAGAATTGAGGAAGAGTCTCAGAGACAAGACTAGAAGGAAGAAGTGATGTTTGTTGCTAATACAACAAAAAGAAATTCGGTGCGGTTCTGAAGCCTACGGGCAAACCACTTAAGAAACAGAACCGCAATCCTAATCTGGCGAACCGAATGGTAAACAGCAGCAGCAGCCACCACCTAGAAATGATGCTGGTCTTTTCCTTTGCTACAACTGTGGAAAACCAGGTCATATGGCTAAAAAATGTAAGAACAGGCCTAAACCTGGTGGTTCTAATGCTCAGGCTAACCTGACTGAAGAATTCATTGCCATGATTGCTGAACTGAACATGGTTGGTGGAACTGATGGTTGGTGGATGGACACTGGTGCCTCTCGCCATGTATGTTATGATCGTGCTATGTTCAAAACATACACAGCTGTTGAGGACAAAAAGGTGTTGTTGGGAGATGCTCACACCACTAATGTTGCTGGTATTGGTGATGTGGAGTTGAACTTCACTTCTGGAAAAACTTTGATCCTAAAGGATGTTATGCATGCTCCTGAAATTAGGAAAAATCTTGTATCTGGGTATCTTTTGAATAAGGCTGGATTTAATCAGGTTATAGGGGCTGATTTGTACACCATTACTAAAAATGGTATTTTTGTTGGGAAAGGGTATGCAACTGATGGTATGTTTAAGCTTAACATTGAAATGAATAAAATGTCTCCTTCCGTTTACTCTTTGTGTGATTTTCATTTATGGCATAATAGACTCTGTCACGTGAATAACCGTTGCATTTCAAATTTAAGTAATTTGGGACATATACCGAAACTAAACACAAATGAATTAGATAAATGTGAATTTTGCAGTCAAGCTAAAATAACTAAAAGTTCTCATAAGTCCGTAACAAGAGAATCTGAACCGTTTGATTTAATACATTCAGATATTTGTGAACTTGACGGTACTTTGACTAGAAATGGGAAACGTTATTTTATCACCTTTATCGATGATTGCTCTGATTTCACTTTTGTATATCTAATGAAAAATAAAAGTGATGCTTTTGATGTGTTTAAGAATTTTATGACTGAAATTGAAAATCAATTTAGTTGTAAAATTAAGAAGTTTCGAAGTGATCGAGGAACTGAATATAATTCCAGTTTATTTAATGAATTTTATAAACAACATGGAATTATACATGAAACGACTGCACCATATTCCCCTGAAATGAATGGTAAAGCAGAAAGAAAGAATAGAACTCTTACAGAATTAGTCGTTGCTATAATGTTGAATTCAGGTGCCGCTACTCACTGGTGGGGGGAAATTATATTGACTGTTTGCTTTGTCTTGAATAGAGTTCCCAAGTCAAAAACGAAAATATCTCCGTATGAGATATTAAAGAAAAGACAACCAAACTTGTCTTATTTAAGAACTTGGGGATGTCTGCATATGTCAGGATTCCAGACCCGAAGCGAGTTAAACTCGCTAGTAGAGCCTATGAATGCGTATTCATTGGGTATGCAGCAAACAGTAAGGCATATAGATTTTTTGATCTAAATGCTAAAGTTGTCATAGAATCAAATGATGCTGATTTCTATGAAAATAAATTTCCCTTCAAATCAAGAAATAGTGGGGGCAACGAAAACAGTGGGGGCACTGAAACGAGTCACATTCCTGTGATAAGAAATTCTGAAAGCAATGACACAGATGAATCAGAACTTCGAAGAAGTAAACGAGTAAGAGTTGCTAAAGAATTCGGACCAGAATATGTGTCCTATGCAATAGAAGAAGATCCAGCAAATCTTCAAGAAGCCTTGTCATCTCTGGATGCAGATTTATGGCAAGAAGCTATTAACGATGAAATGGATTCTTTAGAATCCAATCAGACCTGGCACTTAGTTGACTTGCCACCTGGATGCAAACCAATTGGTTGTAAATGGGTTTTGAAAGAAAAAAAAAGCTAAAACCTGATGATACTGTTGATAAATACAAGGCTCGCCTTGTAGCCAAGGGTTTTAGACAAAAAGAAAATATAGATTTCTTCGACACTTTTTCTCCGGTCACAAGAATCACGTCCATAAGGGTACTAATAGCAGTTGCTTCGATTTATAATTTAATAGTACACCAAATGGATGTGAAAACTGCGTTTTTAAATGGTGATCTAGAAGAAGAAATCTATTTGGAACAACCAGAGGGTTTTGTAGTTCATGGGCAAGAAAATAAGGTTTGCAAGTTAGACAAGTCATTGTATGGGCTAAAACAGGCTCCTAAACAATGGCATGAAAAGTTTGATAATTTGATCATATCGAATGGGTACAAAGTGAATGAAAGTGACAAATGTATTTATTATAAATCAGAAAATAACATTTGCACTATAATATGTCTATACGTAGACGACTTACTCATATTTGGATCAAATCTTTTTGCAGTGAATGCAATGAAATCATTGTTGTGTAACAACTTTGATATGAAAGATCTTGGAGAAGCGAGTGTAATTCTCGGGATCAAAATTACTAGGTCTGAAAAAGGAATATCTTTGGATCAATGTCATTATGTGGAAAAGATCTTAAAGAAATATGACTATTTTGATTGTAAACCTGCCAGCACCCCTTACGATCACAGTGTAAAACTTTTTGCGAACATTGGTGAAGGTGTAAGACAAAAAGAATATGCGAGCATCATTGATAGCCTTAGGTATGCCAGTGATTGTACTAGACCCGACATTGCCTATGTCGTGGGATTGTTATGCAGGTTTACTAGTAGACCCAGTAATGAGCATTGGCAAGCTATAGAGAGAGTCATGAGATACTTAAAAAAGACCATGACGCTCGGCTTACATTATCAAAGATTTCCAGCTGTACTTGAAGGATACTGTGATGCCGATTGGAACACCTTGTCAGATGATTCCAAGGCAACAAGTGGTTATATTTTTAATATAGCAGGAGGAGCAGTATCTTGGAAATCAAAGAAACAGACCATATTGGCGCAATCCACTATGGAGTCTGAAATGATAGCACTAGCGAATGCTAGTGAAGAAGCAAGTTGGTTGAGATGCTTACTTGCTGAGATTCCCCTGTGGGAAAAACCTATGCTAGTTGTGTTGATCCACTGCGATAGTACCGCGGCTATTGCAAAAATTGAGAACCGTTATTATAACGGTAAAAGACGACAAATTAGAAGAAAGCACAACACTGTGAGAGATTTCAACACAAAAGGTGCTGTGAGAGTGGATCATGTACGCAGTAATGATAATATAGCAGATCCTTTGACGAAAGGATTAGCTAGAGAGAAAGTCCTAAATACATCTATAAAGATGGGACTAATGCCTATGAATTGTCATGATGGTAACCCAACCTAATAGACTGGAGATCCCAAGAAATAGGTTACAATGGGTAAACAACAAGTCGTGAACAATATGAGAGAATCATGCAAATGTAAGGTACGCATGAATCCTGAAGCGATAGGTTGAGATAATAGAAACTCTTAATGAGGTCTATACTCTTTACGAGTGAGGTACCAAGCTACAGGAGTACCTCTGATAGACCCACCTATGTGAATGTGGAACTTAGGCCGGTTCCTATGGAATTTTGAGGCAGAATTCCTAGAGCATTCATGAATCTGGGATAGACGTGCAGGGCCGTTAAAGCATGGGCTTATTAGAATACACCCTAAAGAGAAAGGTTGTGTGCAGGTTTGAGGAAAAACTGAAATAGAGTTCATGACATGACTTACTCTTGTTAAATCAGACTCTTACTTGCTATGTAAAGGTTCAAGTCAAGAGACACCTTTGCTTATGCACAATTTTTCAGAAACGTTTTAACGTTACTTCTGGAACAACTCTTCTAAATTCAAGTGGGGGATTGTTGGAAATAACATGGAAATGATGAGAAAAGAACTTGGTATGAAATGAACACTTATGTGTGAATTTGAAAAGTTGTTAAGTCCCACATTGGAAAATTTTAACATCTTATGAGTGTTTATTTACTACAACCTCACTTACAAGGGTGTGCCCTTGGGGTATAAGAGTTTTGTGGATGGGAGAGAGCGCAATCAATCTTGACCATCACGCGTGCGCCGCCGCCGTCCGTCCGGTCGGCTCGGATAAGATCTGGATCTGGATCTGGGCTTAGGCCTTGGGCTTTGGGCTTGCTTGTGTGATGTATTGATTTTTTGGTGACCGAAAAATTAAGACTTGCGTTTCTGATCCATTCCTTAACCTAAAAGAAAAAAGAACACATTTAAAATGTGAAGAGACCAAGCCATAAAAACGGTATTATTGCAAATCCGTTTCTGATCCATGCCAATTAATCCTTTGTCTTCAGTTTTCGTTTTTTGCTTTCATTGTCTTTGATTGCTAATGATTATGAAATTATAATATATTGCAACTCCTCCTTCTTCCTTTGATACACTCGTTACCAATATTCGAGTGGTTAGTTTTCTAATCACAACAGAAGGGTGTAATCTGACCGGTTTCTACAAGTGCAGTAGAAATTCAGTATTTTATTTTTGAAACGAAGCTGTTTTATCCTGGAGGCGTCGCGGTAATTTTAGAACTGCTTGCACAATTGGCAGTACCACGAAACGTCTTAAAGAAAGTGACCTGGTCGTGACTTAGCTCGTAATCTTTTTCGGTTGGCATTTTTTTTTCTAAACTGATTTTCTAAAATCTTGTTTTCGAATTTCTGTAATTGTTTTCCAACAAATTGTAGTGTGAAATTACAGTGTCAAATGTCATGTAAAAATATGATGTGTAATGTAGAGATGTAGAAAAATGTGTAGTGTAAATGTCATGTAAATTTTGGTGTAAAGTGTAGTGAAAATGTAATGTGAATTGTGGTGTAAAAATATGAATATGAGACATATATCATGGAAAGAGTAAATAAATAATAATCAAACATATGTATAAACTAAATATGTCAATGAAAACACAGCTATTAAAATTTAAACCTTAGAAGAGGTTTTCTGAATATTAGTGTAAGAGTTTAAGTTCAATAAGCTTAAAATAAGCTATTGTCCCAAACAAACATTTATTGAATAGGCTAGAACTAACCAAAGTAAAAACAACTCAAAATAAAAAAAAAGTTGAAATTTAAATCTCAAACGGGATCTTTTAATATTAGCGTAAAATTCTGACTCAATAAGCTTAAATAAACTATTGTCCCAAATAATCACTTATTTGAAATCAAGCTAGTACTAACACATAATCAAAATAAGCAATTAAAAAAAGGGTTTTGCTATAACACACCCATGAAGGTGTGCATTAGCATCATTCACCTTGTTTAATTCTACACTAAAAAAATTTCTCTCTCTTCAATTTGGAATTTTTAATTATTTTTATAAAGTAACAAACACACCCATGATGTGCATTATCATCATTCATCCTCTTTATAAAATAATAAAAAATCCAAATTGAAGAGAGAGAAATTTTTTTAGTGTAGAATTAAACAAGGTGAATGATACTAATGCAAATTAAAATTAAATCTCAAAAGAAGTCCCTAAAATTTTATTGTAAAATTTGGGCTCAATAAGCTTAAATAAGCTATTGTCCCAAATAATCACTTATTAAAATAAACTATAAAAAAACATGAAGATAAAAATGTATGCAAATGAATTAAGAGATTAAGAGAAGTACAAACCTGAAATGAGAGGTGCAGAAAATAAGAACAGAAAAAGCATCAATGATGGCCCAAAGCCCAAATCAAGCTCCAGCCTAGGGGGGGTGCAACTAGAAAATGCAGGTGCAGAAAATAATCGAGTCCAAGCCCAGATTCCATCAGCCCAAACCATGAAACAAAATCGGTCCAATCTGAACCGGACCAAACCAGCAACCGACCTATACCTGGTCCAACAAACCAGCGGGAGCGCGATTAGTAACTTTGGGGGGTGCGCGAGTAAAATCTCTGACCAACAGGATCGTGACATGGGGCACTGGTCATCGTCTTCTTTTTCTCCATTTTTGCAGAAACCGTGAGAGGCCATGGAAGCATGTTCAAGTTCGGACAACTACACAAATCTTAAACGGTAAGCGAAATAAGCGTATGAATAGTCGATTTTATATCATTAGATTTCTTCTTCTTCTTGCGTAGATCACGACTATATCATTAGATTTCTCAGTCGGTGCTTGTGCAAAGAGAAAAACAGACACCAAATTTGGATCTCAAAAATGAAAAACGCGATTTAAGCAAAATCCGATGAAAATAACAATGGAGAAAAGTTTATTCAAGTTCCAGGAAGCAAAACCACTATCAATATGCTTCGTTTGGTGTTTGAATCATGAGAAATGAAATTTGTGTTTTTGGGTTGTTTTCAGGCTCAGATTTGAGTACTTTCTGGTGCGTTTTTGACGATTTTGAGGCCGTAATCGTGTTCAGGAGGGTTGAATACTTGGTTTTGAAAGAAATGAGTGCTTGATCTTTCAATTTGGTGAAGTTTTGAACTCGCCAGAGTTGGGTTGTTGGTGGCCGAAAAATGGAATTATGGCCGCCTCAGGCGGTGGTCTGTTGGTGGACGAAGGAGGAATATCTTTTTCTGATTTTTTTGGGAAATGTAAGATTGATTGTTAATGATTGCGTGATGTGATGGGGTATTTATAGGAGATTAATTAGGGTAAATGATATTTGTGTAATATTGTGTAAAAATGGTAAATAAAAATAATTGAAAATGAAATAGAGATGGTGAGGTAGAAGGATATGATTTTTAATATTTTTGGTAAACTTTGAGATAAAAAGTAAAGGTGAAATAAGTTGAAATAAAATGTGATAAAATGTAAATCATTTTGATATTTTGAAATATATGGTAATAAAATATAAAATGCGCGTAAAATAAGAAAAAGACTATTTTTTTGACATTTTTGGACTTTTACACTAAAATGCGAACAATTTAAAATAAAATAAAATAAAAAATGAAATATTTAGAAAAAAAGAAGTTTAAGAAAAATGATAAAAATATGAAAAGGATTGATTTTGCAATCCAAAAAGGTGTAGCGGCGCAGCTTGTTGCCCGTTTACCTTCCATTTAAATGTAATTATCTTATATATATATATATATATATATATATATAATTTACTATAAAAAAATGAACAAAAAATGCATGAAAAACGAAGAAAATATTTTTTTTGTATATTTTTATGCAAGAAATGCAAAATTAGATTTGTAGGTCCAAAATTGGGTACTACAGCTGCTCCTATTTAAGTTTCTTCAATCGGAGAAATGAAGATTGAAATATTTTAAATACAATATATGCACTATATTTGGACCTAAAATCCTCTGACAATGCTCATGATGCAAAATATGAATGTAAAATGCAAATGTTTTTTTTTTTAAATTTTGTATGAAATGTTAGGGGAGAAAAACAAAGGAAAATCACAGTTGAGACTCCACAGGGGAAGGACAAAACATGGCCCGACTGAGAAAATAGCAAGAAGTACCCTGAGTCCATTGGGAAACAAACTCTGCTAGAGAACATAACCAAACACTGGGGAAAGATGTTATCGACTATCGACTGACCGACAGCAAGAACGTTGTACACTGACATACAACATTGAAAAGATCATCAACTATCGACTAACCGACAACTGGAACATTATACACTAACATACAATGTTTAAGAATCAACTACTATCGACTGACCGACAGCAGGAAGGTTGTACACTGACACACAACGTTTTAAAGAAAATACCGACCATCGACTGACCGACAACATTTCATAAAACGCAAGACCATTGTCCACCGCCTTACAAAGAGGCGGATTTTAGAAAAAAGACAAAGCCCGTACAAAAATAAAAACATTGTCTGCCGCCTTACACAGAGACAGGTTGTAGAAAGAAGACAACGTCAAGAATATTGTCCACCGCCTTACAAAGAGACGGATTATAGAAAGAAGACAATACCTACAGGGAACAAGAACATTGCCCACCGCCTTTCAAAAAGACAGATTGTAGAAAAAAGACAACGTTTAGATATTACCGACTACCATACAAATGATAGCTTAAAGGAAGGTAATATAAAAGGTACCACATTAACTACTATCGAACAAAGATAGATTAAAGGATAATGAAAAGATGATACATTATCTACTACCACACAACAGGCAGCTTAAAGGACAATGATCAGATATTACCTATTATCGCCTGACCGACATCTTAAAGGCAACATACGTTATCAACTATCGAACACTGTTAAAGTACAAAAGTAAGTTTGTTTTTATCGTATGCACAAGGACTGATGTGATATCTAAGCCGTTCAACAATTAATATTACTATTTCAAGTAAAGAGATTCAAAGATATTTGTTTGTGAAAATTTGAGAAAATATAATAGAAGTAAAGAGATGATTTAAATTAACAGAGAGATAAGATTGCTGGGATTCGACTTCATTAACTTAATTCGTATGTATTATCCTAATCAGTTATATAGACTTTATTGGTTTATCAATATTATCACGCATTGCTCAACACAACGGGAGTCCAGATCACGACGAGAGTCTCGTTTATATCTATTAATCCCAATGTCTCGGGTGATTAATCAACACAACGACTTTATTGTATTGTTTAAACTTCGATGTCTCGGATGAATACTCAACACAATAACATTAAGATTTGATACTCTTTATAAATATTAAACCCAAATCTATGTCTAGAGTTTAGAGTTTAATAGGTGATTATCCTAGATCATCGATTTAAAAGGTATATGTCTATAACAATTCAAATCCTAAGTGTAGACATTAAAATCAAAGATAATACCAATATTGATTAACTACTAAAACCATACATAACACCATGATCAAGAAAATACATACTCATAGAGTCAATTACATCTAACCCTAACAAAAGAGAGTTTAGCTACTCATTGTCATGATAGCTATGTAAAATTGAGAAGAAAAAAAGAAGAAATAACATCAACCGTAGATCTCTCGAACAACTGCTGCCTATGCCTCTTCGTCCTCCTCTGTTTCTGAATTCTCGTGCTCTCCTCTCTACTCTCTATTTCTCTTGATTTGGTTTTCTATATGTACAATATATTTTTTTTGTTACATGAAGGCTTCCCCTTTTATAGATTTCTAGTTTTTTTCACCACTGCCTCACCTTTGTTTCCATTTCAACCAATCAAATTTGTTTCTTTGCCATTAAGTAATATGAGCCACTTGAGTGCTTTGCCGCTTTCATTCTTGCTACTTGCTTCTTTACCTTCATGTTAAGCTTGTAATTCTTTTCCTTTCTTTCTTTTTTTCATTTTAATACCTATTATATATAAAAATATATAAATTAATAATATATAGAGCTAGAAAATAATATACAATATCTATTATAAATTAAGATACATATTACCATTTTTACTACAAAATTAATTAAGTTAATAAGTGTCTTTAATTTAGATCAATTATAAGTAAAATTGACACTTATCAAACACCGACAACTTAAAGGACAACGACAAGATGATGCATCATCTACTACCACATAATAGGCAGCTTAAAGGATAATGATCAGATATTACTGACTACCATACAAATGATAGCTTAAAGGGAGGTAATATAAAAGGGGATGACGTCATCTACTACCACACCAATAGTAGCTTAAAGGACAACGTGCAAAGAAAATACATTATCTACTGCCATACAAATGATAGCTTAAAGGACAATGATCAAATATTACCAACTACGTATAATGATAGTGTATAAAAGGTAACATAAAAATGTGAGGCACTTTCTACCATCCAACAAAGTGATGGTGTATAAAAGGCAATGACATATATTACCAACTACCGTATAATGATAGTGTATAAAAGGTAATATGAATAGACGAGACCTTGGCTACCATCCAACAAAGTGATGGTGTATAAAATACAAAGGTTGAATATTACCAACTACTGTATAATGATGTGTATAAAAGGTAATACTCATCTACGAGAATCAATAATTCTACCGGGAACTTCAAAAGAGACGCAGGTAGGTTAGAATGAAAAAGTGTATATGTTTGTAGAGAAAAAACTTTGTGTGATCTTTTGTGTAATGTATTGATAAGGTTCACTGGGGATAAAACCACCTGAGGAATTGTAAAGTGTATCTGGTAAATTACAAGTTTCTTATGTTGAAAACTTGTCACTTGTTGTATTAAGGACATAACTGATGATGTACAAGCTTCTTAGATAACAAGATTGCTACTTGTGAACATGTGTGCAAGCTTCTCAGATGACGAGATTGCCACTTGTGAACATGACTGATAACATACAAGCTTCTCAGATGACGAGATTGCGACTTGTGAATGTGTACAAGCTTCTCAGATGACGAGATTGCCACTTGTTGATGTGTATTGATGTCTAATCCAGGAACAAACTAGAGAGAAACTGTGAAACATGACTTTGCTTCCAATTGAAGAATGAATTCAACTGAGATTTTCCTTTTGTCGTAGGAAAATTTGAAACAACCATCTTCCACGTGAGAGGAGTCTAGTGGGGAATTTTTGCCTAAGCTGACACTCTAATTGGAGAGAACAACATGCCAATCTCGACTCCATTTTGTAGACACACACAAGACAAAAGAAACAGAAATATGTATATGATGTAACAATGTATGAATGATGCAAATGCTTATGTCACATGTAAATGATATGTATGAATGTTATGTATGTATGTATGTATGTATGTATGTATGTATGTATGTATGTATGTATGTATGTTGTGAATGTTGTGAGTATTTGCTGACAAAACAAATAGTATGAACGAGACTGGAGACAAGCCAACGTCACAGTTCAACTCAAAGTATCTCAACAAGGTGTATATGTTGTTGTATATGAAGGAAAAAAAAACCTCTTCTTGGGGAAGGAACAACTTCTCTGAAAAATTACCGTTTTAACCGAACGATTTGTACAAAAACTTGATTGTACTCAGAACAACTTTGTCAACTTTCATCGGGGATATACCCTCTTATTCAGCTGAAAACCCCATATCAGTCAATAACATGAATCAAAACTTTGTTGAAGGTAGAATAACCATCACAAGAGATAATGCATAAGAGGAGAGTATTGTGAGGAGAGAGAATTATAAATCGTTATGGCTTATAATATATAAAGATATAGATATAGAATATAGATTACATTTGATTTTCACTCTCTCTCCTTTTCTCAATAAACAATAACCAATAAAAAATAATTTTACATCTTTTTATGCAACTTATTTCAAGAAAAACTCCACAAAATTATATTTAAAATTCTCATAATTATGTTTTTTTAATAAGTAAAATTATTTATTTATTTTATATTTTAGGACGGAGTGAATATTTTGTTTTAATATAGTAAGGATTTTTTAAAAGTTCATAACATAATTAGGACACATTAACTATTATTACATAGAAGATACATAGATCATGGCTGGATTTGAAAGCTCACGCGTTTGGGACATGGGTAATTAACTACTCCCCCCATCGTGATAACGATAACTAGTAAAAGACTCGTGCGATTACCGTAATTATACAAACTAGTTCTCCTTGAACATCTAGTAATTTCAAACTCCAAAATTTATAAAATCAATTTTATGAAGAGTAAACTTTATGGTCTCAACATGGAACCCAAGCTATTGGAAGAAGGGTCTTCTTTTTTGTCTTGTCGTTCAGATGTTATACCTTTCATTTTTGGCTTAAACATCATTTTAGTCCTTGTATGTACGCGAAATTTTGGTTTTAGTCCCTGTATCTAATTTTGTTCAAAATAAGTCCCCGAATCAACTAATTTTTTTGATTTTAGTCCTTAATGCGAAAATCTGCAGGAAAAAATTCGTAGGAAAATCTGCAGGAAACTTGCGAATTTTTCTGCGGATTTTCGCTTAAGGGACTAAAATCAAAAAATTTAGTTGATTCAGGGACTTATTTTGAACAAAATTTGATACACGGACTAAAACCAAAATTTCGCGTACATACAAGGATTAAAATGATGTTTAAGCCTTTATTTTTTAAGCATTCCGGTTGCTGCAAATCCTATAAAGAGAAAGACCTTGAAACCAGTGTTGGATAATATGACTAAACAATTAAGTTTTTCGAGCAGCCGTCAACTTTCTTATGGGGATCAAATTACTCTTACTAATTCAGTCTTTGCTAGATTCCCACTTTACTTCTCTTTTTATAAAGCTCTTTGTTGTATCTTAAAACAATTAGTGAGGATTCAATGCAATTTTTTGTGGGGAGGTAGAGTAGAGGAAAATAAATTATGCTGGGATAATTTGGATCAACTTTGATTACCTGGGGAGCAAGGACGACTTGAGTTAAAGAACTTAGAACTTTTTAATTTGTCATTGTTAGGTAAATGGAAACGGAGGTTCTTAGCTAATGGTCAAGCTGTTTGGGACGACTTGTTAAGAAGCAGGTATGGTCATTTACCAACTAAAATTTTGTGCTTGAATGTTTTATCAAAAAGTGCAAAGAACTTGATTTTGTGGAAAGATTATATAAAACCGACTAGGGGGTTGGATGATGTTTTAAGTGGTCCATGCCTCAACCATTTAGTGAATTATTCCCTAATCTTTATGCAAAAGAGATATTTCAGGAGAGATGTATAAGAATGGAACAGTGCCGTCGGGTTCTTAGAATTGGAAAAAGGTCTTGTCAGATACCGATGAATAGCAGTTGAAAGAGCATGTGGAGCTTTTAAAGGGATTTTGATGGTATAAGAATGGAACAACACCCTCGGGTTCTTGGAATTGGAAAATGCTCTTGTCAGATACCGAAGAATAGCAGTTGAAAGAGCATGTGGAGCTTTTGATGGGATTTTCATTACGTTTGTCTATGCTGGACAGGTGGCGATGGGTGCCTGATGTCAATATACTGGATGCTATCAAGAATCTTGGGCGGAATGATGTACAATACAAAGTTTGTGTTTTTGGTTGGCGTTTGTTCTTAGAAAGGTACCAACGCGCTATGTTTAAACCGTAGATGTATTTTGCTTAACTTGCATGATCTGACATGTATTTTTTGCTCTCAAAATATTGAGGACTGATCCTATATCTTCTTTTGTTGTCCGTTTAGTAATATTGTGAGAAGTGGTATCTAGATGGGTAGGAAAGAGTTTTCCAATAGCAGTCGATGGTCGGAATAATTTTATGTTGTTTAGGGACTTAGTTAAAGCAAAAAATGGTGGTGGAATCAAACATTTGATATGGTTGAAAAGTACGTGGAGTATTTGGAAGCTAATAAAATAGGTGCTTTAAATGAAGGTAATACGGATGCTCCTTCTCTTTTTGACGATATCAAGACTATTAAGTGGGTTTGGTTTAGTGGTCGGTATGGTCACAAATCTTGCATTTCTTTTTCATAATATAATGGTGTCTTGACCTATTTACTTATTTGCAAAGCATATGATTTTTTGTTTTGTTTTGTAAGGGATTGAATATCCCTTGTACTCCGTTATAATTTCATTTGCTTATAAAAAAAATCTACTTTAGTTAGGTATGACTTAAAATCATAGATACTATTAATTTAGTTTGGCAGTTTAACTTGTGCATTATTATAATTTTAAATAAATTTCCGTTTACTATACGCGGCTAAGGGATGAAAACTTAATAATAAATGATTGAATTATATGTATTAGAAAGTATTTTACGTTACCCTTTAGCAAGTGTACAAAAGGAATAAACACAACATATTTAAAATCGATTTTTCACAACTTCTTAAGTGCATAAATATATAATATTTATGTCAAAAAAAATATATATGATATTTTAAACAAAGCATCCACTTCATATCATATATTATAAATTGTTCAAATCTATTTTAATTGTTACTTGCATAGAGATACAAAAATGGTTAAAACTCTGAAGTTTCTATGCGGTATGGTTTTATTGTTTTTGATATTTGCTTTTGCAATCAGCCAACGAAGTAAGTTATTTTTTTCATCTATTTCAAATTTCTTTCTTTGGTTTATAGTTTAAAATATCACTGTTTTTTTTTTCTTATTTCATTGCAGCTGAAATTGATTGTGAAACTGCTGAGGATTGTCCAAAGGATCCTGCTCAAAAATTTGTTTGTTTTAATAACAAATGTTGGAAACTTTAATGCCACGTATTAATGAATAATACAAAAACCCAATACCTCATGAGAAGAATATATAAGTTCTTACTCTAAATAAAAAGTTAATGCAATACTTTAATCTAAAATATCCCAAAGTTTCTAATTTAGTTACTATGTTGCATCCAATAAATATATATATTTTACTTTTTATATTTTTTAATTTCAAAAGCTTTTTGACTATGACTTTTATACTCTACTGATAGTTAAATAAAATAACTAATTAAATATTTTTATAATTAGAAGGAATTCTTCTCTTTTAATTTTGGATGTATCGCTGTTCAGGGTAATGTTATATGTAGTGAAAATGAGGGTCGCGAATATCATGAATGTATTGTCCAGTCTCTTGATCCTCAATTGATCATGTTTAAGCGAAAGTTATAAAATCAAACACAGTACAACAATAGTTGTCCTGTCAAATCCTTTACCTTTTAGCATATCAAACACATCAATATTACTTGAAGTATTCAATTCTCAATGTTGGAATATTTTATTATTTTCCAATGTCATTATGTGGACAACACCTCCTTCAACAATTTGTTATAATTAAAATATCAAATTAGGATTTTTCCTCAACATCCATGATTTGTTGTCTAGAGATTTGAGAAACATATTCATTTTAGGTTTCCACACACATCATAGTTAGTTCCATCCAACAGAGGTGGTCTAGTGATAAAACCTCATTCCTTGTGATTACTTCCAAAATTTATCTTCACTTGAGCTCACCTTAGATAGGGTGCCTGCTCTGATACCAATTGAAATCCTGGTGAACCAGTATCAGATATTAAACGTGATGTTCCAACACGTAGGATGTTTGATAGGATGTTTCAACACCTTACTGACGTGTAAAACAAGTTATGAAAAATAAAGAACAAAACAGTAAATAACACAAGTTATTTGTTAACCCACTTATGTGCAACATCCACTAGTGTAATGTTATCCTTAAACTATCAGGAAACTCCTCGTTTATAACTTAGGTCTTCACCAATACCCGTGCTATACTTCTACCTAGGTACCTCTAGATATGAGAATCCCATCTCACCTCCTACCACACAATATAGATAGTGTTGTTTCTAAAGATGTACAACTAAAATGATGGAGACACACTCCTAACAATTAACAACCAACTCGTACTTCACAATTTAGAGTGGTGTATAAAAAACCCTTGCTTAAAAGCTTCAGAGTACAAAGATACAACTCAATAAAATGCTTTTATTATATGTGTATCAAGATGACACAAGCAAAGACTCACAATTAACAAGATTTAAACCTTAAAAACTATATTCTTCAAGAAGGCATAAGTAATTCTTTAGGTTTAGCTTCACAACATATATATATATATATATATATATATATATATATATATATATATATATATCCTCGAGTCAGCACAGGTAATCAATTTTCTTGGGCTTCACGACAATAGTTGTAATATTTATGACCTAACAAACACAAATAGAACCATATGATATATTTCCATAAATAGATAATCATATCTCACAAAGGAATTAGGGTTACAATAATCCTTATGGTTCTGATGGACAGAGAAGCAAGATAAAACCAAAACAAATCTTCAAAAAGATATGACGCGTAAATAAGCGAACTCTGAGAGTTACATGCACATGTTGGAATATCTTGGTCCAACACCACACATGTTGGAACTGTGAAGATTGACTTGAAAATCAGGGACAAAAATTATGTTTGTTTTTAAACTAGATATGTTTGAAAACAATGGAAGATTTTGTTTGGTTTTAAGGCAAATTTGTTCCTATTTTTAAGTATATATTTCTCTATAAATAGAGATTGTTTCTTCATAGAAAAACAAGAGAGCAAAAATGTAGCTCCAAAGAAAAACACAAGAGAAGAAGGGAAAAACAAATACTTGTATATTCTTCATCTTGGAAACACTATATTAAGTTTCTAGGTTACGGGAAAAAACTTGAGATTAGGGTAGGATTAGGTTGACGGCTAAATCTTGTGACCCTTATTGGGAGTTTCATTGTAACGGTGATACTTTGGAAATAGTGGAACGGAGGGGCTGCTCTCTCCCCCAGATTAGGTCGGAATTTGACTGAACTGGGTAAACAAACTATTGTGTCTTTTACTGCTTTCTCTATAATCTCTCTTGCTTCGTATTGTTGGATTAATATTCATAGTCTCTATATTCTTTGTTACGTGGTTGCTTTATCACTTTGCTCCACACATCAAAATCTTATTGGTGTGACTTTATTCAAAAGGAATTCACAACAATTGGCGCCCACCGTGGGGCAAGGATCAAATCATGAATTACGTACCATGTCGAAGTTTGATATTGAGAAGTTTAAATATGAAGGCGGTCTTAGTCAAAGACAATTGTGTTGAAGCCTAGAAGAGAGAAGTAGCAACGAAGACGGTCGGCTTGGAGAGGTGGTGGTAATAATACTCTGGTTCGGACTAGAAAGACGGTGGTAATAATACTCGACATCAGCCTGGAAAGGAGGTGCTAATAATACTCGTGTTACTTTGAAACAACAACTTTATTATGAGGATGTGAATGTGCTAGTGGGTTAAGTTGGGAATCAGAGGAGAGTCAAGTCATGGACTTTGGAGGCTCTTATCACATGTGTTCAAAGAAGGAATACTTTGAGACTCAAAAGCTAGTTGAAGGTGGATTCGTTCACCTTGGAGACAGAAGGCTTGAAGGGTTCAAGGTATGAGTTCGGTTTAACAACCGTGTGTTTCTTTTGCACGATGTGTGGTATGTTCCTGAACTTTGATGCAAAGATAGTTGGTTCTACTATTAGTCATGCATATGTTACTAGTGGTGATTCTCATGATGTGGTTGAGTTGTTGACTTCTGGTGGTCTTGTTAGTGACATGGGTTTAGTTGGACTAGTGAACAAGGTTTACTAGGTGTTGGAACTAAACTGGAATTGTTGGAGATTAACAATGGCTTGAAGTATGTTTCAGAGGAAGTGGAGAGGTCTTGCCAAATACAAGGTGGAGTACATGATGGAATTACTTTGGTGGAATCTCAACTTGAGGTGGAGTCTTTCACTAGTGAGTAAGAAACAACATTAGCTCTTGGAAATATGGAGGAGAGTGGAAGTGTTGAACCAAAGGGGTGTGGCCATGGGGACCTTGGTGGTAACATTTCAATTGTGGCTGAAGAAGTGCAAGACCTTGAGAGGAACTTCAGGGAGGCAATTGAAAGCAACTTCGATCAAACTAGAGAACTTGTTATACTGCGGGAGGTAGTTGGAAGCAAGGGGAGTTTGATGTTGCAGCTTGAGGTGGATCAACCTAAAAATCCAAGGTTGGTTTGGTGCAAAGCAATACTTCGGATGACGAAATGTATTCCTAGGGATCTAAGGGTGGTTGGGCTTGTTAAGCTATCTAAAATTCCGGTGATAGTTGGGAGCAAGCAAATATTCAGGAGGACGAACTTAGCCACCACTGTCGTACGAGACACAGCCTCAGCCACCACCACTGTCGTACGAGAAGCCGCCGCACCAACCGCACCAGCGTCATCCACCGCCGCACCGCGCAATAAGCGATGATCCTTCACACGTGAGCAGAGATTTTCATGACCTTCTAAACAATGATCCTATTCGTGTTGATGATGATTCATGGGCTAATGCTGGTGAGGAATTTTACATCCAAAGTTATGACCCCATCCGGCGGAAGCGAGAGACGGCACAAGAGTGAGAAGAGGAGGAGGAAGAGAAGCAGCCATTCTTACAACATTTGACCACAAGATTATGACAGTCATTAAATGTTTCTTTTCGTTTCATATTTAGTAGGTTTGTAATATTATGACAATATTTTTATTTGTTTTGGATTTTTATATTATGACAATATTATTATTTATCGCAATATTATGCAATGTTTTATTAATTTTTGAATGTTTATTTATTATAACTTTATATTATTAATAAATATATTAAATATAATTATTTTAAATTTTAATAAATTGTATATTATTTACATTTAATAATTATAATTACAAAATATATTAATTAATAATTATTTGTATTATAAAAATAATTTTAAATCAGATTTAAATATATAAAATAATTTTTTTTAAATAAGGTTTAAATTTGGGACGGCCAAAACCGTTCCGGATAGCCTGGACCATCCCTAATGTGGATTGAAATTCCAGACGGCCTGGACCGTTGATGACACGAAATCATATCGTATTTTTAGCTTAATTTAGGTGAATTTTAGTTGCATTTGCATATGTATTTATTTCATTTATGTCTTTTTATGTTAGTATTTGATATGTTTTTACTTTTGTCGAATAAAATAGGTCGGAGAAGGAAATTGAGCAAAAAGTATAAAAAACGGAGCAAAAAGGGGGTGCAAAGCCCAAATTCGCGCAGCCCACAAAGGAGCCTAGCAAAAATGGGCATTTGCCCAAAATTGCATAGTGGCGAGCGCCACAGGAGGGTGGCGAGCGCCACCCAGCGCAAGCCCAAAGTGGCGAGCGCCACAGAATGGGTGGCGAGCGCCATAGAATCAAGGCCCAGTACAACTGAATTTCGCGTGACGTGGGGAAGAAGCACACCGTCTGATCCGTTTCAGTTCCTAATCGCATGGCTACTGGATGATATCAAATGAAGCCTATCCTTTCCTTAAATCATGGATCGTAGAAGCCAAATCTCTCCTATAAATAGAAGACTCAAATTTCATTCTCCGCACGCATTATTTTTCTTTACTTTTCAGTACTGTTTTATTTTCTGGTTACAGTAACTATAACGGTATTTCCACACCGGGAATCCGTTTTCAGTTCTGTTTTCACTTTCCTGTCAAGAATATTATTCCAGTTATTTCAGTCAAGTTAATTCAGCATTTATTCCAGGTTTTTTATTTAATGTTTTTATTCATTTATTTAATTATGCTTTATTTAATTTTCTGTTTTTGTTTATTTAATTTCTTTACTATGTCTAGCTAAATCCCTAGATATCGGTATGTAAATTAATTCTCCGAAGGGAATTTAATAATGATTTAGCGCGTACTTATTAAACTATTTTTTTTCTGATTCAAATTCCTAATTTAATTCAAAGCTTTTGAACGAGAGTAAAAGAAAGCAACTAAGGTTAAAATCAATAGAGCGAGAGTTTGAGGTTTTAACTAGATAGTAGGAATTTGATATTAATCTTTGAACGAGCGAGAGCCACGTTAGGATTAATTAGAACTAATTGATTTTCAAAATATACTTTCGAAGTTAAGGTGGTAGAAAAGTGACAGTAAAACTCCTAGCTTAGAAAGTATGGTTTTTATCAACAAAACGAGAGTGTGAGGTTTAGACCTTTAAATTGAGAAAGTTCTTCTGAAAAATAAACCCTTTTTCGCGCGCTATTAATCTATTAAATTCCCGAAGGTCAATTAAGTTACATACCGATATCCCGCTTTAATTAATTTTAATTCCTTAATTTAATTTCTTCTAAAATTCTAAACAAATCTAAAATACTAGTAGCCTTAGATTTACATCGTGACGACAGAAATACGGTAGCTCGACTATTGATCTCTGTGGTTCGATATCTTTTAAAACTACACGACGAGACTGTGCACTTGCGGTCAATCAAATCTATTGATACACAAATCGTCGATCAAGTTTTTGGCGCCGTTGCGGGGGACCAATTTAGTCGATATCGTAACTCCGTCGTTACACCGTAGAGACTAAGGCGTTTTTAAATTTAAAAAATCGAAAAAAAAATAATAACAAACAATTTTAGGATAAGTCCTTTGAGCTTAAATGTATAACTCAAACTCCTTTTATAATGACTATCCTCAAAATTTCAACTACCCTAACCATAACTTCCCATATAACTACCATCCTCAACCGTCCCCATACTCTGAGGGACAATACCTTAATTCTCAGTACAATTACTATCCTCCCTATCTAAATCCAAAAGAATCCGTCAGTCCTAGCCTATTAGTGGTATATAATGAATTTATGGAAAATTCCGCTAAGGCTAGTCGAGAGCAACGATTTAGAGAGATGATGAGGGAACAAGACCTCATAAATGAACGGATTAGACAAATCAATCTCGAAACCCAAAGGATGCTCGACGCCATGGTTGCCTCAACAGCGACTCCCCAAGAGTCAATGGAGACACTAATCTCCCAGTTCACCCAGTCAACCATAGAACCCTCTTACGAGAGACAAGTAGACGTCGTAACAAACGTTAATGAAAGCGAGATTGAGAGGGCTAGTGAGGACGATAATGATGTTGAGAGTTTCAGCGAGGAAAGAGTGGAGATCGAAGAAGCATCACTGATAATCCTCCCTAGTGAGGTAGTCGAAGAGGTAGAGAAGGGAACTCTGCAAGTTTTCATGACCTTCTAAACAGTGATCCTATTCGTGTTGATGATGATTCATGGGCTAATGCTGGTGAGGAATTTTACATCCAAAGTTATGACCCCCATCCGGCGGAAGCGAGAGACGGCACAAGAGTGAGAAGAGGAGGAGGAAGAGAAGCAGCCATTCTTTCAACATTTGACCACAAGATTATGACAGTCATTAAATGTTTCTTTTCGTTTCATATTTAGTAGGTTTGTAATATTATGACAATATTTTTATTTGTTTTGGATTTTTATATTATGACAATATTATTATTTATCGCAATATTATGCAATGTTTTATTAATTATTGAATGTTTATTTATTATAACTTTATATTATTAAAAAATATATTAAATATAATTATTTTAAATTTTAATAAATTGTATATTATTTACATTTAATAATTATAATTACAAAATATATTAATTAATAATTATTTGTATTATAAAAATAATTTTAAATCAGATTTAAATATATAAAATAATTTTTTTTAAATAAGGTTTAAATTTGGGATGGCCAAAACCGTTCCGGATAGCCTGGACCATCCCTAATGTGGATTGAAATTCCAGACGGCCTGGACCGTTGATGACACGAAATCATATCGTATTTTTAGCTTAATTTAGGTGAATTTTAGTTGCATTTGCATATGTATTTATTTCATTTATGTCTTTTTATGTTAGTATTTGATATGTTTTTACTTTTGTCGAATAAAATAGGTCGGAGAAGGAAATTGAGCAAAAAGTATAAAAAACGGAGCAAAAAGGGGGTGCAAAGCCCAAATTCGCGCAGCCCACAAAGGAGCCTAGCAAAAATGGGCATTTGCCCAAAATTGCATAGTGGCGAGCGCCACAGGAGGGTGGCGAGCGCCACCCAGCGCAAGCCCAAAGTGGCGAGCGCCACAGAATGGGTGGCGAGCGCCACAGAATCAAGGCCCAGTACAACTGAATTTCGCGTGACGTGGGGAAGAAGCACACCGTCTGATCCGTTTCAGTTCCTAATCGCATGGCTACTGGATGATATCAAATGAAGCCTATCCTTTCCTTAAATCATGGATCGTAGAAGCCAAATCTCTCCTATAAATAGAAGACTCAAATTTCATTCTCCGCACGCATTATTTTTCTTTACTTTTCAGTACTGTTTTATTTTCTTGTTACAGTAACTGTAACGGTATTTCCACACCGGGAATCCGTTTTCAGTTCTGTTTTCACTTTCCTGTCAAGAATATTATTCCAGTTATTTCAGTCAAGTTAATTCAGCATTTATTCCAGGTTTTTTATTTAATGTTTTTATTCATTTATTTAATTATGCTTTATTTAATTTTCTGTTTTTGTTTATTTAATTTCTTTACTATGTCTAGCTAAATCCCTAGATATCGGTATGTAAATTAATTCTCCGAAGGGAATTTAATAATGATTTAGCGCGTACTTATTAAACTATTTTTTTTCTGATTCAAATTCCTAATTTAATTCAAAGCTTTTGAACGAGAGTAAAAGAAAGCAACTAAGGTTAAAATCAATAGAGCGAGAGTTTGAGGTTTTAACTAGATAGTAGGAATTTGATATTAATCTTTGAACGAGCGAGAGCCACGTTAGGATTAATTAGAACTAATTGATTTTCAAAATATACTTTCGAAGCTAAGGTGGTAGAAAAGTGACAGTAAAACTCCTAGCTTAGAAAGTATGGTTTTTATCAACAAAACGAGAGTGTGAGGTTTAGACCTTTAAATTGAGAAAGTTCTTCTGAAAAATAAACCCTTTTTCGCGCGCTATTAATCTATTAAATTCTCGAAGGTCAATTAAGTTACATACCGATATCCCGCTTTAATTAATTTTAATTCCTTAATTTAATTTCTTCTAAAATTCTAAACAAATCTAAAATACTAGTAGCCTTAGGTTTACATCGTGACGACAGAAATACGGTAGCTCGACTATTGGTCTCTGTGGTTCGATATCTTTTAAAACTACACGACGAGACTGTGCACTTGCGATCAATCAAATCTATTGATACACAAATCGTCGATCAACCGTCTGAAATGTAGGCAACTATGTCAGAGATTCTGGACGGTTTACGCCGTCCTAAATTTGGTCAGATTTCTTGTTCTCGTTTCTGGACGGCTTAGACCGTCCAGAACATTCGTGACCCCCAATTACGTATTCCACTTGGTCGTCTTGTGGCCGTCCGGAAAAGTGCTTTTCTGGACGGTTTTTGGCTGTTTGGGACAATTTTTGGCCGTCCAGAATTGCAGAAAGTCTTGTAGTGGAAGCTCTGAGTTTATTGTTTGCTAGATCGGAAATTTGAATTGAAGTGGAAGATGGATATCGGTTTTGACTTGGTTGATTTGAGTTTTGATGATGATGAATGAACAAGAATGGATTTATGAAATTTGTTTGATGGATTGATTGAAGAAGGTAGGGATGTGTGTTTTTATCAAATCTGAGATAATTTATTTTTTTAAAATAAATAATTAGTGGCGGTTTAAGCCGCCACTACATGATACTGGCGGCTTAAGCCGCCACAACATAAATGACTTAACGTTTTTTGATTTCTTTTAACAGTTAGGACCAATTTAATTAACGGAAGGAAAGTTAAAAGACCAATTCGAAACGAAAAATAGTTAGAGGATGTTGAAGTACAAAAGTATAGTTTTTATCGTATCCACAGGGACTAGTGCGATATCGATGCCGTTCAACAATTGATATAATTTCAAGTATAGAGTTTTAAAGTTGATTTGTTTACAAAAACTTGCAAACCCCACTACAAGAAAACTGGAAAATAGCAGCAGTTCTTTTAGATGATACCGGCAGTTTTAAAGCGCCGCAGGACAATTTTTCGGCGGTTTACGTAGTGCTGCTATATCATGTGGCAGATGTTAGTATTGCGGCGGTTTACGATTTTTTTGAACCGTCGTAATAGCAAAACAAACCAATTTAAATATAGCGGCGGTTTGCAACTGCCACTATACGCGTGTTATGAATTAAATTTGTTTTGAGTTTAACCGCCGCTATTTATTTTAATTTTTTTTAGTAAAAAAGTGGCCCTGTTTTGTGTAATTAATTTATTTTCTTATTTTTCTTTACTTAATGTAGTTCAAATGGCAAACTACAACATTAATTCATGAAAAAATTCAATACATTAATAATTTTCTATTGATTCGACGTATACATAGTAAGATCATACAACCAAAATTCTTTCTCAAACACTAGACAAAAAATTGGCACATATCTAAGCATAAACTCTTTCACAAAGATTTCATTCACTAAATTAGAAATAAAGATTATTTTTTCCTAATTCTTCTTCCTGCAATTACACCACAAATAATATTAAGGCTAGCTAGAATATACTAATATAGAGGTTAATATAATGACATGTAATTTGTCACTAGACACAAAATAAGGCAGTTAGAACATGTGGCACAGAGAGTTTAATAAAATTAACTAGAACTTGAGCAACTCTTACATTTTTTTCTTAAGGCCTTATCATTGACATATGACTACAATTAATGTACAATGCAGTTTCTAATCATTTTATTAAGTCTATTCTCATGTTTAGTTTTGCATCATCTAAATCTAATCTAAATTATATACATTTAGATATATCCATATCTATATATTTGAACTAGTCATTGCATCACAATAGAAGCTGGTCATATCCATGAATACACATTCTTGGAAATTACAAACAAGATGATGGTTGCAGCACATATCTAGATCTCTACTTGCAATAACACAATCATAAACCTATTACATTTTAACAATCAGAAGTGATTACTCAGTGCTTCTTCTTTGTTCAGCAACAGCAACAAGTCCAAAAGCTATATATCAAGTCAAACAAACACAATGATGAGTAACAATTTTGAAGCCATGAATTTGAATCGATGATGAAGAGAGAATATAGCTGAATCTATGTTCTCTTGCATGGAATTGTCAAAAACAAAGACGAGTAACAATTATAAAAGCACTACTAAACCATGGACTAAAATGTTAATTTACTTTTGTATATCATATATGGAAATTTAATAAAGTTAAAATAAGCTTTGGAAGATAAAAAAAAAACATGATTTTCTAGATTATGTTAAGACTTATCATACCAACAGATTATGAAAAGAAAATTTACACAGACTCTTGAGAAGCGGTGTTCTAATTAGAAACCAACAAAACTATGAGGTTTAGGTGACGGAGACACGATACGCAATACCGATAAACCGGTGCACCGGATATTTAACAACACTTAGTGATATTTAATAACACTTAGTTTTATAGAATAAATCAGTAGCCCAACCAAAATAGAATTATCAGTTATATGTTACCATCGTTCCTGTTGTGGTTTAATGTACCAGAATGAGATGCATAAAAAATTTACTAATATGAGAATGATAAAAAATTTAAAACGCATTACTTTTCTCAAAATATTAATATTAGTGTAGTGTCTCTTAAAAACAATTATTTTATATGCAAAACACTGTTAAATATTTGCACCGTACTCATTCAAAGTTTTAAGTAATTAGAGAAAATTGGATGTAACGGAAATTTTTTTAGTAATAGTAATTTTATTTTATTTTTAACATCATAAGTTATAGTAATCTTGTAAGTTATAGAAATCTTGTACATAAAAAATCCTTACCATAAAAAAATCTTGTACATAAAAAAAATTAATAGTGAAAAAAATAAAAATAAATTGAAAAGTTAGAGTAAAAAGTAATGGAAAGTGAAAATAATAAAAAATAAAAAAAGTAAAAGAGAGAAGAGAAGTAGAAAGAGAAAATATAATAAAAAATTTAAAAAGTAAGAAATAGAGTGATTAAAATAATAAAGAATAAAAACTAAAATTTCAAAATAACAAAATTGTCCTCAAAAGAAATTAATTTTTAAAGAAAGGATATGAAAGTAATTTTATATATAGGTAATCAATTTTCTTATAGTAGTAGTAGATAAAATTATTAATATATGTAAGATTCTTTTTTTGACTTTGGATAATATTTGTTTTTTCAAAACGTAAAACATTTAATTTTGTATTCTTTGGTTTTCACCCTCTGATTGTTAGAGGAAAAAGTTTTAGTAATCTAGATTTTGGAGTAAATATTGACACCGAGTGGTTTCAGTTTCATTTCAAATACAATTGCACAAGATCAAATTGTTATCTTTTTTCGTCAAAAAAAAAAAATCAAATTGTTATCTTTTCTACTAAATTGAGCGTCAATCACCACAAAATCAACTAACGTTTATTCATTCAATTTTTCATGGGAAGCAACTCTAGGATTTGTTTCATCAAAGAATTGAATTTGAGTTTTTCTTAAATACGTCTTTTGGTGAAGCTGATTAATTACTAAGCCCAATATATTTCCTAAATTACACATCATATTTTTTTTTGACGCAATTACACATCATGTTTGGTTATAGATATACTTGAGTTAATTTTACTAATTTAATTTATTTTTTATTTTATAAAAATTTTGCAGTTCATAATTCACTAATTCAACTCTAAAAAAAAAAATTCACTAATTCAGAGACTATATAAACACAACGTTAAATATGTTTTTGGTCCCTATAAAATATGGACATTCTAAGTTTGGTCCTTATCTAATTTTTATTATATTTTTAGTCCCTATAATTTGTTTCTTGCATATAGTCTTAGTCCTTATTAAAACTTAAACTAGCTTAATTATAATTAAAATCTTAAACTTTTGAATGATTATATTATGGTCATGTTTAAAATATCATATAAAGTTTATTTATTAAAATTTAATTTATTTTTAACATAATATGAATTAAATATAAAATTTTCAAATAGCAAAATTTCGAGATAAAAGTAACGAAGTCGAAAATCATGACCTAGAAATCAAATTTTGAGCTCGTTTTTTCTGAATAAACTTTTTAAATATACTGGGAAAAAATATCATTCAAAAATACATATTAATTTATCCGTAAGAACCAAAATTGAGTGTATGATAAATTTTCAGGGACTAAAATTTTAATAAATACTAAATAAAGACTAAACTTAGAAGATCATGACTATTTTGTAGAGACAATTGTGCTATTATAGTCAAGAATGCATTCGAGATAGTTAAAACTAGTGAGGAAATTTTATATCACTTCGAGAGAGAGAGAGAGAGAGAGAGAGAGATAGAAATAGTTGTGTGAGTCACAAAGTTTGTGATGCTGCCAATTTTCTCTACCTCATAAATGATTGGAGTATTATCAACCGGAAAATAGAAGAAGAAAAAGAAAAAGAAATAGAGTTGCTAGTCCTGTTTCTAATTTGCTTGTTGGAGAAACTTCAATTGGGAAGAAATTTAATTAATCTGTTGAGACCATTTTGTTACTAGTAATTTAATTAATTTTGAGACCATTTAGCCATTTTCTCAAAATAGGGAAGAAATTGAACATTTAGTTACATTTAATTCATGATTATTTTTTTTTTGGTAAGCAACATTTAATTCATGATGATGATACAAAGTATACAACTAGTAATATAAAGAAACAAATCCAAATCCAACCAACTTACACACACACACTGAAGACTAATGACTAAAATCATTAAATTAAACGGCACAAATTATAGTGCATAAATATCTCATATTGCTTAGTGCACCCTCCCAAATTTCTAATACACCCCCAACTATATTGCTTAGTGCACCCCAAATTTCTAACACAACCCCGAAATTGGGGGTGCGCTAGAATTTTGGGGAATGCATGAAGCAATTTGGTTGGGGGTGCACTAGAAATTTGGGAGGTGCATTAAGCAATTTTTATTGTTTATGCACGGTGCATAAGGAAAAAGCTTATGCACCATAACCACTCCCTAAATTAAACTACATGAACATGTACTAACTCTTTCCCTCGACAATCTGTTGAAGGTTCATGCAGAAATCATCAATATAATAAGATGACTCAAGATCTTTATTAATTAACATCTCTCTAATCTTACTATGATTAGTCTTAATTTTCTTACTAATTTCATTCTCATCATCCATCACAATACTCACAGCTTTATAAACATTAACCTTAGTATAAAAACCATCTTCACCTTTCTCAACTTCCACACCAACTTTCAAATTACTTCCCATCATTCTAGCATTCAATATTTGATCACCAACATTTGGTAACAAAACCAATTGACACTTATTCACCAATGCTTCTGATAAAGAACCTGAACCACAATGTGTAATGAAACACCCTACAGAAGTGTGTTCTAAAATCAATTGTTGTTGAACCCAACCACCATAAACAACACCTCTTCCTTCAACTCTTTTTGAAAACCCTTCTGGTAATGCTTCTTCAATTGTTGTAAAACCAGAAGGAGGTTTCAATGCTGCAAAAAATGGCATACCAGTTAACTCAAGACCAAGCATTAATTCTTGAAACTGATTTTGATTTAAAACACATTCACTTCCAAAACAACAATAAACAACTGAATCTGTTTTGAATCCTCCAAGCCAATTAGCCCATTTTTCATCCAAAACAGAATTTGAGTTTTCAAGTATAACCGGTCCTGATGTAAGAATCGGTTTATTAAACTGTTTATGTATGTAATCAAGATATGGTCCTTCAATTTCTCTGCATGTTCTATATCCTAATGCATCAGCTTCATTCATAGCAAGGACTTGCCGATCGAGGAAAAGAACATTACTACCAAAAGTTTTTGTTCTAAAAGCAGCAAAGGCTTTAGCTTCATGATTATGAAGCTTGATAAATGAACAAGGGTTATCAGAAGAAGGTTCTATGAGATCAAATTCGGTTAAATTTGAACCTACTGAATATCTAGCTTGTGCTATAACGTAACCAGCCGCGACCGAACTAAATGTGCAATAATGAATGGCTTTAATGCCTAAAGGTTTGGTTAAAGATGGAATCCAATATGTGAAATCATAGAAAACAATGTGAGGTTTGAGATTTGTGAGATGAGTTTGAATGTCTGGTTGAGTTAGATCCATTGCTGTCATGAGGTGTCCGAATAAAGGGTTAGGAACATCAGCTGTTGTTTCTGCATTGGGAGGGAGACCTTCAACATGAGGTACTGTGATGGTGATGAAAGTGATTGATTGAGGGTGGAGATTGTATGGTTCTAATTTGGATTGTACTTTTTTTGGTGTTAACAAAGTGATTTTGTGACCTTTTTTGGCTAACTTGTTTGCTAGGTGTAGGAATGCGTTTAGGTGACCCATGGCAAACCATGGATACATTACTATGTTTAAAGAGAATGATGAATCCATGGAATTATGAATGAAAAAAACAAGAGAAAAGAGTTTATTTATTTTCTTTCTTAATTATAGAGAAGATGCAAGAGCTAGTGTGAGTGAAGAAAAAGAAGTTGATCTTGTGTGTGTGTGTATATATATATATATATATATATATATATATATATATATATATATATATATATTCTATTCATCCCTCCGCTCCTTAATAATAACTGTTGTTTGAGGTACGTGTACACTATTCATATATAACTTACTTTAACCATGTACTTTTATAAATTTATAATAACAAATATTAACATACAAGATGTTGTTCAATGATCTCGATGAGTATTTTTCAAATATAATTTTTTTTATAATTTTTTATATACATAATTAGAGATATTAATCATCAAAGATATGCATTGACATATGTGCAGCGGTTAATTTTTTTTATAATTTCTTCATATGTGCATTGACATATTTTTGATGATTAATATCTTTAATTATGTATCGTAAAAAAAATTTAAAAAAATATATTTGAAAAATATTTATCGAGACAAATTGAATATTAATACTATCTTATATGTTAATATTTGCTATTATATATTTATAGAAATATATGGTCAAAATAAGTTATATGAATAGTACACATGTATCCTAAACGACAGTTATTTATGAACAAATGGAGTATTTTGTATCATTTGAACAAAATATGTATGAGTTACATGAGTATTAAATGACACTGTAAGGACCACTTAATTAATAATAATATATGATATTCAAAATAATATCACCATTGGAGATACTCTTAGAGCGAGAAGTAAAGGAATACAACCTGTAACATCCTTAATTTTATATCATGCAAAACCTATCTAAATTTCATTATAAAATTTTAAATTTAAATTACTCAAAAAATATCATAAAATAAACACATAAATAATATTATACAAGAAAATAACTCTGAAAAATTAACATATTAGTTATATTTTAATACCCAACAACATTTAGATGAGATGATAAGAGATCTCTTCCAGCTTAACCATAGGTCATAGGGTTGAAATCAGTTCTGAGAAATGTAGCAGTGTTAAATTATTTTGATAGAGAGTTTTGTCATCCTTAATAGTTCTACCCGACTCGAGGAATTAGTATTTGCAATTGCGCACAAAGGATATCAGATTCAAACCAAACCATAATAGATCATGGATGGATTTTGTCAAAAAAATAAATAGATCATGGCTGGATCTGGAAGCTCGTTTGGGGCCTGGGAAATTATCTATATCTCTTATTTTTAAAAGTTGCACGATTTGCAACAACTTAACCCTACTTTTTTCCTCCCAAAAATCCACCTATTTGCAATTAGTTAGTAAACATAAATGTATGCAAGCACATGTAAAAAGAAATTGGCTCGCATTCATGTCAAATTCAAAATTAGGATTTATGAACAATATAATAAAGTTTAGGTATTAGCTAATATAAAAAAAAAAGTTTAGGTATTAGCTATTGTAATTAATTCATTTGCCTCTTTCCAATACTAATGCAAAGCCTTCATTTCTACGATGCAATTCTTCTTTCTCTCTAACAAAAACAAAAGCAAATGCAAACTAACAAACCCTCATTACATTTCTTATCTTTAAAAGTTGTAATATTTGCAACAATTCAACCCTACTTTTTTCCCTCCCAAAATCCCACCTAATTGCAATTAATTAGAAAACCTAAATGTATACAAGCAGTGACAAAAAAAAATTGGTGTGCATTCATTTCAAATTCAAAATTAGGTTGTAGGAGCAATAATAAAGTTTAGGTATTAGCTTTACGTCAAAAAAAAAAAAAGTTTTAGGTATTAGCTAATATCTACAACAAAAAAGTTTAGGTAATTAGCTATTGTAATTAATTCCTTTGCTTCTTTCCAATACTAATACAAAGCCTTCATTTCTACGATGCAATTCTTATTTCTCTCTAACAAAAACAAAAGCAAATGCAAACTAACAAACCCTCATTACATTTCTTATCTTTAAAAGTTGTAATATTTGCAACAATTTAACCTTACTTTTTTCCCTCCCAAAATCCCACCTAATCGCAATTAGTTAGAAAACCTAAATGTATACAAGCAGTGACAAAAAAAAAATTGGTGTGCATTCATTTCAAATTCAAAATTAGGTTGTAGGAGCAATAATAAAGTTTAGGTATTAGCTTTACGTCAAACAAAAAATAAGTTTAGGTATTAGTTAATATCAACAACAAAAAAGTTTAGGTAATTAGCTATTGTAATTAATTCATTTGTCTCTTTCCAATACCAATGCAAAGTCTTTATTTCTATGATGCAACTCTTCTTTCTCCCTAACAAAAACAAAAGCAAATGCAAACTAACAAATCCTCATTACAATGCAACTCTCCCTCACCTCTTTTGAGAAACTATGCAGCTCTTACTTTCCCTTATATTTTCATTATTAATATTGTTATTATATCTACTATCATACGTTTTTTATTAATATTCTATTACTATTTTTTAATTATTATATATAATTTATATATAAAATAATTCTTCGATATTTATACTATTTTATAAAACTCGTGCAACGCCAAGTAAAAGTCTAGTTGTGTTAATGATAATAAATTATGGGTTTTCTTAACATGTGTCTTAAAGGCACATGATAAGGAACTCAAAATTATGTTGACTTATAAAAGGTTGAACGCACAATTTTTAAGACATAATTTCTATATTAAGATATTTAATTTTGAAAATTAGTGCAAATCTCGAGTCTTAATTAATTAGTTTGTTGAATGTGCTTCCAAGTTTATGTTTAGATTGATCAAATATAATTGAGCGGAATAAAATGGAATAGAACAGAGCGGAATGGAACAAATATTTCATTCCATTATTTGAAATATTTATTTTTACGTAGGACCAGATATTTTCTCTGTCGAACTATAATAAAAACACTTGATAATGTTTATCTTTATTTTTAAAATAAAGAAGAACACAATTGATTATTTTTACAAAATACAATTTCATCTTCTCCCTCTTAACTTAAGATCTACAACAGCCAACAAGAGAAACTCAACAAAATTTTTAAAACAATCTTCTTGGGTTCTTTACTATGAAAATTAATTTTTATTATATAATGTGGTTTGAGTGTTTGACTAGGGTGTATGATATAGACTTTAGTGAAAAAGTTGACTTTTTGTGTTTGTTCACGTTGAGAAACTTTGACTGCTATAGCATTTAACAATAGCCATGAAATTCATCTAATTGCCATTCCAAATGTAATTTGGAAAATTTAGCACTACAAAAATAAATTAAAGTTTGATTAAAGAATTTGCCTACCCCCAAGTCACCATTAATATAAAGGCCTCAAATTTCTCTAGCTGAAATTAATTGAAAGGTCACGTCGCATATCACATGTGTTTGGATTGACGTTTTCTCACTCAAACTCAAATTTGAGAGCCTCCCAACCGTGAAAACTAGGAGCTGGTATTTGTAGCTTCAACGTTAATATGGTTTTCCACCGCAATTTTTCTATTTTGAACGACTATCCAAACACATGCTAAGATTACTTCACATTCACCAGAGATATGCTATGCAGTTTATGTAACTACCTGAAACAAGCTATAAATGAGAACAGAATAACCAAACTCTATTAACAATAGTTATGGCCACTACCTACCTTTTTGTAACAGTACATAGCAACTTATATCTAACTGCATCCGAACGAGCTACAACTACAAAACCTGTCGAAAAATCTATACAATATTGCTGACAGTAACCTTTTGCAACCAACTTAGACTTGTACTTATCTACCTCTCCATTGCCATTGATTTTTGTTCTGGTGATCTATTTGACCATAATTCTTTTCCTAACTAGTTAATATGTCAACACAGTCATTCCTTTCCCAACTTTATATCGGAAAAACCAAAATCATGACAACGAAGTAAGAATGTACCTCTCTTAGTACTACAATATTTCAAAAAATTTAAAAGGATTCACAACTTTATGAAATGTAATTTAAAACATCATAATAAACAAACAAAATTTCAAATCATTTACATTTATTCTTCCACACATTGTGCAGGTTAACATCTGTTAGAAGATAATTTGAGAGTGAGAACTACAGCATCAACAAGGAAAGTAATGCGGCAAACAAAGAAATGTGGAAAGGCCAAAAGAAGAACTCTTATATTACCTTCTGAAAGAGGTTATAGAGTAATAAGAATAACCAGTCTTGAAAATCTTCACAAGTAATATATACAACATCCATTGTCAGAACCAGGGTTGTCAAATAGTGGCTATAGCAGTGCTATAGCGTAGCCGAATTTGAACAAATTGTTATTGTTTCACGATAGGCTATTTACTAAAAAGTGTTGTTAAATAACGGCTATAACGACACCGTAGCACTGTAGTATAGCAGAATTTGAAGAAACTGATATTTTTTTTATCCACGATTGACAACACTGGTCAGAATTATATATAAATATATGCCCTTATAATTTCTGCTAGAGCATAAGTGCAGAAAAATACTCTTCAAATTCTTGATCAATTGTCGGTGGCCTTTCGCTTGATTCAGCTTCTGCATTTAAAACATTATTATCATGTGATCCTAAGAGTTACTAACCAAAATTGTTTATCAAAAACACATCTAACCTAGAAACTAATTTCACAAGTTCTAGCATTGAATATGATCCTCCCTTTATAACATTGTAGTGTAACGGCCACTTAATAATGCATACCTTGGTTTAGTATCAATTTTCCGGATGAAAGGACAAACTTGTTGGGACTCACGCCGTTAGAAAAAAGAAAATCTTCAAATTCCTTATCTACAGATTGATCACCATTGCTGTCTTTAACATATTCTGAATATATCAGAAGATCCTGCTCCGGGCTCTCCATAGCTTGTGTATCAGGATCATCATAGGATGGATTGTATTTGCTATCAATAAATGTTTCATCTTCACTATAGCTCAACCTATCAACTGTTGATAAATCAAAAGAGTAGTGGTTATCATCAACATTATAAGCATTTTGATTCCTGCACTTCAATTTGTATACTTTTCTCTTACAAAAGAGTTGCAGTGAAATCCGTGTAAAAGAACACGTACTAAAATAGAAAAACTATATGGATATGACACATGACCATTTGATTATTCTTTTAATAATATTAAGGGTACGTTTAGAGTTTAGACTGACTTGAGCTTATCGGATGGCATAATCACTTTTGTGAGACTGTTTAGGAGAGCTTATGAAAACATCTTATGTTATGCACATGAGTTGTTTTCTGCTTATTACCATCCGTTGTCCAGGATAGCTTATGAAAACAACTTATAGCTTATATTAAAACAATTGACTTGATGTAATATAAAAACAAGTGTTATGCCAATTAGCAAAGAAATGGAAAATTACCACAGAGGTATGTATTTGCACAATCTGTCTCAAGTTTGGCATCATCATTTACAGACATGGAAGTATCAGAGTCTTCAACAAAACTATTGCTGTCTTTGGCAGATTCTGGTTCGGATCTATCATCAAGGAATGTAGCATCCGTTCTGCTATTAACGGTGTGGTTGTTTGCACACTCTAAAATTGGACTTTCATCAATCATTGATTCATCTTCAGAAGAAAAACTCTCAACCCGGCATTTATGTGTTGGTCTAAGCAAATCCAACTGGAAACCTTGTAGTTTTCTTTTCTTGTTCCATTCGATAATGTTAATGTCACGCATTTCATCCACTTGGAATCTGGAAAGAATTTTAGAAAAATCTTAGTTGAAAAGAAGAATTTTTTTTTGAAAAATCATGACAATAATATAACAAATAATGGAATGAATCTCCATACACACAACAAAGAAAAAAGATCAATAGGTAAAGACGTGAAGAATGACTAATGATCATTTTACAATTGTCTCATGCGAAATTCAAACTCAGTCTCTTGTGAGATTACAAAGTCAAACTCTTACTACTTAGATGACACTTCATGGATAAGAATTTTATTCAACTAACTTTTAGCTCAGTTTAATCATGGAAGATCATTTCTTCACCGACAACTTTTCCTATGCTAAAACCAGTGAATCAAGTATGCACTATGTATTGACAAACAAAACATGATGTAAAACCTCATTAGCTTCTTCTATTACCTTTTTATCTCCAACTAGAGAAGTTCAATTTTTACCGAATCTGATGATTTTCGCGACAAGCACAAAAAATAGAGCATCGATTGAGTCGTGAGTGTTTGCTTTTGAATGCTTCTGAAAATGCTGATCGACGGAGGAGAGAAGTGGCGAAGGATGCAATATCGAGAAGCTTCTGAAAACGTCGTGGCAGTGACGTAGCAGCTCCACTTTCATCGGTATCGGTATTCATCTTTGGCTCTTTTACCATAGTTATCAATTAATAATTTCATGGAATTGCCATGAAAATTGCCGGTAATCCGCCGTTAATATTGAACTATTTATTTTTATTGGTAGAAAACTATTTATTTATTATTATTTATTTATTTTTGACAAAATATTATCATTTATTAAAAGTTACACTTTTAAAAATAATTATTTATTGAAATTAAAATAGGTATTATTTATTACTTAATGAAATTTTATACATTACATTTAATATTATTCCAGAAATCACAAAACCCATGATTCCTTTGCATCCTTCTCCCTCTCTCTCTCTCTTGATTTCTGCATCATTCTCTCTGTATCCTTCCCTCTGCTAATTGAGGATTCGAGAAACTCTATTCCCAGACAAGTTCTACAAAACTAAGTACTCCTTCCGTCTCACAATAAGTGTCCCTTTTGAGTTTTTCTTAAATTATTTGTCCCTTTATAATATCAAGACAACATTTATTATTCTTTTTCCAATAAATTAGCCTTATTTATGGCATTTCAATTCACCAAATTACTCCACTAACTATCATTAATAAGGACATTTTATTATTGAAATCAACAAAACTAATCATTTTCTTTAAAAGTGTGAAAATTCAAAGGGGGAGTATTGTGAGAAGGAGGGAGTAATGAATTTTGTTGTTTTGTTTGCTTCTTTTTTTTTGCACTGTTTTTCTTGTTTTCTACTGGTGTCATGTGTACCATTCTTTTTTTCTTGAAGCAATGTGTACCATTCTTAAAATACCTACATTTGACGGAAATTTCATGGAAAGCATCACATGTTTTCCACAATCATGGAAGAATATGTTTAAATACCATCAAATCATAGTATATATTCTAATGGTTTGATGATGAAGAGCAGCGGTGCTCTAGTTGTAAATCGTCCGCTATACATTAGTCATCCATTCAATAGAGTTTAGTTTTCCAAAACCAACTCAACACTCAAGTTGATAGTCTCGCCTTTCCTATCGCTGCTAGGCCTTTACAAGCGGGACTTCCTCAATTCTCATTCAAATTGCCTTCGAAGTACTGGTGTTTGATACCAACGTGTCAATGACCTCTTTTCAGAACCTCTATACTATTGTGAAAAGAGGACGATGACACATGAGTATCAAACACGAATATTTCGAAGGTAATTCGAATAGAAAGTGAGGAAATCCTTATAAAGCCTAGCTGCGGTAGAAAAAAGTGAAACTATCACCTAAAAAGTTAAGTTGGTTTTAGATATAAGAAAACTAAACTCAAAGTTGAAGTTGAAAGGATGATTAATGTATAGTGGACGGTCTTAAATTAGAGCAGTGCAACTCTTCATGATAAACCATTAGAATACTTTGATTTAATGATATTTAAACATATTCTTACATGATCATGAAAAGCATCAAGGTGATGATTTCCATGAATCTTCCTTCAAATGTAGGTATTTCAAAAAGCTACACATGACACAAATAGTGCAAACAAAACAAATAAAACTCATGACTTAGTTATGTAAAACCGAAGAGAGTTTCTTGAATCCTCATTTAATAGAGTGAAGGATGCAAAGGTTAGAGAGATTAGCATAGAAGGAGCAAAAGTGTCATTATCGGGTCTGGAGGAATGAAGGATGTAAGAACAAATTTCTAGGATTTGGTGATTCTGGGAAACGGATCTGCATCTCGGATTTTTTATTTTTGAAATGTGATTAAATACTACTAATGTACAAACTTTCAATAATTAATAATAATATAATGTCATAAATAATAGTAATAATACATGAATAAATAAATAAATAGTTCTGTACCAAAAAATAAAAATAAATAGTTCAACATTTTTTGCAGATCATCGGTAATTTTCACGACGCATCGCTCTCGTTTTTCATGGAAGATAGTCGAAAATTATTAATTGATAACTATGATAAAAGCAAAAAAGATGAATACCCATGGAGCAGCAGTGTCAGGCATCCTTAGAAGATTCTCTCCTACATCAATCTTCAGAAGCATCAAAACAGTGACACTCACCACTCGATCCATGCTCTGAATTCTTAGACAGTAATCTAATTAGTGTAACAAATGAAAAACTTAATCACTAATAATCATATAAAGCACACATGAAAGAGCATAACATCAAAATCAAACACTATCATAAAATCTTGTACTTCAAGGTGAAAAACATAATCATCTAGGATTGTTAAACCACCAAATTAGACAAGATAAACTGTATCATCAAAATCAATAAAAATAAGGTGAAACAATCAGTGATCAAACACATCAAAAACAAGAAAAAAGAAAAATCATGAAAACCCCAGATGAGAAAACCTGTTAACTTGTGAAGGAACATCTTTTCTTGCTTCAATCTCCATAAGCAAAATCAAGAACTTTGCTCTAAAGAATGTAAAAAAGACAAGTTTCTTAGGGTTGAGAGAAAAAGAGAGTGACCCTTTAGAAAGTGGAAAGGTAAAGTTTAAATCTTTAAGGATGCCATGCTGAGAATATCCGAGAATTTATCACCCACACTTTCTTTTGTCTTGTCTTTGTTTATTACCAATTGCATCCATGGCGCGTGAGTTGCACATTTTTGAGGTTTGAGCTTTGTGGTTTGGAGTTTGGACCAAGTTCACATGGCCAAGTATGGTTGAGGATAGGGTTGACCCACTTGTCTGTGAACATGACATGGTGACGTGTGAGTTGTTCATGTGTAATGTAGAGTTCTTTTATTAGCTGTGCTTATGGGGTTGATTTAATAAAGGGAAATTAAGAAATGTCTAAGAATACTTCTACGTTCTACCTTCTAAGAATTTTTTGACTGACCCGTATGATAGGAGATCGACATTTAGGCTAGCTGATGTTTTGATATATGGATGGATAGAAGAAAAACATGCATTTGTTGATTTGACTGAAGTTTCTCCACTTGTAGGATTAGGGGCTGCAAGTTTTACTGTTGGACAGGCGGCCCTCAAGGCCGCTTCAAGTAAAGTGACAAAACATAAAAAAGCGTATTCTGACTATGAAAATATTTTTATACCATTTGCTTTTGACACTTTTGGCTTTTTGGCACCAGATATTGTTAATCTTCTAAATAGAGTACAAAAAGTAATACATAACAATGTTGTTTCTCCTAAATCTGTAAATATGAGTTTTAAGCGAATTAGTTTTGCAATTCAAAAAGGAGTAACGGTGTAGCTTGTGCCCATTTATCTTCGACACATATGTAATTATCTTTTATACATATATATATATATATATAGTCTTTCAAAACAGTAAGCTTTAAAAAATGTGTGGATTTAATATATTACGGTATAGCCATGACAAAGGATTTGGATCATGCAGAGCTTGCTTGTTATTCTAATTCTCTTGTTTGGATTAATCTTATTAATGACTCAGTGAAAAGTATCACATTTACGATGTTTTATGCAAACATAAAACATATACATTAAATTAATGTGACGGTTTTTCACACTCTCAAAAAAGGAAACCATGTGCAGATTTTTTGGCAAAATTTGGATATTCTTCTAATGTTAATGTTCTTCTTCATGAGTTACTCCTTGTAGATCTTGTCAACCATCTCAGAAGCGATGTTGATGTCACTTTATTCCGTCGGGAGTAGTTAGCTATCATTTTTTGTTTTTTATTTTTGTTTTTGCCATTTATCTTTGTAACAAAAAAAATGATTAATACTAAAAAGAAAATACTTATCTTACTAATTAAAATTTAGAATTTTTATAGAGTGCCATAAGTGCACTCATTTTTTTATTTATAAAATCATAAGTGCACTCGTTAATAAAATCTTTAATTAAAATTAATATAACCGATATGTACTAAATATTTTATGTATGTGTTCATTGATTAATAATTACAATAATCCGAGTTTGATTTATGGAGAAACAATTTTTAATCAATTTTATTTATCATGTGGTCGAACTTTGGATTATCAAGATTCCATAATTTACTTACCCGTGCATCCAACTAGCTATTCAAGACTCGCATGGTGAAAGTGAGCTATGTGATTTTGGGTTGGTGCATGTTATCAACAAGGGTTTAGTTGGAGTACTAGCTAAACAACTAGGCGATGAAACAAAGCTATAAATTCAAGGGTAGTTAGAAACAAATGGATCTTGAGGAAGATGAAAATGATCACTCTAAGGGCCGAGAAGTTAGGGTATAATGGATTTGGAAGGTTGAAGAGGTAAAGGTGAAACATCCGTTAGAAAGTTGTTACCGTAAATTTTTAGTCCTAAACATAAAACTTTTTCACTTTACTTGTGATGGTTGACCTTTGATGGTAGTGACAAGTTAAAATATCTATCTTAGATCATTTTAATGATTGTTGGTCCTCTTCATCACTCAAAAACAAAAAGACTATCTTCTTGTTGAAATTTAAGTTAAGATTCATAGATTTTAAAGTTTGTATATGGGCTAACGATACACCCACACCACTCACCATTATCTTCTTCTTTTGCCAAAATTTCTTGTTGTTATTGCTCGTTTTGTCCTATTTCAAAATTTGTTGTTATAAATAAAATAAAACTTTTTTTTTGTCGAGACCAGGGTATTCACCGCCAAACATAGTGATTATTTCTCTCGCTAGATTAGAGGCACCTCAAAGAATGGGATAGATGGATGATCCAAAGATTTAAAGCTACTCTACTTAAAACGAATATCGAACTCTCGACCCTTGATTAAGAATGAACTTCAACCGTTCAACTACATCATCTAAATTAAATAAAATAAAACTTGCGATAACTGTTGTTTTATGCAAAAGGATAAATTTTCAAGATCAAAATAAATTTTGAAAAAAATAAACAATCACTAAAATATATTGAATTTGAATCTCCATAAAACTCTCCCACTCATAACTTTTCTAATGAGTGTGACCGAACAAGAACAAAAACAGTCACTACAATCAAATTGTCCAAAACTTTCCCACTCCTACGAAACATACTACTTATAATAAAATATAATAAAAACAAAGAATGTGGACAAAACTAAATCCAGAAAACAGAATCAAATCCAATTCTGGCTACTCCAAAAAATGGACACAGAAAAGTAACATAATGGTCAAAATCTTTTCAACATTTGGGAAGATCAGAAGGTGGAGGTGGCAGCTTCTGATTGTGCAGTTTTCCATCTTGAACAATCCATGCCATTTTTAAGCCCCAACTTGTATGTACTTCAAGATGGCAATGCATGAACCAAACACCTATTCATGTATCATCAACAAAATATTAATGTCTCAAACACTAACACTAAACAATCATACTCAAAATCACTGTCTTCCCTCCTATCGTTTTTTATAAAAAATAATTCACTTTTTAAATGTTATTGAATAACTGATATATCGGATATATATCTATAAATAGATATTTAGTTTGATGTCTAATACACATTTTGAGACATATAAACATATAGAAAACTAATGTCTGTTCAGTTGATAAGGATTCAACTCATATTTTACAGGAATCTGAGTTCGAATACTTCTGCTAAAGTGAAACTCTCACGATAGATATGTAAATACTTTTGTAAGCGCTCTCGGAGCCTTTAAGTTTTCTCAAGCGAGCCTCGAGGACCCACTAACTTTATTGTGTAAAAAAGAACATTAATCTTGACTAAAAAAATGGACTTTAATGTTTGCAATGTTACCCACCTGGATTATCTGCAAGGAATCTCAAAGCAACCCATCCACCAGATGGAACACCAGCAGTGTTCCGTTCAACAGGATCAACCAAATTGAACTTAGAAGGATCATTTTTAGGGTCAAAATTTCCATTTCCTTGACCAACAATAAAGAAATTAAATCCATGAAGATGCAATGGATGACTCTCAGCGCCAATAATACTTGTATCCTGCAAAACCAACTCAACTTTGGCATTGTATGGTAAAACCACAACCTTAGTTCCACTAGTTACCATAATGTTCTTTGGTGGTGTACCAGTGTAGTTGAACTTATTAGGTGGATTAGAAGGAAAATCTGTAGTGAAAACTCCTTTAGATTTGTTGAGAAAATGAGCTTGAAGTAAAGCAGTGTTTGGCATCACAAATGAAACATTGTTAATAGCTGCTGCTACTCTTGTGTTATTAGGTCCTTGACATGCTTGGTTTTTTGAACATTGACTAATTCCTAAACCAACAGTGAAGAAAAAGTGTCTGTCAACAGTTTTTGGAACCTTTGCTGGGAATTTTCTATTGGCTAAGCTATGAAATTTTTTGTTGAAGTTCATTGCAAAGATAGTGTCATTGAATTTAGGAAGTGTTGGTCTAAAAAGAGTTTGAGTTTTGTTTTTTGGTTTAGTGTTTGAAAGTGAGTGTTTCTTGTACTCCAAGAAACCTATGGCTGTTGTGTTGTCAAAAGATGCAGGACCTGTAGCATAAGGTCTTGAAGCTATGACAAATTTGGCATTTGGGGTTTTGGATTTGGTTTTGAGAAGGACATTCGTGGTTTGGCCCGGTGTGATGAGAACAATGTTAGTTCTGAATGGCTTTACATATACTGCATCAGCTTCGACAACATGGAGGGTGTGATTAGCAATGCTGAAGAACATTTCATCATTGAGTGCAGCATTGATTATTCTAAGTAGATATGTTTTTCCTGGCTGAACCTTGAGCTTGAAGGTATCTGCAGAAATAGAAAAATTTAACAGCTTAATCGAAGGAAACAAATTAGTAATCAGATGATCAAGAATGTACTATGTTTATGCTTTTCTTTCAAATGTTGTTTTTAATTTATCATGAAACAATAATACAGACACGGACACCTGATAGTGGCATGTTGGCACCAAAAATAATTTGAGAAAATGGAATATAGAATGTAACCAACATGTCATTGTCGTGTCAGACATTGATACATGTCGGAGATCAGACACGTCTTCAATTTAAAGTGCCGGCGCTACATACCTTTAGCTGAACAGTTGTGGAGAGGACCTGGAAGGCCATTGATGGTGTGAGCATCTGAGTTATTAGGTGCTAATCCTGTTTTTATTGCTTGATTTATAACTGCTTCTGTGTCTGCTTTCCACCACTCCCCTGCCATGTTATTAAAATACTAATTTAGCAAATAAAAAATGTACCACTTTCTAATGTGTAAATTTTATATTAAAATTTTGTGACATAGTTTAAATGGTCTCAACTTACCTAATAAAATGGGGATTTCTTTGTAGGGATGAGGAAATGGGTAAGGCACATGTTTTTTGGGAAGAATAACAATAGGACCATGAAGAGTAGATCTAAGCCATGAGATATGTGCATGCCACCACAATGTTCCTCTTTGTCCTATAATTGTGAAGTTGTACACAAAACTTTGGCCAGGTTGAATTGGACATTGTGTTATATATGCAGGTCCGTCTGCCCAACCACTTCTTAGTTGACGAATTCCATGCCTGAAAAAATTCATCAAATATTTTAAGTGAATACTGACAGTGTAAAAACGTTTTACATACATGATACATCTAATTAGATATTTGTTCAAATATTTAAGGAAATTATAGAGATTCGTGAGTCTAATTTGAGTAATACCAATGAATGGAAATATTGTGTTGAACGTGATTAACCACTTTAATTACGACTCTATCGCCTTCTCTTGCTATGATTCTAGGACCTGGAAATTGTCCATTGACAGTTACAATGCTCTTTGTTTGGCAAAGTCTTGTGACATTTTGCAATTTGATCTACACAAAAGAAAATGGTAAAATGATTACATTAATATCAATCAAATTGAAATTAATGCATCTATTTCTATCAAAAAATTAAATAAATCATGATAATGAAATGAAATACACATACATTAAACTTGTAATGCCTTGTTGTTCTAACATGTTTTGCATGTGCTAGCTCTGGCAATATCCACAAAGCACATAACACAATCAACATTGCTCTCATGAAGCTTGACATGTTGAGATAAGCAGAATCCATTTCTTCTTTTCTCTTTCAATCCTTTTTTTAAAGCTCTTTAACTAGAAAGTGAGGTTATTGTTTTTTGATTTGGATGGAGAAAACAACATAGTGATGTAGCTTATATAGTAAAGATTGAATTAGTGTAATTAGATAATTAGGTGATTGAAAAAAATGAATTAGTGTGATTAGATAATTAGGTGATTGAAAATGAGATATTAAAAATTTGGTATAACTTGAGCAATAATGTTCCAGGCTTTATTCATGCCACTTGCTTATGAGCAATAGAGTATTTTTCAAGCTAGATTTCATATTGTAACATCCTCTAACGATGTAACATCATTTTCCAAAATGGCCCTTTCTAAGACAAGTTAGTTATCTCACTAGATTTTTTTTAGCATAAATTGTATTTTGTTGGCGCCAATACAGAGTTTAAACTCTCGAGCCTTATGCAATTCAAATAGATGACAAACTCTTCCTAAAAATTTAAATCCAAGACATTAATTAATTAAACGAGATCCGAGTCATCTCATCTAAACACTCTTATTAACTCAACATAGTAGTCTTTTTAATCAAAATAAGTGATAATTAATGGTAACTTTAGACAATGACAAATCTAGGTAACTCTAGATATCTAATGAGATAATTGTGTTTTTGGGTTGCTGTGACATTAGAACAAATTAGTTAATATGAGTTAATAGTAAAAGATGAATGGTCAATTTGGTCAAATCAGATTAATAAAATCCAATACTATTTTTTTCTATATTTTGAGTGAGAAATAAAATATAAAATAATGTTGATAAATGAAAGGAATTGATGAGTACAAGTTCATATGTTAGATGGACTTGGTTGCGAGGTAAACTTCACACATCTACCGTTAATACTTGCTAATAAAGGAAGGAAAGGAGATTAGTTGCATGTTCACAACAACATTGTTTAGTTAGCAAATGTTGGTTGTTAATTAGTTTCATACTATAAAAACTCTAACAGCTTTTGATGTTATTCTTGTTGAAAGTGAAAGGACACTTCCCCCTTTGGGAAAATCTCAATTTTATTTTCTAGGTTATTACTACAAGCTTCTTTTTTTCTTCATTTTTTTTTAAAAAGGATTCATGCATTTGTTTCCATCTTTACTCTTTTCACATAGGACCGTATTATTTGCAACATATTATTGATATTCTAAGATTATTATTTTTTGGTAAAGGAAGCTAAAATGAAAAAGCTAAAACAATACTATTTACGAATAAAGAAAATCTTCATTGCGTCATTTCTAAGAAGATATACGAACACCTTATGGAGAAGAAGAATGATTCAAGAAGTCAGCATATGAGGAAGCTTCAAGTTTAACGAAAATCAATAAACACTCTAACATCTTTTGATGTTATTCTTGTTGAAAGTGAAAGGACACTTCCCCTTTGGGAAAATCTCAATTTTATTTTCTACAATATAAGCTTCTTTTTTTCTTATTTTTTTTGGATTAATTAACAAGGTAATACCTCATGTAAAGTTGGCATGTTTTATAATTCTCTTCTAAAAAAATAATTTTACAAAAGGATAACTCAAAAGAAATAATTTTACGGAGGAAATTATAAAACTTTCCAACTTTGTAGGGGATATTATTTCATAAACTCTTTTATTTTTTGGTTTTCACCTGTAGTCCTTTTTTCTTCATTTTTTATTTCAAAAGGATTCAATCATTTGTTTCCATAGTTACTCTTTTCACATAGGACGATATTATGGTGGATGGGTAGCTCAACTGATTAAGCTAGTAGAGCTAAGAGTTAAGAAGTTGGAGATTCATTGTTCAAATCCTCATAAAAAAAACATAGGACGGTATTAATTGCAACATATTATTTATATTCTAAGACTACATTTGAAAGCTTGACAAAAAAAAAAGACTATACTTGAAATAATAAAATGTTAATTACTTCCTCTATCCCAAATATTTGGTCATTTTAGTTTTTTAGTTTTATTCCGACATCAAGTGGTTCAAATTTACTCTCAAACGCAATTGCAGAGATCGAACCGCACTCCTCTTTACTAAGTTTAATGTCAATCACAAATTCACGATTGGACCAACTAATATTTGGTGATACTTATACTAAATTTGTGTCAAAAAAAAGTAAAACATTCATTAAATGAAGTTTTTCTTTCTTAATGTTAAATAAATTTTCTCTTTTAAAGATAAAAAGACTTAACTTATCAATCTTTATTATTTCTTAATTCAAGTGTAAAACTTTAAAAGGATCAAAGTTTTGGTACAAAGGGAGTAATGATTTTTCCCCTTTACAGAATCCACCCTTTTGATTAAAAATTTATATCATATAGATCATCCACGTCAAATTTTGAAGAAATTGAAAATCATTTGATATATAATTGAGATTCATCAAGATTAACGATTTTTGAGTATTTTTGAATAAGGTTAATTTTGATGGATCTCAACAAACAATATATCAAATAACCTAGAGTGTGTGGTTGAGCGGTTGGGGCTCATCCTCCCTTAACCAAGAGTCGAGGGTTCGATCCTCGCCTTGGGTATGGAGCAACTTTAAATCTATGGACCAGTTATTCCACCCTTTGAGGTGCCTCCAATCTAGCGAAGGGAGTCATTACATTTGGCAGTAGAAACCCTGGTCTCGACAAAAAATTCATATATCAAATGATTTTCAATTTCTGTAAATTTTGACGTAAATGATCTATATAATATTAAATTTAAACGATAAATTTTACAAAATTCGTAAATTATATATAACGGTATCTTTGATTTGCTAATTTACACCCACTTAATAAAACATGAAGGTGTAAATTAACTATGTACCTTTTTTAAAATAATTGGACTAAAAATCCATATCCCACAATTTTAAACTAGTTAAATGTAACACAAAAAACTATCTATTAAAATCTATAAACTATAAATTATGATGAGTCTCAATGATCAATGATTTTTAATTTTTTTAAAAATTATATGAATTAATATGATATAAATTTCAATCTAAATTTTAGAAAATTTATATTCGCTATAATTTTATTCATGCCTTGTGCCAAATTAAGCCCCTCCCCCCTCTCTCTCTCTCTCTCTCTCTCTCTCTATATATATATATATATATATATGGGGTTGCTAACTTCCTCTCATGTGGGAGGAAGTTAGCAAACCTCCTCCCACTACATATTTACTAAAAAGCCAATTACAATAAATCAAATATGTTTAAGTTGCAAGGGCAGTTTTGTAACTCACTCTTAATTAGTTAAAAAATAACAAAACATCACCAGAATTAAAATCTCCATCATCGTACCACCGTATGAGCAAAACATCTCACTGTTGAAAGTCGAAACCACCGTCATCGTACCACCGTCACCGTCGCCGTTTAACATCGCCGTCATCATCCTCACAAATTACCACCGTCGCCGTCATCTCGTTTTCTCTGCTTCATCTTCAACATCGCCGTCATCATCCTCACAAATCATAATTGTCGCCGTCATCTCGTTTACCGTCGCCGATCAACATCGCCGTCATCGTCCTCACAAATTACCACCGTCGTCGTCATCTCGTTTTCTCTGCTTCCTCTCCCAAAGCATCGAATTCACTTACAAATCAGATTTTGTTAGGTAAGGTTTCTAATTTTTTAGATTATTTTCTTTGTTGATTTTGTTCTATTGTTGAATACATGTGTTAATTTGAATAGGTTTTGAGTATAAAATCATATTGTATAAATTGAACTTCAAATTATGCATGTAAATTCTCCTTTGTGTATCATTGTTAGATAGGTCACAGTGATGACGATGGAGAAGAATGAGAATTATGATTAAGAATATGTGTTTTTTGTATGCTTTATAGCTATGTTAATTTGGAGAAGAATGAGAATTATGATTCAGACACTTGTAGATTCTTAATAGGGTAGATTCCTCTTTTTTAATTTGTGAATTTTGAATGCAATTATATTGTTTCCCTTTTTTAACTATGGTTCAGTTTCTTGTTTCGATTAGAAAGCAATTAGGGCCAACTTCATATCTACATTAGCTTGCTTTTCTTGATCAATAATCATATCACTATGACAATGATCACTGATTTCTTTCAGAATCTCATTTGAGAATTTGCTTACCTTTGTAGTAGTAAATGAATCTAAATAAGTTGTAAGGGACGATAGTCGATAGGCAAGCAAGTGGTTTAACTTTTAATAGTTGTATTCTGAGAGTTATGATTTAACATTTTACCGATAAAAACTATGTTCCTAACATGTTTAAGAGTTGGTTGCTAAGAATGATTTGTTTTCATTTATGAATTTTTCAGACTTGAATTATAAGTTCAATATGTCTTCTGAGGTAAGGAATGAATTCAATGATTGGTCATCAATGCTTCTTCAAAATTATGCTTCTATATTACAAAATGATGATGTTAACAGTAGTTTGACATTTCAAGAGCCACAACTTGAACATTTGCCACCAGACAAAAACATTGATAATTTGGTTCCGTATGAAGGACAAGTGTTTAATAGTTCTGATGATGCTTATGAATTTTACACTTCATTCTCAAAGAAATGTGGTTTTTCTATTAGACGTGAACACACTTACAAATCCAGTCATTATGCGTCTGAGTTAAATCCATTGGGTATATATAAGCGGGAATTTGTTTGTCATCGGGCTGGCACTACTAAACCATCAAAAGTTGATGAAGTGGAAAATCAAAGTAAACGAAAATCAACAAGGTGTGACTGTAGTGCAAAGATGGTGGTTGCTTTAAATACAACCCGTGTTGAGGAAAAATGGGTGGTTAAATCTTTTACTAGTGTCCACAATCATCAATTGTTAGATGACAAAGAGGTAAATTATCTCCCTGCTTATCGTGGCATTCCAATTGTTGATCAAAATCGTATATTGTTAATGTCAAAAGCTGGTTGTTCGGTTAATCTCATGATGAGACTACTTGAATTAGAGAAAGGAGTAGTTGTAGGTAGTCTACCATTTTTGGAGAAAGATATTAGGAATTTACTTCAAGGCCAAAGTTTTTTTGTCAAAGAAAATGATGCTTGTGATGTCCTCAAATTATGCAAAAATATGAAAGATTCGGATGATGGCTTCCAATATGATTTCACAATAGATGAAAACAACAAATTGGAGCATATTATTTGGGCATTTGGTGATTCAATCCGTGCATATGAAGCTTTTGGGGATGTGGTTGTGTTTGATACCACTTATCGAATAAATCGATATGATATGCCACTTGGTATATGGGTTGGGGTTGATAATCATGGAAAGACAATATTCTTTGGTTGTGTTCTATTACACAATGAGAAAATTCCTTCCTTTACATGGGCTTTAAAGGTAGGTATCTGTTTTAACTAAACTTGTAACTCAATTCCTATTGCTTTGAAAATGTGTACTTTTTATTTATCTATTTTTTATTCTGTTAGTTATGTAGAATTGTGTTAGGTCTGAGGAAAATTCAATGTGTTGTAATTTGAATTTTCATGATTCAGTTATACTTCAAATTATCTTCCAATTAGCTAAACACACAAAAGGGTTAGAATAGAGGTTCAATTTGCATCAATTTAAGGTTTTGGATCTGTTTTGTGTTTTACATGTGTTGTTGATATGATTTGCTTAAATAGAAGCTGGATCAGGATGTAAAACTTGGTGAAACCATTAATATTGTTACATGGTTTCATTAAGTTATACAATGAAACCATTCGGACATACTAATGGTTTCAGTGCCCACAAACCATTCTTACCGATCAAGATAATTTTTAAATACTATACTTGGTTCTCAATTTGCATCAATTTAAGGTTTTGGATATGTTTTGTGTTTTACATGTGTTGTTGATATGATTTGCTTAAATAGAAACTGGATCATGATGTAGAACTTGGTGAAACCATTAATATGGTTACATGGTTTCATTACGTTATACAATGAAACCATTCAAACATACTAATGGTTTCAGTGCCCACAAACCATTCTTACCGATCAGGATAATTTTTAAATACTATATTCTAATAATTATGTTTCAACTTTTTTCCAGAGTTTTTTAGCTTTTGTCAAAGGAAAGTGTCCACAAACTATTCTTACCGATCAAGATCCTGCACTTAAAGATGCCATTGAACTGGAATTGCCAAACACAAAACATGCATTTTGCATATGGCACATTGTAGCAAAGTTATCAAGTTAGTTTTCTTTTCCATTAGGTGCAAGATATGATGACTTTAAAGCATCATTTTATAAGTTGTATCATTTAAATTGTGCTGATGAGTTTGAACAAGAGTGGCATTCAATGGTTGCACAGTTTGATCTAAGCATGGATTCACATATTATGTTGCTTTTTTCTCTTCGCAAATATTGGGCAATGGCTTATTTGAAGGACTTCTTTTTTGCTGGAATGACAACAACTGGGCGTTCAGAGTCAATAAATTCGTATTTAAAACACTTCTTGGATGCCAATACAAGTTTGACAGATTTTATTAGTAAAGTAAGAACATACTTGAATTACTTGTTGTAAGTATATGTTTGTCTTTATCTATTAAATTATAATGAAGTCACAACAAAAATTAATTTTTTATTATGTAGGTTGGTGTTGCTGTTAAAATAAGAAACCAAGCTGGAGAGGAGGCAAGAATGCGTCAAAAGTATCATAATCCTCAACTTAGAACAAGTTTTCCTATTGAGGAACATGTTGCCCCTATACTCACACCTTATGCTTTTGAGTTGATTCAACTTCAGATTGAGTTATCTGCAAAGTATGCAGCAATTGAAACGGGGAAAGGGTCTTTTATTTTGAAGCATCACACCAAAGATGAAGGAGGTCGTCTTGTAACTTGGAATGAAGGAGAAGAATCAATTATGTGCTCCTGTAAAGAGTTTGAGTTTACCGGTATACTATGTAGGCATGCTATTAGAGTGTTGATCATGAAAAATTACTTTAATATGCCTTCAAAATATCTTCCTTATCGTTGGAGACGTGAAAGCTCATTGAAACCAAAATCTAGTCATATATTACATTGCAATGACAACTCTTTGATTGAGTTTCGGTCTCTAATTCAGAGTCTTGAATATGAATCCTTAAAGACCAAAGAACGTAAAGAATTTGCTTCTAGGGGGTTGATGAAACTCATTCAAGATATAAAAGGAATGTCTGAAAGTGAAGAACATTCGGTGGTTTTGGAAGTTGATGTTCCAAATAATGATGATTGTGATGTTGGAAATCCTAGTCATTCAAAAGCTAAAGGCCAACCAAAAGGATCAAGACCAAAAGGAGGAGTTGAATTATCAAAGAAGGTCCGCCGTTGTCATGTTCCAAATTGTGGTGGAACTAATCATGATTCACGAAATTGTCCGAACAAAAGAAAAAATATAGAAGTATTGCCTTCTCATTCTCCTAATGAGTAAGTTTATTTGAACACTATTATCTAAGTTTATTGTTGCTTCTTTTTCAATTCTAATATTGGGTGTTTGTTGTTTCTTATGCTTTGATAGGATCATGAAGGGTTGGAAGAAAGGCAACTCAAAATAAAGATTTTGGTAATTTTTTGTTGTCTGGAGCTGTTTTGGAATGTTTGTTTTATGGGTTTGTACAATAATAATGATTTTCACATTATAAGTTTGTACGAAGTTTGTACTAGATTATGTGATATGTCAATTTATTAGGAATTATTCATTTCAATTTCTATGTTGGTATGTATTGAATGTGTGACAAATAACTAATTGTGCAAAACTACCTCCGTATCAAAATATTGGATATTAAAATTATTAATTTTTACCATTTGAAACCATTTAAAAATAAAAATAGTTTTAAATATCTATCACCAACACATTGTGTGAGCTAATTAAATGAAGAAAAAAAAATATCTATGAAAAAAATAAAAAAAAGTATGAGAAATTAAAAGGAAAATAAATGAAAAAACATAGGATGCAAGGAAACAAACAATTAAAACAAATAAAAATAAAAGGTCTGGGGCGAGGGGGATTCGAACCCCAGACCTCATAGACGCTTAATACATTAAACCAGTGTCTTAACCACTGGGGCGCAATGCCAATTCATTAATATTTTGCTTTCAAATACATATATAGTATCTGGGGCGCAATGCATGGAAACAAACAATTAAAACAAATAAAAATAAAAGGTCTGGGGCAAGGGGGATTCGAACCCCAGACCTCTTATACACGCAATTCATATTAAACCAGTGTCACAACCACTGGGGCGCAATGCCAATTCATTACTAATTGTGCTTTCAAATACATATATAGTATCTGAAACGTTAAACCAATGCTTAAAAGCTATCATTTGTCTCACTCACTTTTGCTCCGCTCTCACCACTCTCTCTCGCTAACATATCATATCAAAATATTGGATATTAAAATTATTAAATTTCACTAAAACCATTAGTCCGTACTAATGGTTTCAGTGTATAACATATTGAAACCATTCAACACTAAAAATGGTTTCATATATCTATTTTATGCATGAATGTATGACATATAACAAATAGGTGAAAAACATATTAGTCATTTTACTAATTTATAAATGAAGATCTTTTTCTCTCAAATATAATACAAGGAAAAACTACACTATTCATCATTTAACTTAATTTAAATTTTCAAACAGTCCTTAGCCTTTTGTCTCAAATTAGTCGTTTATCTTTAAAATTGTTTATGATATTATACTAGTAAGAAAGTATGTGGAAAATTACAAACAATTCGCGAGAGAGTTAAGTATCAAAAACTGATATTCTAGATTATGAATTATCATAATTCGCGATATGTAAAAGTCTTGATTGAATAAATGTATAGGTATAATATACTTTTAAATTAAATTTTTGAAGCTAACTGTTGCTTCAATAAAAGTATAAGTAAAATCTACTTGCTCCATTATATTATACCTATAACTTAACTGTTGCTTACATATGCTTGAAGCTTTACTGGAAAATTGAATTTGAATAACATCTTAATGAAACTAAACTAAACTTAAAAGACAAGTATGAAGTGATAGGTGTTGAAGCTTTTCATGTCATGTTAGAAGTCATAGGTGTTGAAGCTTTTCTTTATGGTATGAAATTGCTTCTCTCGTCACAAAATCTACTTTGTCACTGCTGGGATCTGTTAACATGGTGCAACAAATTCCAATTCTTAAATCCATAACCCTCTCTAACTTTCCATTTTCACCTCTCTTTGGCATTTTGGACCAACCCTCAAAAGATTGCAAGGTTGTAGTGTCACCTCCCCATTCAGCAAGAAATTTCATGCATAACACGCCACAACTGTTCTTATCAGGTTGGATAGGGACTTTTGGAGTTTCCCACTTAAACTTGCTAAAGTTGAAAGGCATTGCAATGTTCTTAATCCTATACAAATCCGTCACGAATGCCTCAACCTCTTTTATCCACATATCGAACATTTTCTTGTATTATGTGGGATCTCCAGCCTTTGAGTACAAGCCTTCTTCATTCAAGCTGTTTAAAAATTCAAATTTTCGGCTCTTTAGGTTCACAACAAAGCAGACATAGTGTGAACCCGGATTCCCAATCATTGCGGGGGTCATGATCTGTTTCAAATAAAGCAATTCCAACAATAAATTTATAGATATTTTCAAATGAATGCAGAACTAGAAAATATAAATGAGAATTTGACTATAAGTGCACCAAGTGTTTGTTACAACACAATTAAAAAGCACCCGAGACTTTATTCAGAACAAGTGAAACCAATAGCACATTTGCATGACAATAGTCACTAGTGGGTAAACAAGAAATATAGAAGCAGATATCCAAAGTAAATAATCTGGTAAGTCAGAAACAAACATAACACAGTGTTTTCAAAGTATGCAGTAACCAAAGTGGATATTAGAATATTGAATTAGTAAGTCAGAATATAACTATTGAAATGTCACATATATAATCATTGACCAAAACAATCAATCTATTGAAAACTATATTAAACTGAGACTTACGTATTGTAGATTGGTAGGGTCAATATTCCTCCAATCCATGTAACAAAACCATGCCAATCTATCAATGAACCTCTTGCTTGCAGCCGCTTTGTCCGCTTTTTCCATGTCAATCTGTGTATGTAAAATGATTAAAATCAATTCCAAAAACAAGAGTTAAATAGTATGTAAACTATTAAATATTATATTGAAATATAAATCATACATGGTTAAGCATTGGTGTCACAAGTCTTGTCACTTTTTTACGTTGACTCCAATTCAAACAATTGACCCATGCATTTACCACAAAGCAATTAACCCAATTGTCTTTTTGGAGTGTGCACAAGTCATTCCTTCGTAGGGAGTATTTATGAGTCATATTCTTTTTGTCCACCCCATACAACTCTTCATACCTATATAATTATTAAGCATTTAGCATTTAAGATTAAAATTGCAAAGATCATTGTGATGGTAAAATAAGCTTGTGACAATAATCAACACAATAATCATAAATCACTTATATGATACCATGTAACATATATTTATTGTTTCATGGCTCTATTTTAAAAGCACTTATATGATATGATAAAAGATCTCTTTCATATTGTTGAACTTCATTCACATTTCAATGTTATGCACTGAAACCATAAGTGTGTCCGAATGGTTTCATTGTATAACACAATGAAACCATGCGGCCATATTAATGGTTTCACCTACTTTTAAATTTATAATGACAATTTTTTAAATGGCTTTCACTTACATATCATGCTCCATGCAAATGTGGATACTTTCTTTTGAAATTCTGATGTGTTTGACTTCAAGACATCTTCATTGTAGGGGCTAGTAAGGTACTTCGACCTCTTTACATGTCTCCTACGTTGAGGGTACATGGAATCAGTGTAAAGCATTCCGCACTTCTTTCTTTTCTTTGTCTTCCCAATTTGCTCTTCATCTGGTAACGCTATTCTCAAAGGTGTGAGTCTATCAAAGAAATAACATATTTGCTATTTGTTAATCAATCAATACAAAACTAGATTTGTCAAATTTGTTTCTTCTTACTGTAATTCGTCATCCATATCAACATCTTCAACATCTTCCACATGAGGTACAACCGAATCATCGAGGCTTTCGATGTTGGTCTCAACATCTTCATCATCAACATCATCATCATTATTGCCATCGACCGCATCATCATTACTAAACCTGTAATTGTTTCAAAAATCAATGGTTTTAGTCTATATCATAATGAAACCATAAAACCATATTTATGGTTTCAAAAATAAAAATTCTAAAATTCAAAATACCACACATCATTTATATACGATCCTTACTTTGTATTGGAAGCTTCAGCCTCAAACCTTGTCATTGCTTCCTGTGTAAATGATGGCCCGACGTGAGATGCCACCGAATGATCAAGGCTTTCATTGTTGGTCTCAACATCAACATCATCATTGCCATCGACCGGATCATCATTTTTAAACATGTAATGGTTTCAAAAATCAATGGTTTCAATGTATAACATGACATCTAAAACATTCAGTACACATTATTTATATTCGTATATAAATCATACTTTGCATTTGAAGCTTCCGCATGAAATGCTTTCCTCACCAAATCATCAAAGCTTTTGTCGTCAAACTCATCTTCTTCATCATCAACATCAACATCATCGTTACTTAACCTGAAATCCATTACTCTTTAGAATCATATATGCATTAACACATCATTAAATATAACCAACAAATATTTCGTATGATCATCAGATTGGAATTCATTAACATAAATTGATATAATGAATATGCTATTTACAATTGAATAAACTTTTTGTATTTTAAAAAAAAAAATTAACTATGCTTGTAAAACTAGGTGAAACCATTAATATGGTTACATGGTTTCATTATGTTATACAATGAAACCATTCGGACACAGTTATGGTTTCAGTGCATAACATCAAATTGTGAATGAAGTTGAACAATGTGAAACCAATTATTTTGTTACATGTGTGTCATTTAAAATTATAACACATCATTTAAAATCGAATAAAGTACCTTTCTTGCCCTCGAGTCTCAGGTACTTCCTTCCCTTTTCCTAATTTGTCTTTATCCTTTTTGTGCTCTTTTGGATGTCTATCAGCTATTCTTCTTTCCAAGGTTCTTGCAGCTGTAGTGTAGACTTCAATACAAGACTTACAATGCTTAAGATGCATTGGTGCCTGCAATTTTTTTATGTATATGTATTGTTAGGATGTTAAAAACAATAAAAACACAATATTAATGTATTTCCACAATAACATTGAACAATATTGGATAGTCAATTTTATTTCACCTGAGACAGTGGGCAAGTATCTGCATCAAAACATAATACAAGCGGACCATCATCAGTGCTGTGAAACCTGGTCACACCAGTCGTCAATCCATGCTCAAGTCCCATCACATCATGGACTTTTTGAAGATCTTGGTTTGCCATCTTCACGTCCCATTCACGAAGTGACGGCCACTTGTATTTACCAGTCAAAAATGGACTTTTCTTCCCCATTTTCTCCAAATAATTAATCTGCACCATAAAAAGACAACTATTAAAATCAATAGACCAATTATTTCTTGAAACCATTAGACATATACTTTGGTTTCACATGTAACACTATCGAAACCAATATTCCATACAGATGGTTTCAATAATAATAATTAATTAAAAACACCTCCAATTAGTTTTGTTAAAAATAAAAAGATTAATATGTATAAACACTCACCATGAGAAAGTGGAAGTCTGCTAAAGGATTGGTAACTTCTGGATTTTGCAACCCATCTTTCATGTAATGTAGCACATGCGAGCACCAATTATAGGTTGATGCTTCTTCCAATACATGAGCATAATGAAGAGAGACTGAGCTGTGATTAGTGGGACACAAAAGGTTGTGAATAATGAAACAAATGGCGCCATTCACCCAAGCTTTTGGGTCCTCTATTGTTTTCAAAACATTATCCAATTCTGCCGCCTTGACATAAGCAGAATCACCACCTAATCCCAGTTGCTTTCTAAATCTTTTGATGGCTTTTCTGGAGCAGGAGCCAATGTCAATGTGCTTCCCCGCCATGGGAAGCTCATAAACACGATGGACATCTTCATCTTTCAATGGAAAGACATCCGTTTTACTTAATCGGATCCACATGTTTTCTTTCTCGAAGTTTTTAACCACCCAATCGATAAAGAAAGTGTGTATCCTGCTCCAGTTGCATATATGCAACATCCCTCCAAAGCCAGACTCAGCAAGGTGCGCTTTTATCTCTTCTCCTCTTGCTTTGCCTTTCACTGTTTGCATTAGCTCGTAAACTTTTGGAATACTCATCTTATGCCTCAGTCTTTGATCGGCATCGCACTCCTTTTTTACCTTTTCTTCCTTAGACTTTTTCACCTGATTCATTTGACAAAACAATAAAAACATGTAACAAATTTGAAAGCATTTATATGATATGATAAAGGATGTCTTTCAACTTCATTCACAGTTTGATGTCATGCATTGAAACCATTAGTATGTCCTAATGGTTTCATTGTATAACATAATGAAACCATGTAGCCATATTAATGGTTTCACCTAGTTTTACATTTACAGTCATAATAATACAAAAAAGATCAAGATGTTGATTAAATTCACTATGAATATGATTTTAGTGTGTTTAATAACACATAGGAAATGATAGATATATATACATATGAATCTTGAAAGCTACACACTAAACTAGGAAAATAAAAAATTACCTCCTCAATCTCTCGCGCATTACGCTTCCGATTTTGATCACCACCCAATGATGAAGATGAACCACCAACTTTGCTCTTTTCTTCCTCAAGTGTCAAACCAAGACTAAACGAAGGCAATGAGTCTACGGTCTTAGATTTTTTCACCTACATAAAAGAAAAATAATTTTTACATCAAATTATTTCAATTGATAAATGATTAAAGAATGACACACATGTAACAAAATAATTGGTTTCACATTGTTCAACTTCATTCACAATTTGATGTTATGCACTAAAACCATAAGTGTGTCCGAATGGTTTCATTGTACAACATAATGAAACCATGTAGCCATATTAATGGTTTCACCTAGTTTTACATTTACAGTCACAATAATTCAAAAAAAAATTACATTTCCAACTTTAAAGAAAACAAAAATGGTACTGTATGAATTGATAGAAACATGAATCTAGGAAAATAAAAAATGCAAGATACAACTTCATCTAACTAGTTCTTCGCCCTCACCCAAAATCTAATTTGTCTTTCTCATTTTCACCATGCAACAACAGAAAAAATAACTGTCACTATCCTACGCATCATCAATTCTATTATATTTCAAATACATATGAGTCAAAGAAGACATCAAAACAGAATCAGAACCAGAAACTGGTTTGAAACAATCTACAAGAAACTGGTTAAATAAATAGCTTATCAATCACGAATGTAGTCAGCAACATCGGTGGATTCGCAATTGCAGGTTGATTAATTTGGTTTCATTGTATAATTATTTATAGCTAGAAGTGTGATACAATTTTCACTTACAAGACTAAGCTTACTGATACAGTACTAATACTAATCTAGCTTACATTATCCTTTAATCCTCCTTCTCAATTACAAGTAATCCTATGAAGAATTAAGTACTTATATATAACCCAGCCAAATACTTCAGTCCAAAAATGATGAATCTGTTATATTAAATCTTTGGAAATAATGCATTATGTTTAACATTCATAAGTCAGCCATAAGTGATTAATGATTATCTCTTACTAGCAAAAACTAGAAGCAAACAGAAAACAAAAAATTACCTCCTCAATCTCTCGCGCATTACGCTTCCGATTTTGATCACCACCCAATGATGAAGATGAACCACCAACTTTGCTCTTTTCTTTCTCAGGTGTCAAACCAAGACTGAACGAAGGCAATGAGTCTACGTTCTTAGATTTTTTCACCTACATCAAAGAAAAATAATTTTTACATCAAATTATTTCAATTGATAAATGATTAAAAAATGACACACATGTAACAAAATAATTGGTTTCACATTGTTCAACTTCATTCACAATTTGATGTTATGCACTGAAACCATAAGTGTGTCCGAATGGTTTCATTGTACAACATAATGAAACCATGTAGCCATATTAATGGTTTCACCTAGTTTTACATATCAAACTCAAGAACTATAGTTTGCAATGCATAAAAAAAAGGAACTCGTATATACCCAAAAAGTTGATGATATGTGACATGTATTCTATTCTGATTTCACTACTAAAACCAAACAAGTCATCAAATTTCACATGTCATATTTGCATTGCAGTACATTCCCTAAAGATATACCAACATTAATCAATTGCAAAGGATGCACAGTGCACACCAAAACAGAATCAGAACCAGAAACTGGTTTGAACAATCTACAAGATACAGAACAACACCAGTAACGTTAAATAAATAGCTTATCAGTCATGAATGTAGTCAGCAACATCGGTGGATTCGCAATTGCAGGTTGATTAATTAGCATCTTTAATTATCACTTAAATTGGAGTAGTTAAAGAACTAAGTTCAACTTCATTCACAATTTGAAATTATGCATTGAAACCATAAGTGTGTCCGAATGGTTTCATTGTACAACATAATGAAACCAAAATGCAAAAAAGACTAAAACTTTGAAGCTAATAACATTAAGAGAGTAAAAATAAACACATGGGGTGCAATAATATTAATACTTACAGTTAAAACAATCAAGAGGGTGAAAGTGAAACATAAACGTGGGACAAACAATATATGAAACCAAACATATAGGTACTGTCTTGTCTTTATGACAAAGTCACCATATAACAAATGTTGTGGAAAATTTAGGTAGTGGTATTGTTGTAGTTGATGAGAGAACCCATCACTACACACCAAGAGACAACCTATTAAGAACTGCTTATACACCCTACTATTTTTAGAATCCAAACCACAATTTTTCATACAAAACCAACATTCCAAAACCTATTATGAACTGCTTATACACCCTACTATTTCAGAATCACCCATTATCAATTCACCAAGAATCCAAAACCTATTATGAACTGCTTATACACCCTACTATTTTTAGAATCCAAACCCCAATTTTTCATACAAAACCAACATTCCAACGTAACTACACACCAAACCCCAATTTTTTTAATACAAAACCAACATTCACATCAAACCCCAATTTTCCATACAAAGAGACAAACAATTTAGGGATTCCAACTACACACAATTTTCTAACTATCTTTGTAACTAGTTTTAAGCTCTAACCTGTTTTTTTTTCTCCATTAAGCTGTTTGAATGGTGATGAACTCAAATTGCAGAGTTAGTGATGATGATGATTCAGTGAAGTGAAGAAACGAATGATTCAGTGAAGTGAAGAAACGAATTTAGGGATAACAACAATAGTAGCGATGATTTTAGGGATTCAAATTGCAGCAATAACAACTAATGAAGAAACGAATTCAGTAGCTCAAATTGCAGCGACAATGAAGGACGATGAAGTTACTCTCAAATTCACAAGGTAGAGGAAAACGAGTTACTGAACACGAAGACGGCGACAGTATTACAATGAACGGAGAGTTTGACGGTGGTGATGAACGGCGACGGTGGTACAATGAACGGCGACAGTGGTACAATGAACGGAGAGTTTGAACTAGAAGACAGCGACGGTGGTTTGATTCCGATGACGGTGAGGGTGGTTTGGGCGTTTGATGCTGAAACTCTGATTTTGTTTGAGTTTTGGTGAGTTTCTAACTAAATTACAGAACTACCCTTCCAATTAAAACAGATTTGAGTTATTATAAATTGGGTTTTTAGTAAATATAGAGTGGGAGGAGGCTTGCTAACTTCCTCCCACATGTTTTTAGGTGGGAGGATGTTAGCAGCCCCCTATATATATATATATATATATATATATATATATATACACACGAGATTTATGTTAACTTTCACCCACCCAAAAATATGTCGGAGTAAGTTAACAAACTCACCTTTTTTTAAAAAATTTCATTAATTCTTACTACTACATGGTATTTTTGTAAATTTTCTTTTTTAATTTTAAATTTTTTTAAAAAAAATAAAACCTAACATGCACCATTACATTAGTAACGGTAATGGCGACTCTGAAACCTGTTATGACCTTCCCGCGGTGACGGAAGAAATGCAAAACCTTACAAAATTCCCAAAAGCACACAGAATCCAAACCACAATTCATAACATATTCTTCTAATATTCATCCAAAAACTCTTAGGGTGTGTTTGATACGTTAAACTCTAAGTACTGAACAGCACAATATAAGATAGAATAACAAAGTACAAGATAAAACAGCATAGGACAAACTTTTATAATATTGAATAATTTTTTGTTTTATACGATGTTTGATGAAAAAAATTGTATTTTAGTATTTTAGACCACTTGTACTACGGACAAAAAGTTGTGATGTGGTTTAGTGGAGGACAAGAATTTCTGTTTTTGTACTATCCATTGCCACCTGAGTTGTCCAGTCCCTGAAATAATTTCACAATCAATCAAACGTAGTACAACTGAACTTATTCTGTCCAGTATTTTATTTTTTAGCAGATCAAACGCACCCTTATGGTCCTTGTCACAAACAAAACATTACCAATTGTTTGGAAGTGGAGTCTCTTGCCTCCGATTCTAATTCAACAGTCTCAAATAACAACAACGGGAAAGACTGAACAGAGAAAGTAGCTACCATCTATTGTGTTCTTCACGTGCACGGCGATGGTGAGTCAACGTGTTGAGAAAATGAACATTTTTATGTTCATAATGGTTAGAAATGGAAAAATCACATTGTAGTGTGAATTGGAAAAAGTAGGATTGAGTCCCACATTGAAAAGAAAAATGAACAGTTATTAAGGCAACTCCCACCAGTAGAAGTTTCGTGTAAATTGTTACTGCTACGTTTTTTCAAGCAACTTGCACTGTGTTGTACCCCAATTTTGGACCTAAAATCCATTGTCCTCTTTTTTCATTATAAAATATCAAAAGTATTCATCACATAATAATATATCATCATGTCGGTTCTTTTTTTTGTTTTGTTTATATTCGTTTTTTATCACTTTTGTTTTTTTTGTGGTCGTAGTTTTGTTTCTACTCATTTTGCATCATTCATTCTTAACTATTATTATTATTATTATTGTTATTATTATTATTATGTTTATCGCTATTATTACTATCATCACCATTACTACTACATTATTACTACTATTATTACTTCCTTATTTATTATTACTATTAATCCAAATTTCATTTTTTTTTCACTTACTCTTTTTACTTGAAAATAAAGGGTTACAAAATAAATAAAAAAAAACAGTTTTTAGTAACTCTTCCCTTTTCTTTAATTTCTTTTTCGGTTACTATTATTTTTATTATTATTAATATTACTATTATCAAAAAAATCCTTTGTTCAAAAAAAGTTAGTTTTTTCCATTCTCTTTCATCATTTTCTTTTTTTCTCTCCGTCCAAACTTATTATTACTATTATTGTGATTATTGTTTTTATCTATTATTATCTATTATCACATATTATTATTATTATTATTATTATTATTATTATTATAATAATTATTATTATTATAACTAATTATTACTATTATTATTAAAAAAGTAGTATCTTTTATGATTAAAAAAAAAAAAACAGTTTTAGTTCCTTTGTTCTATTTTCTTTTTTCTCTTCTTCTTCTTTTTTTTCGGTCAAACAAATTTGAAAAAAACAGAATATGAAATTGGAATCCAAAGCTTTCCCTGGAAAAATCTGAACATGAAAAGGACTGGTTTTTGTCACCTTTCTCTCTTTGATCACTTCTTTAAAATTACAATCTGTGTTAATAAAAGTCGCTCTGCATTTTTTCTGTTTCCATACATCAAACCCTAAAACTTCTCTATAACAGAACAAAAGTTCACAGAACAAGAGAGGATCAAGAACGGCGAGAAAAAAAAAAAAACAGAATATCAAAAAATACAGAACCAAAAACACATCCCTTCAAACAACCAAATACATCATCTTCATCAGAAACAAAACAAAACCCTAGCCTCTTAATCCTTCAAAACCTAACCTGACGAAAAAAAAACTAAAAGGAAAAATCAACCAAAATTCAAAAATTAAACCTCTCTCTCAACCAAAAACCTCCAAACCTTCAAAAATCCTAAAACTTTGCAAAAAAAAAAACCTAAACAGAACCGAAAAAAACTAAAAAAATTATCACACTGTGAAGTTTTTTTTTTTTTTTTTTTGTTATTGCTGGTTCTGTTCCCATCACTCCATTTCAGCCTTCATTCACCATCAAACCTCGCAAACAGAACAAATCATGGATTAGGGACAGAGGATAGAAACGAAACAGAGAAAAGAAGGAGAGGTCGAGACAGAACAGAAAGATAGGATCGGAGACCAGAAAAACAAGAACAGAGGAAGGAGAAAACGGACTTACCTTCAAGATTCACTGCAAGGCTGGTAAGAATCATTCCCTTTTTCCATTTTTTTTATTCGGACTTGCATGAACATGTAGATCTAGGTTTCAATCTTGTTTTTTCCTCTATTCGAGCATGAGTTTGTTGTTTATTTGCACGATTGAACCTTGTTCGCATGAGTAAGAACAGATTTAAGTAGCTAGAGTTTCTTTTTTGGGATTTTAGGGTTCGGATTAGAGGCCTTCGATCCGGAGATTTGGTTGCTCGTTTAAGATTTTCGATGGTAGAATCATGTTTAGGATGAAATTTTGAGTGGGATTTGTGTTTTCAACTTTTTGATTTGGTTATGTTTTTGTGATTTCTGGGCTCCAACTTTGATTTGGTATTGTGTTCTTGAAAGAATAAGAACAGAAAGAGACAGAAAAGAAGGAATGGAGAATGAGAGAGAAGAAGAAATTCTGAAAATATGACTAAATCAGGAAAAGAAAAAACCTAATAACCCTTAATCAATTTACTCAGCGCGCCCCCCAGGGCTGCTGCGCGCGCCCCCCAACCGGTTGCTGAACCGGGTCATGGACCGGGTCTGGTTTGACCCGGTTCTCTAAGAATGTTTCTTTGGGCTTCACCCATAAGCCCAATTCGTTTTTTTCTGTTTTTTTTGTTCTATTTATTAATTTGACCTTATTTTCTTCTTTATATATTTATCTCATTTTAATAATTAGGTGTATGTTTGAGACAATGATTTTCTATATAAAATTGTTGAGTTCAAATTATAATACTAATAGTCAAAGATTTTAAATTAAAAAATATGTGTGAGTTTTATTGTTTGCCCCTTTTTTATAAAAATCAATAAGTTAAAGTGTTATTGCAAAAAAAACAAAAAAATAGGAAAACCAAAAATCTTTTCCAACTATTTTGATGTCAAAAAAAACCAAAATGTTAGTTTGTTTGTCTTGTTTTCTTTTTCTTTAGTTATTTAGTATGCAAAATATAAAAAAAAACAAAAATACTAGAAAATTTAAATATGCTATGTTTGAATTCTTTTTGTGATGATTGATTATGTCTTTTTAATTCCATTTTATGAAAATATAATATGCTTTTATTAGAAATTTTCATGCATACATGCATTTAAAATCTCGCATTTATGCATTTTTTTTCTTTTTGTCACATAACTCTTTTTACAAAAAATTCTACATCACATCACTTTTTTTATTACATTTACAAAACACATTTTCTTTTTACATTTCCACATGACATTGCATCATAAGCTACATTTTGCATTTCACATGACATTTGACACTATTTTTGCATCACACTACATTTTCACATTACAACTTTACTTTATATTTTTCTACATGCATACATGCATTGCATTTAGATTAGGACAATGCATCATTTCAAAAATGCATGTTAGAGACAATATTTTATTTTTATAAAATCATTGAGCTCTAACAATTGGCATTAATAGTGAAGGACCTTTTTCGGTCTAAATTCATTCTCATCAAAAATAAAAATAAAAAATTTTCTTTTGCTAAATAAGATTATATTTTTGCTTGCGTGTTTAGGTTAGAATTATTTGTTGTTGTGATTGGCCCCAAAAAAATGTATTATCATGTCTTTGCCTCCGACACATTTCTTTCACACACTCCACTTTTTAGTTAGAATATAATATTTCGCTATGTTTGTTATTCTTGATTGATTAGATGCATATTCATTATCATATTTATTTTCCGCATCTGCATTTTACTTTTATGCATTGCTATTTATTTATTTATTTATTGCCTCTTATTATTATTTATTCATTCAATTCGATATGGTTGTAAATATTAATTATTCAATTGGGTTGTAATAGCGTAGGACTTTATTTATCGCTCTTTACTGCTTTCCTAGTTTACACATCACACACAAACGCCAAGAATTCATTTCCAAAGGAGAGGACTCGTAGTTAAATTTCAAATTAATTACGAGACTTTCTGAAACGAAAAAAACTTTTTCAAAACAAACATGCGATCCTTTTACAAAACAAACGCAAGCTCACCTTACAATCATCTTTAATATGATTTTACTTACAATTTGTTTTTTTCTTTACAATAATTTTTTTCAAACACACAAAAGAAACGAATACACTTTCATTTTCAAACATTTAACTTTTTTTCTTTTTTACATAACAATACTTATACTTTCTTACAACTTTTTGTTTCTCTTAACAATATTTTCTTTACAATACAACGATTATTACTCTCAAGAAAACTTTTTTTACAAACAAAAAATATATTTACATTTCTTTCCTTTTATTCACCTTACGGAAATTTCTTTTAACCCTTTTTTACCTTTTATTTACACATAACTTTTATAACAAAATTTACACTTTCTTACTATTTCTTTTCTTTTAAACATTTCGTCTACAATACAATAAAAACATTACTCTCAAAAAATCTTTTTTTACAAAGAAAAAACATTTACACTTCTTTTCTCTTATTTACTTTTTTGAAAGAAAATTTCTCAATCTTTACTATTCCACTTTCTTTTTCTATACAATTTCTCCCTCCATTCTTAAAGCATGTATATAAAAAAGCACAAAAACATATAAGAGGTTACCATGGAGTACCATGGGCGCTTGAGGTGCTAACACCTTCCTTGAGCGCAACTAACCCCCGTACCTAGAATCTCTTTCTTTAAAGGTTTTCAATTTTTCCCCTCCTTTGGAAATGAAAAAATAAAACTGTAGTGGGGTATGTCTCAAAAAACCCGCAACAGAAAAATGGCGACTTCACTGGGGATACTCTCCATAAGAGGGTTGAACCTAACTTATGTGTTTATATGTGTTTATTTATTTACATGCTTTATATATTGTTGGGGGGATTGTTGAGTTGAGATAAGCTTGACCCGAGCTTGAGTGCACCATAAGATAGGTGTTGGTAGGATCATAGTGAATGGGCGAAAGTAAAGTTTTGCACAAACACACATGTGATGAAACCACGCACAATGGAGGGTCATGTTGTAGTATTCATTTCGACGTGAGGTTCGCGTAGATTGTTGCTATGACATGTATCTGTTAATATTGTGGACCTAGTCACCTTTAACCCATCTTTGCCTTTAGGATGTGGTGCGATGGCTAAGCCGAGAGTAAGTCTTGGATTAGTTGTTCCGCGATACCACGCTCAATCGAGACTTTCCCTTGGATATTTCATTTGGCCGTGAGTTCAGTTATGGACATTGGTATTCAAGAAGGAAAGTTGATGACGTTGGGAACTTTGTAGAACCCGCGTTACGAAAAGAAGAAAACCAATAGTTCATACATTGTGGGTGGTTTACCTTTTGGCTCCAACATTGTGACATCTCAACCAACCATGTTTGCTTATGTGTGTGTTTGTTGCATCATCATATCTCATACATCCATGCATTCATAAAAAAAAAAAAAAACCTTTTCCATTGCTTTTCAAAGGACTTAGAGGATTTCTTTATAAACTCTGCAATCATCATGGGTATCAAAAAAAAAAAAGAAGAATAATTAAACAAAAGAAAAGAAAAGTTTCTTTCAAAAAAAAAAACTTTTGATCATCAAAACAAAAATCCTATATGATTGTTGTCCTAAAAGTCCTTTGAAAGCCAAACACAAAAAAAAAAATTTCTCAAGGGGCCTAAAGTAATTTTGTGTAATCATAGATATGGACCCTGGATTGAGGCTTACCAAGAAGTACGGTTTCAAGAATCCAGATTTGTCAAAGTTAAAAGAATTGGCCATTCATGTGACTGATTATGGGAATTTTCAACGTCGTTATGGAAAGCTTTTAGAGATTCTTCACACCAAGGTCGAGGACGGACTCCTCAACGTCCTCCTCCAGTTCTACGATCCACTTTATCACTGCTTCACCTTTAGGGACTATCAGCTTGTTCCTACCCTAGAGGAGTACGCGTATCACTTTGGTCTGCCAGTAAATGAGAAGACACCCTACAATGGTTATGAAGATGAGTTGAAGCTATGTGACCTCGCCAATGTTCTCTCTTTGCAAATGATGGAGGTAAAGCGAAATTGGGTTGACAAGGAGGAACCAAAGTCCAAAGGTATATGGGCGAAGTTCTTGTTTCAAAAAGCTTTCCACTTTGCTGAAAGAAAAAATACCCATGCTGTTGAAACTATCTTTGCCTTACTCATGTACGGGTTGGTTTTGTTCCCTGATGTCCCCGGTTTTATTGATTACAAAGCTATTCAGATCTTCTTGATTGGAAATCCTGTTCCAACACTGCTCGCCGACGCTTATTATGGTATTCATCACAAGGTCAAGAAAGGAAAAGGAGTCGTTGTTTGTTGTGCCCAGTTGTTGCGTAATTGGTTTGTTCCGCACTTACCTCGATCTCCAGTTTTCGAACAGAATCCTGAAGGTCTCAGTTGGTCTCAAAGAATTATGTCTATTACTTCTGAAGATGTGAAATGGTATAATGATTTTTATGATAGCCAGTTTGTGATTGACAGATGCGGTGAATTCGCTAATGTTCCTCTCATTGGCACATCAGGGGGGATCACTTATAATCCGTCCCTCGCTAGACGTCAGTTTGGGTTTCCAATGGTGAAGGCGCCTGACTATATCTTGTTAGAAAGGCATTTCTACACTAATGGGGAAGAAAGTTCATCCCTCAAAAGACGATTTATGCACGCTTGGGAAAAGGTTCATAAGATGGAGATGAAGGCGCTAGGAAAGACGAATTGCGTTGCTGGAAAGCCGTACAAAGAATGGCTCGCTGATAGGGTTGCTGAATTTAAGATGCCTTATGCACTTGAAAAGCCAGTTCGCGTCATTGAAGTACCAACATCAACAGAGGCCTTGTTCAAGACTAAGGATGAACTCAAAGTGTTGTTGACAAGGATGACAGAAGATAGGGATGCGTGGAAGGCAAAGTACTTTGAAGATGGAAAGATGTGGAAGGAAATGTATGACAGCCTTGACGCGGAAAGGTTAGCTTGGGAAGAGACAGATCGTGCACAAGCGGAAGAAATAGCTGTTTTGAAGAAAAGGGCCAAGAACAAGTGAAGATTTGAGGACAGAATAAATTAGGACCAGTTGTTTTTATTTCTGATTATTTGTAATGTCAAGGTGTCAGTTGTAATGTCAAGTTGTTTGTAATGCCAAATTATTATGTCGAATGTACTTTTTCTTTTATTTCCATGTAATTTTTCTTTCTTGGTTGTACTTTTTTTTCCTTTTGGTTATGTATGCTTCAAACAGTTGTAATCCCTTTTTATTTAATGAATCAAGGTCCTTATTTTGATTACATTTGTTATATTACTTTAAAGTCCTTTGAGAAAGAAAAAAGAACAAAAATAATGATCATAGTTTTCACATAACATATCATGCATCATTTGCATTCATGATTCGGTTTTCAAGGTTCTGAGTCTCTCGTTCTTGACAGATTCTGGCCCGACGTAGTCGCTACAAGCCAACTCGTACCTATAATACTCGTGCAAATTTCAAGAAGAAAATGGAAGGACTTGAACAAGAGAATCAACAGTTGCAAGAACAGGTCATCGCTCTGCAGGCTAGTGTAGCCCAATTGACGGCTATGTTTGAATCTTTGAATGCGGCGGGAGCTATCCCTATTCTACCTCCTCCAGCACAGGGTTTGAATGTCTCTATCCCAGGAAACATCCCGGTCTCAGCTCCATTGGTCTTCGTCAGTCAACCGATGTCCACTGCTCCAATGCATTTCTCATGGGGTATGCCTGCTAATTTTGGCGAAGGGTCTCAGCAGAATCATTCCAATGTTCAATTCCAGGCTGTTACCATTCCACAGGTTACAATTCCTATCCCGCCTCCTGCAATGACTACTGCACCTCTCACTATGAATGTAAGGCCGTTCGAGACAGAACCTATCTACCATGCTAATCGAGCTGAAAGCGTGATATCTGTTGGTCACAATGAAGAAATTCAGAATCAGGTCGACGAAATCCAGCGAGAACTTCGTGCTCTCCGCGGTAAAGAGTTGTTTGGAAGGAATGCTCATGACATGTGCTTAGTTCCAGATGTTGACATGCCTCCTAAATTCAAAATGCCTGACTTTGAGAAATACAAGGGGGATTCTTGCCCACAGAGTCATTTGATCATGTATTCCAGGAAAATGGCTGCATATACAAGAAAGGACCCGCTGTTAATTCATTGCTTTCAAGATAGTTTGACTGGTGCTGCTCTGAAGTGGTATGTGAGCTTAGATCGTGAGAAGATTCAATCTTTTACTGATGTGTGTGAAGCATTCATGCAACAATATAAATACAATGTTGATTTGGCACCTGATAGAGATCAGCTTCGTTCTCTGTCCCAAAAAGAACGGGAAAGCTTCAAAGAGTATGCTCAGAGGTGGCGCGGACTGGCCGCACAGGTTAACCCGCCTTTAGATGAAAAAGAGATGATGAAGACGTTCCTGAAAACACTCGACCCATTCTACTTTGATAGGATGATCTCCAGTAACCACCGTGATTTTACTGATGTGGTGGAAACTGGCGTACGTATGGAAGAAGCGATTAGAGAAGGACGTTTGACGAGAGATGCTTCTGGTTCTAGTTCTGGAAATGGCAAAAGGTACGGTGCTGGATTTGGGAAGAAGAAGGAACAAGAAGTAGGTATGGTCGCCCATGGTAGGCCAAGGGGAAATTATTTTCATCAGCCTCAACATCATGTAGCTGCCGTTGCAGCTCCTCTAAATGTTAGCTATCAACAACGGCCACCAAATCAACCACAAAATCAACAAACATATAATCAACAACCACAAAATCAAAGACCACAAAATCCACCACAAAACAATAATCGTACTCAAGGACCTCCTAAATTTGATCCAATCCCTTTGAAATATGCTGATTTGTTACCCGCCCTACTTGCGAATAATTCTGTTCAACTCAGGCCACCCCCACAACTGCCTAATCCTTTGCCATACTGGTATAGGACTGATCTTACCTGTGCATACCATTCAGGAGCACCAGGTCATGACATTGAGCATTGTTATGCTTTGAAGAATCAGGTACAAACTCTGTTGATGAAAGGCGCTTTGAAGTTCAAAGATACGAACCCAAATGTGCAGGCAAACCCACTACCTCCTCATGGCACTGCCAATATTAATATGGTACAAGTAGACTCAAGTTGTTATCGGGTGTTCAATATTCGCCAGATTAAAGAGTCTTTGGTTCAGATTCATGTGGACCTATGTAAACTGTCTCTGTTCCAACATAACCACGCTGCTTGTATGACTTGCCCGAGAAACCCAAGGGGATGCCAGAAGGTGAGGGATGATTTACAAACTCTATTGAACAAAAGGGAGTTGGTTATTGCGTACAAGAAAAAAGGTGTTGAGGAATCCGATGATGAGTTCGAATTTGACAGCAGTGATGATGAGGTCTTTGTAATCACTCCGGAGTTCACTAATTCCGGATGTCTTGAGTTGACTTATAATAGTCAAGAATTTGCTGCTGAGCCTTTGGTGATATGTTTGCCCGGTCCTGTGCCGTATACTTCTGACAAGGCGATTCCATACAAATACAATGCTACCATGATGAGGGGTAACGAAGAGGTTCCCATTCCTGCTTTGTCCTCGGTTGCCAATATTGTGGGATCAAGTAAGATGATGAGAAGCGGTCGTGTTTTGCCACCTCCTACTTTGAGAAAGACTAATGATCCTACAAATGAGCCATTGGTGGTGGAAAGGCCCGAAGTATGTGTTGATCTTGACAAGGGTAAGACCAGTGTTGGTTCCAATGCTGATGAAGTGTTGAAGTTGATAAAGAAGAGCGAGTACAAGATTGTTGATCAGTTGATTCAAACGCCTGCCAAAATCTCTATGTTATCCCTCCTGCTGAACTCCGAAGCTCATAGAGACGCTCTGATGAAAGTGCTCGACCAGGCTTATGTTGACCACGATGTGACAGTTGGCCGTTTTGACGGCATTGTGGGAAATATCACTGCTTGTAACAATCTGAGTTTCAGTGATGAAGACCTTCCCGTTGAGGGGAGGAGCCACAACCTTGCTTTGCACATATCCGTGAATTGCCAGTCTGATGCTTTATCCAATGTGCTTGTTGATACCGGCTCATCTCTGAATGTAATGCCGAAGACTACTCTTGACCAGCTGAGTTATAAAGGTGCTCCAATGCGGCGAAGTGGTTTGGTTGTCAAAGCTTTCGATGGAACGAGGAAGACGGTGATGGGTGAGGTTGATTTGCCCATTACCATTGGACCGAATACTTTTCAGATTACTTTCCAAGTTATGGATGTCAATGCTGCTTACAGTTGTTTATTAGGGCGCCCTTGGATTCATGATGCGGGTGCTGTGACTTCGACTTTGCACCAAAAGCTGAAGTTTGAAAAGAATGGCAAGATCGTAACTGTGTGTGGCGAGCAAGCTCTGTTGGTAAGCCAACTATCATCATACTCTTGTATCAGTGGTAGCATTGTGGATGGAACCCTATTCCAGGGTCTAACTATTGATGAAGGAACAAATGATAGGAGAGGTAGTGTGTGTATGGCCTCCTTGAAGGATGCACAACAGGTGCTATCTAATGAATCTACTACAGGCTGGGGCAAGTTGGTTGAATTGCCAGAAAACAAGAATCGAGAAGGTCTAGGGTTTGGCTCGATTGATGAGAAGGTGAATGCCGTGATTGATGAAGAGCCCGAGGAAATTGCTGACTTGGTGGAGCGTGGAGGAATCTGCTGCAATTGGAGTGTTGTGGATGCTCCTTCTGTTGTATCTCGTTCTGAGTAATGTCTTGTCGTTGTTTTCTTTTTTCAAAAATCTTTCATTCTGCCCAAGATGAGAGTATGCATTGTTTTAGGGCCTACGTTTAAGAAATAAATATTCCTATCGCTATGCCCAAAGCGAAGGTAGAACAGTTGTCGGGCTTTATTTTAATGAAATCATCAATAATAAAGAATTATTCAGTATCCACTTTATTCGTACATTAACTTTTTATTGCTTTCTGCTTTTTTCTGGAATGTGGTAACACAAAGAACATAACAATATATCTTTTAAAAAAAATCTGCATATGCTCATCCTTTTATATCTGTTTTCTAAAAATCAAGCATAAATCATAATTGCAGATTAATTGTTGATAAACCCGTTGAACACAATGAACCTATGCCCTCTCCCAACTTTGAATTCCCTGTGTTTGAAGCTGAAGAGGAGATTGGGGATGACATTCCTGATGAGATTACCCGGTTACTTGAGCATGAAGAAAGGACCATTCAGCCTCATGAAGAGCCTACAGAAGTAGTTAATCTGGGTACTGAAGAAGATAAGAAAGAAGTCAAGATTGGTGCATTGTTGGATGCTAGTGTCAAAGACAGGTTGATAGAACTTCTCAGAGAATACGTGGAAGTGTTTGCTTGGTCTTATCAAGATATGCCAGGTTTGGACACCAGTATTGTGGAGCACCATTTGCCGTTGAAGCCTGAATGTCCGCCGGTTAAGCAAAAATTGAGAAGAACGCGTCCTGATATGGCGATCAAGATAAAAGAAGAGGTTCAGAAACAGATTGATGCGGGTTTCCTGATTACATCGGAGTATCCTCAGTGGTTGGCCAACATAGTACCAGTTCCGAAGAAAGATGGTAAGGTCAGAATGTGTGTTGATTACAGAGATTTGAATAAGGCGAGTCCGAAAGATGATTTTCCTTTGCCTCACATTGATATGCTGGTTGACAATACAGCAAAGTTCAAAGTTTTCTCCTTCATGGATGGTTTCTCTGGTTACAATCAGATACGGATGGCTCAAGAAGATAGAGAGAAGACTTCCTTTATTACACCATGGGGGACTTTCTGTTACAAAGTAATGCCTTTTGGTTTGAAAAATGCGGGTGCTACATATCAAAGAGCAATGACAACGCTGTTCCACGATATGATGCACAAAGAGATCGAGGTTTATGTCGATGACATGATTGCCAAGTCCAGCACTGAAGAAGAACATGTTGATAATCTACTGAAATTGTTCCAACGGTTGAAGAAATACAAGCTTCGTTTGAATCCCAACAAATGCACTTTCGGTGTTCGATCCGGAAGACTCTTGGGATTTGTGGTTAGTCAGAAAGGTATTGAGGTAGATCCTAGCAAAGTGAAAGCCATTCGTGAAATGCCTGCACCAAGAACTGAAAAGCAAGTAAGAGGGTTCCTTGGTCGATTGAATTACATATCCAGATTTATTTCTCACATGACTGCTACCTGTGGACCAATATTCAAACTTCTCCGAAAAGACCAAGGAGTGGTGTGGACGGAAGATTGTCAGAAGGCTTTTGACAGTATTAAAGATTATCTCTTGGAACCTCCTATCCTGATTCCTCCTGTTGAAGGAAGGCCTTTGATCATGTACCTGACTGTGTTAGAAGATTCCATGGGTTGTGTGCTTGGACAACAAGATGAGACTGGTAAGAAGGAACATGCTATTTATTATCTGAGTAAGAAGTTTACAGACTGTGAATCTCGCTACTCCATGCTTGAGAAGACTTGTTGTGCTTTGGCTTGGGCTGCTAAACGTCTCCGCCAGTATATGATTAATCACACTACTTGGCTGATATCTAAAATGGATCCAATCAAGTATATTTTTGAGAAACCCGCTTTGACAGGAAGGATTGCACGCTGGCAGATGTTGTTATCTGAGTATGACATTGAATACCGTACTCAAAAAGCAATTAAAGGAAGTATTCTTGCTGATCATTTGGCGCACCAGCCAATTGATGATTACCAGTCTCTTAAGTTTGATTTTCCCGATGAAGATGTCATGTACTTGAAGATGAAAGATTGTGATGAACCACTGTTTGGAGAAGGCCCTGATCCTGAATCCAGATGGGGTTTGGTCTTTGACGGAGCTGTCAACGTTTATGGCAATGGAATTGGTGCAGTTCTTATTGCTCCTATGGGTAACCATATCCCATTCACTGCCAGGTTACTCTTTGATTGTACAAACAACATGGCAGAGTACGAAGCGTGTATTATGGGTATTGAAGAAGCTATTGATTTGAGGATCAAGATCCTTGACATATATGGAGATTCAGCTCTTGTTGTTAATCAGATCAAAGGAGAATGGGAAACTCGCCACCCTGGCTTGATTCCATACAGAGATTATGCAAGACGCTTGTTGACTTTCTTTAACAAAGTTGAATTACATCACATTCCTCGTGATGAGAACCAGATGGCAGATGCTCTTGCTACTTTATCATCCATGTTCCAAGTGAATCGGTGGAATGACTTGCCTCGTGTCAATATTACTCGCCTTGAGAGGCCTGCGTATGTGTTCACAATTGAAGAAGCGATTGATGATAAGCCGTGGTTTTATGATATTAAGAATTTCCTACAACATCAAGAGTACCCGTCTGGGGCATCTAGAAAAGACAGGAAAACTCTGAGAAGGTTGTCTGGCAGTTTCTTTCTGAATGGCGATGTCCTTTACAAGAGAAATTTTGATATGGTTTTGCTTCGGTGTGTGGACAAGCGTGAAGCCGACCAACTAATGTATGAAGTGCACGAAGGTTCCTTTGGTACCCATGCCAATGGACATGCTATGGCTAAGAAGATGTTGAGAGCAGGTTACTATTGGATGACAATGGAATCTGACTGTAGCAGATATGTGAGAAAATGTCACAAGTGTCAGATTTATGCTGATAAAATACATGTGCCACCGACTCTGTTGAATGTTATGTCTTCTCCTTGGCCTTTCTCTATGTGGGGGATTGATATGATCGGAATGATTGAACCAAAAGCTTCGAATGGTCATCGTTTTATCTTAGTGGCTATTGACTATTTCACCAAGTGGGTCAAAGCGGCTTCCTATGCTAATGTTACAAAGCAAGTGGTTGTCAGATTTATCAAGAATCAGATCATTTGTCGATACGGTATTCCAAACAGAATCATCACTGATAATGGATCGAACTTGAACAACAAGATGATGAAAGAGCTGTGCGACGAGTTCAAGATTGAGCATCACAACTCTTCTCCTTATAGGCCTAAGATGAACGGTGCTGTTGAAGCTGCAAACAAGAATATCAAGAAGATTGTGCAGAAAATGGTTGTCACTTACAAAGACTGGCACGAGATGCTGCCTTTTGCTTTATACGGATACCGCACTTCAGTTCGCACATCGACTGGGGCAACTCCATTTTCTTTGGTATACGGTATGGAAGCAGTACTCCCCGTAGAGGTTGAGATCCCGTCAATGAGAGTTTTGATGGAAGCAAAGTTGACAGAGGCTGAATGGTGCCAGACCCGGTACGATCAACTGAATATGATTGAAGAGAAGCGCATGACTGCTTTGTGTCATGGGCAGTTATATCAGAACAGGATGAAAATGGCTTTTGACAAGAAAGTTCGACCTAGAGAGTTTAAAGAAGGTGATCTTGTGCTCAAGAAAGTCTTGTCTTTTCAACCAGATGCTAGGGGCAAGTGGACTCCCAATTATGAAGGCCCATATGTTGTCAAGAAAGCTTTTTCTGGGGGTGCCATGATTCTTACAAACATGGATGGTGATGAACTCCCTCGTCCAGTGAATGCAGATGCAGTCAAGAAGTACTTTGTCTAAACAAAAATAAAGACAAAAAAAGTGTATATAGCTCGTCAAGCTGAAAACCTGAAAGGGCGGCTTAGTCAAAAAAGAGGGCGTCTTGGTGGATCGAAAACCCGAAAGGGCGGTTCATACAAAAATGAGACAAAAAAAAAAAGAATATATACACTTCCCGGTAGATCGAAAACCTGAAAAGGCGATCTAGGCAAAAGTTAGGGAAACAAGACAAAGTAACTGCATTCGCTTGAGTTCGATCATTTGGGGCACGTGTTGGCCAATGAAGAAGTTATGATCAAAATCATTTGTACTTGGAAGCTGAGGACACGGTGGAATTCAAAAGTTGTTAGGGAGAATAGATTTATTGTGTTCAATGTACCCTTTCCATTTTAATTACCAATTCCAATTTTGTAATGATCCATGGAGTCACGCTATTGGCAGACTACCATTCTTATACATGAATTTGAGCCTTGCTCCCATTGTTTGGATTTCATATTTTAGTCTTACAAAATTTCTTTATGTTTTGATGATTTCAATTAGAATGAAAAAGACATATTTCAAAATATATACATATACTTTTAAAATAAAAATAAACAAACACATGCGCTTTTGATTAAAAGTAACGACAAGCGTTTTCTTTAGAGCGAATACAAAAAGAAGGAATATCCGCGACTACTCCAATTGTGGTTAATTCTAATACGCAAGTTTGATTATGATGAGGGGGGCATTTTGCTGAAAGGAGGATACATCCCCTATGAAAGTTGACAATGTTGTACAGTCAAGTTTAGTATACAGATCGTTTCGGATTGAACGACCATTTCCCCAGAGAAGTTGTTCCTTCCCAAAGAAGAGTTCTCTTGCTTTATCTACAATAACATCTACACTTTGCAGAGATATCCTGAGCAGTGATGCGACGTTGGCTTGTGTTTCCGGTTTGGTCACTTTGTCTGTCCATCAAAGATGTTTCACATACATACATATACACATACATTCATAACCTACAAATATTCATACATACTTTCATACATTCATGTGCCATCAACATTTACATCATTCATACATTACTACATCATATACAGATGTCTATCTCTTTCGTTTTGTCCGTGTCTACAAAAATAGAGTCGGGATGGGCATGTTGTTCTCCCCAATTAGAGTGTCAGCTTAGGCAGATAAGTGTACACCTCTTGTTTCAAAAATTCCCCACTAGACTCCTCTCTTGTGGAAGATGGTTGTTTCAGTTTTTCCTACAACAAAAGGAAAATTCCAGTTGAATTTATTCTTCAATTGGACACAGAGTCTTGTTTACAGTTTCCCTCCGGTTTGTTCTCGGATTGGACGTCAACCCAATTTTACAAGTGGCAATCTCGTCATCTGAGAAGCTTGTGCACATTATTACAAGTGGCAATCTCGTCATTCGAGAAGCTTGTATTCATTTTACAAGTGGCAGTCTCGTCATCCGAGAAGCTTGTATGTCATCAGTCATGTTCACAAGTGGCAATCTCGTCATCTGAGAAGCTTGTGCACATTTTACAAGTGGCAATCTCGTCATCTGAGAAGCTTGTGCACATTATTACAAGTGGCAATCTCGTCATTCGAGAAGCTTGTATTCATTTTACAAGTGGCAGTCTCGTCATCCGAGAAGCTTGTATGTCATCAGTCATGTTCACAAGTGGCAATCTCGTCATCTGAGAAGCTTGTGCACATTTTACAAGTGGCAATCTCGTCATTCGAGAAGCTTGTATCCAATTTTACAAGTGGCAATCTCGTCATTCGAGAAGCTTGTATCCAATTTCACAAGTGGCAATCTCGTCATTCGAGAAGCTTGTATCCAATTTCACAAGTGGCAATCTCGTCATTCGAGAAGCTTGTATCCATTTTACAAGTGGCAATCTCGTCATTCGAGAAGCTTGTATCTAATTTCACAAGTGGCAGTCTCGTCATTCGAGAAGCTTGTATCCAATTTCACAAGTGGCAGTCTCGTCATTCGAGAAGCTTGTATCCATTTTACAAGTGGCAGTCTCGTCATCCGAGAAGCTTGTACATATCAAACAAGTGACAAGTTTTCCGTATAAGAAGCTTGTATTTCGCTTGACACACTTTACAGTTCCTTTGGTGGTTTTATCCCCAGTGAATCCTTTTCAAAAAAACATTAGACCAAAAGATCGCACAAATCTTTTTTCTATAAACGCATACATGATAGTAAGTAATATTTTCCCCAGTATTTTACACTGTTCCCCAGTGGAGTTCGTTCTTCCAATGGACTTGGGGCATATCTTGTTATTTTTCCAGTCGGGCCATGTCATGTTCTTCCCCTGTGGAGTCCTAACTATGTTTTCTTCCTTTGTCTGTCTTTTACAACGTTCATACAAAAGTAAAAAAACTGATCATCTGCATTTCATGCATTCATATTTGCATAAACACTGTTAGAGGATTTTAGGTCCAAAAATGGTGTACGTTTTATATTTAAGTCTCTTCAATCCCGTCTAGACGAAGATTTTAATCTTCATCTCTCCGGATGAAAAAAACTTAAATAGGGGCAGCTGTTGTACCCCAATTTTGGACCTAAAATCCATTGTCCTCTTTTTTCATTATAAAATATCAAAAGTATTCATCACATAATAATATATCATCATGTCGGTTCTTTTTTTTGTTTTGTTTATATTCGTTTTTTATCACTTTTGTTTTTTTTGTGGTCGTAGTTTTGTTTCTACTCATTTTGCATCATTCATTCTTAACTATTATTATTATTATTATTGTTATTATTATTATTATGTTTATCGCTATTATTACTATCATCACCATTACTACTACATTATTACTACTATTATTACTTCCTTATTTATTATTACTATTAATCCAAATTTCATTTTTTTTTCACTTACTCTTTTTACTTGAAAATAAAGGGTTACAAAATAAATAAAAAAAAACAGTTTTTAGTAACTCTTCCCTTTTCTTTAATTTCTTTTTCGGTTACTATTATTTTTATTATTATTAATATTACTATTATCAAAAAAATCCTTTGTTCAAAAAAAGTTAGTTTTTTCCATTCTCTTTCATCATTTTCTTTTTTTCTCTCCGTCCAAACTTATTATTACTATTATTGTGATTATTGTTTTTATCTATTATTATCTATTATCACATATTATTATTATTATTATTATTATTATTATTATAATTATTATTATTATTATAACTAATTATTACTATTATTATTAAAAAAGTAGTATCTTTTATGATTAAAAAAAAAAAAACAGTTTTAGTTCCTTTGTTCTATTTTCTTTTTTCTCTTCTTCTTCTTTTTTTTCGGTCAAACAAATTTGAAAAAAACAGAATATGAAATTGGAATCCAAAGCTTTCCCTGGAAAAATCTGAACATGAAAAGGACTGGTTTTTGTCACCTTTCTCTCTTTGATCACTTCTTTAAAATTACAATCTGTGTTAATAAAAGTCGCTCTGCATTTTTTCTGTTTCCATACATCAAACCCTAAAACTTCTCTATAACAGAACAAAAGTTCACAGAACAAGAGAGGATCAAGAACGGCGAGAAAAAAAAAAAAACAGAATATCAAAAAATACAGAACCAAAAACACATCCCTTCAAACAACCAAATACATCATCTTCATCAGAAACAAAACAAAACCCTAGCCTCTTAATCCTTCAAAACCTAACCTGACGAAAAAAAAACTAAAAGGAAAAATCAACCAAAATTCAAAAATTAAACCTCTCTCTCAACCAAAAACCTCCAAACCTTCAAAAATCCTAAAACTTTGCAAAAAAAAAAACCTAAACAGAACCGAAAAAAACTAAAAAAATTATCACACTGTGAAGTTTTTTTTTTTTTTTTTTTGTTATTGCTGGTTCTGTTCCCATCACTCCATTTCAGCCTTCATTCACCATCAAACCTCGCAAACAGAACAAATCATGGATTAGGGACAGAGGATAGAAACGAAACAGAGAAAAGAAGGAGAGGTCGAGACAGAACAGAAAGATAGGATCGGAGACCAGAAAAACAAGAACAGAGGAAGGAGAAAACGGACTTACCTTCAAGATTCACTGCAAGGCTGGTAAGAATCATTCCCTTTTTCCATTTTTTTTATTCGGACTTGCATGAACATGTAGATCTAGGTTTCAATCTTGTTTTTTCCTCTATTCGAGCATGAGTTTGTTGTTTATTTGCACGATTGAACCTTGTTCGCATGAGTAAGAACAGATTTAAGTAGCTAGAGTTTCTTTTTTGGGATTTTAGGGTTCGGATTAGAGGCCTTCGATCCGGAGATTTGGTTGCTCGTTTAAGATTTTCGATGGTAGAATCATGTTTAGGATGAAATTTTGAGTGGGATTTGTGTTTTCAACTTTTTGATTTGGTTATGTTTTTGTGATTTCTGGGCTCCAACTTTGATTTGGTATTGTGTTCTTGAAAGAATAAGAACAGAAAGAGACAGAAAAGAAGGAATGGAGAATGAGAGAGAAGAAGAAATTCTGAAAATATGACTAAATCAGGAAAAGAAAAAACCTAATAACCCTTAATCAATTTACTCAGCGCGCCCCCCAGGGCTGCTGCGCGCGCCCCCCAACCGGTTGCTGAACCGGGTCATGGACCGGGTCTGGTTTGACCCGGTTCTCTAAGAATGTTTCTTTGGGCTTCACCCATAAGCCCAATTCGTTTTTTTCTGTTTTTTTTGTTCTATTTATTAATTTGACCTTATTTTCTTCTTTATATATTTATCTCATTTTAATAATTAGGTGTATGTTTGAGACAATGATTTTCTATATAAAATTGTTGAGTTCAAATTATAATACTAATAGTCAAAGATTTTAAATTAAAAAATATGTGTGAGTTTTATTGTTTGCCCCTTTTTTATAAAAATCAATAAGTTAAAGTGTTATTGCAAAAAAAACAAAAAAATAGGAAAACCAAAAATCTTTTCCAACTATTTTGATGTCAAAAAAAACCAAAATGTTAGTTTGTTTGTCTTGTTTTCTTTTTCTTTAGTTATTTAGTATGCAAAATATAAAAAAAAACAAAAATACTAGAAAATTTAAATATGCTATGTTTGAATTCTTTTTGTGATGATTGATTATGTCTTTTTAATTCCATTTTATGAAAATATAATATGCTTTTATTAGAAATTTTCATGCATACATGCATTTAAAATCTCGCATTTATGCATTTTTTTTCTTTTTGTCACATAACTCTTTTTACAAAAAATTCTACATCACATCACTTTTTTTATTACATTTACAAAACACATTTTCTTTTTACATTTCCACATGACATTGCATCATAAGCTACATTTTGCATTTCACATGACATTTGACACTATTTTTGCATCACACTACATTTTCACATTACAACTTTACTTTATATTTTTCTACATGCATACATGCATTGCATTTAGATTAGGACAATGCATCATTTCAAAAATGCATGTTAGAGACAATATTTTATTTTTATAAAATCATTGAGCTCTAACAATTGGCATTAATAGTGAAGGACCTTTTTCGGTCTAAATTCATTCTCATCAAAAATAAAAATAAAAAATTTTCTTTTGCTAAATAAGATTATATTTTTGCTTGCGTGTTTAGGTTAGAATTATTTGTTGTTGTGATTGGCCCCAAAAAAATGTATTATCATGTCTTTGCCTCCGACACATTTCTTTCACACACTCCACTTTTTAGTTAGAATATAATATTTCGCTATGTTTGTTATTCTTGATTGATTAGATGCATATTCATTATCATATTTATTTTCCGCATCTGCATTTTACTTTTATGCATTGCTATTTATTTATTTATTTATTGCCTCTTATTATTATTTATTCATTCAATTCGATATGGTTGTAAATATTAATTATTCAATTGGGTTGTAATAGCGTAGGACTTTATTTATCGCTCTTTACTGCTTTCCTAGTTTACACATCACACACAAACGCCAAGAATTCATTTCCAAAGGAGAGGACTCGTAGTTAAATTTCAAATTAATTACGAGACTTTCTGAAACGAAAAAAACTTTTTCAAAACAAACATGCGATCCTTTTACAAAACAAACGCAAGCTCACCTTACAATCATCTTTAATATGATTTTACTTACAATTTGTTTTTTTCTTTACAATAATTTTTTTCAAACACACAAAAGAAACGAATACACTTTCATTTTCAAACATTTAACTTTTTTTCTTTTTTACATAACAATACTTATACTTTCTTACAACTTTTTGTTTCTCTTAACAATATTTTCTTTACAATACAACGATTATTACTCTCAAGAAAACTTTTTTTACAAACAAAAAATATATTTACATTTCTTTCCTTTTATTCACCTTACGGAAATTTCTTTTAACCCTTTTTTACCTTTTATTTACACATAACTTTTATAACAAAATTTACACTTTCTTACTATTTCTTTTCTTTTAAACATTTCGTCTACAATACAATAAAAACATTACTCTCAAAAAATCTTTTTTTACAAAGAAAAAACATTTACACTTCTTTTCTCTTATTTACTTTTTTGAAAGAAAATTTCTCAATCTTTACTATTCCACTTTCTTTTTCTATACAATTTCTCCCTCCATTCTTAAAGCATGTATATAAAAAAGCACAAAAACATATAAGAGGTTACCATGGAGTACCATGGGCGCTTGAGGTGCTAACACCTTCCTTGAGCGCAACTAACCCCCGTACCTAGAATCTCTTTCTTTAAAGGTTTTCAATTTTTCCCCTCCTTTGGAAATGAAAAAATAAAACTGTAGTGGGGTATGTCTCAAAAAACCCGCAACACACTGGTGGATGTTATGTTGTTTTTGTGTCATTTTCGGAGTCTGCATTGGATTCCTGCTGACTCAACTCTAACCATATTCTCCTATTGATTTAGTAACGGACAAGTAATAATGTCACTTAATTGTGATTAATTTCTTGTCTCTCACTTGAATACCACTTATTCTTGTCTTCCTTACTCCTATAAAGATACATTCTTTTTCTGAAAAAAAAAATTCTTCTCTTCTTGCTGGCCGCCCACTTCTTCACTCTAAATATTATATTTTTTGCTTTTCGATTGTTTCAGAGAATCGATAATTCATTATCGATATTGACTGGTTTTCATTGAAACCATCAGAGGTATTCTTCTGCCCGTAAACTACAGTGCAGTGGTTTACGGTATTGATCTGAAATTGGCAGTTTTATCCTGGGGACTTCACGGTTGATTGTCTACCTTGCACAATTTGGGTAGTGCCGTGAAACGTCTTAAAGAAAACGTACTGATCCGCGACTCCGCCAATAATTTCCTCAGTTGATTTTTCTGATTTCGATTTTTTCAAAACTGAAAACTAACACAACGTGATTCGACGGAAGTAACACATTGGGTAGTTAATGAAGAAGTTTTCGTTGAAGAGGGGAAAAGTGGAAACGATGAAGAATGAATTGTTTTTATTTTAAAATAAATTGGATTATTATTAATTGTGTAAAAATACATATGGGAGTAAGTTAACCCGCATAGATGTATTTTTCTTAATCACATGAACCATTGGTTAGTCTGTATATATGTATTTTTCTTTTATTAGATACAACTCAAGTCTAAATCTTATAAAATAGTCACAAAAATATAATTATATTTGATTATTCTCATTTATGTTGTTTGGTGTGATATTTTGACTGTAAATTATAATTGTGTTGTTTGATTATGCATGAAAAAATAGTCACAAAATTATAATTATGTTTGATTATTCTCATTTATGTTGTTTGGTGTGATATTTTAACTGTAAATTATAATTGTGTTGTTTGATTATGCATGAACTTAGTTTATTTTGAAAAATTATTTGAATTTATTTTATGTTATTTGCTTGATTGGTAACTTATTTTGAATTATATTTGGAATGTTAAAATTTTTGTCTCCAAAAAATTGTTTTTTTGCAGTGAAAAAAAATTGAACTATGCCGGGCTTACCCGGAAGTCTGCTAACCTGTAAGGACCGGGCTCAGACACTAATTTTATTCTGGTCAGATGAAATATGCTACTCGTTCGGGCCAGGCCGAATTGGGTCGCCCCCCCGTTTTGACAGCTTTGAAGATCTAAGATGTTAAAATAAGTTAAATTTTGTAATTTTGAGATTTTGTTTGGTTTGTTTGAAGTTTGAAGTTTTTGAAAATACGAGTTTGATTGATGAATTTTTGAAGAAGATGAAGAAAAAAGGGTTAAGAAGTGTAAAATAATTTAAATCCTGGAAAAATAAAAATAAAAAATTTAGTGATATTATTGGTTCAAAATTAAAATTATAAAATTATTCTTTATATTACCTCCGTTCCTTTTTACTTATCGTTTTAGAAAAAAATATTTGTTTCTTTTTACTTGTCGTTTTGACAATTTAGGTTATATTTTGCCTATTATACCCTCCTTCCTATTTTATTTTATTGACTAAATTTTGTATAATATTTTTTTGTTGAAACAATATAATATTTTATTGTACATAAATTTTGTTTCTTTTTAAATAAAGTTTGTTACAATTTTTTTTGGAAATAGATAATGTTTGTGAAAAAGTATGAATTTATTGGTGGATTAAAAATATGATATATATTTTAAAAAGTGCATGCTAGGAAATTTAGGTGCAAAAATACACTCTCCTATTTTGGTCTTTTTTTTTTAAAACGACAAGTAAAAAGGAACGGAGGTAGTATAAAATAGTTTAAAGAAAATATTGGGGTTTTTAGTAAAAAAAAACAAATGGATGTAATTTCAGTTACTCTCCCACATGTTTTTAGGTGAGTGTTAGTTAACAACTACTTCCTCCGTCCTATTATATAAGCACCTTTTAACAAAAGTTTAGTCCCATTATATAAGCACCTTTTCAAATTTCTATACAAATTTAAGATTGTTTTCCAAATATACCCCTAAGTATAACAACAAAAAAGAAATTAAAATAAAAAAAATCTTAAGCAATTAAAATAAAAATTATGGATAACAACAAAAATAAAAATTATGCAACTAAATTATGCTAAAAAACATATCTAAAAAAAATAAAAAAAAAAAATTTGCTTACGTGGCATTCAATTAGAGCTTCTTGAAGATTTTTTAAAAAAAAAATCTACTTACGTGGCATTCAAAAAAGGGCAATTTAGTAATCTTTATACATAAAATACACACTTTAATTACACTCCTAATATTTCTTAATAAGCGTGATTTTGGTCAGAGGGGCTTATAAAATGGGACGGAGGGAGTAATTACTTAAACAGGGAATATGTGTTTTATTTTTAAGTTTTAAATATAATTAACTATTATAATGCTTTTATTTATGATCGAGATCATATAATTTTCAAATTTGTTTCACGGATAAATTCTAAAACTTAGTTAGTGCCCGTTTGACCCGGCTTATTTTCTACTTTTCTATTTAACTTAAACGAAATAGAGAAGTATAAAATTGAATTTAGCCATATTTCTCTTTAAAAGTATTAGAGAAATAAAGTAAAGAAGTAAAAAATAAAAAGAAGTAGAGTCAAACACAATTTTTTCCTACTTTACTATTTTTAAGGAGAAGAAAAAAAGTAAAAAATAAGGCGGGCCAAACGGGCACTTAGTCATCAACATGTTTGGCTTATAAAGAATCAAACAATTGCATTGAGAGAAAAAAGACTAAATAATAAACTAATTAATTGTTTAAAGTTGAGTGAGTCATTTGTTAAAATTAAGGAAACAAGTTTTTAATATTTTGTTTAAAAAATAGAATAAATGTAATTTACAAATTTTATTTCTTTTAAAAAATTAAATTAAAATTATAGTAAATCACTAATTCTATCATAATAATCACCGTGATATTAAACTCGCACTCATTCAAATTGTACAAGGAATTAGACCACACCTTCAAAATTTGGAAAAATTGCCCTTCTACCCCTACAATTAATCTTTCACCCCTACAAATAATTTGATAATCCCATTTTGCCCTTATATTAAAATTTTCACATTATTATTTTTTCATTAATTTCAAGTTTTCTGAATACACTGTTCAGGTAATTTCTTATTTTTTTTTCCTGTTTGATGTGTTTACCGGAACAGTTTTTCAATGTGTTCCGGTATGATAATTTTATCAATTTTTCAAGCATTCATACCGGAACACATGAAAAATTCATTCCAGTTTGTTAAAATTCATACTCATTTGTTAAATATTTATACCGGAAAACTATTGAAATTATTCCGGTATTATAAGGAATATCATCTATTAATTGTTCCGGTATAAATATAGAAGATAAGGACCAAAAAAACAGAAATAGAAGCATCTTCAGTGCTAAGTTTTAACATTGCAAGGAGGTGCTAAGAAAGGATGTATTCAATTCAATGAACTCGCCAAATTATATGCTAGGAAAAGAGAAGTTACTAATCATCAAAGGCAAAATGGTTCAAGTTGTTATCAGTCAAGGGTCAATATCTCAACATCTAGATCATTTGTGGCTGCATATTTTCTGCTATTTGAATTTGGTTATAAGTTATAACCTGCAGTTGTCAAGCTTGAGGTTTTCAAACCGTTATATCTAGTGAAAAAGGTGGTTCTGCCTCTTGAAATTCAATCCTTCATTGCATACTCTTGATTGTATTTATACCGGAACAATTAATAGATCATTTTCCTTGTAATACCGGAATAGTTTCATTAGATTCCGGTATTAATAAATTTCAAACCAGAACAAATATATTCTTGATTGGAAAAAAATAGTATACCGGAACGGTTAAAAAATGATTCCGGTAAACGCATTAAACCGGAATACTATTGTACTTACCGGAACAGTTAAATTGTTGGGATGTGTGTTGTTTTCGGAACAATGTAAATAAATGATAAAATAAATAATATAAAAATTATAAAAATATAAAGGGTAAAATAGGGTTATTAGGTGATTTGTAGGGGTGAAGGATTAAGTGTAGGGGTGGAAGGACTAATTTTCCAAAATTTGAATGATCTTTAATTTCTTTAAACCTTGTTTAAATTGGGCAACACCTCAATGACTCAATCAAGCATGTGGGCCTAATTACCCCAAGCCCAATACTTTCTGGCTCATTAAATCACATCGTACATGAGCCAAACCAATCCTAGATTTCACAAGATCAAATTCCATCCACATATTTTGTTGTTGATGATGTCCAATGATGAATGACTCTACACCTAGTAAATCTGAATTCCCAAATGTGAAACAATACACTGAATCGTTACCTACGGTTCGACCCGGAACCCGATATAAAAGTTGTTCGCCTGAAACTCTCATCTCGGCTCCATCGAAAACTAAACTAACACTTGGAATATAGGGTAGTTTTGATTGGTTCAATGGAACCCGATAACAAAGGTCCATTCCTACTTCAAATGCAAAATTTGGATCGTCCAATACCCGTAATGTACTATTTGTTTGATTAAGAAACTCTTCTCTCAACATGCTATAAACAGGCCCAAGTAAAAATGTAAATTGAGTACCTAAATCAAACATAGTTTGGCCCGCTCCAGTATGATCTGGAACGAGCACACCATTCGAAAAATTAAGTAATTTCTCTGCAACCCTAATTCCCATGAGCCGAATTGTATACGCGGCCCGATCAAAATAGGGTAAAGGAGTGGATATTTGAACCAAGGGAGTATAGTTCAATGACCCGGTCCATGAGAAATTGGATTCTCCGAGAAGTAAAATACCTGAGAAATCCGAACCCGATATACAATAAGAGAATTTGGGTATCTTGAGTTGAGAAACAAAAGAAAGTGACCCGAGATTCATACCCATTAACCCGGTCGTGTTGGAATCTCCATCGAAGTTTGTACTAATACTCGATTCCATACACCCGAATACAATTCCCGGGTTATCGGATCCTCCAAACCCGAATGTATCAAAAGCAAGATTCCCTTCGGAGGAAGAAAAATCTGCATATGAAAGAGTAGCATGGCAGAGATTGTTGGAGTCACATGAAGCGGGTATGGGAAAATCTCGGGTTCGGGTCGTACATGTAGTTGAAGAACAAGGAACTGGTTTATAAGAAGAAGAAAAATTCGGGTTGAAAAACGGGTCAGATGAAACCCGGTTAGTTTTGTTATTGCAATGAAGCCATGAAAGCTCACTTCCTGTATCAATTACTAATGACACGTTTTGTGGGGGGGTGCCAACAGTAATTGAAACAGTGAGACTTACATTGTGATGAAAACGAAGCTTGTTTCGTGGTCTTGGAAGATACCCAGATGGAATAACTTGTGATTTGAGTGGTAAAGTTAGAATTTTTGATTGTGTTATGAGTTGTAAAGTTTGTAGAATGATGAAAATGAGAATTTTGAGAAATGGGTTTGTGGAAATGGTGCATCTCATTATGGTTTTTGAATTGTGTTGCAAATGTGTAACAATGTTTTGGTTTTGGGTTTTTGAGTAATTGTTGTAAGTGTTGTAAATTTTGGGGACAAAGTAAAGTATATGAAATATAAGGGAATTACTTGATGTTGTGATTAAGTTATAGATAGGTAAGAATATTTAATGGTAGGTTCTACTATACAAGAAAGAGATAGATCTAGTGAGGAAGGCAGAACAAGACATTGATTGTACCTTGGACCATTATGCTAGCCTGGTACTTAATTAACATAATTTTGTTTCATGTTTGGTATGTGTATGTATCTTCATGTGTATTAATGTATGTCTAATGTCTATACTAGCATGTTAGATTATTTTGGTTGAGATGTGGGTGTATTTATTGCGTTTCTTCGCTGGGTTGAAGACACCTTAAAAGGTGGGAAAGATGGTCTATGAATTTACAACTACTTCATACCTAAGATAAAGATCGAACTTTCAATACTTGGTTAAATGAGGATGAACTGTAACTGCTCAACCACACCAGTGAGTTCTAATGTTTTAGATTTAGTTCATTCTGCTGACATGTTTTTGTTCTTTGTTGAATTCTATTTTATGAAGTGATTCTGAGTTAGTTAGCTTTATTTATAGTAATTTGATTTCATGTTGCTAACATGTTAGGTTGTTTATAGAAAAATGGATTAAGAAAATAATGTCAAATGTGGCATCGTGACATGTCTTATAAAAATATGCAAGGTTAGAGTTTGCTAGATTGAAGGTAAAGCTTCATTTGTTAAAAGATTCATGTGGTCAATTTAAATCAATGTCATGTATGGTTTATGTTGAAATTTGACAGATCTAAATAAAGAATTCAAAGTTTTAATGAGAATTAATCATTTCTTTGGTCATAGTTTAATTCAGATACATTACAGAACTTTGTACCTTCACATTGCTCATTGCTAGTGCCTGCAGGATGCAAAGTGGCTTATTGCTTATTCTAAAAGGGAATAATTGGAAAGAATAGTTTGATGATGGTAACACTTGTATGAGTTGTATCAATCTCTCTCTCAAAGGCATGGCTACAATAGCAGCTTTTCTTGGTTTGTTGTAGTACATCTCAAGAATTTACATTATCTTAAGACAAAGTACTTAATGCTTTGCTTGATCAGGAAATTAATTTGTGAAAAAAGATTCGATCTGCTTAATTATTTGCCTTTTATTTATTAAATAAGAAAAAGTATTACTACTCTAGTAGTGCTCTAGTTTGAACATGTGGATGTTTACTATTTCAATATGTGGAAAAGTTAGTTAATCTCACTTTCACCTATCTTAAATAGGTCATGAGCAGCATCCACATGTGTGACGTTAGTATCAACATGTTAGGATAAGCAATTTATTTACAATTTATAGGAGAAGTGCTTATCATATTAAGCGTTTATGAATAAGTTATACATGGATAACATATCATATAATGTGTTGAAATATCAATTTAGAGTAAATTCTCTAAATCGAAACTAATGTGTCTATGTAACTAAATTTGATGTAGTCACACTGCTCTATTATGACTTGAAAGTTACAAAATAGATTTTCAATATTGTCTCATGTGCCAGGTGCAACCGCGCAACTAGTTCATTTTCTACCTACGCGTGCATAGTATCTGGCATGCAAGGCGCAATTAGTTTATTTTATGCCTGCACGAGCATAATGTCTGGTAAAGACTAATGAAAAAGGGAACAAATTTTCTGTAATTACTGCATTAACGCAGTAACTGATCCTTTTTAAATGACTAAGATTGTTTATTGCGTATAATTGCACGAAGCAAAGTTACATATAACATGGAATCTTAATCAATGAAAAATGGAGGATGTAAAATTAACTACTAGTACTAGCTATACATTGAACAATGCATAGCAATTAGATGAATACATGGCCCCTATTTGAATCTTCACTCCTCCTAGTATACAGTGATGGCAATAAATGTTGAATGTTCTGCACATGCTGTGTTGCATTGCTAATGGACACATCATCATAATTGGGTCCAAGGTTTAGACCATTTTTGAACTATGTTTCAGATTTCATATTACTAGTGTTGAAGCATTGGCTTGTAGTCATTGTTTCTTTTCTCATTCTAGAAATGGTGGAAAAAATTGTAAATTAGTACTCCCTTCGTCTCAAAATAAGTGTCCTACTTACCAAAATTGTTTGCCCCAAAATAAGTATCATATACTATTTAAACATTGGGTTTTTCTATTTTATCCTTTAAAGCAATCATTAGGTGAGAGAAAAAGTTCACTCAAAAATCTACTTTTTAGTATTCCAATGTCTACTACCAATAAAAAGAGAGGGTATTTTAATAAAAGACATATTCTCTCTCTTTCATTTACACACTTTTAATTTTCTTAAAGTGTGTCATTTGGTCAACTGTAACACTTAAAATGAGACGGAGGGAGTATTACATTATTATATAGCAAAAAATAACCACAAAAAAGAAAAGAAATTAGAGTACTACAATGTGAAAATGTAAGATATGTGTTTGGTATTATGATAGATTTGTCAAGAATCATAGTAAAATACTGTGAGTTTATAACAGTTATACTTTATAATTTCTTTAAAATCACTGCAGCTAACCTTAATTTTGACAAATCTACAGTAATATTGGATATAAGGCCGGACAAAACACAATAGAGAAATAAATAGATGCTTTGGTACGAAAGGTTTCTCCTAATTTTCAATTTAATCAAAAGTATATAATAATAAAAATCCCTCACAAGTCACAAACATATAATTCTATTCCTTTAGTCAAAAAAATATAATTCCAATCTTTTCTTTTTTTATGACTGATCAACTATATAACTTGTTCAAAGCACATACAACAACAACAAAAAATTTGACTTGTAAAAGTCTTAAATATCTAGAAAAGTGAGTTTTACATGGAAAATGTCATCCATCAATTAGTCTCCATCTCCAAATATTCTTGTAGCAGCTGAGTATGATCCTATGATAGCGCTTATCACCCCCACAATAATAATCAAAATGCAATTTATTATCTGAAAATATGAATAAAAAAAATGCAACTTAATTAGTCTCATATAATAACATGCAACTGCCCATAATTACTAGGTCGGACGTCCATGATCAGGGTCACTCAACATTGTGTGTGAGTTTTAAATGACTTTATCATTTCGTCTATGTAAAAAAAATGCAACTTTTTTTTGCTACATGAGAAAAACATAGTAATGATTATATTGATAATGCAATGAGCTACACTGATAATATTCCTAAAATTTCAAGCAAAAATTACAATATTTACTCATAAAAGCATAGAATGATTACAAAGAAGTCTTGATTGAAATACCTGCATATTTGATAATCTGCCACTATGTAGCTTGAGATAACATGAACAAGGGTAAATAAGTGCCTGTGATTAAACATGAAGAATTTGTAAATGAATATGCTTTCATGATTTATATAAAAGTAAACTTGAAGAGAGAACTTACAACTAGCATTGACATCATAGAACCAATTAGTGCCATAACAGAACCTACAACAAATTTGAAAGAATTAGCATAAATTGTTTAGACTTACAACTGATTTTGAACTATTTTGTTCACATTTAAATTGTTTAAATCTTACATTCATAGAAAAGTACTTACCAAAATATGGAAAAGATAGTGCCACAACTAAACATGAAATCACCAAAATTGTTCTGATAAGAATAGACATAGTATAACATTTTATCCTAGAAGGGACAAGTTCTTCTATGCTTGATGCAATAGGCAATAATGTTAAAGCATACTTTGCCAAAGGAGTCACAACCTATATTAAAAACAAAATTTGTTAAAATGTGTCATCTATATAATAAAACAACATTTTTTTCAAGTCAAAAACCTATGAAGCACGGATACATACACGGTCATCAGACACGACACAGACACGTCGACACGGATAATAATTTGCAAAAATAACATAACTTAATGTAATCACATGTATCTGTGTCTTGTTGGTGTCAGACAGTGACGCGTGTCATACACCGGGACATGCCTAATTTAAGGGGTGATCGTGCTTCATACTCAAATACGAGAATAGGAGAATAGGAGATTAATTTTGCTTTCGTACCGTTGTCCAGATGGCTATCTTGGATGCATATAACTCTTTTGGCATGTTTAAAGTAAACTGAGATTCACATTTCTCACCAAACATTATATAGCCAGCTATTCCTACACTTACGTACATTACAAGGCAGAAAGCAAAACTGCACAAGAAACAAAAAAAAATGAGAAATTCACAAGGTTTGTTTCATAATAATCAAAGAAAAACAAAATGAGAAATGCACAAAAAAATCTCAAAATTGAATAATAAAGGATTTAATGCTAACCTGATATATAGAACTACTGAGAATTTGGATGGATCCTTCATAGAAGAGTAGATATTTGGAAAAACTGCATGGCCAGCAAATCCAAAACCAAAAAGACCAATTGATACAGATATGTTTTCGATGTCTAGAAATTTATATTCTTGATTACTATATCCAACATGGTCTACTGCACCAACCCAAAATAAGCAAACTGCTACAAGCATTGTTGCAAATATTCCTCCAACTGAATACAAAGGTAAACAATCATTAAGTACTACATAACAAAGAAATTATTCTCAATCGCGTATCACAGAAAATAATGGTTTATTCAATTTATGTTAAGTGAAAGTGCTATAGCGCCATTATAGTTGCTATTTGACAATATTTTGTACTACTAGCGCATCGTAGAACAATAGTAATTTGTTCAAACTCTGATGTGTTGTAACGAACACCGTAAAGAACCTAGGATTTTGGTATATTAACTAACCTGAAATATATGAAAGCAGGCTTAGATTTTTCAACCAAACTGTTGGTAAAACAAGAAGAGCTGCAGTGATGGCAAAAACTTGATGTGCACCAAGTTCTGTACCAGCTAAAATCATGCTGGTGTTGGGGAAAAGTGACGAGAGGTTATCACTTACAAGTATTAAAAACTCAACAGAAGAAGCCTACAAATCAAAACTATGCACCTTTCAGCACAAATGAGAGAAACTTTAGCAAAACAATATACAAATAGAATTTGAAACAGATCGATCAAAATCATGAACTTACAAATAGCTCCATGTATAAAACGATCTGCATTTGAACAAAACATAGTTGTTAGATTTTCCTTAATATATTCATAAGCGTGCGAACACACACACACACACACAAAAGTTGTTTTAAATTGCAGCCAAATGCCGCGAAGGTGGCCTCAGTGGTAGTTATCGAGACATCACAAACCTAACATTGCAGTCAAGATTGTGATTGTAGATCATTTTAAAAAAAATTCCAATTATTATATGATACTTGTAAGCAAAGTTTTAAATACACCGCTGCAAGATATCGGTTTTTATGTTGCCAAAACTGCAATGCAACCCTTTTGAGGCCTCATTTGACTACAATTCTTTACAAAAGCAACCGCAACTGTAATTTAAAACTATGCTTGAGAGCCTTATTATACTCACCGCAATCCCCAAACGACCGGCGACTCCAAAAGCAGCCTGGCCAATATCTGGATAACTGTTGATTCCAGGGTAACTTTCTAAACATTTCTTCAATAAATTTCCAGTATAACAACAAATAAGAGCAAACAATAGCAATATTGTAAGACTCAACCACCCTCCTTCTTTTACTGCATATGGAATAGACATAAGTCCTATCCCACATAATATATTTGTCCCTTCATTCAAAACAAATTTTACGTCAGACCCTCTAAGATAACATATATGCACATGAAAAATTATAAAAAAAAATGAAGCCAAAATTTGTTTTTCGTCATTGTAATGTTAGCGAATTTCGGTTTTATTCTCTAAGCAAAAAAAATTCACATTGTACCCCTGTAATATTAGATTCTTTTTATTTTCATCCCTCGTTTGGACATGTCATTCAAAAAAATATGTTTGTTCCTGTAATGTTAGCGAATTTGAATGACATGTCCAACTGAGGGACTAAAATATGATATTACAGGAATAAAACGTGGAGACCTTTTTGTTTAGGGACTACTAAAACGCAAATTTGTTAACATTGCAGGGACGAAAAACACATTTTACCCAACAAATTATAATGATAGTTACCATTAATTACTGATTGAGCAAATGAACATTGTTTCTGTTGTTGTGGAATTTCAATGGCAGAGATTTTTGGACTGCTGACAAGTGCTTGAAGATGAGATGTTATAGTTGGTTGCTCTTGTTTGATTGAAGTTTTCTCCTCAGAAACAAGAGGTATAGTCAATGAATTGGAATCATCAAAATTTTCCTTAGAGAGTGTTGAACCAATTCTCTTTAGGAAACTAATTCCTGCTGGTGGTGTCACACTTACACTTGTTAACATGTCCATTGATGTCCTACACATTTTAACAAACAAATTTAGTTCGCGTTTGAAAAACACAAAAATCACAGCGGATTAGAAGTTACACATTTGAGCTTTTAAACTCACAATGGAAGTTGTCGTCAATCGTTCAACCAAACACATAGTTAGGAGTTCGATTTTTGATGACGATCTTTTGTTTTTGATATCAATCATATTAAATACTCAATAATACATACTTTGAGTAGCATCATTCGTGAAATATCATAAATCATAAACAGTGATTAAAACTTCGATAATTCTACATGTGATGTTGTGATTTAAGAACATTCATATTGTATCAAAAATTTCATGGAAAAAAATATTTATTTCATGTGTTAGCTCAGCGTGTCGTCGTGCATGCATGAAAATATGTTACAATGATATAACATCAACATATTGTTTGTTAACACTATCATACATGAATTAAAAGGTAGAAATTTTCATTTTTTTTTAATAACAAATAAATGTATTGTAAAAAAGCGGAGTATAAGAGATACTCCAACCCGACGACAGATAAAGAAAACTAGTAATCCTCAAATGAAACCGAAACCGCGATTAAAAAAACCTAATGCAAATGGCATAAGCCATGTTTCCTAAGAAATTATACATTCATTACAAAACAAAACAAAAAAAAAAGATGTTACAAAATCATATAATATAATTATAAGAAAAGCATAAATTATAATTTACCTATAGGATTGAGGCCATGCGGTATTGAAACCAACCTCATTAGAATGAGGTGAATTTTTCTCTAAATCAGAATCGTCTTCATCATCATCGTCGTCGTTTTGAAAATCTCTATCGGCTTGATTTTCTTCGTCATCCGTTTGAAAGTGATCCTCACGGTCAGGACCAAGATCGTCATCAAGTTTCATTTTACCTATTTGCATGTTTTTATCAAATGCTGTAAAATGTCTCGTACGTGTTGTTCCTTAATTTCCTCTAAACAATATCTTCCAGAAAGAGAAGGAAATTGATGAATAAAATTATTATTATGTTTAGAAGAAAAAATTCAAAGAAAAAACACGAATGTTTGTTGAGGTTGCTTTGAACTATGTTGGCATACAAAAGTTTGTGTAACATTTGGACGTGACGGCTATTAATACTTTTCTAGGTTTTTGATTTCACTAACTAACACAAGATAAGTATTAATTTTGATTTTTTTGGTTACAAAAAGCATATACTAATTATTAAATGTACTTACCTTTTTTTTTTTGAAAGGATTAAATGTACTTTTTAAGTCAAAAATAAAAATTGTCAAAAAAGAAGTCAAAAATAAAATAAAAGTACTTGTTAAAAAATTAGCATAAAATCCGGCTTTCCAAAATAAAATAAAATGACTATACCAAAAAAAAAAATTGTACTCCATAATAAATTATCAATAAAATATAATAATGAAAGTTCAATCGGAGTTATTATAGCGGTATCTGATTCATATTGAAAGATGGATTAAAGAAGTACATTTTATTGATAAAAAATGATTAAAGAAGAACAATACTCAAATATTTGAAATTGGCCAGCTATCTCATCCATCGAGGTGCCTCCAATCTAGCGAGACAATAATCATTGTGTTCGGCGGTAGATACTCCGGTCTCGACCAAAAAATACTAAAATATTTGAAATACTGATTGTACCAAAAAATATATATATAATTGAAATAGCTTAGTGATTAAATAGTAATTTTCAAAATGAGTTGACTAGGATTGTTCCCCTTATAATGCGTCCAAATTAAAAGGATTCTTCCCATTAAGACAAGTTTTAAAAATAATAAATGCATAATTTGGTTTTGTAGTAATAATAAAAATGAATAAAAATAAATCATTCAAATATAATATGGATTACTTTCCATAAAAAAAAAGTCATGTTACCAACTTCCCCGAGCATCCCAATTGTAAGTTGTAACGTATCAATTATCATACCGTTAAATATATTTTTAGTCTCTATATATATTTGAATTTTTTAATTTTAGTCTTTTAAAAAAATTTGGCATTTTTTTTGTTTTTAGTCTTAGGATTTGTTTGTTAATTACTTACAGATGAATGAAGATACAAATACTCCCACGTTCCTAGTTAAAGTATATCTCTTAAAAAATTTGTTATGGCGTGCGTTTTTGTTTGAATAGATTTAAAATCAAATATTTCAAACAAATAAAGTTTGTTACAAGTTTCTCAGCTCAACCAAACAAATAAAAACTCAGAAGATTAATTGTTTTCACGCCCAAGACTTTTGGAATAGCTTGAAGAAGATTCAAAAACAAATATTTTATCTTTTGAAGATGAAAAGTTTATTCTCAACAAACTTCAACAAATTTTTATATTATTTAGCTTGACCTCTATTTTAGATCAAATACTATAAATAAAGGTTCAAATATTGAAGCAAAGTAGGACTCAAGATTATAGTGATAGTTCTAAAGTGTTCTTAGTTTATTGAGTCTTTTCCTTTGTTTTTGTTGTTGTTGTTGTTGTTGTTGTTGTTGTTTTCGTGCAACACTTGCATTGATTCATTGAGTTTAATCTCGTTCTTTCAACTTGATTAATTGGTTAGGGAGAGTCACATATTTATGGGGAGTCCTAAATAATTGTAGTTTCAGTGAGAGATTTTGAATAGAGGTTATTCAAATAAGACCTAGAGACTATGAACTACGAAATAGTGAAGATAATTCTCTTGGATTGGTATCCCCAGATTAGGTGTTTTGACATTGAACTGGATAAACAATTACTTCTTTTATTACTAATGTGCCATAAAGCTAAGCAAGTTGTTAAGACATCTTGCCTAAAACATCTTTTTCCAGGGGAACTAGAATTTCATACATAACAAGATTTTTTTTTGTAATTTTAGTTCTTTTATATATATTGATCGAAGGTAAACGAGTAACAAATTGCACAATTACATCTTTTGGAATTGCAAAAATAATTCAAAGTTTTAAAAGATACGTACGTGTAAAGACATAAAAGTAGGGACCAAAAAGTATGTTAGGAAATCGTTTAGGGATAAAAAGTGGAAAAAAATATTTTGAGGGACTAAAACTAAAAATTTCAAATATTTATAGTAATAAAAACATAGTTAACCCCATATTAAATTTGCCTCGCATTATGTTTGTTTGTCATTTAAAAACACTTAGTCTATATTTGATATTACGGTAGTTTGAGATTAGAAGTTGATATATCTTTTTGATTCAAAAAAAAAAGTTAATCTCAGCAGAAGGTGTGCCAGAAAGAACTCAAAGAGTTAACAAACACCAACTACAATAGCAAAAAAGCAAGACAACTTAGCCGACATCCATACAAACAAAAAGGCTTGACCACTATATGTGAGAGTTTACACCAAGATTAATATAACTAGATTTTAACCATCATAACGAGTGAATCTTTACTTTCTCTAGCATTTGATAAATTGTACTGTATTTTCCTTTAGAGACTCTATTATTCCGCTCATGCCATATAACCCACGCAAATTCAACAAAGGGGGTAAATAATGGAATCTATACATTACAGGTGATAATCCAATAAAATAATTTTACATAAGGGTAAATCAAAATTTGTTCATTATAGGGAGTAAAAATGTAAAATCCTATTTACCCTTAATATTTCTTATTTGCAAGCATTCTTTTAGTACATTTGTACATGCCACAAGTACTCAAAACAAGACAACAACTATTGAACATATTTTTATTAAACAAGAAAAAACATAGAAGAACACAAATCAGATTTCCAATGCAAAAAATCAGATTTGTGTTTTTCCCTCATTACATTATGAACTATGAAGTTTCATCTCAAAGGAAGAAATGCAAAGAGAAGCAAATACATTTATAACTACTTACATTATAGAAAAGGGAAAAGGAAAGGAAAAGATGAAGATTTCTATTTGTCAACTTGGTTAAGTTTTCCCAAACCATCACAGCGAGCACAAACAATTTGAGTTTGATCCTTTCTTGCTGCATTTGCTCTCAATGTAACACCACCTTTCCTAACAAACCCTGCTCCATCACATTCAGGGCATCTACCACATAAAACATAACAATTAGCTATTAATAAGTCCAAAAAAAGTACATAGCACATCATACTCCAGTGTTTTAGACAAAGTTTATAATTTATGTACTCCCTTTGTCCGTCCTAAAATCAAAGAAAAAATTGGTCAAAAAAAATTGATATATTTAATTAAAAATTTAAATTAAATACATCAACTTTGTTTAATCAATTTTCTAATATATTTTGGAACGAATGGAGTATGAACTAGAGGGCGTGTGTCACAAGTTTAAACTATCCCAAACAAGAATCTCAATAAAAACATTTGTCAAGTAAAAATTGGACCTATTTCTCAAAATTTCTTAACATTTTAACATTTGAGCTATCCTATGGGACAAAATGAGTGTCTTTTAACATTTTAACACATTAAAAAAATGTAATTATTTTGTCAAAATACATCACACTTTTATTACACTACGATTTTGTTTGTCAAAAATAATGGATATTGATAAGTTAGTTGATAGTGGATGAACATATAACTTATAGTTACAGTGAATAAGTTAACCGATTGAATTTTTAGTATTTAGTAAAATTTGTGGTTGAAGTGTTGAACTATATATATAAAATAAAATTGAACTAATGTACCAAAAAAAGAAATTGAACTGTACATTTGTCTAACTTTTAGCACTCAACCAAGAATAATAGTCTATCCAAATATTTCTCAGAAAAAATAAAAATGTTAATTACTAATTTCTAGTCTCTAACTATAATTTGACATTATCAAAATTCATGATACATAAAAATTAAAAAAAAAAATTAATAATTGCAGACAATGAAAATTATGACTAGAATATGAAAACATATAAAACCATGAAAATGTGAATAACGATGATGGTACTTACGTGTCTTTACGAGAGAAGATAATAGGAAATGCAGTTCCAACAAGAGCAATTCCAATAGCACCAGCAATAAGATAAATGGTTCCATCAGAAGAAACATCTCCAACAGCTGAAACAACAATTGATGAAGATCTATTCTTAGGAATCTTGTTACATGCAAAACTTGTTGAGCCTCCAAATGAGAGTTTAGTATTGTTGGAAATTGTAACATTGGGAATGATAGTGTTTATGGGAGACATTGATGCCATGTTTCTAATTACACAATCAAAGAAACAATTTGTTTCAAAGTGATAAATTAAGTGGGATTTAGAATGTGTGAGAAGTGAGAGTGATATTGATAAATGTTTTTTTTTATTGTTGGATATAAACATGACACGTAACATGGGTTTGAAAATAGATTATGGTTTGAAAATTATTTGGATAAGGCCATGTCATATGTTACAAGATTTTTCAAGTTTTGTGGATAAGACAGGGTGTACAAGCTCTGTTTTTATTGAGCAGAGGATTTCAAGACAAATGAGATAGTGAATTTCTTTTAAGCTCCGTTTGGTTTGAAAGAAAGTAGGAATGAAGGAAAATACGGAATTCGAATGATATTAGTTCAAATACATGTATTGATTTCAGTGTTTTATTTTCTTTCCTCCCTCTTTCCCTCCAACCAAACAAGCCCTTAGCTCTATTTAGTCAGTGAATCCAACATTTGCCACTTATTTAACAATCGTTATTTTTTTGTCAGATAGTCTAGTAGTTAGAACTTCACCATTTAAATGTGAATAAGTGGGCATACCGACTTCGAACTTTGATTCTTACACAAATGTGCAATGTCCTTTACTAATTGAACTAAGCTCATAAGGACAACAATCGTTATTTAAGGTGTGAGTCAAACATTTTTTACTATTTATGCGGTTCAAGTCTTCTAGTTGCATGCATGTATATTTTAAAGAACACGTTTACAATTTAGACGACGAACAATTTTGTTATACAATAAAAACAACACATTATGTTAGACAGGATCCATATATAATCAATAGTTTTTTTTTTCATTAGACATAAAATTACATTATAAAAAATTATATTAGATAGAAAAATAACATTAGATAAAAAAATTACAAAGAAATGAGTACATCCCAAAAACCAATGAACTTTTACACCAAATGGATTTTGGAAAGTTTGAAGTCACTCATTTTTAATTGTTTTTTTTATTATTTTTAGATTCTATTTTATTTTTAAATATGTAATAATTTTCTTAAAAAATAAGCTATAACACTTGGGACTAGAGCTGTCAAATGGGTCAGTTCGGTTTGGCCCGCAGGACTTTACACTATTCATGGGTCAGTCTGGCCCGACCCAATTTTTGTTGGGCCATGATTTAGTGAGTCCGACCCTGTAAAAGTTCGGACTGGTCCAATGGGCTTATAGCCCGCCTCAAATCAATTTATATTTTTTTTCTTCAATTTATTTGATCTTTTTTAAGTGACTTTGATATATTCGTTCTTCATCTTATTAATTTTATTAAGATATAACTGTATGCAAATGTAAATTAGTAAAATTTTAGGTAAATATAATCATTTTTATTGAACTTGTCCATTAAACTATGTTTTTTATAATAAATTTTCAATTAAATGATAAATTTTTATGTGTCTATTGATTTTTTTTTACAAAAATGATATAAAATTTGATAATGGGCCGGCCCGAAGCCCGGTGGGCTAGCCTGGCCCGGACCAATCCTTATAAGGGTCACATGGGCTTGGGCCAAAAAGCCCGATTGTTTTTGGGCCAGCTATTTTGAAGCCTAAGTCTGTCCAAGTCCGTGGGCCAATGGATCGGCCCGGCAGCCTGGCCCATTTTTGACAGCTCTACTTGTGACTGAAGGAATAATTCACACTTTAACTTGTAAACGATGTTTTATTCAACAAAAAAAACATGTGGTGAGAGAATAATGAAAGAGATAAATTTTTATTTTTTATAAGATTCGTATCCTAAGTTGAGAAACTCAGCAGATTATTTTTTTTCTCAATTTTTTTTCTATTTTACACATTCACACTGCCTACACAGTAAACAATGAAAGGGTAAAAATAAAAATGCAGGGAGCACATCATACTGCTGGAGGCGCTAAAAGAATTTTTTGTCAAATAGTATTGAGGGCTTGAGTGTATTAAAAATATATTCAAGTGTCATATATCTTAAATGAGTTAGGCCCAAAACAGCTTTATTTTCATATCTTACTCTTAGTACACTTAATTTGTTATATTAGTTTTTGAAGATATATTCTCAATTACTTACCTCACAAAACATGATTGAATACAAATATGAAACTTTATTATATTTGCATATCGATTAAGCTTTATATATACACGCACACATTCTAATAAAAAAAGTAGGTTTGAGTATCAGTCGGTTTGGGTTGGGTCTGATCTGAAAATCATGAAACTGATAAAAACTGTAATCAATTTAATTTAGACCCAAGTCACACCCCCTACATCTTCAGTTTGTACGGGTGATCGGTCATGTAGGTGGGGGGGGGGGGGGGGGGGGGGGTAGAACGAGTCGATTATTGCATATTAGATTGAAACTTTATTTACATCTAAAACTTCATTATCCGAAAATTCCTAATTAATTTTCAAATAGTTAAATACCTCGTACACAATGCAACAGAGTATATAAGAACTAAATGAAATAACAACGAGAGTGAGATGCAAATACTTCGTTTCAAATATGTAGATCTAAAGACAAAAATAGATTATGTTTCGCTATACTTAAAGGTTTAGCTGTGCATCATGTTGTCTGTCTACCTTTTATTCATGTGTTATATATTTATATATAATATGTATATATAATATTGAATATTAGAATATCTTTAACATTTCTTTCATCAACTTATTATAAGTATGTAAAATATAACATTTCTCTCCTATATCAACGATGGATAAAAATAATAAAGCGAAGAGTATACGAGATTGAGAGAGAGGGAGATAAGGAAAAAATAATAATTTTCATCATAATGGTTGTTCGGTCGGTTTCGATTATGAAAAGATAAAATTTTAGAGACTCGCACTCGCCCGTAAGCAACCGTTTGTGTCGAATTTTTCATAATTGTTGACCCGAAAACCAACCTGCACCCTACCAAATACTTCAACGTGTTGTCGATTATATCGAGTCGGGTCGTGGGTTCATGCTCAGCCCTAAAAAAAGTATACATTAGTCATTAATGCAAAATCTCGTAGGTTAACCAGATACAGAAATCTGCAAATCTCAACAGATTTACACAATCAGAGACTAAAAACGAATCTTACAAATCTCAATAGATTTGAACTCAATCAGAAAATCAAATATCAAAGAGGATCGAACACGCACGACATCAACCACACTCCGACAACACCAAAACCACCATACCACAGATCCGTCACTACCACACCACAAAGAACCAACACCAAATACGCCACCCAAACCACCAACCCGAACCACCACCACGAAAAGCTTTGCCGGAGCCAAAAAGAAAGCCGCCAAACCTAAAGAACATATCCAAATAAATAGATCCAGAAATTACACAAATCCGCTGCAGGAGTAGCAAAATTCCTCACCACCCGAAACAACGACCACCACCGAAAATTGCAGCATTGCCAAAACCAAACACCCCTTTCTAAGCTTCCACAAGAACAACCTACACTGTTGAGGCCACCAAAAACTTCAATGACAGAGCAACCCAAAATGGGTTTGTGAGGTGATACAGAGGGAGAGCTCATCGCACCACCCCCCTATAGATCTACATCTTGAGAAAGAAATATTTTGGGTATGGAGGGAAGAAGGAGGGTCGCGGTTGGGCTAGGTTTAGAAGTAGAGAGAAGGCATAGATACGTGGTGTATTGAGGTTAGTGTTTCTGTTTTGTGGCAATGGAAGCTGCATGTATATAACACTTGTTTGTTGTCTATAAATATAAGCTCAACTGATAAATACCAATAAGCTAGGTTGAACGCATTTGTTCGAGATCTTGCATACATTCGTATATAATTTATTTATTTTTATGGAGACTTGTATCTAAATTTTATTGAAACTTGTCATTTCGTCTAAAGATTCAAACAATAAATATAAATAACTTATTTATTTCATTTTCTTTAACTATAAAACTTATGCATCATTTGAATTATAAACTTATTCCTACAAAATCAACTTATAAAATAATAGTTGTCTTTATTTATAAACTAGTATGCAATGTTTTAAAAACCGGACCGGACCGGCCGGTCGAACTGGTTGGACCGGTGAACCGGAGGTCAACCGGTCCGGTCTGGCTATTGGATCGGATATGCAGATGGGCCGGAAAAAACCGGCGCGAACCGGTCTAGACCGGAAAAAACCGGTGAACCGGACGGTTTTGTCAAACCGGCCGGTTTAATACATTTTAATTTTATTTTTTTTTTAAATTTAATTTTTTTTTTTGAGCGAGAATTTTTTTTTTTCCTGATTTTTTTTTTATTCCCTCTATTAATGAATAAAGAATTTAAATGTTTAAAAATAAGAAAAATTGTCTTCACTAAGGTTTGAACCCATGACCTCTTCTTAAAAGAAAAAACATTCAACTACTATGCTAAGTTATTATCTTGTTAACATATTTACTTTGTAATTAATATAATGCATATTCTTATACTATTAATATTATTTTTATAAAAAATTAAACTTTCTCACAAGTTTTGATTTATTTAAGAATCAAATTTGATTTTTTATTTTTATTTTATTATAATTATAATTAAAATATATATGTTATAATTTTTTAAATAAAAATGAATAGGTGCTATATTCTATTATAAAAAAAATGTTTTTATTCTCCGATTCAATTAATACATATAATTATTTGATATTTTTTAATCTTTTATATGTTTTAATTATTTTTAAAGACTGAATCATTCAATTCAATACAAAAATACTTTATATGCACTTACTTATTTTGTTGTTTGTGTGACCACTATATTTATAATTTAAATTTTAAAATTGAACTTATTAAATTACGATATTTTAGAATTTTTCCAAATTTTAAGGTGTAAAAATTTCAATCCAATCATGATTTTTTAGAGACCGAGTCACCGGTTCAACCGGTTTAATACCTATATAATTTTATTATAGAGCCCGGTTCATTACACCGGTTTGATCCGGTTTAATCCGGTCTAGTCATGCGGTTCGACCAGTGAACCCGCGGTCCGACCATTAAACCAGTGAACCCATAACCTCACCGGTTCGATGATCGGCCCAGTTTTTAAAACATTGCTAGTATGTTAGCCCGTGCCGTGCACGGGATTATTTACTTTTTTAATATTATTTTAAATTATTATTTGATTACTTCATTTTATTATTCAATAATAATTTGAGATATTATATCTTATGCATTGTTTAAATATAAATTGTTGGAGTAAATATATTTTTTTACAGATATTTTTTTAAATCACAAAACTCTCACATTTTTTCGCCAAAAAAAAAACTCACAGACAACGAATTTTAACGTTTAATATAGATTTATTCAACTTAATGTCATCGAACTACATTTTTTTTTAAATACAATGTAAAATAAAATATATTTTTTCATCTTATTTCGTAGTAATTCAAATATAAATTTAAAAAAAAAATACATAGAAATAGACAACTTTGCATATCACGAAACACCCACATTTTTTCGTGAACTGAATCTCATCAAACTACATGTTTTTATAAATACAGTGTAAATTAAGATATATTTTCCCATCATTCTCTCACTTTGTTTCAACTTGGTTAGTAGTAATCTAGATGTAAATTTTTAGAACAAAATAAATTCAAATAAATAGACAACCTTGCATATCATAAAACTCACACATTTTTTCGTTTCTATTCCTCATTGAAATTACAAAAAAAGATAATGTAAATTATAAAATCAAAAGATACTCATATTAATAGGAGTGTTAATATAAGTCATATTAGAAAAAATAGGTTTTCCGTATTAATATGTGTATAAATATTTAAGTTCCTATTAAAAAAAGTTTTTCGTCTCATATTAATAAAAATTTTGTATTAAAACATTCGTAGAAATATAATTCCGTAAAAACTAAAAAAAAAACCCGTTCATGAGTATAAATGCTCTTGTAGAAATTACAAAAAAAAAAAATAGTCCTCTTATTAATATATAGGTAGAAATATAAATTCTGATAGAAATATACGTTCTCGTAAAATTACAAAAAAAAATTCTAGAGATTGATCTCCCACGTTCTCGTATTAATATATGGTTTTTAAAAAAAATTATGTAGACGTTCATTTTATATTGATTTTATTTAAATATGAAAAATAATACTCTAGAGAAGAATCTCTCACTTTCTGTTTTCAACAATATGATATTTTCTCTCCCGTCATCGTAGAAATTATTAAAAGAAATATAAACATTGTATGATATATGAATATAAATATAAATCACGTGTAAATTAAAAAAAAAATAGGCACTTGTATTATTATATTAGTATAAATATTTATCCCGTGTAAATTAAAAAAAAAATTATATTAATATAAGTGTAAATATTTTTCATAAGCAATGAAATAAATATCATAAAATTGCTTAAAAAAAATCATAAAAATATAGTTTTAGTTGTTGGTGAAATCGAACTGTGTATCTCATACTAAATTTTGTTCGTGAGAGAGACATAGATGTCACACATAAACTTTGATTCATTAGAGATTGTTTCGTAAAATTTTGTTCATGAGAGAGACTTCTGTATATATAAATCATAGATAACACCCAACATTCTTTCATCTTATTTCAACATATTTCGCAGAAATTCACATATAAATTTAAAGAACAAGAAAGAAATACAAAGAAATAAAAATTCATGCATATTACAGAACTTCCACATTTTATTGTAAAAAGAAAAACTCTCACATTCAATCATCTTCCTTCATTTATTGTAGATTTATTCAACTAAATCACATCAAACTACATTTTTTTTTAAAATATAGTGTAAATTAAGATGTATTCTCATATTGTTCTTCCATCTTGTTTCATAGTAATCCACATGTAAATTTCAGAAAAAATACAAATAAACAGATAATTTTCCACATCACAAAATTCCCATATTTTTTTCTTCGGAAAATAACTCTTTCACATTCAGTGATCTTCCTATGTTTATTGTATATTTATTCAAGTTTTTTTTTGATAATCTATATTTATTCAAGTTAATCCAATCAAACTAGATTTTTTAAATACAATGTAAATTAAGATATTTTTTTCATCGTTATCTCACCTTCTTTTTCAACTTGTTTCGTAATAATCTACATATAAATTTCAAGTAAAAAATACAAATAAATAGACAACTTTGCATATCACAAAACTCCCACATTTTTTTGTCAAAAAAAAAATTGACATTTAGTTATCTTCCTACATTTATTAAATTTATTCATCTGAATATGATCAAACTACTTTTTTTGTTAAATTTAAAATATCTCTTTTTCCATCATTCTCTCACCTTGTTTCATAGTAATCCACATATATATTTTCAAAACAAAATTAAAAAAAAGACCCTTGAATAGTACAAAATACTATTTTTTTTCAAAAAAAACTTTCATATTCAGTAATGTTCCTACGTTCATTATAAATTTATTCAACTGAATCTCATAAGACTACATATTTTTATTTATCGATAAGTTTGGTGTATCACTTGTGTTTCAATAAACTAATTCGCCACTATTTTTTTTTGTTAGAATTAAGTGTCAAAAATCGTTCTTTGATATTGTATAACTATTTCATATAATTTTTTTTTGTAATTTAGAATAATTTTCTTTAATAGAGCGTTTATGGTTAAAGTTTTAGAATTGAACTTCCTTTATCATAGATTTTTTAAAAACAACATTTATTCTAGATTTATTCAACTGAATCTCATCAAACTATATATTTTTTTATAAATGTTTATTGTAGATTTATTCAACTAAATCTCATCAAACTACATATTTTTTTTTAAATACAGTATATATTTAAATATATTTCTCCATCGTTCTCTCACCTTCTCAATTCAACCTATTTCGTACTAATCTACATGTAAATTTCAAATAACAAAAAAAAAAGTACAATTCCTTGATAACCTTGCATATCAAAAAAATTTCACTATTTTTTTTGTTATAAATTAAGTGTTAAAATTGTCTCTTAATATTTTAAAAAAATTTTATATGAAAAAAATTTGTGATTTAAAATAATTACTTTTTGTTACAGATTAAAAAATAAGTTATTTTGACATTAAATAATTTAAAGATTATCTTTTAGAGATTTTACAAAAATATAGAATCTATTTTGTGTTTGTTTACCTTTATAAAAATTACTTTTTATAAAAAAAAATCTTTAACTTGTTTGAATGCAACCATATAAAAGTTATTTTGTATCACAAAATTACTATAAAGAACATCCAAATATAATATATCATATAAATTAAATATATGCCAACAAATTTCTAAATTTTTTGTATGAAAATTTTTGACACTTATTTTATCTTTCCTCTAAAAAAATCTATACAAAAAGCTAATAACAAACATATGTTATTTTAAAACCTATATGAAACATATGTTATTTTATAAAAAAATATTTTTTTAAAAATAAGTAATTATTTAAAAAAAAAAAACTATAACAAACGGTCATTATATGTCTCTTAATTCTTATATAAAAAAAATATATCTCTTAATTGATATTGCCTCCGATCCTTTTTATTTGTCATTAAAGAAAGAAAAAAGATCATATTAGGAAGGTGTATTTTTGCACCTTATTTTCCTATTATACCCTTCTTTTTAGAATATATATATATATATATATATATATATATCCTAATTTTAATCCAACAATAAATTCCTTTTTTTTTTGCACACAGACTTTCTCTTTCCTTTTTTTTGGTACATCGAAAGATACGCACTTTCTCTTTCAAAAAAACTAAAACCACCAAATAAAAAATTGTAACAAACTTTTATTTTTTCCTTCAAAATTTATAACAAACTTTATGTAAAAAAAAACAAACAAACAAACTTTGTTACAAAAAATTAGAAAGAAATGTATAATAGGTAAAATATAACCTAAATTGTCAAAACGACAAATAATTAGAAACAAATATTTTTTTAAAAACGACAAATAAAAAGGAATGGAGAGAGTATTGAAGCGCATTTGAAAATAATCAAAATATATTACTGAAAACAATATATGTCACCAAACAAATTTATGATTAATTCTATCAATGTGAGTAATAATGCATAATAATCAATGAGTGAAAACATTGGTCTATTAAACTAAATGACAAAATTGAATAAAATTGTCAATAAAAAAAAGTGCATAATAATGCATGAAAATTAAACAATGAAAATCTGTTGTTTGACGATCATAAATATGTCTAATCTTTCTTAATTTTTATATTGATCTTCATATATTTTGTTGTGGATAAATCAGCTTCATCAGGGTAAGCTCTCTTAACTGATATACCATCAACTTGTCTACGACATCTAAAACAGTTCTATCTTTGACCTTCTCCTCTACTGTTTCATCAAACTTTGTTATAAGATCTTGTGAATCGCCTTGATAAAATATTAGAACATATAAAGTATGAATTGCACAGATAAAAGTTAGAAAAATATAAAATAAGAATTGCAATGATAAAAAAATAGAAAAAATAAAGTATGAAACTTATTAGTACACAAAATTATTGATAATATCATAGTAATAAGTCAAGAAAACAAAGTTAATCTATAGATTTAATAAGTTAAGATGAAATAGTTAATCTATGAAAATTGGTTTTTTAAATCAAAGTTTTAGGTGCTTACCGTGGAACTACTTTTGATGTATGTCTTTGACTCTGCTTGCATTAGTACTCTGTGTCATGATCTTCTTATATATTATGTTTTTGACACGACTGATACCACCAAACACCATCAACAATATATTTGATTTCAACCATGATTATAAACATTGATTCATACAATTTATTCACAGTGATATTTGTCAAAGTGTTTTAGTAAAAGAAATAATAATAATAATAATAATAATAATAATAATAAAATACCCATAAATTGTAAAAGAAAATTGTCTTACTTGTTGACATTCAAGAAGTATCTCAATATTTTTCATAGGTGTGATTTTAAGTAGATTGTGATGGAAAACCTTGGAGATGAACTGAAACTTGTATAAGAGAATCATTCTTTTCACAAGTTCTAAAAAAAATTGAAAGAAAAAATTACATACATGCATAACAAAATATTTCTTAAATGTAATTTATAATCGATATAATAATAGAATCTTACATCAATTTTAACGTAGCAGCTTCGGGAATATCTGGATTAAACATGAGCCACGAATAGTCTAAACTGATGTTTTAATTCTTTGACCATGAATGTCATGTGTTTCTCACGATGAATGTGTTTTCTATATATAGTTAAATTATATTCGGACTTGTTATGCTAGAGTGGAAACAAATTAGTTGTTGTTATATGTAAAATATTATTTTTTGTTGTTATCCATAATTTTTATTTTAATTGCTTAAGTTAATTAAAAAAATCTTTACAAAAAAAATTAGTGAAGCTCTAATTGAATAACACCTAAGCAAATTTTTCTAAGAATGCAACCAAATTATGCTAAAAAAAATATAACTAAAAAAAATATAAAAAAAAATCTTAGAGAAGCTCTAATTGAATGCCACGTAAACAAATTTTCCTAAGAATGCATGAGAGAACTCCATAAACCTATCGTAATGTATATAATAGAGATTTACCTTGGACATCTCACTTTTCAATGTAAAGCTCTTTAACAATTATTGTTTTTCGCTTTTTATCTTACTCCTCTAGCAGTTTTGTTACTCCTTATGCTCTTTTATGGGTTTCAATTTTAATATGATTTTGCCTATTCGATCGAAAAACAACTTGTGGTGCTTGAAGCTTTCTAGCTAAACCTTTTTTCCTACCCAAAAATACTCTTCGATTTCAATGCCTATCAATGCTAATTTGACACGATGATTAGCAACCTTAATTAGCATGATAATATTATATAAAGTATATGCATTTCGAGATGTAATACTTTTTTTTCCCTTTCTAATTCGTGGTAGGTACGTTGTGAATATTTTACTCCACAAGTTGTAGACAAATTCCCCGAAAAGAAGGAAAGAAACAAGAAATCAAAGGTTGCTTTTATTTTTCATTTCATTTTTTATAATTTTGCTTCGTGCTCTTGGAATAATAATTTTATGATTTATTAATTGGCATAAACAAAAGCAAAAATGAATAAGTCATAATTTTCCTTGCTGTTTTATGTACCATGGTTGAGGAGCCTTACCTTGCTTCATTATTTTTCTTTATAGTGGATATAAAAGTACAAATAAATTAATAATACACTTGAATATTACTTTTATTTAAGTGAAGCATATAGATTTTACGACTTGTGTTGTATGTGTATACCAAATCTTGCATATCAATCTACAATCACTTCCAGCAAAAAATCTAAAGCTCGAATATATAAATTAAAAAGAATTTTAATTTGCAACATTAAATTATATATTTTTGTAACCTTTGCACGAAGCCGCCACAATCAATTAAGCCACAAGCATTAATCTTATTAATTAATTAACAATAGGCATTATGGTTTCCAACATGATTACCAGTTAGCGAGCTATATACCAATCGTATGACTCTTACATGACAAACTTCGGTTTATATATTATTTAGACTTAGATTAGATATAGACAAGTTTGGCTCTTAAAACTTAGGTAGGTGTATTTTGTATAAAGAAAAACTTAGGTATTGTGTTAGTGTGTATAAATGTTCATTATCAAAGCAAATAAAAATTGATAATCTAATGTTACAATTGAGTGATGTCTTTTCCAATCTAAAATGAATGATACGATGTATTTTTGTTGGCTCTTTAACCCTCGAATTTTTAGGAAAAGAAATCATCATAATGCAAAGTTCATATATATAGATGATAAGTATATATAGTTTTCACTCAAAAGTCGAAATCAAATTTCCTAAACGATTTGTTTTTAATTAGAGTTTTTTAATCACTTTGAACTCAATCAATTTATTAGTATGAACTGACTTATTCGATTGAAGGGTTAGTTTTAGCATCAAGTGATTTCAGCTACATTCCAAATACAATTGTGGAGGATAGAATCATGATTCTCCTTATCAAATTTAGACCAACTAACGTTTGGTTATATATTAATTATACACACACTAAATCAACTTCTCAAGGAACTTTTAGAAATACTTGAGCCAATTTGTCTAATAAGTAAAAATGACACTTGTATCCTTATGATAGTGGAGGTTTTGTACACTGTTATCTTTATTAGAGATTTCTTTCTTCGCCTTCTTTGGGTCATGAACATGTTGGGATCCTGGAGCAGGTGTGGTGTAGTTGAGTACCATCGAAGGTATAATTGTGTTTTCCGACGAGATTGAATTTGGTGCACCGCAGTATAATCCAACAAGGTATGTCGGCTTCATGTGTTATTTGTGACTATCATTTGTAAAGGAAAAATCATTTGTATGTTTATTGTCTTATTGCGAGGGAAGTTTGGAATACCGTTGGTTTGTTGTGGTTTCAGTTCTACCTAGCTCCCTCACTTCCCTGTTTGAGAGTCCCCTTGCACTTTTTAAAAGGGGGTAAGGGCAGGCACACGAGGGTTTTAATGGTATGGTATGCGGTAATTTGGACTTTTTGGCGAACTTCTAATGATAGAATTTTCTCTTATAAAATAGTGGAGGTAGATGAAATTGTGGAAAGGATCAAACTAGTAGTATCATGGAAATGGTTGTCGCAAAGAAGCAAAACTCTTCATGTTTATTGTATGAATGGTATGTGTGTCAGTCTGACTGTATAGCTAGATAATTTTTTGCCTGTTTTGTCCGAGGTAGAAGTTATAATCTCTTCCCTAAAATATGAATTAGTTTTTTGAGCATTAAGTATAATACCAAATGTATTGTTCCTACTTCGGTAGGGTGAGAACGGACCTGTTTGAATCTCTTCTCAAAAACAGTTTTTAGTTTTTAAAAATTAAAAACTAAAAATTTGTTTGGTAATTCAATTTTACAAAAAAAAATTAAAAATTATTTTATATATCAGTTTTTAAAACTAAAAAAATAAAACACGTTCAAAGTGTTTTGTTTTTCTCATTTTAAAAAAAGTTTTCTAAAACACTTTTATAAAGCTCATTTTAAAAACTAAAAGCCAAAATTATTTCAAATAGACCCTATCTCTTCTACTTGTTTCCAATTGATTTTTAATATGTATATATAATTTGTTTTCTGTTATAAAAAAAACTAAAACAAAAGAGGGAACTACAAAGCACCTCTAGGCTTAGCCTTTGTTTAGTTTGAGAGAAATAGAGGAGAGAGAGAGATAGAGAAGAGAGAAAGATGAGAGAATTTGAAGATTTCTCTTCATTGGGAAAGAAAGAAATCTAAAAGAGAGAAGCAAAAATGGTGGATCTCATGATTTTATCTTTCTCTCCATTATTTTGAGGAGAAATGCATAAGAGACAAATATTTTATATAAAAAGTCATTAATGCACATAGTAATAATACCATATCATTACATTTACATTAAAATAAAATAATATAAAATAAAATATAAAATACAAGAATATTTTTGTCTTTTTAGATATATACAATTTTCTATTTCCTATTTCTCTCTTCTTTCTCTTGTACCAATCAATATCTCAAATCTATTCTATTTCTCTCTTCTCACACTCTCTTTCACTTATTATCTCTTCTTCTCACTTATTTGAACTAAAGTTTAGTCCAAATACATGCATTAGATTCCGTTTTTCTATTTCTCTCTTCTCAATTTCTTTCCAACCTAACAAACCTTAATAAGATCAATAGTAAATGAGTGTTGGAAACAACTTTAGGTGTTGGGTAAAGCTAAAGCCTACAGTTGTTCGGCTTACGGCCTATAACTTATGTAAGCATAAAACAATTAAAAAATGGTTACACTCCTAGTTATCTAAAATATTTAGACAAATAATTTCTATTAAAATAATAGCTTAATAACTATGCATATTTACAACACATTTTTTTAAAATATGGTCAATTGTATTTTACCATAATAGAACTCAAGGGTGTGGTTGAGCGGTTTGGGCTCATCCTCCCTTAACCAAGGGTCGAGGGTTCGATCCTCACTTTGGGTATGGAGCAGTTTTAAATTCTTGGGCCAGCTATTCCACCCATCGAGGTGCCTCCAATCTAGCGAGAGAATAGTCACTGCATTCGGCGGTGGATACTCCGGTCTCGACCAACAAAAGTATTTTACCATAATAGCATTACCATATACAAAAATAGATAGTAATAAATTTCCAAGACAAATTTTATGGTATATTAGACAATTTCTAATAATATACGGTATATGGGTATCATATTAATAAATAAAATGAATTTTTTTTAAGAGAAATTATTTTTCTATCATTAAAAACATTATAATAATCAAATATCATTAACCAAAATTATCAAAAATATAAATTTTGATACTTTTTGAATTTTTATTCTTCATAATAGTCAATATTCAAATGTTTTATTGAAAAAATGTTCAAATATTAGTTTAATCATTATAAACAATAAATATTTTTTTGTGCTATTATTATATTTAAAATACAATAATTAACTAATAGTGTTTTTAATTTATAAAAATACCGTCAATGTGTTAATTTACGACTTCATGTATCAGTACACTTGGATTATTCAAGTATACCGTAGAAGCTCCCAATTTTCAAAGGACTAAAATATTATTGTGTTTGTGTACGTTTTGCTCATTATTCTCGCAAGAAAAGGTCACTTGTTGCGAATGAACGACATGTGAGTTTGGAAAAATTCTCTTTCCACCCCCCCACATTTCTCTTTCCCCCCCAATATACTCTCATACAAAAAAAAGTTTATTCTCATACAAAAACCATTTTGGGGGGGAAAGAGAATATTAGGAGGTGGAATGAGAAATTTTCGTGAGTTTATCACAACTCATCTCACTTGTTTTCATTGCACTATTGATTTATGGATTGAACAACATCAAATTAAAATAAATCAACCAAAGAATATTTGGATAAAATAATAAAGAGTCTTTTCTTACTTGACCAGATATCTTGAAATGGTAAATGATCTCTTCTCTTAAGCTTTGACGGATCGGATACCCAATTCATTAACAAATTAAATAAAATTAAATACGTCTAATTTTAATTTCTAACAAATTTTACCTAGGACAATCAAATGTTTAGTGAGTAACCTTCCCATATTGCTAAATCTAGAGAGGATATAGGTAGAAATCATCACCCTAGCTAAGTCAATTTCCTAAACCCCATATTTAAATTAGTGTCTTTTTCCACAAAGTAATAAATAAAATTTAGTCCAACTACAAATGAAATTTATTTTTGGTGCAGGCCATCAAATTTAATCCAAAAAGAAAACCAACCAAACCACGTTGGTCTCCACATGGGGTCCTCATCATATACTAAAATAATATCCCAACCAAAAATAGTACTAAATTTTATATTCTTTCACATACACACACTTTGCAACTAAGTGCAAGTTAATTGCATAATGATTAAATAAATGGTTGTCTTTAGGTTAGGGATTTGTTTATAAAATTTTAAAAGCATTCTTGATTTGTAGGCGTGGTGGTGATGGTGGGAAAATCTGCAGCATGTCCCTTCATAGCTTATAGAAACCCAACAACGATAATGACCTATCCATTATTTTTCACTGTGAGTACTTCCATTTCACATCATAAATTAAATCTTTCTTTATCTAATTGGTCTCCTCAATGATAATGACGATCATATAATAACAAAAAATGTTTTGTATTCATATTTATTTTCATACTTTGTATAATAATATTAGTTGATATAGGACATTTATGCCCCTAAAATTTGTGAATAAAGAAAATTGTTAAATATATTTTTTTGTTTTTATAAAATTACAAAATTTTGTTCGTAATTTCTATAAAAAAAAGTGGCATGTTTTAGTCCCTATAAAATTGTTATCCATGCAATTTTAATCCTTGTTATTTTTTAAAATTTTAAAAATTATTTACTCGTAATAAAACTTTAAATATTTAATTTTTTTTCATACATGTTTAGAATACTATAATAAAATGTTTTTTAACAAAGATTTACAAGTTTTTTTTAAAAGGATATATAATTGACAAATTATAACCTTAAAAAGGAAGAAGTATATTGTTGTTCCTTTTGTTGTCATATATTTTGATCAAACAACATGTTAGACAAGATTTCTAAGGCGTCTTGTCATAGTTTGTGCTTTTTTCATCTATGGACTTTTAAGGAATTTTTGTTATTATCTTAGAGAAAAAGAAATAAATATACAAACGTGCTCAGTTTGAATATATCTCTGAAGATTATTTTGTTTGGCACAATTTTTGTTTGAAAAGATTAAAAACAAATATTTCAAACAAAAGATACGTTTATTACAAGAACCTCATTTCATTCAAACAAATAAATATCCTGAACATTTTTTGTATGCACGCCATCAGTTTTTGGAAGAGCTTGAAGTCGGTTCAAAAACAAATATTTTATCTTTTGGTGAAAAAGATTTAATTTAACAAACTTCAACAATCTTTCCTATTATTTGGCTTGGACTCTATCTTAATACAGTAAATAGAGGTCCAGGATGTAAGAATTTTAAAAATTAATAGACTGTTATATTATATAAAATTAGAACACACTTACTTAACAATCAGTATAATCAACGGTTAACGAAAGAATATCGAAAAGATGGATATGTAGACAAGGTATTCCTTTGCTATGCTCTAGATTTGAGGTTTTCAATAGGGCAAATCACAAACAAGCGTTTCTCAAAGTGAGAGAGTTTTCACAGTGATTCTCAAGGTTACGGCAAATGGGGGCCTAGCCTCTCTATTTATTAGAGAACAACCCTATTCATTATTATCCATCATGTACCCTAGAGGTTGGGCATACACTTTGCTTCTTTACAAATCAAAATTGGTGTTCAAAGCCTATTATTATTAATCACTTTAGTAGAGCTTAAGCATCACCAAATGGATCACAAAAACATCAACCTCTTACAATTGATTGTAGCCCACAAAATATTAGAAAATATTCTATGTATACAAGCATCACAGCAAAGACTCACCAATTTATAGAGATTAAATCTAAGAAGCTCTTAGAGTTTTAAACCGAGTCTTTTGTTTTTATTCATTGTTTTTTTGTTGTTGTGTAAGTTCTAGCTCGTAGTCGTGTTAGACTTGCACTGTTAGTATTGAGTTGTTACTCTTTTTTCAACTTGATTAATAATTGATTGGGGTAACAACATATTTAGGAGGGAGTCCTAGATAATTTCATTGGGGTAGTTAGTGAGAGATTTTGAATAGGAGCTATTCAAATAAAACCTATAGACTAAGTACTACGAGATAATGAATGTTACTTTCCTAGATTGGTATCCCACATATTATGATGTGTTATCACTAAACTGGGTAAATAATTGTTGGGTTTTTGTATGTTGGCTATATTCTTGCAAAAACAACTACTAGCCAAATGCTGAGACACATGCTGAAAGCAAGTGGCACAGCATTGTGTGACCTGACTGTTGCGCGCAAACACGCGCTATATTTATGTTGAAGATCTTCTGGAGATTCTATGGAGTTTTATATTTAACCTAGCGTGCTGATCAAGACGCGCAGGTTTGCTGAGCTGTAATAAGGCTACAGGCCTTTGTATTTTCATAATTAATCTTTATGTATTTTTGGAAATAATATTCTTGCTCATGAAGAATTGTTAGTTGGACCTTACAACGTCCAAGCTATGTTTTGAAGCCCAAAACCCGTGTTGCTGAGTACTATATATGTATGAAGACAAACCCTAGGTTTGGTGGGTGTTGAAAACCGTGTGTGTACTAAAGCGTGAGTATTAAGTTTTCTTGTTAGTGTGAGTCTTGCTTGTATCTGTTGATGCATGTCAAGTTCTCTGTGTGTTATTGAGTTGTAACTGTGTACTACTCCTAAGCTGTGAAGTACGGAGTTAGTTGTGTCTTGAAAATGTGACTTTTCAACCATTCAAAAGAACAAGTGATAACAGTGCTGGCTGTACTGTTTGGTAGGAATTGAGACGGGGTCTCATATCTAGGAGTTCCTATGTAGAGCAGCACGAGATAGGGTCTAGGTGCATAACTAAGTAGTGAGGCTACGTTGGTGTATTTCACTAGAGCTATTATAGTGGGTTCATTCCTGGATTGGTATCCCCCAAACTAGGGCAAGTTGCGCCGAACTGGGTTAACAAACTCATTGTGTTCTTTACTTTACAGTCACACTTATTTTACTTTGCTACGCTAAGTTATTTTATTATTGTGTGACAAATGCTCGGACACTAGTGCTAACATTGTGCACAGCATTTGTCTGTCTGATTGCCAGAATTTCAATAATTACTTGTATTATTTATTTATTTTTCCTACAATTATAATTGTTTACTGTTGCGCGACAATAAGTCTTACAAGTTGTCTCAGACATCTTGTAAAACACCTTTTCTATCAGAGAACTAGAATTTCATATATATTATAGGTTAAATGCACTTTGGTCATCCTATTTTAGCCAATATATTTACAATTTTTGTCTTCCAATTTCTATATATTAAAATATAATCCTCCAACTTTTAAAATTTTAGAAATTTTCACCACACCAAATTTTGAATTTATCTTTTCTCATGTGTCATTTTGAGTAATGAGCTAACAAGTGATGATTAGTACATGTGATAATGTATATTTTTTGTTATTCATTATATTTATCTTATCTTATTTAGCGTTTGTATTGGAAAAATTACCACACACATAGCATCATTTCGGCTCTGCTACGGTTTCCTAACAAACGAGCACATAACACTGATTTCTTTGCACATTCCATACGGGAATAGACATATTGATCTACTTGCAAGGAAGCATATTGCTTCAATAAATTTAAGGAGGTTGTGTTGTAATTTTGTTTTGGTTTATAGCTTACTCAATTTGTAGTCTACCGTGATTTTGTTTACAACAATCTATTGATCATAATGTTTTTAATTCTCCAATTTTAAAGAAATTCAAACAAGCTTTGAAAATTACTTGTGACATTCCTTTAAGTAAATTGCCCACACCTTTGCTTAAAGGAGATTGCAATTGCCGTAAATATGTCGGAGGATGATTATGTTGCTAGCAAGCATTGATGATAGCTTCAAAAAATCTCCTCCATAGAAGAATAATGTTAAAGAAGGGAGAAGTTTCTCCAAGAATTGATGCTTTGCACAAAAAGTTATATGCTATTTGGAACATTTTAAGAAAATGGACTACTCTCATACCTATTAGTAAGAGTTTTTTTGTCTTTTCATTTTCATTCATTGAAAATCTTAGGAGTCCGAACTTCAACCCGAGTTCGGTTAAAAATATTAATGTTCAATGTTTGATTGGAAATCACGGTCTTCCTATTGAATATTGGAGGCCACAAATGCTATTTTCAATTGCAGGAAGCATTGAAATCCCTCTTGCCCTTGGTGATACAACTAACTAGTAGCAAGAAATTTGAATATTATACTAGAATCTTAGTGGATCTCAATATGTTAGAGTTCTTACCTGAATTCCTTCTTGGATATTATACCTGAATCTTAGTGGATGTGGAATATGAAAGACTTCCAAGATTCCCATCCCTTGGTTCACTTTGTCATGTCATTGATCACTCAAGGGATTATTGTCATGCACAAAAGAATACACAGACTTCAAAGAAAGTGACGTTGACAATTTTTTTTATCTTTGCTGTTAAAAAATTGACACAACAATCAGGAACAAATATAGGAGATGTGCTACCAAGTCAGCATCCAATTATGGACAATGAACCTCCGATGAAAGATGTCATGTATAAGCTAGTATTTGCGGTTACATCTGCAGAGGTTGTATCACTATCTTCATCACCAGCAAATGCAGAAGTTACTCATGTTACTGTTCACATTACCAATGTTGCGATAGGAGGCAACAAAGTTATTCAAGAATTTTCTTCTTTAGATCAAGAAAAAATTGATAACAATCATAATCAAACATCTGATACGCTTTCAATTGACACTTTTTTCCATGAGAAGAGTCATGAGAGAGTATTAGAAGATATAGTTCCTTTAAGAGAACATGTCAAACAAACTCTAGTGCAAGAGGTTTTTGGTAATTATGCAGTGGTGACAGATTCCGATATATCAAATTTCAATGCAGATTAATGTTATTCATGACATGCACAATTTAAGAATTTAAAAATTTCTATTGCTCGATCCATCTAATTCTATTGTGGTCCAAGAATTTCTAAAAGATTATCATGGGCTAACATCAATGAAATTGATTCAAACCAATTTCAATGGTGGTCTCAAAGAAAAAGAAGAACAAGCACAAACAACAGGTTAATACTAGCACAATGAATTACTCTACCAGATTTAAAATAAATACTTCAAAAGATTTTCATTTGAAGACTTGATCTTTGTGTTTTCAATTTTTATTTTTATTTATTTTTTGCTTTTTTTTGAAGGTTTGGTTTTAATTTATGTCTCCCTTTTTTGTACTTTTTTCGCTTTTATTTAATTACATTATTATTATTATTATTATTATTATTATTATTGTTGTTGTTGTTGTTATTATTATATTGTTGAAGTGTCAACATAGTTGTAATACTATTAAAAAATTAATCAATTGTTCATAATGATGCATTTAGATTTGCACTTCCAATTTTTTTTTATTAAGAAAAGTTTTACCCATTTGGTGAATATGACTATATGTAGCTAGCCACATAACTATTTTTTTTCCATTAGGAAATGAAGGTTACTAGGTAAGTTTTGGAACAAAGGAAAGGACACTCATAGCACAATTGGTCTTTCTTTTTGTTTTGCACAAATAGCACAATACATTGGTCATTACTTTAAACCAAAAATTAGTCCGTTTAATAATGATTGTCAGAAAGACAAGTGTCGAATAGTTAGGTTATGCATAAAGTTTTGTTAAACAAAAGGTTATATAGTTAATATATGCATAAAGTACTCTATTTAGTACACTAATAAAGTACTCTATTTTAGATCACTAATCATACATAAGTACAGCCGAAAACACACACACACATAAGTAAATTGTGATAGGCTTTTAGTGATTTGTTTAATTACCAATTGCCCATGTTCCATAAGAATGCTTATCTTTTCTAATTAATATATAGTTTAACTATTATGCACCCAAGCTAAAATTATAATATAGGAGGACATTGAGGACAATGATTAAGTGCACTAGTTACTTTAACCAATGAACACAATAAAAATATTGACAAAGAAAATAGTGACGGTGGGCTCTTTTGAGATTGATTCATGTCTTTGATTCACAAAAGTAGATATAAATTTAGTTTTCTTAATATGATATGTTTTGATGATATGTTTGATTACTTGATTTGGAAAGTATCCAATATCCATGTTGAATAGATACGTCGGTAAAGATTTTATATTGGAATAAATGGTCGATTTAGTAATATGTTTAGTTCTGCAATGATAAAAAATGAATTGAATTAGATAAAATTGAATTTAATTTTGAGTTAAAGTTAAAATGATTTATGTTTGAATATATTTATGTAAAATTGAGTTGAATAATGTTGAGTGTAAAAATTAGATTTACAATCACCAAACGTTAGTTGCTCTAGGTGATTGACGTTGTTGTTTATAAGAAGAACTATTATTTGATCTCCGCAATTGTTTTTGGGAGGTGCTTAAAACCACTTGAAATCAAAACTGATCTCCGAACAGATTAATCTGATGGTAAAAATAAATAAAAAAACAAAAAATCAATTCTATTATCAGAACCTATAATTTCTAGTTTAAAAAAGAATCAACTTTTAAGAAAAAAATAAATTCTATTTTTAAAAAACTTAAAGTCAATTCTACACCTCTAAAATCACTTTTATACTCTCTAGAGTTGAAATCAAATACATATACTTAACAACTGGTTAAGCTAACCAGTTGAGTTAAGGGTTAAGGAGCTATTGGAGGTCCAGAGTTCGAATCTTGGCAAAGGAGAAAAAAATTGACAATATACTAACTATACACTAACAACTAACATTTGCCTATAAAACAACTAACATTTGCCTATAAAAAAAATATATATATGCTTAGCACTTAAATTAATTCTTCTCTATTTGAGTTATTAAATTATTAAAATTTATTGAAAATCTCTAAATAAATTTTTCATCAAATTGTTTTATCTCTCCAGAATTAACTTGTTTGAATGGCTTTTGATATTCTTAAATGATAAATTCACATAGAGGTGAGAATTGACCTAATTAGAATTTAGGTTGTATTGTATCTAACTCAACCATATAAAATTGATCTTAGATGAGAATTGACACTAACATAAGCATATGTCCAGTCTTAAGTGTGCGAGGATGTTTTTTAATATAATATCATAGTCTATTAAAAATTTATTAAACTAATTAATTTTTAGTAGGTTTTTACTATCATGTATGTCTTTTGAGTCACACTTTTTATGTGTTTGGTCTGATGCATGCTAATAGTCTCATAACGAATGAGATAAGATCTGAACATATGTTTATAAGTGAGTTTAGTGACAGGGCCGACCTAAGAATAAGACAATTCAAATAAGGGTTTTAGACCTCCGAAAAATATAAAAAAATTTACTAAAGAGAAAGGCCTCAAATAAGTTATAAACATATATAGAAAAAATCTCAAAGGAAAACATACTCTTCGTGCCCGTTTGACCCGACTTTTTCTAAGAGTAAAAGCTGCTTTAAGCTTAACAGTATTAAAAAGAGCTTTACAAATAAAGTAAAAGTTGTTTGGTAATTTTTTTGTATTTAAAAGTACCTATCTTTTTTTTTTGTATTTTAAACTATAATATTTTGATATAGTTTGTAATTTATTTTTACTTATCTTTTTTGTTACATAGGGTATTTTGATTATTATTTTTTTGTCGAGACAAATCTCTATATTTTCTTCATAAGTATTAAGCCACTCTTTTTTAATAAGAGCTTCATAAAATATACGTTTGACCCTACTTATGACCAAAGTCGGACCAAACAGACACGAAAAATTATAAAAATGAGATAATAACTTTGCAACTTCTCAATAAATTTTAAATAAAATTCGCTTTATACTCCGGAGAAAAATTCCTCGAAAAAAAATAAAATGGCATATTTTAAAATTTGTTTTAGACCTCATTAACTGTTGCGCCGACCCTGTCTAGTGATCTTGTCACTTTACAAGTATATTAAGTTGAGTTAGACACAACTCAAATTCTAAAATAATATCATAGTCTATCTTAAAATCGGTTGGACCACCTATTATTAACTCACAACTATCAGACCGTTCAAGTTACGTAACAAATGTCTGGTATGAAGGTCACCCGAGTCACACTTCAAATGTACAATCTTAAACATGATAGGATGCTAAAAGTTCCACACAAAAGAGATATATGATATGAACATGAGTTTTTAAGCGACTTCATATTACAAATCAATTTTATAAAATTGTTTTAAAGTCAACCCAAATTCTAACCATTCTAACAAGGTGTGAGAAACCTCATAACCCATATTAAGATAAAGTAAAAAAAAATTATGAAGTGTTACACACTTACACATGTCATCTTAAAATCAGTTTCCCAAATATGAGTTACACCAAATATAGTAGTAGTTATAAACTAAATATCTTGGACCACTTGAGTAGTCCACCTGCAACAACAATAATGTATACACAGATTTGTTTTTACAAAGGTTGTATACACAAATTTATACAGACACTCACATCTCGTGTTTATATAATTTTTACTAATTTGAGAATATATTGTTCTATTGGATATCATGCACAAAATATTCTAATTCTGTCACATTCCTAAAGTATTTTCCAAACAAAGTCAATGGTGTTATCAATTTGTTGTAGGAATTGTAAATTGAAAGGAACCACTACAAAATTTAAAAACAAAGTTTAATTAAAGGTCGTGAGAGTGACGACTGGTGGATAACACAAGATCATTAATTAAATCAAGTGATTAAAGTTTGATTATAAATTAGTAATCATCTTCCTTTAATTGCCCCCTTTATTGAATGTGTTCCAAGAAAGTTATCAAAATGACACAGGAAAGTAGATGTACACAAATAATAGTGTGTATAGTGGGATTTAGTTTTAGAGGTCATTAAAGTTTAATTGTCCTACATAATAATTCTAAATAAAAAATTATAAAGGGCATACAATTTGGGTTAATAGTAACGGCTTACAATTAGTATAAGTTTAGTGATGTAAGCAAAACAAAAGGTTGAGGATTAGTGATACAAATACTTTTTTTTGTGGTGTTTATTTATTTATATTCACTAAAAATTATAAACCGTTAATTTTGATGAATTTTAATAATATATTAAATGATTTTTATTTTTTTAAAATTTTGCTTGGATGATCTATATGATATAAATTTTCAGTCCAACAGTAAATTTTGCAAAATTCATAGTTGTTATAATATAGTCGATGACTTGTGCACCATGTACAATATCTTCCATTTATGCGTGTTGACCTTGGCCAAAACCCAGGTTTCAATGGTATTCCACTTTACAATTGTTGTTTCATAATGAGAGTGAACCTCTTTTATTAGGTGGTGTTAGTTTTTGTATGTTTACTGATATTTCGCCTATATATGACATATTTGTCTTATGTAATTCTTCTTTTACCGATTTTTAATTTGTTCGTATTGTACAGAGATCTAGTTTTTATTAATAATAATATTGTTAGAAATAATATAAAAATCATTGATGTGGCATTCCTTAATAGTTTAAGCTTTTGGGATAATCGGTCATCTGACATAGTATCAGAGCCTCTATGACTAAGTGGTCTAGAGTTCGATTCCCATTAAAAAGTGGAATTTTAAGCATATGGTAGGTGGACATTTGCATTATCCACGCTTCAAGCCCAATGGACTCTTGCGTGAGGGGACATGTTAGAAATAATATAAAACCATTGATGTGACCTTTCCTAATAGCTTAAGCTTTTGAGATAATCGGTCATCTGAAAAATATATTTGTCGTTCAAAAAAAATTACAATTGTTTGATTTTGATCTTTCAAATTTCAATTATTCAATTTTAAACCTACAAAAATACCACAATTTGCTTTTTTTTTTTGTTAATATTCCATTGATATCTTGACTAAAACAATGTGAATAAACTCTTAATATATATTTTTGGCTAATAATTAATAACAACAAATTATGAATGAAAAAAAAAATAGTTTGTACGTTTCACAATCACAAGGAGGGTATAGCCAGCATCACAATCACAAGGAGCAGATGAAGACCGGCCCTCTAAAGCTTAAGTCAAAGGTTGCCGTCTATAGTTTCTCATTAAGTAATTACTCTCTTTCGAAAGGTAGTGCGGTGCCTTAGTCTGAAGAAAGTAGTTCATCGTTTAGAGCCGCCCAATATTGGTTCTATCACCACCGGTTAAAGACCGATAAAACCTTCACAAAAGCATAACTAAACCCAAACTTGGATGACATTATCTTTTTGGGGTTTTTTCTGAAAAAAGGAAGTTATTTCCTGGACATACCATCTAATAAGGGCAACTGCGATGACAAAACCCTTTGCTTTAGCTTATCTAAAAGCTTTGGGCTCATTTTCGGCAAGTTAAAAGAAGGGAAGGACGACCGACTTTACCATTCCCTCACTTCTCCATTAAAAAATCTGACATGAAACTTCAAGGGTTTAGTCTAGTGATAAAAAGACATGTTTTAGATTCGGGAGGTCTAGGATTGAACTCACTATTAACATTGGAAGGAGATAAATGTAAATTCATTTGTAAGTGTTCTGGGAGCCCTAGGGTCTTCCTTTTCTTGGACCACCGTCTCCCCTCACCATTTTATTTTAAAAAAAATAATAATATGACTAGATCCAACATACACTATAAAGTAGGTCTCTATCGTAGATTTTATTTATTCCTTGCAATTTAATTCTTGTATTACAATTTTAACTTAAATGCAGTTTTATCTTCTAAATTTTATAATTGCTCGATTTTAACCTCAAATTTCAGTTACTTTTAATGCCCTAATCACAAAGATCATATTAATCTTTCCCTAAATTTTGCAATTTTAGCTTTTCTTGCCGAATTTAGAATTTCAGACCAAATTTTACCAAAAACATTACAATCAAACTATACTCCTTTTTAATTCATCACTACTTATCAAAAAAAAAAGAAGAACAAACGAGAAGAAGATTCCTATGTCACACCCTTCTGGACATGACAAAGATTTGTCATTAAATATGTCACGGCGAATTAAATTATCTTTTGTTGGTCATCTATTAAAGTTGGTTATGTGTTAAGATGGACTTTAGAAGTTTCATTTTTGCCATTCATATTCATTTGATATGATATATGTTACTTTTTTACAATATGATGCAAAAGAAATAATTCTTTTATTGATTTTTCTCTCTTATCTTGTACTTATTTGTTACGACGTATTAGTTATTTTTCTTGAAGAAGAAGGAAGAAGCGAAGGAGAAGATCCAAATCCATAAATTATCGCCCATCTTATATTGTGACTAACACAAATGAGGTTAAAAATCTTTTATTTTTTTGTCTTATAGTTAGTGGCTAGAATTCCATATAAATAAGTGAATGTATCAGAGTTCAAACTTCATTTTTTACATATAATTTACAATATCCATATCAATTAAGCTATCCATATTGCTTCAATTTTTTTTACAATATCCATATCAATTAACCTATTCACAACGAGGCGAAAAATCTTTTTGCAGTATACTATATTGATAATTTACCTAATCAAACTATACTATTTAACAACTATACTATTTCGCTTTGCTTAAAAAAAATACTAACTGTAAAAAAAAGACTATACTATTTAACTAATAGGGTTAAAAAAAAAACCACATATATGTTTTTATTGATACTAAATTTGAATATTTACTCTAATAATATTTTTCTTTTTTATATATGTTGATCCCACCAACTATCTTACATCGTAATGCTACTTTCTCCGGTCTTTATTATAAAATAAAATTTATTTTTAATTTAATTAATTATTAATATAAATCAGATACATCGATAATTAATTCAATAAAGTTAAAAAGTAAATTTTCTTATATTTCAAAGACACGAAAGAGTATGTCCCTGTAAATTTATCTCAATTGACATAGACATTGACCGTAAGATGCAAGAATGCAAGAATTAAGATTTAAATTCTGATAAACTCATTTATTCAACTTCAAGAGGTAAAAATTTTAGCCGCTAAATTTTTTAACTAAAAAAACCTAAAGAATATTTGTTAGAATATTTTATATTCTTTGCTCAAATATGATTGGATGTCTTAGTGCATAGTATTTTGACTCAGCATATACACTCACTCATAACTCATAAGGTAAAACCTTAATGTAAAAACCTATCCATTAGATAGAAAAAAAGCATTACTTCATCTTACACTAATGAAAATGAAAATACTCCCTCCGTACCAAAATATATGTCGTTTTGAGAAAAAAATTTGTACCACAATATATGTCGTTTTACATTACCAATGAAACATTTAATGCTCTTTTTCCTCTTATACCCTTAATTAATTATTTCTCTTTCTTCTTTCAATTCTATAATTTATCTCTCACATACCATTAATGAGGGATAATCTTGTAAACTAACCCATAATTTGCCTTTTCCATACAACTATGATTACATTTCTTAATTTGTGTGATATGGTCAAAATGACATATATTTTGGTACGGAGGTAGTAGTAAACAAACAGTATCAACTTTGAGTAGAGGACAGAAGAGACACACACAGTTGTGACACAACACTAACAATAAAATATTCAACACAAACAAGAATGAAGACACAGTCTTTTTGTGTTATAAAAATAGACACAAACCAAAGAAGCTAGTATTATGTGTTGTTGTTGTTTTTGTGATTCACAGATTCCAACAAACGCCGTTTCATTTCTTTACTTACACAAAGAAAGAGAGTGTGTGTTTTTTTTCTTTCTGAAACGTTCTGTAACGTTTTCATAACAGACACCATTTCAAAAGCTGCTTCAATTGTCCTCATAAAGCTCAATCATTCAATTGTGTAACCAGAACATGATAATGATGATGAAGTAATGGTGTGATAATGATGATAATGATGAAGATTCAAGACTCAAATTTGATGAGATAGGTGAAAAAAAGTGAAAAGCTTTTCTGGGTTGTTTGTTTAGTTTGCAATGATGATGAATTCTGGTGAAGAAGATGAACTCTATGAACAGTTATGGAAGGCTTGTGCTGGACCTCATGTTGAAGTTCCTCGTTCTGGACAAAGGGTCTTCTATTTTCCTCAAGGACATATGGAACAAGTTTGTTTTTTTCTTTTGCAAATTCTTGTTTTTTTGTTGTTTCTTTTTTGGGTCATAGGTTGTTTGAAAATGTGTTGTGTTTGGATATGGTTTGGTTCTTTTTTTTTGTGTCTTTAAGTTTCTGTTAATGATTTTGTTTTAATGTTGTATAGTTAGAAGTATCAACAAATCAAGAACTAAATCAGAGGATTCCATTGTTCAAACTTCCCAACAAGATCCTTTGTCGTGTTGTCAATGTTCATTTACTGGTAATTTTCTCCTTCATCTTGTTTTCATTTCTTGAGAATGATTTTAAGAAAACAAAAAAAAAATTCTTCTTTTTGTTCTTTTGTTAAAACAAAAAGGTCAAATGTTCATCTGGGTTTTGTAGTTACTATGTTAATCTTTTCATTTTGTGGTTTAGTTTCCAATTTTGGGGTTTAGTTCCCAATTGTGGGGTTGTTTTGTACAATTTTGGTGGTTAGTTTTCGTTTGTTTTAACCCTTCCGTTCCTAGGGAAACGAACATGATAATTCAGAGTTCTGCTGAGAGGTAAGTAAAATTTGACTAAAACAATCTTGAAAACTCGGGATTGTTTTGGCCTCGAGCCTTGGTACACTTTAACGATTCGGCATTCATTGAAGCTTATTTGATTGTATGAATTGGGGTGTGGAAAAACAAAAACTTGACTTGAATTTTGATATGTTTAGGCTGAACAAGAAACAGATGAGGTTTATGCACAGATAACTCTAGTACCTGAATCCAATGTAAGGATTTAGCTAGCCCTTTTTCGATTCACAATATTTTTTCATGGTCAACCTTAGATTTTTCTTCTCCAATAAGTTTGGATTTCTAATGGACAAAATGTGGTTAGCAATCTGAGCCTACAAGCCTTGATCCTTGTCCTGCTGAACCTCCAAGACCAAGAACTCACTCCTTCTCCAAGGTCTTAACTAACTCTGATACAAGTACTCATGGTGGCTTTTCTGTTCTAAGGAAGCATGCCACAGAATGTCTTCCATCATTGGTAATAATACTGTCTATTTGGTTTTGTTACTATATATCACATATGTGTTTGGTTTCTAATAACAGATTATAGATCCAAATTGCTTTGTTGAGATTTGCTAAAACTATGTATGGATTTTGTTTAGGATATGTCCCAATCTACTCCAACACAGGAATTGATTGCCAGGGATCTTCACAATTATGAATGGCACTTTAAGCATATATTTAGAGGTAAGTGAATTATGGAATTCCAAAGTTTGAACTTTCTACTTCCTTCTTAATACTTATTTGTTGTCTCTTAGCTCACTAATTGAGCTACTAGTGTGGGACTTATCAACATGTGTTTATCTTAGTATAAGGGAGTCGGATTCTTAAGCATGTGGTCCTGAGCTCGATCCTTGATGTTGCTTGACCATACAAAAGACCTGATTGACTTGTCTTTTTGCCTATTTGATGGGAGAATACTCTTTGAAACCAACAAAGATTGTCATGAAAATTTTTATTTTAGTCTTTTTGTTAAACTTGCTATCGTAATGTGTTCTCGTTGAGAAGTGCCATATTGGATAAGATATGACCGAAAAAATGTGTTTATAATGGGAAGCATCCCTTGCCTTATGAGTCAGTTTTGTAGGGTTGAGTTAAGCTCAAACTAAATTCTGAGTTTTCCTTTTCTGTTTAGGTCAACCGCGTCGTCATTTGCTCACAACTGGATGGAGTACTTTTGTGACTTCCAAGAGATTAGTCGCTGGAGATACCTTTGTGTTTCTTAGGTATACATTTGATGTTTCTCTTTTTCTCGGACTCCTTCATATGCTTCAGAAAATCATATACTTTAAAATCATTCGAGTTTTCTGTTTGACTATGCAAACATTAAATTTAACATGATTCTGTGTATAGAGGGGACAACGGAGAATTACGCGTTGGAGTGAGGCATCTTGCTTCTCCACAGAGCTGCATGCCTTCATCTGTGATTTCTGGTCAGAGCATGCACCTTGGTGTCCTTGCAACTGCATCTCATGCTGTTGCAACTCAAACTCTTTTCGTAGTATACTATAAACCAAGGTAGAAATTTTACTACTTTGTAAAAATAACTAGAAACTGTCTTTTTTGGATGAATCGTGACAAGGGAATTTTGTTTTCTTAGGATGAGCCAGTTCATTATAAGTGTGAATAAGTATATGGAAGCTATCAACCAAAAATGCAGTGTTGGCATGAGGTTCAAGATGAGTTTTGATGGGGATGATTCCGCTGAGACTGACAAAAGGTACTAAATTTTACCGATGTAGTTTGCAACATAGACCTTGTCATTAGATATTCCAAGAATCTAGTTAGGATAAACAACTTAATTAAGCGCTTATGGCATAAACACTCATCTAAGTTCCGATGTAGAAGCAGTTTCTATATAACAGTTTTCATATACGGTATAAGTTGTATTCATAAGCTATCTTGAAGAGCTTATGGATACATCAGAAGTTGTTATCATAAGCTCTGTCAAACAGTCTCACAAGTGCATATGCCAGTAGATAGGCTCAAATAAGTTAATCCAAACAGATCCTAATTCTATACTTGGTTCATCAGACTTTCTGGCACAATAATTGGACAAGAGGATATTTCTTCACATTGGTTGAATTCAAAATGGAGATCACTCAAGGTATTCTCATCATTGATTTTGCATAGTCCAACTTATTTCATGTGATTGTATCATATTCAATATTCATTTGTTTCGTATATTCCTAGGTTCAATGGGATGAGCCTGCATCTATGCCAAGACCTGATAGAATTTCACCATGGGAGATAGAACCCCTTCTGGCTTCCGTTCCTCCATCTCTTCAACCTGCAGCTGTAAAATATAAGCGACCTAGACTACCTAGTGAAGTTCCAGATCTAGGTAAGGACACGGAAATATCTTATAATCGTTTTCATTTCAAATCATTGCTTCTTAGTTAATGCTCTATTTTAAATGCTCTTTCAAAATTTTACATTATAACGTCGTTTGATCTATGTAGCCGACCTCACTCAGTAGGGTTAGGCTTAGGGGTTATCGTTGTTGTTGATGTTTTCGTTTCACTTTTCAAAGGTGACACGCCTTTAGGTGACTCTACTTACTGGGAAGCTGGGTTGACACAATCAGACGTAACACATGTGAATGTTATGTCTGAAAACAAAAGGAATGAAAGTATGCAAATGTGGCATCATAAACAAACTGATAATAGCAGCTGCAATGGTATATCAAGGAATCCGACCGACGGAAGTTGGCTATCTTCTCCTCATTCTAGTGGTCCTTCTCATTTGTGTCAGGACACGACCGATGATAGCAAGAGTGTCACTGTCTCACCTTGGCCTATTTCAAAAACTCACTCGGAAATATTGAACAATAATGATCATTTGATTGACAAAGTTGACAAGGAGAACAAACTAGAGGCTCCGACAAGCTGTAGATTGTTCGGATATGAACTTATTGATCGTAACAGAAACTTTCCGAAGGTATCTATAGATGGAGCAAACGCATCTGGAACCGTCTCTGAGGGATGTGTTGCCACTCCCTTGTCAAGAACTGATGTAGACCAAAATAAGTTTGATATCTCAATGTCTTCAAAAGAAAGGAAACAAGAACAGATACAAATATCTCCAAATGAAACACCAAGCAAGCAAATCAATAGTAGAAGTTGCACCAAGGTACTTGGCATATAATGTTTCTTTACATCATAGTCTTAATGTTCTCTTTCTTTTTAATGGAAAATATTAGTATAGTTAGTATTATGCCAGGGCTAGAAATTGAACTCGCTGAACCGAATCTTATATCTTCTGGTAGAGCTAATGTTCTATTGCCTACTTTGAACTGTTTCTTGTGTTCAAAACCTGTCAAAAGGTTCAAATGCAGGGTGTTGCAGTTGGTCGTGCGGTGGACTTGACCGCGTTGCATGGATACAATCAACTTATTGACGAATTGGAGAAGCTGTTTGACATAAAGGGACAGATTCAACCTCGGAACAAGTGGCAAATTGTCTTCACTGATGATGAAGGGGATATGATGCTTGTTGGCGATGATCCATGGCCGTGAGTATCTCTTTAACGTATTGTTGAAGTTAAACAAGTAGACCAGATATATCAGTTATTCAAGGAATCTGAAAAATAAATATTTACTTGTAATTGTAGACCATATATCTCAGTTATTCAACGAATACCATGTTGATTGGACTATTATTTTTTTTGCAGGGAATTCTGCAATATGGTGAAAAGAATCTTCATTTGTTCAAGCCAAGATGTACACAAAATGAGCACAGGGACCAAATTACCTATCTCATCAATGGAAGAAACTGTAATAAGCTCAGACACAGCTGAGACATGAAACAATTACTGTCTTTTTCATTAATAAAATGTTTTGTTAGTCTTTAATGTTGTTGTTGCTTGTTTGAGTTAATGAAACTAGTCCATTCTTGGCTAGACAAGTTTCATGGTTATTAGATGTGAAACATTGACTAATTGTAGTGACTCCATAATTGGAAAGACATGTTTTAATAAATTAAGTTAGGTGAGAGGAGGGAAATATTGGGATTGTGGATATGTGATCACTTTTGTGTTAATGCATGTGTGAAAATAATGTTTAATATGATAGTCTTTGCAATTTAATGCTATTATTTGAAAATCTTCGTATAAATTAGGTATCAACGCAACCACCTGATACAGCGCAAGTGGTTGATGTGCAGTGCAATGTGCATGTTGTATAAGTGTTAAATAAAGTAAAGTTATTATACATAACAACTGCAGTGATTAATTTTTCGATGAATTTTAACGTTGTTTTTGTTTTACCGTTTGTGTATTTGAATTTGTGACTAAATCAAATGTTTGGAATTTATCAGTAAGAGGTATGATGGTCCACTGCATAACTGGTTTTACTGACATAAGGTAATGGGTGAAGTCTGACAAGGTGGGGGCAAATTGTAGCTGCAGCTTTAAGACCCATACGTATCAAAAATAGTGAGTTATTTGATTCATGTGACATTGTGACCTACCTATCATGTCTCAGAGTTCCTTGATAAATAAATTAAATGAAATAAAAGTATAATTGTACAGTAGTTGGGATGATTTGCTGGGTAGATATGAAATTATTTTACCTTTAAGAGGGTAACAAACTAGGGGTGGATAATCGGTCGGATTCAAACGGTTTCGGTCCAAAATTCTCGATCCGAATCAAACTAACAAACACTTGTAGGAAGAGTATGAGCTCTCTCGGTTAGCTAGCAAAACACAGTACAAAAATTAGGAACAACAACAAAATATTGAATCAATGTATTTTGATTAAGGTCATGTTTATCAAATATACCAAACATTTTATTTGCTTCACGGCAGACATGAGTGATTTTTATTGCGTCCATGAATAACATTAGTATGAAAATATCTACCAGCAGAGTGTTGAATGTACAAGAGCAAAGTTATCAAACTCGAGTTTTTACCTCAACTTATTTTGACTAAGTGAAATTGACTCGTAAACTCAAATAGTAAAATCCTACAAGTTTACTCTTTATTAAAATGGTATGAGTTTACATGATATATATACTTATATAATATTATAGATGCATCAATAATTCTAAATTTCAACTTGATTATAAAATAAAAATATACTAATTTGTCATAATAAAGTATTGTGCATATAAATTTATAATCAGTTACCTTAAATTATTCCACAAAATCATAAAAAACATCCAAAAGAAAAGAGTTTATAAAGTTACTATAAATTAAAACAAACTATAAAAAAAAAATTCATTTAATTAAAATAAGGTAAAATCAACTTAAGGGTTAAGGAGCTAAGGGTTCAACTAGTTGAGCTAAAGGTTTAGGAGCAAGACCACCACGGTTCAAGTCTTGGTAAATGAAAAAAAATGATTTTATTATAAGTTAACTCGTTCGAAATTGATTTTTACTCGAGTTTATCAAAAAATCAAATTTATCACCGAATCAACACGTTTTTTACACCTAAACTTATAAAATCGGATGAGTTTACGATTTAACTCGAGAGTTTAGCAACATTGCACAAGAGGTTGTAGTTCCACGCTAGAGATACTCATTTGTCTTCTTAGAATCCTATTCAATAATAGTTCGGTTATATATTCCCCTTATGCAAACAACCTCAAAACTAAGCTGCAATAATATTGTGAAATTCAACTAAGCTGCAGTAATGGTACAAACAACCTCAAAACTTTATTGAAAACACTGATGAGATCTCCATATGAATTTTGGATAGCTCCACCACAAAATGCACCATCACCATCTTGATTCACATCAACACAAATTTGAAAAGTCTTTTCACACTATAATGTTGTAAAATTTGATTTCGAATTATATAGGGTTTCGAAGCAATTGGATAGATAATATATATTTTTGGCTTAATTACGTTTTTTTTCTCTCCTTATTTTCACTTATTCACGAAATTGATTATCCTATCTTAAAATTAATCCGTTTTGGTTCCTCTACTAGATTTTTGTACTTAAAATCTGTAATTTAACATATTTAAATATTAATAATGTGACATACAACTTAATGGTATTGCATGATCAAAAGTGATAAAATTACAAAATAAATCATTAAAAACTTCAGTTATAATTTCATAAATAATTCTTTTTTATAATTTAATTAATAAAATGTAACTAATTAATCCACCTTGATGAAGCAAGATCATCAATTTGTAGATTATGTTATTTAAAATATATTAAATCACAATATTTAAGTATAAAATCTGATGAAGGGAGTCATAAAAAAAATCTGATGAAGGGACCAAAGCCGTGTGATTTAAAATTAGGGTGTAATTTCGTGTGTGAAAATATGGATTAAAATTGTAATCAGCTTAAATTACAGGAGTAATTTTAACTGCAGGCATCTTTGATTGGAGCATCATCCCTTCACCCTAAAATATTTTTATAAAACAAAGTAATTTTGACATCCAGTAATTTAAATATGGCTTAAATATGTAAAAGGTACTTGTACTTTGGAGTCACTTGAGTTTTAGTCCCTATATTTTAAAAAAAAAATTCAAATTGACTCAATACTCTCATTTTATTTTTAAAAAGGTTCCTACACCCATTTTTTTGATGACATATCACTTGAGTTTTAACCCTAGTACTTTAAAAAAACTTTTAAATTGATCTTATACTTTCATTTTACTTTTAAAAAGGTCAATGAACTCATCAGTTACAAGTCATCAAAAAAATGACATGTCATCAAAACATGGGTTCAGAGACTCTTTTGAAAATAAAATGAAATCAATTTGAAAGTTTTTTTAAAGTACAGGGACATTTTAGATATTTAAGCCTTTAAATATTCATTATTAATAGATTTTAACATAATAAAATTACATAGCTTTTTTAGTCAAAAAATAATTACACAGTTTTTTTTTTTAAATCTCTTAAAAATAATTTTTATGAGAAGCGGCTCAAAACAACTTCTCCGTATAAGATTTTTTTTTTAATTTTTATCATCAAAACAAAGTTGTAGCAAAAAAAATGAATTAATAAAAATATTTTTTAGAATTTATAAACCACTTTCTCATTTGAAATTTATTTGAAAAAAATTCTAAAAACATTATAATAAATGGGCTCTAAGTCTGTCCAGAGTAAGGACTCATTCTGCCCTTTAGTTCGGGGAAAATTAAACCTTCCACCCCAACACTTAATCCTTCACCCCTACAAATTATCAAATATTCCAATTTTATCCTTTTTGTAAAAAAAAAAAATTATACTTCATTGAAGTTCACCCCCACCAGTTTTTTACCCACGGATTTTAGACATATAGTGACAGATTTTACACTTTTAGTGACACATTTGTCTGTCACTATAAGCCAAAATTCCTTCAAAATTAAGTGATATACCGGAATTTGTGAATTAATGTTCCGGTAAGAATATACAAACTGGAATAATTTGAAAAACAATTCCGGTACCTGTCAAAATAACAACCTTGTATGCATTTTATACTTTTAGTGACACTTTTGTCTGTCACTATAAGTCAAAGTTCTTTAAACTCAAGTGATAATAAACCGGACTTTCAAAACTGTATTCCGGTATGAAGTTCTAAACCGGAATACTTTGATAAAATGTTCCGGTATCAGTCTGAAGTAGTTGTTTGTACACCTATAACACTTTTAGTGACAGACAAAAGTGTCACTAAAAGTCTAAAATGTGTACAAGGTTGTTATTTTGACAGGTACCGGAATTGTTTTTCAAATTATTCCGGTTTTTATATTGTTACCGGAACATTAATTCACAAATTCCAGTATATTACTTAATTTTAAAGGAATTTTGGCTTATAGTGACAGACAAATGTGTCACTAAAAGTGTAAAATCTGTCACTATATGTCTAAAATCCGTGGGTAAAAAACTGGTGGGGGTGAACTTCAATGAAGTATAATTTTTTTTTTTTACAAAAAGGATAAAATTGGAATATTTGATAATTTGTAGGGGTGAGGGATTAAGTGATGGGGTGGAAGGTTTAATTTTCTAGTTCGGGTTTGTTGAGACAATCCATGCAACCCAACTGTTTTTTAGGATGATCCGCGAAAATGTGTCACTAGTTAATTACTAGCTTCTTATTATGTATATTTCTTGGTTTTGGGTTTATTGGTCGCATAAGTTCAAAAGGACGTTGTTTCTTGAATTGTAAAGGTTGAGTACCCCTATTACTTCTTATAATTCAATATTTGTTTATAAAAAAAAATACTCTTTTTTATTTATTAAAATTAAAATTCACGTAGATCTCACAAAATTTGTAAAGGACCCAGATATATTAGTCCCTAAAAATGTCTTTTCAATACTCTTCCATAAGAAATGGAGGGAATGAATTCCCTTCAATGACATTACACTGCAGTGGAATTTCAACCATACAAAAAAATAGAATATCTGTTGGAAACTGAAAACCCCACTATAGGGAATTCATCATAAAAAATGGATGTGTTCTACTCCGCTAGGGCTAAGAGGCGATAAATCATGGGGAAAAAAAGATGATGACATGAAAAAATACTTCAAATAATTTTAAGTTTTTAAAATTTAATGTGGATGATTTATATCAAGTAAATTTTCAATTCAACGATAGATTTTATAAAATTCATATTCGTTATAAAAGTATCATTGATTTGTTAATGGTGCACTATCACTTGTGCATATTAGCATTTTTTTTATGCAATAAAGGAACCAAATATATTAACACGCTAGATTGACACAAGGAGTGCACAAGCTAGGGAAAAATTTAAAAATTTACAACTAAAACGTAAGACGAGGACTCATAAGTCCTCCCGATACATCAAGAACCAAACCACCTTAAACAATCCAAAGGGTTGAAATTTCACAAAATAAAATTATAAGAAAAAGACTTATTTTTGCTCTTTAGCCACCACCACACTTGTATTTTGACATGATCCAACACAATCTCTGTATCAAACGGTTTATTATTAAAGATCCACTTATTACGAGCTTTTCTTAACGTCCAAATAGTCGCCAATCAAATAACCTAAAAATAATTTTTATAATACCTTATGGGAACTTGAAGGCCCAAAAATTGTTGGACATGGATGTCCGCCTGCACATGTAAAATCTCATCACACCAAGCCATTGAAGTAACCCATACCAAACCTTTTGTGCATATTAGCCTTGACATTATATTAATTACAAACACATTTGTAAACATGAAAATGTAAACTCTTCTAGTTCCCAAATTTTTTCAAATTTGTCTTTTTCTTTAATTTGTTATTCCTGCATTACATGTTCCTTTATCTTTGCCACTTCAGTGTGTGTTTTTCCATCCATTTTCCTCTTCAAGGATTGCCTCAAATAATCTCCATACCTAACTTTTTGGTACATCTTTGGATTTTGAGCATCTATCATATGATCAAAGGGCTCAACTTCAACATCATCTCGAGGGAACAAAAATGTTGCATGAGAAGTCCTTTTCTTGCTCTTATTTGTCACTGCTCTATGTTCTACACTCTTGTATTTTCCATTACTCCATATCTGCTTACATTACAAAAGGAATAAATTGATTTTTATTTTATTGATAATCTCTATGTCATGTATTTTCTGTGTTGACTGGAGAAATAATTTAATTAAAGTTTAATGGACATGCATTGTTAGTATAAAATCATTTTACACAGTTATCTAATAATAAACCATCAATCTTCTATGTCATACAACTAATACAACTAATTCTACAAAATACTAAGTGAATATCAGCGTAAATTTATTTTACATAATCACTGCATATTCTATTTTCTCATTCAATTATATCAATTACGGTTCGCCCGCGGGCGCACACACGGGTATGTTGACATATCATGTTTGGCCTTTCAACGAAAAAGTGTCATTGAGATTTTTTTCCCCATGAATAGTGTGTCTCTCCTAATTCAATTTTATTGTTTATCAAATAAATAAGTTTTTGTTTATAAAATCAAGTGATTAGTAACCTTTAGTTAAGGACAATTAGTTTCGAAGTATCTGAGTTCAACTACTCATTCGAATAATCTTTGACTATACTTTACTTAACTCTCAGTCAAACTCTAGATTACCCTTATCCTTTTTCTCTAATAGGGGGGAGGAGCAGGAGGAAGGGGGATTACCTCTGTTGTATCTCCAACATTGACAACTAAAGCATCTGATATTGGACTCACTGGTACCCAATTTCCTCTGTGTCTAATTTCTAACCCAGGCACATCATTATCTTGCATAAGTAAAGTAATGGTGCTTGAGTCAGAGTGTGGACTCAAACCTAGAACTTCCTCAGGTGTGTTGCAAGGAGGGTAATAGTTCACACGTAAACCTTGAAGCACTTCATGATGTAGTCCAACAAGAGCATGCTTCTCCAAACCCATAATAACAGACAAAGAACTTAGAATTTCATAACCTACTCGTTTCACTTCACTTGAATATGCCTCTGTTATCTCCCTACATTAGCAGATCAATTCCAATAAATTCACAAAATTTACATATAGTTTATAACCAAATGTTAATGTGTATTTGTCTGGCAGTCATATACAGTAGACGTACAAGGATTCGAACTTCGATTTCTACATGTAATATGTAATATCTCTACTAACTAAGCTACGTTCACGAGAACATACGAACAAATTTTGTAGAAACGAAAATTATACAAGCAAAAACAAAAATATATTTATAAGGACTAAAAACAAAATATGATATATTTACGGCTATAGAAACTTATTTAAATATAGAGTACATTTGATCTGCTAAAAAGTAAGGGATATGACAATTTCAGTTGTACTACATTTGATTGTAAAACTGTTTCAGGGACTGAACAAATTGGAGGCAAAGAACATGACAAAATAAGAAATTCTTGTACCCCACTATACCACAACACAACTTTTTGTCCCAAGTACTAGGGCCGGCTCAAGATTAAGGCAACCCAAACAAAGGCTTTAGGCCTCCGAAAAGTTGAAAAAATTACTAAGGAAAAAAGACCCCTCATAAGGCATCTGAGAAAAGCATAAAGGCATATTTTGAGAAAAAAAAAGTTATAAAAATAGGACAACAATTTTGTAACTCCTAAAGAAATATTAAATAAAAGTTGTTGTAGGCCTTAAAAAAATCACTTTAGAATTCGTTTTAGGCCTCATATATCGTTGAGCCGACCCTACCAAATACAAATTATCTAAAATACCAAAATACATTTATATATAACAAAATTATTCAATACCATAAAAGTTTATATTGTACTGTTTTAACTCATACTGCTCTGTCCGGTCCTGACTCTATAGAATTTAAGACAAGTAGAGAAAACTCTATATACCAAAACTTATAAATTGTAAAAAATGCATACTTGAATTTTAGTGGGGATTTTGGCCAAAATTGAAGCTTCCTGAACCGGGTGGGATAAATGAGTAAGAACAATGTGTCTGTCCAATCAAGTGTCTGCTCCTCAGACACTACATAAGCATGTCCATAACCATGTACATCATTTGAGAGCATTGCATACTTTTCCTTTTCTATTATTGGAAGTTTGAAAAACTCATCTACTACATCCCTCATATTTTGCATAAGTTCTTTTTGTACACCATGATTCACTATCTGCAAAGGTATACATTTGCAATCTTAAAGTAGCACTTGATGAAAACCAAACAAAAATCTAATATACTGTCATAAAGATCATGATTTTTTTTTCTCTACAACTGAATGCGCGACATATATAGTTAATGTTGCATAATCTTTTGTTAATACTACGTCTTAAGTTAAATATATCGATGATTCAATAAATCTAAAAAGTTAATTGTCTTTTAGCAAAAAGGAACCAAAGTAGTACTCCGTACTAATTTATTTTAGAAGATGAAATACAAGTTACATGTTTTTTTTTTTTTTTGACTAACAAGTTACATGTTTTGGTTTGTATATTTATATGTAATATATTCACAATAATGTAGTTAAGGAATTACCTGAAAGAAACCCCACTCCTTGCATGCTATATCAAATTTTTGTAACTCTTCCAAGTTTCCATTTGAAAGAAGTGTTAAATCAATGATAGGGATCTCAGATGAGAGTTGAGGCATGTAATTTACTTTCTCCATTTCTTTTTGATTTCTCATGTATCTCTTAGGAACTTCCAAAGGATTCATCTTCACCAATTCTTGAACATTTGGTACTGGTAAAGATGGAGCAAAAGTGGGTGCTTCATCCATCTCAATTACTAACTTATTATCATCAATGTTGATACTCATCTTTAATTTTTGTTTGGTGTAAATTTTTAGCTTTGAGATTTGAGAAATTTTATAGGATCACTACATATATTTAAAGTTGGGCTTTGTCTAACGTGCAACAAGTCTTCTATGATGCACCACTTGTGAAAAATATTATAACGAATACGAATTTTATAAAATCACGTAGAATTGAAAGTTTATATCAAATAGATCGATCACAAAGTAAATTTTTTAAAATTTTAAAATTATTTGATATATTATTGAGACCCATCAAAATTAATGGTATTAACTTATAAACTGTTAATCTTGATGAGTCTCAATAATATATCATAATTTTCACTTTCTTTTAAAATTTATATTTATGTTATATATGATATAAACATTCAATTCAACGGTAAATTTTGTAAAATTTATATTCGTTATATTGTTATTCAATGAACCGTGAAAAACTTGTACAAAATTTTCACCGTCCCTAATTTGAAAGACAGTCAAATTTCAAATAAAATATTAATGTCTTACTGCCGAATGGATGCTTAATTTCACAACAAGTTGAAATTAGTCGGGCGTGAGAATACTTAGAGCGCTTATTTGGAGTCACTTTAAAAAGAAAAAGGTTTGTTTGTAGAGGGAATCTTGAGCTTCTTTAAAAATAAATATACCTTTGCCTAATCAATCCAAATGGAAATCACTTTAGTGGTTTTATCTATACTGCTTTGGATCTATCTAACCTGTGCTTTGGAGTTTGGAGGTTCCAAATAAAATAAATTTGAATTGCTTATGAACAAAGTTAGCCCAAGTAATGATATAAAGAAATCAAAATATTGCAACTTGCAAACATATTTTTATAGTTAGTTTATAATATGCTTAGAAGCTTCCAAATGAAATAAACTCAAATTGCTTTGGTAAGCTGGAATATGAACAAAGTTGGCTGAATTAGGTTCCGTTTGACCCGACTTATTTTCTACTTTTTCTCTTTTCCTTAAACGAAATAGAAAAGTTTAAGGAGAAGAAAAAAAGTAAAAAATAAGCTGGGGCAAACGAAGCCTGAGAAAGCGCAAAATATTTCAATTTAAGTTTGTACAAATTAATCTCATAATCTTGTTGTGTTTTGCAAGACAGCATATTCCAGAATAAAGGAAAGTATTTTAAGGTATTATTGTGACAATTGTGAAGTAAGTTAAGTCTCATATTATTTTAAAAAAAAAACTTCTTTTAGCGTCCTCTGATAATTTCTTCGCGCCCCTGAAAATAATCAGAATATCTATCGAGAACAACATACCCTTGTGGTTGACTAGAGTTTGAATGACTGGCCGGTGGGTAGTTTTAGGCGAGGCAGGGTTATGGTGTTGGTGCACATGTTTTGTCCCTTAAGGTACGGAGGTGGCAATAGGACAATTCCTACCTAGATGACCATAACAACCACAATTGGTACAGATTAGATGCAAACCTTCATATTGAACCTTGTACCAGTGTCCATTCACCCAAATTTTTTCTACCACCGGTTCAGTAAGTTCTACTTCGACGCAAACTCTTGCGAATTTACCTCTCTCAACCTTTAGAGTATTGATGTCCACCTTTATAGGTCGACCAATAGCTGAAGCCATGGCCATGAGAAAGCTTGCATCATAGTAGACTAGGTTTAATCCAGGGAATCTAACCCAGACAGTTGTGCGTTCCACCTTAGCATTTGGTGAAGCGAACTCGGGTGACCATTGAGAGACAGCAAGACAGTGGTAAAAGATCAACCATGGGCCACCAGTGATCACCTTTTCTTTGTCAGCAGCGTGGTCGAACTTCACCATATAGAAACCATTATCGTTGTCCATTATTTCGAATCCGCCTTGTAATTTCCATATTTTTTGGAGACGTTCTTTCTGTTGTAATTTTGGAGTTATATTTCAAAAGTTAAATTGCTTTTAAATAATATTTATTTTTTATTAAATGGTATAGTTTATTTTGACACATTTTAATTAAATTCTTTTTAGTTGTCTCGACTAATAGGAGTTGTTAGTTCAAGTACTTGGTTTTTATGAACGTGTTTTTAACAAGTTTGCTACTCCCTTTAATATTTCTTTAGTGGTTAGTATACTCAGTCTTGATCTCATCTTATGATTAACGGTATAGTAACTATTAATTCCTATGGTTTAGGCTATTTTCTTGGCACTACTAGAAAAGGGTTTTTAGCAAAACAATTATATAAGTTCCGTTTTGCACTTGGCAGTAACGTGAAATAGAAAAAAAAAATAGAGAAAACACAGAACACAAACATAGTTTTTTCTAATTGCCTGAGTCCGACCAAGGTGATATTCTCGTGTATTGAGACCTCGGCACGTTTATCGTCGAGAAGAACCGGTTGTATTCTGGGGGAGTTGCGCAAATTCACGGATAATTCCTTAGTTCAGTGATTACACGCCTCCGGTTATTTTTGTTTAACGATGTGTATTTCATAATTGTTATTATTGAAGGAATAGTATAGATAAACTCTTTTGCAAATCGAATTTTATGAAAAAGCCAAGAAAATTGTACGATTAGTATTTTTGGTAAATGATGATATATTGTGTCATACATGTTTTATTTATATAAATTAAAGAAGAAGAATTAATTGTGTTGCATGTATATTTTGTAAGAGGTAGGTTGACACAGTTTACATGACCATTTGCTTATATTCTCTGATAAAGAACTGATTAAATTAATGTTTATATCATAATCCTTAATTGAAGAAAGTTAGTAGATTTAATTTGTTGGATGCCAATTTGAACCGTGTTTTATTATGCTAATTTTTTGTGGAATTGTACTATATATCATGGAGGTAATTCTGTTGTGGTATGCCACTATAAACTAGTTAAACTCAATTGATAGTGTGGTCATATGTGGTTGAATACCAATTTTTTATAAGCGTTTATTAAATTTGACCTTTTTTAAGTGAATGATATGTTGATTTATGGATGAATAGATCGAGCTAAAATGTATAATTGAGAGATGATATATATTGTTATGTCTATCTTAATTTGTGAAATCTGTGTAAATTTAATATTTATTAACGTGGGGGCATATATATAAGATGTAAATTGTGAGCACTATTTTGTTGTGTGTATGTTAATATCGGTTTGATTGTTTTGTTTTATTTTATTGTGGAATGCTTACGTATTATTTGAAAGAAATTCGTGGCATCTAAGTTGATGTAAATTAAAAGATAGGAATCAAGTAGCTTGTGGTGTAAGATCAATGTGTATGGTAAATGAAGAGATATTTGAGAGATACCATATATTGTGGATTAACCATTGTATTAGAATGATACAATGATGTTTTATGAATTTGATTATATAAAAGTGACGAGCCATTGTATTATAAAAATACAATGATGATGGTAAATTGATGTGATCCAATGAGATAAACCTATAAGAAGATTTATTTTATTGATGAATAAGTTGTCGCTTAGTAGCCATCTAAGCATACTTGTATAAACGTATTGTGAAAACCAAGTTTATTTTATAAACTTGATGAAATATGAGATTAATTGACTTTGAGACGTCTTAGTCAATATTTGTGAAAACACGGATCCGTAGACAAAAACCCCTGGGACGAAAATTGATAGGAATGGACTTTGCCACTGAAAAACGACAACTGATGGTAACCCAACCTTTGTGATTGGAGATCCCATGAAGAAGGTTCAATGGGAAAAACAAGTCACTTGTTAGTTCTGTTAGCACTGAATTTTGTCCATGTCCTAAGTGTTATGATAATGACTATGAGAAGTGCTAATTAAAAATAATTTGAGGGGTAAACTTAGAGCTTTTAAGGATTACCATAAGCCCTTATGGGTGGTGTATGGATGTAGCATACATTAGATGGAATCACCTATATGAGTGTCAAGTGGGGCCGCTTGTATGGGACTGTGGCGGGTCTCTAGAGCACTCATGAATACCAGACATGCGCACGGCCTAAATGCGCAACACCACGTAACACGAGAATTGTGGGGGTGTGATGCGAGTGGTATACCGCTAATATACATCAAGTGTCTTTGGTTCATATAGCTTGCTACACCAATTCACTGTGTGTTAAGTGTATCATTCTAGCACTGGTTCATATAGCTTGCTACACCAGTTTGATGCGTTACACTCAAAGGACTCAGGCAAATAAAAGTTAATTTTACTTAAATTGAAAACTTTTGAAATATGTGGGGGATTGTTGTAATTTTGGAGTTATATTTCAAAAGTTAAATTGCTTTTAAATAATATTTATTTTTTATTAAATGGTATAGTTTATTTTGACACATTTTAATTAAATTCTTTTTAGTTGTCTCGACTAATAGAGTTGTTAGTTCAAGTACTTGGTTTTTATGAACGTGTTTTTAACAAGTTTGCTACTCCCTTTAATATTTCTTTAGTGGTTAGTATACTCGGTCTTGATCTCATCTTATGATTAACGGTATAGTAACTATTAATTCCTATGGTTTAGGCTATTTTCTTGGCACTACTAGAAAAGGGTTTTTAGCAAAACAATTATATAAGTTCCGTTTTGCACTTGGCAGTAACGTGAAATAGAAAAAAAATAGAGAAAACACAAAACACAAACATAGTTTTTTCTAATTGCCTGAGTCCGACCAAGGTGATATTCTCGTGTATTGAGACCTCGGCACGTTTATCGTCGAGAAGAACCGGTTGTATTCTGGGGGAGTTGCACAAATTCTGCGGATAATTCCTTAGTTCAGTGATTGCACGCCTCCGGTTATTTTTGTTTATTTCGTTTTCAGCCATCCGCAACAACACTTTCATGGTAAGGTAATTGAGATTCTTTCCTAGGAGTTTGACCACAATAGCATCTTTCCATGGTGTGCATAAATCTTAGAAAACTTTTGGTTCAATATAAACTTTAGGGAGAAGACGATTACCATCCTCAAGTTCGATGCGGACAAGGTTGTTTTTGATATGTCCACTTTCTCTCTCAGAGGGATATTTTGTTGTGGCCCTAACAATTTGTATAGTTTGGGGGACGAGGGCTTTTGGGGGTCAGGAGGTTTGTGGGGCGGTTGATTGTGGGGTTCACTGTTTGCCGAGAAAACAAAGGGAGAACTCATCGTAGCCGGAGAACCACGATATGGCAAGGTTTCTGGACAGCAATCAAAACACGGTAACAGGATACAAACTCCAAAAACGATTCCAAGAGTTGAACAGGAACACGGTTTCAAAACAATCAAGTCAGTATCAGGTTATTAGCGATATCAGGTTGATTTCCGAATTAGGAGAGCAAATTGATTGCAGCAGCCATACAGCACAATCAATTTCAGTAACAAACAATCAAATCGGTTTCGGAGTCGATTATATGAATGCAATCAATTACAGAACGTTGGAGCAAATGAAACGGGTCGACGGTGTGGTGAAACGGGTCGACGGTGTGATGAAACGTCGTGGGTCGGAGCAGAGAAGGGCAGCGGCGAACCAATGGCGGTCGGTGATGTCGCGTGAAGGGCTGGTGGTGAGGAACGTTGTGGGTGAGGCTGATGGCGGGAACAAGGATGGAGCGGTTGAATAGAGATTTGTCTTGGCTTTGCAGTATCGTTTTTGCCCTTGCAATAATTTGATCTTATAGAATATTGTTCTTTTTGAATCTTTATACGTTTTTTTTTCTATTTAAAATTTATTTTAAACATTCAAAGAGACCTTCAAATAGTCGGCTTGGTGCCTAAATCCAAACTTGAAATGATTGCTATTCTCTCGATCTCTTTCATATTGGTCAAAATCCGCCCAAATCTCATTGGAACTTAATTTTTTGTAATTTTTCCCCTTGTTATGGTTCAGTAATATCTTAATGATAGGTTATTTTTAAAGGAGCATATAAATTTCCCCTTGTTATGGTTCAGTACTATAAGATTTAAATTTCATCTTTTAATTGTTTTGTCTTTTGCATTTCTAGAATTATTTATTTCATATTAGTTAAATATCCCTTTGAAAGAAAAAAAAAAAAGTGTCCCAAAATACTTCAATCTTATTTCAATTATTGTTTAATTTGTTTTTCCATACAAAACAACTTAGTATAATTCAAGACATAGAGAATAACTCATATCATATATAAGTACATTATTCTAAGATTTGTTTCCAATCCAATGCAAGGGTTTTATTACTAGTTTGTGAACATATATATAATATGAAAAGGTAAACTTTTCTAGTTTCCAAATTTGAGCCTTTTTCCTTATTTTTTTATCCCTTGATTGCCGGTTCCTTTATCTTTTCCACGTGTGCTTTTCCCTCCAAATCTCTATTCAAGAATGTCCTCATATAATCTCCATACTTAATTTTTTGGTACATCTTTGGATTTTCAGAATCTATCATATGATCAAAAGGCTCAACTTCAACATCATCTTGAGGGAACAAAAATGTTGCCTGAGAAGTCCTTTTCTTGTTCTTATTTGTCATTGCTCTGTGTTCTACACTCTTGTATTTTCCATTGCTCCACATCTGCTTATTTAATTTACAATACAAAAGGATTAAACTGATTTGAATTTTGTAATTAATTAAGTGACTATATTTTGGTATTATTACTATGATAAGTTCATTATAGCAATTTTTTTTTATGTGTTATTCGTGTTGACCGCATGAATAATTTAATTATGACAATTGAGGTTGACATCATGAAACACTAATACAGACACACACAATTGTTTGGATTCGAGTCATCGAAGCATTTGTCTGAGGGAAAAAAATTTATTTGGATTGTAAAAGGGGTCAAACATAAAGAAAAAATAAAATACTTGTTTCGACTATTTTCGTTGTAGACAACTTTTTGTGAGTAGTTAGTATACTACAAAAGCTATCAAGTAATAATTTTTTAACTTTCATTTTTCTATCAAGTAAAACTCATTTGAAGTAGCTAAATCTAGAATATTAGAATAACTAGTTACAAAAACACATTAATTTGTTAAAAAATTATAGAAAAGGGGTAGCCAAGGTTTATCACACACACACACACATATATATATATATATATATACACACAAATACCACCATCCATCCCTAAATACACAACATTTAAGCTTAAACATCACTAACTATTAATAATTGAGTTTAATTGTGGTGCACAGACTGTGGAAAGCCATTTTACACAATCATCCACTAGAATTTTGCCACATCACCCATACTAATATTTGATTTAATTTAATTAAAAATAACCTTAAATATAAATAATTCTGTTTGTATGGTGTAACATTTCTTCATCGCATGTTCTCTTTGTTTCCGGTAACAGACTCTGCAAACTCTTGAAACTTTTTCTCAGTTTCTTCGATCATAGTTTAGAACTACCCCTACTCTCCTCTCTACACACAGACCCTTTCATTCCAAATAGCCATCTTTATTCTTCAATATAGCATTTTTTCTTGGCAATTGGTATTCTAAAAACTATTATGTGAAGTGATAGAAACAAAAGCCTTAGAATTAAAGAAACCAATTAATTGAAAGTGTGGTTAAGTGGTCTCTTCGACCATTCTTCAGAATATTTGTTGTTGACAAAAACAATGACACCGTAATGATGGGATAACACATAAATTTCATCAACAAAAACAACACCACCGCAAACTAAACTCTCTTTGATTATAATCCCTCTCTATCTCTCAAATCTTAAATTGAATTGCTTATAAATTTAGGTTGTTATTGATTTTTTAAACCAAAACTGTAGAAATGATAATGCTGAGAAAGATGTAACCTCCATGGAGAACCAACATAATGTGGTTTAAAATTAATTTAAAGTTATTTTTAATTAAATTAAATCACATATTAGTACAAGTGATGTGGCAAAATTCTATTGGATGATTGTGTAAAGTAGCTTTACACAGTCTGTGCACCACAATTAAACTCTTAATAATTTAAGAAAATAAAATTATTGAATATAACATGTGTCAATGTTTAACATAAATACATGTTAAAGATCTGACATGTCTTCAATGCGAAGTCTTAGAAATACATCTGTTGAAACATCAAACTTAAACCTTTCACCAAAAATTGTCACTAAGATTTATAGTTCTCTTTTATTATGAATGGCATGTCTTTCCTAATTCAATTTTATTGTTTTTCAAAGAAATAATAAGTTTTTTGTATGTAAATCAAGAGATTAATGACTTTCAATTAAGAACAGATGGTTTGAAAATATTCAAGTTTAAATACTCACTTGAACAGATCAAACTTTAACTAGACTTTACTTACCTCTATTGTATCTCCAACATTGACAACTAGAGCACCTGACATTGGAGTAACTGGTACCCAATTTCCTTTGTATCGAATTTCTAACCCAGAAACATCATCATCCTGCATAAGTATGGTCATAGTGTTTCCATCTGAGTGTGGACTCAAACCTAATACTTCATCAGGGTTGCTGCAAGGAGGATAATAATTCATACGTAAACCTTGAATTACTCCTTTATGAAGTCCAACAAGAGTATGTTTCTCCAACCCCATAAGAACAGATAAAGAACCTAGAATTTCCTCAGCAATTCGTTTAATTCCACTTGAATATGTCTCTGCTATCTCCCTGCATTACCAAATCAATTTCATCAAAACCACAAGATGATTTTTATGATAACTTAACTTAAAGTAAAAATTATTTTCAATTCATCTTTTTATAAAGTAAAGTAGTGATTTTAACGTCTAGAAGGTCGGATGTCCATGACCAGGATTCTAGTTCGAACTGTGATGCCTCCACATTTTATGTGCGTATTTTCTATGACTTGTCATTTCTTCAATGTATTAAAAAAAAGATTTTAACATTCAATTATTTAAATATTTATGTTAGAGATTTTAACTTAATAAAAATCACAATATTTTGAAAAACATCTCTTTAAAAAATGATTTAGAGATTTGGATTTTTTTTTGAAATGTTTTTATCTAAGAAAATTTGTAATAAAATAATGAAATATTTAAAATGACATTTAAACTTTTTAAGCCAATTTTTCATTTTAAAGCTTTTAAAAAAGAATTATTTGTTAAACAACTGTCAACACAAAAACAATATACTATAAAAATCATTTTTTAAAAAAGTTAAAACAAACACACCCATAATGTTAAGATAAATATGTTTTTATTCCTTTTAAATATATCAACTTTCATTTTTTTCGTCCCTCTAAAATTTTCCTTCAAACTTTGATCCTTCTAAATTTTTAATTTTTAATTTTAGTCCTTGCAAATTTTTAAATGTTTGTGTAACATTTTTAAAATCGCTTTTTTAATTATCATTATTATTTTACTATCTTTTTTAATTTTTTTATTACCATTTTTAAAAATTTAGAACATCGTTAATTTAGTTATTTAATCTTTAATAATTATTAATTTATCTATAACTTAAAAATAAAAATTATATTGTTAAACTAAATATTAAATAGTTAAATTATTAAAGTAATTATATTTTAAGGTCTTAATATATAATGAGATGTCATCCATAAATGTCATTTAGAATATGATAAGTGGATTTCTGTTAAAAAAAAAATAGGACTAAATATGACTGCTGAAAGTTTAGAAGGATTAGAGTTCGTAGGGATTTTTTAGAGGGACTAGATTTTGTTTGAGAAAAATAGTTTATAACTGATGGTTGATAACTTAAAATTGATAGCAGATGACTTATAATTTATAGTTGGTAGTTTAAGGTAGATAATTAATAAATTAATTGAAGTGTTTGATAAAATTAGCAGTTAAATTGATTAATAAATATAAAATCACATAAACGTATTTAACATGGTTAAAAAGACTTTCGTTGTCGGAAAAAAATGGTTAAAGACTTTTAATTTAGTTCTTATATATTTTGATGTTTGTCACTCTAAATTTTGTTCATATTAAACTTGGTATATCTATATCTATAGCATACATTTTAGACCTTATTTTGAGCAAATAAAATCAAATATTCGTTTTTTGGTACATAAAAAGATAAATGCTCCTACCAAGAATTGATCCTTAAATTTCTCCTTACCCAACCCACATGTCCCCCATCTCTTCTAATATAACGGAGACTAATCTCAATATGAACAAATTTTGCAAGACATTAAACTAACAAACATTTTTTTTTACTTTCACCCTTTGATTTTTAAGAAAAATGGGCTTTAGTGGTCTATAGTTCGTTGTTAGGGATCGAAACTGCGGTTCTCCATACTAAATTTAACACCAATCACCATTAGATCAACTAACGTTTGGTTACCGGCTTACCGCTGTCCTCCCTAAAGAGTTTTATATTTATAAGGAAATAATATTATAGAGACTAAAACTAAAAAAGTGATATATTTCCCATAATTAAAAGCATATTTAAGTCCACAAGTACTAACTCAACTAGTAAAAATTGCCGAAATTGCTAGACCGGCTAATGGATTTGAATCCCAATTTCTTTACTTGTGTGTTGTGTATGAGTTTATGATGACTTTATCATTTTGTCTATGTACAAAGAAAAAATTCCAAGAGACCAAAATCATATTTACGTAATTAGATTTAAATTGTGAAAAATGCATACTTGAATCTTGGTGGGGTTTTTGGCCAAAAATGATGCTTCCTGAACCGAGTGGGATAAATGAGTAAAAACAGTATGTCAGTCCAATCAAGTATCTGCTCCTGAGAAACAACATAAGCATGTCCATAGCCTTGTATGTCGTTTGAGAGCATTGCATACTTTTCTTTCTCTTCTAATGGAAGTTTGAAAAACTCATCTGCTACATCCCTCATATTCTGCATAAGTTCTTTATCCACGCCATGATTCACTAGCTGCAAAAGTATATATTTGTATCAAAACGAAACTAAAATTTAATATACTGCCACAAAGATCTCTAATATAGTCTCCCTAGAATATATTAATGCTGTATAACCTCTTATTAATATTGTTTCCTTTGAATGATAGATTTTTGTTTTGGTAAACTTCTGAATTCGCTCAGCGAATTGGACCGACCTTTAAAACATAGAAGTTTCGGTGACGTCCATGGACGCGAGGCATCCATTTGGAACGTCAGGCGTCCATCTGCATGATCGTACACGAGGTGTCCGGCCTTTGACGTGGGGAGTCTGGGAGGCTACATGAGGCGTCTATCCCAATTTACGTGTCTCTATTTAAGTCATTTTGTGTCATTTGTTAACTAGGATTTTTCATAGTAATTTTTTTTAATTGTGTGACACATCATAAGAGAGGGATCTTTCAGGTATTAGGTACGTATATGAGTCACATCTCTTTTACATATTTAATATTCTTCTCATTTAGAGTCGATGTGAGACTTAATCACTCACACTTAAAATTTAACACTAATCTTTGTTATTGTTGATTCGGAGAAAAGAGGTTGGATTTGACAACAAATACTAATTTGGTTTGAATAATGAAAAGTCAAAGTAAAAGAAACACCTATCTTTTTGTTTGTACATTCATATATATGTAAATTCACAACTATGTAGTTAAGTAATTACCTGAAAGAAACCCCACTCCTTGCATGCTACATCAAGTTTATGTAACTCTTCCTTGTTCCCATTTGAAAGAAGTGTTAAATCAATGATAGGGATCTCAGAAGAAAGTTGAGGCATGTGATTACCTATCTCCATTTCTTCTTTTTTCCTCAAGTATCTCTTAGGAATATCCAAAGGATTAATTTTCACCATTTCTTGAACATTTGGTAATTGTAAAGATGGAGCCAAAGTGTATTCTTCTTCCATCTCAATTACTAACTCATTATTATCTATGTTAACACTCATCTTTAATTTTTGATTGGTTTATGATGTTAGTTTTGAGGGATTGTGAACTTATTTATATAGGGTCACTACATATACACTATACAGTATGTGAAGTTATTTTGTGTTTGTGTGCAACAACTTGATAAATAGGAATCTCTCATAAAAAGAATTAGTTTAATTTCTGGAGTTGCTTTACTTGACAGGAAGTCTAAATCCGTATTAAAAATATAGAGGTCTCACTGTCACAATTACGGCTAAGAAAAAATTAATGGCCACAAATTCTTTTAACCTAAAATGTCTTCTTCTTCATCCACCAAAAGAGGGGTAGTTTTAGAGTCGATTTTTGTTCAAAATCACCCCCTCTAATTTGTTTCTTTTCTTTCTTTCAAATAAGTGATTTTCACACATATGGTGCATGGTGCACAAGTGCATAATATTATTACGACAAATATAAATTTTACAAAATCAACCATTAGATTGAAAATTTATATCATATAAATTATTTATACAAAAATTTTAAAAAATTGAAAATCATTTGATATGTTATTGAGAATTATCAAGATTAACGGTTTATGAATTTTTATTAAATACAGTTAATTAATATTGGTAAGTCTCAATAACATATCAAATAATTTTCAATTTTTCTAAAAATTTACATAGATAATCTATATGATATAAATTTTTAATTCAACGATTACTTTTATAAAATTGGTATACGATATAACAAAAACAAATAATTTGTGCACCATGCACAATATATGTTGTACTTGTGCATAGTAGCATTAACCATCATTAATTTATTTTTGTCAAAACATAAAAAATCTATTTTATTGTGCAAAAATAAAATCTATTTTATATAGCAAATCGATTATAGGCCACGTTTCCAATCATATACTATAATATATGTCAACGCTAACAAAAAATATTAGTGTACTACGTTTTCATCGATCATCAATCAATCATCAATCATGTAATACATTTACATTTTCTTGAAGGAAAATTCTATGATATAATAGGCTAATTCTATTGTACTGGTATAATAGATTGTAAAATTAATAAAAAAATGAGTATGTTTTGTAAGAGTTTTTTTTTTATCATTTAAAAAATTATAATAACAAAATGTTATTCATTAAAATTGCAATAAAAGAAATTGATTTTTTTTTTATTGTTTTTGAATTTTTATTATTAATTATATTGAATATAGAATTTTTTAACGAAAAAAATATAAAAAATTTAGTTTAATGTTTATAAAAAATAAAATTTTGATTTTCCTTACGAAATTATGTTTTCTAAAATATAATACTCAATAAATAACATTTTAATTTATTAAAATAATTTTTTATTCATAATTTTAAAAATCAAGTATACCACTACATTAGAATTTTACTAATGTACCGTAGAAGATACCTACTTTGAATTAGTCTAGGGTAGCGAGACAACTCTTTATGAGGAACTCGGCAGAATAGCACCGTAACTTTAGGAGAAGGGGTGCCTCCTAAGGAGGTCGCAGTGACAAAGCTCGGGCGACTGTTTACCAAAAACACAAGTCTCCGCAATGTCGTAAGACCATGTATGGAGGCTGACGTCTCACTAGTGTCAGAATAGGGAAGCTGGTGACAGAAGCTCCGGTGAACGGCAGCTGTAATATAACTATAACGGTTCTAAGGTAGCGAAATTCCTTGTCGAATAAGTTTTGACCCGCACAAAAGGTGTAACGATATGGGCACTGCCTCAGAGAGAGACTCGGTGAAATAGATATGTCTGTGAAGATGCAGACTACCTGCACCTTGACAGAAAGACCCAATGAAGCTTCATTGTTCCTTTGATTTGACTTTGGACTTTTCCTGCGTAGTTTAGGTGGAAGGCAAAGAAGGCATTCCTTCCGGGGGGCTCGAGCCATCAGTGAGTTACCACTTTGTAAGAGCTAGAATTCTAACTTTGTGTCAATATACAAACCAAGGGACAATCTCAGATAGACAGTTAGTTTTTGTGGGGGGTAGGCCTCCCAAAAGGTAACGGCGGCGTGCAGGTTTTCTCAGGTTAGACGAGATTGACCCTCGAGTGCAAAGGCAGAAGGGAGCTTGACTGCAAGATCCACCAATCGAGCAGGGATGAATGTCGACCTCAAAACAATGTATTGTTTTTTCATGGTTGATTTTCTTAGTTCAACTTAGTTTAATTTTTAGACTTGTTTATTAGAGATGAAGTTTAATTCATTATTAAAAATATCAATGTCTTATCAGCCCCGTTACTGTCATTTTAAGGGTCTTAGGCCAAGTTTGAAAAAAGATTTTTTTGCATAATATATCACAATTTTTTTTATAAACGAAAAACATGAATTAATTATGATAGTGGATATCTCATCTATGATAGCACCCCAAGTCACAAATGTTTTGAAATACAAGAAGATTATTTGTAATACGCAATTTGCGCAATTGATAGAAGAAATATAATCTAGCTAAATAGACAAAAGAGAATAAAAAAAGAGATCTTAACATCAGAAAATTCATTTAAATTTGAAAAAAATTTGTTGTTTCTTATCGTGAGATTGATAATCAAATATTTGTTGTTGAAAACCTTATAAAAGTTAAAATCATGAGAATAAAGTTTATAACAACGAAATAAGAAATCAAAATATGAAAAGTAAAAAAAAGTAGAAATAAAGTCGATCGCGGGAATCAATAGCTAAGGAGAAGAAATACAAATTTAAATTTTAATGCAAGACAAAAAAAATTCTTTATTTTACAGTTTTTTTTTTGTTGAGACGGTATCCACCGTTTGAACAAGTAAAATTGGAATATATTTATTTAAGTTCCATGTTTATATGAAAATGAAAGTGTTGAGTTTAGGGTGTAAAAAAAATTATGGTTAGTTATTAAAAAAAATATGAAGGACTATTATGCTCAAATCTGATAAATGTTACGATCTTTTTTGTACTTTTTGTTATACAATCCCTTTATAAAAAATAAGTATTACTATATACACCTTTGTATAATTTTTTTGAACCTCTTAAAAGTATATTTCCAGGGCGTCACTCTCCGAGCCTATGCTCAGGGTCGGCCCTATGTCTTACTGCTTATTAAAGATCTAAGTCGTACAGAGAGTTTGAAGCATTTACCGATCATAATTAGATGTTTCAGGAAAAATATATTTAATTTTTATATTATAGTTTCAAAATCATGGAAATTAAATTAAAATTATTTAATCTTGATCAGACAGTCATTAATATAAAATTGTGTGTTATTTTGCCATTGTTCACGGTGATTGGCCATAATTATTGCGTGTTGTTTTTACAACAACAAATCCTAATCTATCAAAACTAAGCTTTGAATATTTTAAATGAAAAAACTTCATTTGCCTAGGTAATAAGCTGGGATATGAACAAAGTTATTTGTAAATAAATCAAAATATTTTGGCTTCAACATAGTTTTGTTTTAACGGTGACTATTAGAGTTTCACCGCCTTGATCTTTTTTGCTTCCAAAGTTGTTGAGATATGCAGTTTTCTTGTTGTTGATGCCGTTTCAGTATCATTGTCTTTTTATGATCCTATGTCGCCGTATATGCGGCTCCGACTATTTGCGGTGGTTTGGGTTGGTTTGACTTGAAAGGGCTATTTATGCCTGTTGTGTTTTGTCATAAGGGGTTGTAGTACGTGAATCTATCCGTATTGACGGTCGGTTCATTCGTTTCATACCTTAGCAAATACTCCCTCCGTCCCAAAATGTAAGTAAATTTGACTTTTTAGATACATTTGACTATTGATGTATCTAGCTCATATTATGGACCAAATACATCAATAGTCAAATGTATCTAAAAAGTCAAATTTACTTACATTTTGAGACGGAGGGAGTACTCAAAAGTCAATTTTTTACTATTTGATTCCGTACCCGTTTGTAGGTTCGCTGAATAGAGTTCGATGTGTTTGTGTGTTGATTTGGTTTGCTGCTTACTTGTCAGGTGTTTCTAAAAGCACTTGTAGTTTGATTTAATTGTTACTAGTGTGAGAGCCCGTGCGATGCACGGGAAAAAATGCGATTGTAAAAATAAAAAATTTGAAAATGTCATCTTAACATGTATTCTAAATTTTTAATAATTTTTCGTCAAAAAAAAGTATTCTAATAACACATATTAAGATGAACTCTCTAACACGTCATCTATATCTTTTCTAAATAAATTTACCAATGATCTTAAATAAATAAATAAATAATATTTTATGTAGGTGTCAATTATTATAAGTATAGACTTTAAGTGTCACTTATTATAATCATATTTAAAATGTATTAAATATTAAATATGATCATTATCTATAATAATATATTTATGTAGGAGCGCGGAGCGCCCATAAAAAATAAAATTAGGTAGGAGCCCAAGTCCAATTCAATTAAAAAATATGATAAATAATAGTATATTTTAAATTAAAATTAAACATTAATTTGTGTTAATATAAATATATCTTATAAATAACGTGATAAAATTGTAGTTATTTTATTATAAAATTATATATGCAAAGCATTATAATATAATTTAAAAGATAATCTTGTAGGAGCCCGTGCAATGCACATTTTAAATCATATTGAAAAAATCATTTGTGTTAACATCATATTTTATAAAAAATCACATGACAAACTTATAGCATTGTATATATTTATGTATAATAAATAAACTTATAGTATTGTATAAACTTCAAAAACGCTTACAATGTGATAATTATCACATCAATGATATAATTGAGAAGATTCATCAGACCATTAATCTTCATTTTTTCTGAACTTTATTTTTATATAAGGTATAATTTCATTAAAAAAATAGATAACAGGAGAAATAGATTTTCTACAATTTAAGCGGATATTATGTAAAATAAAAGTAAAATAAAAATTAAAAAGTTCCTCATATTAAATAAGTTTTCTACAACTTAAGCGGGTATTATGTAATTGAATTTTTTTTGATATATTAATTTCTACTTTCTTCCTTGTCTTAGAAATTACTTCTATAAAAGGTTCATCACTAAAAAAAACTCTAACAAACCACCTATTAAAATATCTCATTTGTTATTCCTATTTTATGGGCAATTAATTAGTAGCTAATAATTACTAATCCTTATACTACTATATTGTTTTATCACTGTAAATATTAGAAATTTCAAGTATTAATCCCTCCAAAAAATTTGTGACTTCTTAGTCCTAAATTTTTTTCCTCTTCTACTTTTGCTCCTTATTTTTAAGAGAACTCTTGTGTATTATTTAAAAATTATATAGTAGTATTTTACAACAATCATATTTAGTACATTATCATTTTACAGCATAATTTGTTTATTATTGAAAAAAAAATTACGTTTTTTTTAGTCAATTAAATCTTTAGATATAATTTTGAAATTTGTAATTAATTTCCAAATCAATAATCATCAATTAATACATATTATCATTAAATTGATACGATTGTAATTAATTTATGAATAATTATAGATTCACTAAATAAGATTGACAGAGAATTATCAAAATAAAAATAAAAAAATAAGATTGACAGAGAGATGATTTTCACTATAAAACCGTCCACATTTTATAGTTTACGATACAACATTTTTAAATATGATTATCATTGATTGATTCGACATTGAGTTTTGGTCTTCCGTGATTCAATAAAAAAAATTCCTTGACTTTAATAGTGTATTATTTTGACCATGTCAATTAAAACGTGTTAAATTTAGTCAAAAAATGTGTAAAATTTAAGATTCAATTTTTTTTTATAAAATTATGCATGATGCGTGAAAAATATACAATTCACATGTCTTTTTTTTTTTTTTTTTTGACAAAACATGTCTTTTTATTTACATACTCATTATAACTCTATAATATTTAAATTATTATTAAAACTTATAATATATGTACAGATAATTAAGTTAAAATATATCTACAAATATTGTTCAATTAGAGTGACTTGACCGTTCATCTTTTCATAACCACTTTTTCGACTAACATTTAATTTACATAAATAATATTTCTCTAAACAAAGATCTACATAAAAAGTATGTTGTTTTGAAACAATTCATCACTAATTGTTGTTTCAACTCTAGACATTTAGGAACTTCTGAATTTAGTACTATTATTTCTCATATTTAGTCTAGTTTATTGCTTTCTCCAAGCTTTGAGGTTAAGTATGTAAAGCGGCAAGCGAATATGGTGGCTCATTCTTTAGCAAGGGCGGCCATGTCATTGCCTCGCCGCTATGTTTTTGAAACTATTCCTCGTTGTATTGAAACTTATTTGAATAATAAAATGAGTTAAGTTTGTTGCTTTCAAAAAACGTTTTTGCCGCATCTTGAAGGGTTTCTGAGATATCGAAAAGACACTTTAAAATATCTAATTTGTTTTCTTTATAATCATATTTCTGAAAAGAAAAGAAAATCATCAAAGATAAAGAAAAGAATTAATAGAATAAATCGAAAATAAAATTTTAAAGAGAAGACGACTACAAATATTAGTAACAAATTAAAAGAGTGATGTGAATGAATGAATCAAATTAAAATAACAAAAATAATTCTTTAACAAATAAATTTTTTGGATAAATTTCATATTTAATATTTTATGAATGATCATAAAAATAGTGTGGAGAATGAAAATGTGAAAGCAATATTTATAAGAAAAAATATCCATTCAAATTCATAATGACAAAATATTCGCAATAAATTGCATTTATATGACATGATTTTATTGACATTTTTATTCTTAATAATAAAAGAATAAAAAATTATGCTTTTAGACTGTTAAATAAAAATGTTATTTTCTTTTATTATAATTATTTACTATATTTATAATATATAATTTAAATAAAAATTTTGGAATTTTTTGTAGTAAAGATTCGTTTTTTAATAATAAAAAAATCATAAGAAATACATACTCATGTGAATTGCTTTATTTTTTATACGAAACAAAATTATATGTACAAATTTTTTTATGATTCTGATGTGAATTAAATTAAATTATAATACTTAATTTATATTATTAATATTACATTAATCTTTATAATCATTCACCATGGTGGCTTATATAAAAAGGAATTAATTTAATTCATTTTAATAATTATTATGTTTGCCTTTTATAGAATTGTCATCATTAAGATATCAAGATACAATGAAAATATTGATTCTATAATCATTTATTGAGAGATTCTACTCGTTGTTATCATCTTGACCATTTTTTTAAAAAAAAAATTGTATGATATTTAATTAAAATTAAAAAAATCATCTTGACCAATTTTTTTGAAAAAACATTTAATATTAATAAAAATTGTATAATATTAAACCTGCACATTTATTTTCATAAAAAAAAAAAAAACAGGTCCTATAAAATCTCACAAAATAATATATTCTCCTATTATGATTCTTTAAAAACATTTATTATGATACCATTTTTAAAAACTTGTCCAGCAAACTTGTCTAAAATTAAATTAAAATTAAAATAAAAAATGCCAAAAAATTGTGGTGATAGAATGCCACATGTATATCTATTAGGTCAATGTTATAAATGTTAAATCATTGTGGGAAGATTAAGCTTATAAAAATGACACGTGTACAAATTACTTTAAAAAATCGGTGCCAATTATATATAGTATAGATATCTTTAATTGCTACATTTTTGTATGGTAGAACTGTATTGGATTTTGTAATTTGATTTAATTGCTTACTTGTCAGGTGTTTCTAAAAGCACTTGTAGTTTGATTTAATTGTTATATCTTTAATTGCTACATTTTTGTATGGTAGAACTGTATTGGATTTTGTAATTTCCTTTATTTTATGTTTAATATATTTATGGTTGCCTTAAAAAAATTAAATGTATTAAATTGAGATTTCAAAAGATTTTAGAAGATTTTTTATGATAAAATATTATGTCATATTCAAAGAGGACTCTTATAAATTCTAAAAATAAATTGTGTTATTTAATTAAAATAGTTCTAAATCAATTTTTTTTCTTTGGAATAGTCGCTGCGTTCGGCGGTGGACACTCTGGTCTCGACTAAAAAAAAAAATTCAAATTTGTAAATTATATCAATCGACATCATAACATATTCAAATTCACTAAAAACTAAAAAGGATAAATCGGCGAACAAACTCACCGCATCTAAGTTAATAGCATAACACGCCAAATGATAAATCCTACAATTGATTTGACAAAATATAAATATTCAGAGTAATCATGCTTCCGAACCTGCAACGTTGAAGACGCTGAAGTCATTGAATCTACTCTGAATTTGAATTGAAACAAATCTGCAAATCTGAAACAAAACAAACACCATACAAAAAGATCATATATTGTTATTTAGCTTCGTGCCCATTTGTGGGTTCGCTTGATAGCGTTTGATATGTGGCTTGATTTAATTGTTACATTTTTGTGTGGTGCAACTGTGTTATAGGTTTTATAATTTCTTTTATTTTATAATTAATATGTATATGTTTGTCTTAAAATAATTAAATATATTAGATTGAGATTTCAAAAGATTTTAGAAGATTTTTTATGATAAAATATTATGTCATATTCAAATAGGACTCTTATAAATTCTAAAAATTAAATTGTGTTATTTAATTAAAACAATTCAAAATCATTTTTTTTCTTTGGTCGGCTGAATTACAAGTGGCTATTTTTCAATTTTCATACATAAACCATTGTATCCTACTACACCTCTCCCAATCCTTAAAGTCAAAGTCAATTTCTGCAACTCATGTCTTCATCCAAAATTGAATTTGTTTTGTTTAATCCATAAAGTCGACTAAAAATTACAAGTGCTGTTCTTTACATTTTCATTGACTTACATCACTATGTTCTCCTTGTTGCAAATACATACTATATTTTAATTTGGAACGCAATAAAATATAGTACTCTTTTTTTTGTTTGACCGCTAAAAATTCATCTTTTAAAGAAGAATAAATGTGTATATTAGTTTGAAAACTAAAATATATTCTTATGACATGTGTTAACGATTCAAATATATTTTTCTATTAAATTTTAATACAGAAAATTTTAATTGAATAAATTATAATTTTTTATTAAAATTTTAGAAACTAATTTCTAGATTATTGAATATCAAAATTAATTATTTTTAATTTGTAAGAAACAAATTAAAGATGTCTCCAGTACACTTGTTGAAGGAAACCTTTTTAATTTTTTATCATTAACCAATAACCAGTCATGTTATTGTATAAAAATATTCTAAGAAAAAATAATTTTGTAAATTAACTCATAATTTCTATTTTTTTCATGACAATGATTACATTTTTTAATTTATTTAATATCGACAAAACGACTTATATATTTTTTTTGACAAGAAACAAATTTCATTCATTCATATGCTAAAATAGCAATAATACAAGAGATGAAGATGATAGTTAAATACTCACTAGAGATACATATAAAACTTTCAATTGACAATATAGGGTTAACAAACCAAAAACTAAATTCTAACAACCTTAGCAAATCCTTCCACACATGACTAAAAGTCAATAATAATTTGAGATCCACAGTCTTTGATGGCATCCAACTTCAAAAAAAAATATTTATATGTGTTTGCACAAAAAATCGACTATATGTGATCTCTGAGATAACTGATTCTGCCACATACCGATAAGATATTTGCGAGGTTGAGAGAAAATTGACCTTAGTGATAACCGCCATAAGCCCCTTAAATGAACTATAGTATCTATGCCTCTGAAATTGTGTATCTTTGTTTGAATCTGTAATGAGTCAAAACTAATCATTCACTCTGAAAAACAAAACACCGCACTATAACAGGACAACAAACAACGTCGCACAAGACGACGAACACCGCCGCACTAAGGCGACAAAGACAGAAAAAATAACAAATCAAATATATGTTACAAAGGAAGTAGTACTTTTTTGAAAAGTGAAAAATACAATTTGCATGAAAATTAAATTATTAAATTCTATTCGTGAAAAGTGTTGTTGGAAGTTGACATGAGAACAATTTTCAATTCTACATGGGAAATGGGAATAAACAAATAGGTGGTGAAGATCTTGACCACGGCATAGTGGATGATGGTATACCTGGACGGCTTGAATGACTAAAGTTAAAAAAAATTAATTTGTTTAGTGTTTTAGTTTGGTCAGTGAAATAGGAAAAAGAGACGCAAATTAATCTCATCCGCTTGTTTCTTATATATATATATATATATATATATATATATATATATATATATATGGGATGCTAACATTGACCATGTGCGTCAATGTTAGCAACTATGACCCATACAAAAATAATAAAAAATACCCCAAGCCCCCCTCCCTTTTTCTAAGCGCGCCCCCACCCCCTTCAAATTGCTACGCGCGCCCCCCAACCCACCCCCCCGCCCCACCCTCTCCCCACCCATTTTTTTTTAAAATTATTTTTTTTTGAATTTTTTTCTTTACTTTTTTTTTAATTTTTTATTAATTTAATTTATTGATTAATTAAGGATAATTTACAAATTATTATGTATTATTAAATATTTTCATAGTTATTTTTAAACTAAAATCATGCCCAAACCATTTTAGATGGAATAATTTCATAATGGATCTTTGAAACCATAAACATTGTTTAATGATTTCAAGACGTTATAAACTGAAATCATTAGTATGGTGTAATGGTTTCGATACCCCAAAACTATTAATACAAGATATTATGGCTTCTAATAAAATAAAAGAACAATAAAATTATTATTGTTATTGGCAAATATTAATAATATGCCAAAATCATTTGATACACTTAATAGTTTTTATTTCATTGTCAAAGATTAGCCATATTTATAGTACATGTTTTAGTATGCAATTTTAAATCAAAATAAAACTATATAAACATCAAACATAGATTCTTATAATATGTACTTCAAAGGAATAAAAAACATTTTTTTACTTCAAAAAAAAGTAAAAAAATACAATTAATTTTTTTTTTTAAAAAAATGGGTGAGGGGAGGGGGTGGGGGGCGCGCGGAGAAAGAAGTGGGGGGCGAGCGGAGAAGGTGGGGGTGGGGGGTGCGTGTAGTAAAATGGGGGGGGGGTTGCGAAGTAATTTTTTTTTCTGTGTTGGTCATAGTTGATAACCTTGACCTACATGGGTCAAGGTTAGAATTCCCCATATATATATATATATTTATTTATTTTGAGTTCATAGATAATATAAGAGAGTAATAATAAATTCGCACATATAAAGTGGATCGATTGAAAATTGAACTCGGTCATGAATGTCCGATCTATTAATTTTGACATTTTTTATTAATTAAACTATAACTTTTAAACTATTTCTTATATATGTAGTTGATGTATTTAGTTTAAAATAATTTTTAATTAATTTTTTCTTATATTTAAAATGAAGGAAGTATATATTATAACATTTTCAATCATATAATTTCTTTATGCACTTTGAAATAGTTTATGCGCAACTTGTTATTCTTTATAAAAAAAACAATATATTGTATTGTTTTTTCATGGTTAATTTTCCTAATTTCAACTTGATCGATAAACACGAATCTCTCATAAAATAAAGTAGTTAAGATTTTGGAGATTTTTTTTAGATAAAGGCTAGCGCAATGTAAAAGTATCATTTGTAGAAGTTTGACATCCCAACTATGTTGGCACTTCAAGTACCACCAATCATTTGTAGCACCACACACAATTTATTGAAAAGAAATCAAACAGAAAATTGGCTGGACTAGGCCAAAATTCAATAACAACAATCATCTGAACCTATAAGATGGTAAAGTCAACCTATTGCGAGAAAAATCCGAAGCAATAAAATTTTCCCATCAATGATCATCTACCATAGTATTTAAACTAACATTAGCCAAGTTATCCGCACAACAATTTCCCTCCCTAAAATAATGAGAAATTTTAAAGTTAATAATAGAGCAAAACTATTAGAATTGTCTTGAAATCTCATTGGAATGGAAAAAGGAAGAAAAAAAATATTCTGCCAAGCACGCCTGACGTGCTCACAGGCACGCACAACGTACTCACTTGCAGGAAAAGTTTTTACCAGGCACGCACAACGCGCTGGAAGGGACGTGCAATGTGCGCGCACCATATTTTTATTTTGTTGTTTTTTGGGCTTTTTTGACCAGATTTATTCCAGTTTTATATGAGATTTGTACCTATTTTATTTTATATTTTACCCTATACATATAAAGGTTTAAGAACAAGGAAAATCATAAGTGAAGAAGGAAAGAAACAATTACTCTCTAAATTGTTTATTCTTCACCTTGGAAACACTATATTAAGTTTCTAGGTTACAGGAAGAAACTTGGGATTAGGGTACGATTAGGTTTCTGATTCTTGTAACCCTTATTGGGAGTTTCATTGTAACAGTGATACTTTGAAAATAGTGGAACGGAGGGGCAGCTCTCTCCCCCATATTAGGTTGAAATTTGACTGAACTAGGTAAACAAATGATTGTGTCTATTACTGCTTTTTCTATAATCTCTCTTGCTTCATATTGTTGGATTAATATTCATTGTCTTTATATTCTTTGATACGTGGTTGCTTAATCACTTTGCTCCACACATCAAAATCTTATTGGTGTGACTTTATTTAAAAGGAATTCACAACAATTGGCGCCCGCCGTGGGGCAAGGATCAAATCGTGAATTAGGTATCATGGGTTCGAAGTTTGATGTCAAGAAGTTTACCGGAAAAAATGACTTAGAGTTGTAGAAGGTAAAGATGAAGGCATTCTTAGTCCATAAAAATTGTGATGAAGCCTTGATGGGAGAAGCATAGAAGCCGACGAAGCTTTCAGTTGATGAGAAATCTGAGTTGAATAAGAAGGCGGTTAGTGCTATTGTCTTGTGTCTTAGAGACAACGTGCTGAAAGAAGTAGCTAAGGCGACAAATGCGGCGACTATGTGGGCCAAACTTGATTCATTGTACATGACCAAGTCGACAACTTATAAGCAGTTTCTGAAACAAAAGCTCTACTTTTATCGAATGGTGGAGTCGAAATCCATAACGGAGCAACTGGCGGAATTCAATAAAATTATTGATGATTTGGCAAATCTTGATGTTAAAATAGAAGATGGAGATCAAGCCTTGCACTTACTGTGTGCATTACCTAACTCCTATGAAAGTTTCAAGGATACCATGCTCTATGGTAGAGAAAGTGTTGTTACCTTGGAGGAAGTTAAATCGCCCTTGAGGATGAAAGGACTAACCAAGTCTAAAGACTTGAAGGTGGAAAACAGTGAGGTTGCGTTAAATGTTTCTGGTGGAGATAGAGGTAGGAAGGCAAGATCAAAAGGAAGCATTAAGTGGGATTGTCATCATTGTAATATGAAAGGTCACTTCAGGAATGATTGTCCGGAATTAAAGGGCAATAATAATTATGTGCATGTTGTAGAAGAGGGTTATGAGAATGCAGAAACACTTTTGGTGTATAGTTGGAAACCGGAGGAGAGTGAGTCTCTGAACTCTGGTGATTCTCATGACGGTGGAGAGTTAGGGGATTTCTGGTTGGAAGTTTCGGAGGAATTGGAGAGGTCATGCCAATTACATGGTGGAATTACTTTGGTGGAATCTCAACTTGAGGTGGAGTCTTCCACTAGTGGGAAAGAAACAACATTACATCTTGGAAATAGGAAAGAGAGTGGAAGTGTTAAACCAAAGGTGTGTGGCCATGGGGACCTTGGTTGTAACGTTTCAATTGTGGCTGAAGAAGTGCAAAACCTTGAGAGGAACTTCAGGGAGGCAATTGAAAGCAACTTTGATCAAACTAGAGAACTTGTTATACTGCGGGAGGTAGTTGCAACTTGAGGTGGATCAACCTAAAATTCCAAGATTGGTTTGGTTCCAAGCAATACTTCGGATGACGGAAGGTATTCCTAGGGATCGAAGGGTGGTTGGGCTTGTTGAGCTATCTAAAATTCCAGTGATAATGGGGAGCAAGCAAATCTTCAGGAGGACGAATTTGATCACTCCGGTGGCTGAAGAGGAAACATTGTATCTTGTTGGGCTACCTAAACACCCTATGGTAGTGGAAGACAAGAACTTCATGAAGGAAGACATTCTGAGGGATGAAGGAAAGGAAGTAATGCTTGCGGGAAGCAAGTGGAAGCAAGTGCCTAGGTCAAGGTTTAAGTGTGACTTTAACTTGGCATGTGATCTTGAATAATAGAAGTTCAAGATGGAGAGAGTAGCATGGTGGTTGGTGTAAATTGGCATCACCATCGATTTAAAGTCAAGGTGGAGAATTGTTATAATTGCCTTGAAATCTCATTGGAATGGAAAAAGGAAGAAAAAACATATTCTGCCAAGCACACCTGACGTGCTCTCAGGCACGCACAACGTGTTCACCTGCAGGAAAAGTTTCTGCCAGGCACGCACAATGTGCTGGAAGGGACGTGCAACGTGCGCGCGACCTAATTTTTATTTTGTTGTTTTTTGAGCTTTTTGGCCAGATTTGTTCCTGTTTTATAAGAGATTTGTTCCTATACAGGTTTAAGAACAAGGAAAATCACAAGTGAAGAAGGAAATAAACAATTACTCTCTAAATTGTTTATTCTTCACCTTGGAAACACTATATTAAATTTCTAGGTTACATGAAGAAACTTAGGATTAGGGTAGGATTAGGTTTCTTATTCTTGTAACCCTTATTGGGATTTTCATTGTAACAGTGATACTTTGGAAATAGTGGAACGGAGGGGCTGCTCTCTCCCCAAGATTGGGTTGGAATTTGATTGAACTAGGTAAACAAACGATTGTGTCTATTACTGCTTTCTCTATAATCTCTCTTGATTCATATTGTTGGATTAATATTCATTGTCTTTATATTCTTTGATACGTTGTTGCTTAATCACTTTGCTCCACACATCAAAATCTTATTGGTGTGACTTTATTTAAAAGGAATTCACAACAAAAACTAAATATAATTATACCACCGATTTCTAAGCTTCTAACGGATGATATGGTGATCTCTGAAGGCATCAACCACTAGTTTGAAGTCGCAATCCAGCAAAAAATTATGCCAATTATTTTGATGAGCAATTTCAAAAGCATGCATAGTTGTCATTACTTCAGCAAAGAGAGAAGAATGAATATCCAAATACAAACTAAAGCAACCAGTGTTAGCTTTTATCCAACCAGACGGTGGAAAAGATCAAATAACCTCTTGAATCTTTGGAGCAGGACTAGGATGACACAAAATATTAAACTCTTTTAAAGCTTGAAAGTCAGTTATGTTATTGGACATAACACCGTTAGACAAATTACCAGCCATTTGAACAGAGGCAGAAATATTAGAGCCAGCTTGATGAAAAGGCACCCTAACATTATGAAAACAGATATGATTGCGAACAAACCAAATAGCATTTAAAGAAAAAATAATTGAAGCTAAAGCAACATCTCTAACTTGACTACTGGAAGAAGTCTAAACAATTTGTAGCATGCCTATAAAAGAGGTTAGATTAAAAGTTTTATGCAGCTTAGTGGACAACCAAGACCAAAGTTTAGCAGCAAAAGAGCAATGAAGAAACAAATGAGGTGAAGATTCTGCTTCTATACCACATAAGCTGCATCTAGAAACCAAAAAAGAACCTCGCTTTTGTAAGTTTTCATCCGTTGGAAGCTTATTATGAAGTAGTCTCCATAGCAAGAAAGACTTGGAAGGAGGAATGAAAGACTTCCAAACAAAATTTCCCAGAGACACTAAATGAGTAATATTTGTAAAAAAAGGCAAAAGCTCTTTGAAATTTAGATCACCATTGCTAGTTCCAGACCAAACGAGTTTGTCAGGGGAGGGAATAATAGGTAAAACCAATTGCTGGATATCTGTTCGCTTTAAACGTGTGCAAGTATACACAGTCCAAAGTAGCAAGTAATAAGTAAAAGAGTATCGATCCCACAAGGATTGTCTAAGGGAACATTTTCACTAAACACACAAAATCACATTCTAATCCATGAGCAAGAAGGTAACCAAAATATATCATAGTTTGAGATTTAATAATAAAATTAATTAAAAAGGATTTAAAGATCAATAATGGTAGTGATGTTGGAAGTATGATTCATTCAACTAATAATCTAGCATCTGTGACTGATAACTAGTGTCATGACATATGTGAGCAAAACTCCTTGTGGTGTATGTCTACAACGTTAAATATGAAACGGCGGATAAGTTGAATCCTATGTCTAGGTCATTCTTAATTCATTCCAGTTCAGAAAAGCATGTTTTGTATTGTCACTATGGACTTAACACTTATGTCTAAGCTATTAAGAAAGAAGTATGTGTTCATCCTCTAATTAACCATATTGGATCTTAAGTTCCATTTACTACTAGATGTCTCATAATAATAAACTTTTATTTAATCCTAAGTTGGCCAGACCTTGAATCAAACATATATAAAACCATAAGAACTAAAGATAAAATAAACACTACAAATCATTCACATGAATAATACTAGACTTTCATTGAATATCACATCATTCCAACAACAAGAGTTTTAGCTCATGGTAAGCCTAGTAAAGCATACAAACAGATATCTAAGGTTACACATAACTAACATCAAGAGAGAATTAGAAATGATAAACCTAAGAGTTCACCACCAACAATAAGGGGGGAGGATGAAGTTGTCAGCTTCATTGTCGCGCCTCTGGTTGCCTCTAGTTATCAGCTTCACTAACAGCCATGGTGGAAGGATGGAATTGTGAAGAAGGTGGAGATGAAGGCTACCAAATATTTCTCTTAGGGTTCCAAAGACCAATGAACTTCAGGGTTTAGATCAGTTTATATAGGCTCTCATGAATATTGGGCTGATCCAACTTGTTCTCCAAGACTAGCCCAAAGCATAAAGAATATTCCTTTCATTTGTACTAGGAGATGTCACTATCAGCACATGGGATGATGGGTGACAACAGTTGTCACGTCTGGACAAAACTCCTATGATCTTATGCATCTGCCAGGTCATGCTTTGACTGTCAACATTTCATAACTGTACGGAATCCAGTGTCTTGCCTCTAGTTATCAGACGATGCCTCTTTGTGTGTAGGTTGTTTCGCGACTGTCATGCCAATAGTTATCAAAAGCTAAACTCTGCACATCAAAATAACGTGAAATCCACAAAACACAGTGTAGTACCCGGCGCAAAAAAAATATACAGATATGCAATGATGAAATGCAATGCACAAATGTAAACAATGAAGCCGCCACCATATTTTATTTATCCCGTGAGGGGAAAGGAAAATAATGATAAAACCTTGAAAAGATCGGGTTCGAGAGTTGGTTACATGAGGGGAAGATGTTAACACCCCCTCATATCCGTTGTACTCAACGGGAACCATTTGAGGAATTTTGGTTTCTATAAACAGAGATAACCGTGTAAAAAGAATTAAATTACCGCATATTGAACATAAAAGGATAAAAAAGAGTTTTTTATTATTTGGCTTGACGAGAGAGGCTCTCGCTCCTACGTATCCCCCAAGTAAAATGAGGAACTCAAAGCTCACGTAGTTCTTTCTGAAAAGAAAGATTTGTGTGTTGGTTGTTTTTAGTGAACGATGCTTAGGTCGCATTCCACTGATACAACAGTATGCTTGTATGCTCGCTTCGGAGGCTTAAGCGTTTGTCTGTAGCAGGGGAATGGATAAAGCACTATCCGTTTAGGAAAACAGTTGAAAAGAGATTTGACTGCGCAAGAGCAGTGGAAAAGAGTTGACTGCACGGAGGCAGGAAAAAGAATCGAAATGAGTTGAGTATCTTTTAGGATTTTTTGAGATTGTTCAGTTGAATGAGAATTGAACACCATCCGGTCATACGTCACAGACTGTTCAATTCGAGCCGAACGGGACATACGTCGCATTCCCTCCTTTTCATTCAAATATTTAAAGTTAATTAATTAAAGTGAGAATAGTCCACCATCCGGGACATACGTCACAGACTGTCCTATTCGAATCAAGCGGACATACGTCACACTCTCTCCTTTTCGCTTTAATTAACTAAACTGAGCTACATTAATTAAAATGAGAATAGTCCACCATCCGGGACATACGTCGCAGACTGTCCTACCCGAGTAGAGCGGACATACGTCACACTCCCTCTTTTTCACTTTAATTAACTAGCTGAGAATCACCAATTAAAATGAGAGCAGTCCACCATCCGGGACGTACGTCACAGACTGTCCTACCCGAGCCGAGCGGACATACGTCACACTCCCTCTTTTTCACCTTAATTGATTCATCAGTTTTTGTTTTATTTAGAAAGAAACAAAGTTCAAAAAAACAAGTTCAGACAGATCACAGTTCAATATTCAGACAATTAAATAATTGAGAAATAATAAATAGCATGATATGAATGATAAATAAATTTATTGAAGGATAAATAAATTTATCGAAAGTTAAATGAATTTGTCAAAGGATAAAATAAACTTATCGAGGGATAAATAAATTCATCGTCGATAAATAAATTTAACGATGAAACAGGGGGTGCAAACCTGAAAGTAGGTGCAGCAAATAATAAAGCAGATCAGAAAATATTAGGCCCAAAGCCCAATTCAAAGTCTGTCCAGGCGGGGGTGAGAAAGCAAAACGCGTGGTGTAAATAACGGAGGCCCAAATCCAACACACCCTGAACCGGACCGAACCGGTCCAAAGCTCAAGTGAACCGGATCCGGTTCAGCACAAACAAACAAAAAACACATGACCCAATTAAAAGGTGACACGTGGCGAAGCTTGGAATTTTCTTCAACCTCATTACCGTAACAATTCCGACGGCCATGGAAGCTCATTTCAAGCTTCAAGTTCAAACAACAACTTTTCCTAACGGTCACCGATTCGCACCAACGAATAGTCGATTTGATAGTACTTCTCGCGTAGATTCCAAATCTACCATTAGCTTTCACAATCGGTGTTTCAAAATGACGAAAACGACCACGCAAGAAACAGGTTGAAAACGAAGAAGTTGCGATTTCGGTGAGTTTGATGAAAACTGGTGGTTGTGAACAGTTCAGATGACTTCCAGAACATAAATCACTATCAATATGCTTTGTTTGGTGTTCGAAATCGACCGGAACGGAGACACTAATTTTTCAGAACTTTGAGGCTCCGATCTACACGCTTCCGGTCATTTTTTCACAGTTTTGACGGTGGAATCGTGTTCAGAAGGGTTGAAATAATAAGAAATAAGTATTTGATTGTTGATTTTGGATGATTTTTGGGTCGCCGGAATTTGGGTGGTGGTGGCCGGAAAATGGAATTCCGGCGGTGGTCACCGGAAATGTGTTGGTGGAGTAGGGAGGAGTAACTTTTTCTCATTTTTGTATTGGGATGTGTGATCAATGATTGAGTGTGATTATTTTAGTATTTATAGGGAAAAATTAGGTTGGATGGCAATTGCGTAATAAGGGTATGATTTTGGATTAAGAAAATGAATTAAAAAGAAAATGATAATGAAAATGAAAATGATTATGTGGTTGAGATGATGATGTGGCATAATGTGATTGATTCATTGAAAAAAATATTTGTGGTGAAAAAGAATAAAATGTTGTTATTGATAAAAATAAAATATTTTTGATGCTTTTGAAATTATGATGCGATGAAAATAAAAATGAACGAATGAAAACGAAATGAAACATATTTTTTGTGATTTTATGCAAAATTAATGAAAGACGCAAAAAGACTATTTTTGAAACTATTTTTGGGCATTTCTTACAAAAATAAGAAACAATTTTCAAAATAGAATATTTATTTACAAAAAGCGGAAAATTAGGGTATTACAGCTGCCCCTATTTAATTATCTTATACTAGAGCGCATAAATGACTTGCGCTTTTGTGCACTCGAAGTAAAAGGTAATTAAATACAAATACCCTAATTTTGTAGTGTGAAGGTGATGTAATGATAATGAATGCATATGGAAGATGAAGGCGGAAATATACCTGGAATAACTAGTAACTGAATACCTGAGAATGAAATGATCATTACCCGCCCTATGGGTGTATGGACCATGAAAACTGAGTCGTCTCCCTCCCTATGGGTGCATTAACTCAAAAACTGATCATTACCCGCCCTATGGGTGTATAGACCATAAAAAGCTGAGTCGCCTTCCCTCAGGGTGCGTTATCTCCAAAACTGATCATTACCCGCCCTGTGGGTGTATAGACCATAAAAAGTTGAGTTGTCTCCCTCCCTATGGGCGCATTAACTCAAAAATTGATCATTACCCGCCCTATGGGTGTATAGACCATAAAATACTGAGTTGTCTCCCTCCCTATGGGCGCATTAACTCGAAAACTGATCATTACCCACCCTATGGGTGTATAGACCAAAAAAAGCTGAGTTGTCTCCCTCCCTATGGGCGCAATAACTCAAAAATTGATCATTACCACTTCACTGGTGTGTTGACCATAAAATAAAAAATGAAGTCTTCTCCCCTCAAGGTGTCTGAACTCAAAAACTGATCGTTACCACTTCACTGGTGTGTCGACCATCAAAGAAAAAATGAAGTCTTCTCCCCTCAGGGTGTCTGAACTCCAAAACTGATCGTTACCACTTTACTGGTGTATCGACCGTAGAAATCATGAGATAACACAGCTTACCAACCAATCTAGAAAACCATGATATAAAATGGTTTATCGACCAATCCGAAAAACCTTGAAAAAGACAACTTTCAGACCAATCCGGAAAATCAAGAGATAACACAGCTTACCAACCAATCTGGAAAACCATGATATGAATTGGTTTATCGACCAATCCGAAAAACCTTGAAAAAGCTTACCTTCCGACCAATCCGGAAAAATGTGAGATAACTTTTCGACCAATCCGAAAAATCACCTTGAGATTAGAGAATTTCCCGCCCTATCCGGAAAATTGTGAGATGAGATATTGACTTGAATCATTCACCATCCAATCTGGAGAAATGACAATCTGAATCGTAGTTCACCGAAAATTTGCTGGAATAATTTGCTGAGGTTTGAGGTATCTTGAAAAAGAGTACTCGCTGGGGAAAGAAAGTTGAACATTCTGCCATTATTCTTGGCAATTGTCAGACACCTGTCTTGTTGAGAAACATGGTTCATCAATCAACTTGTTGTAGATGCGGAAACTCCATTGAGGATATGGTTTGGGAAACCAACTTGTTGAGGTACGGAGTACCAACTTTACTTAGGATGCTGTATGCTGATCAGCTTACTAGGGATAATGACTTATTGATCCATTCGCTGGGGATGTTGTGCATAAGTCAACTTTACTGGGGAAAATGGTTTAACAACCAACTTGCTGATGATGCGGTGTTCCAACCGACTTACTGGGGATGAGATGTCAACTGACTCATTGGGGAAAGAAATGATTCATCAACCTTTCTCATTGAGAATATGGTGCACTGACCGATCTGCTTGGGGATGACACTTTGTTGACCAATTCACTGGGGAAAGAATCATCAACCCTTTTCTGGTAGGTGTAGAGTGAGGATCCGTCTGATAAGGATGAAACTCTGTTAACGAGTTTGCTGAAGACCAGTGGTAATGATAAAATCAAGTAAGTTCACTGGGGAGATTAAAGATTCACCAATCTTTCTTGTCAAACAAATCTTTCTTGTTGGAGAATTAGGTCCTCTAACCTTCTTCACCGAATGAGAGATCGAAGTTCACAACCTGTTAAACAACATTTTGAACATGTACTTCATGAATGCATGATTGTGTACATCTGATGCCTAAATGCAAAACTAATGCAGATGAATTGTCTGATCATATGCAAAGATTTTGTGTGATCCTTTTTGGGTTTGTATGAATGCATGAACCTACATGGATGAATGCATGAATTTATATGCATGAATGCATGACTTTCTGAGCTTCTGTTGATGAGAGTTTGAATTTCCCGGCACCGAGAATTTGAGTAGCTCTGAAATTGTTGAGATGAGGACCCTTGCAAGCTTCTGTTGCGGGACGGGTGTTCAAACAGGTTCCCAAAGAGGAACAAATACTTTCTTCATCTGATGGAATCAAAGGATTGCCATGATTTTGTGTATTTAGGACCGGGGTACCTTACAGTATGCCATGGGTTTCCCTTCAGACACTTCAAGTTTTCAAAACAGTTTGCTATTTTCAAATGCTTTTTCTTATTCGCAATGTTTAAATGCTTTATTTGTCATAAATAAGTAGCACTAATGCACACAATTGGAATGTAAAAGCAAGTTAACAAACAGATGAATGAGAATTTTTATTAATTGCGCAAAAGTGCAGAATTTTCAACTGGATGCAAAATCCCTTGAAGAGGTAATTGCAAATTGAAGCTAAGATAATGGCAATGAAAATAAATGAATTCCACTGAATCATAACAATGCCATCCTTCTTCATGATCTCGAGTTTACAAGACCTTGCTTTGGAGAAGGGAGACTGAGTCAATCTTTTCTGTCTGAAGTACCACTTCCGTACAGAGTCAAGTATCGCAGTCCTGTGCCTTTTCATTTTCTGATTTGTTTGTACCTTTCTTTTGCTTAAGCCATCTTTCGAGTTTTGACTTAACGGGTTTAATTTTCCTTTTTTGATGCCCCTAATTTTTGCCTGGACCGCCCTTTCAGGTTTTCAGCCCACCGGGACGCTCTCTATTGCCTAAGCCGCCCTTTCAGGTTTTCGACTTAGCGAACTTTTTCTTTTCTTCTTTTCTTCAGGCACAATATTTCTTGACTGCGGCTGAGTTCATTGAGAGTGGAAACTCTTCATTGTCCATAGTAGCAAGGATTAAGGCTTCACCAAAGAAGGCCTTTTTTCACGACAAATGGTCCATCATGGTTATGAGTCCATTTTCCTCGAATATCTTTGTGAACAGGCGGTACGATTTACTTGAACTATCTTGGACAAACTTTCTTGTTGAATGCCCTCTTGACTCTTTGTTGGTACAACTGACCATGACACAAGGTTGTCATTCTTTTTCTTCAATGAGGTTGAGCTGATCAAGCTGGATATGAATCTATTCGCTTCTTCAAACTTGGTTTTCTATCAAGACTCTTAACGAAGGAATCTCAATTTTCATTGGGAATAGAACTTCCATGTCATGAAGTAGTAGCAAAAGAGTTTCCCCTGCTGAGGTGCGAACTGTGGTCATGTATCTGTGAAGTGCAAATGAGACATCTTGTGATTGTCCTTGTATGTTTTCATCATTGCTGGTTCTTGAGTAGCGCGCCGAAGTGATCATGTTCACTTGACACTTTGCCATAGGCTTGCAAGAATTCTAAGCGACTAATCAAAGTTCAAACTCATGCACATTTTCGAGGTCTTTGAGGGTTATAACTTGGCTTAGGTAAAGGTGGGATATTTTTGGAGAAAGTGGGCTTGTTCTGGAGTTAGGCATCCACTACTCTTCCTTTTTGTATCATGCAACTTTTTACCTATGGTACTTTTGATGACCTCATACAAGATAAGTTTTCACTATTGTGAAGAAACCTAATATGGATGTATTGGTTCCTTGCTATCACATATTTTGCTCTCTTGTTTTGTTTCTCCTTTTTTTGTTCTTTCTTTTTTTTTTGTTTGATAGAGACATATTTCCTTTTGAAATTTCTGATGAATTTTGTCTCTCTTTTTAGTACTTTTCTTCTCTTTTATGTGATAGCTTTCTTTGTGTACCACTTAAAACTTTGATTGTTGCTAGTTCCATGAGCAACCTTGATCTTGATCGCTGCTTAAAGACAAGAGTATCACAGTTTCTACCTATCTCCAAGGAGGGTAAACAGATAATCTTTTGGTCTATAGGCTTGTAATGTGGTTTGTCACCGAAACAAAAGGATATTTCTTTTCCTGGCTCAAAGTGGGTTAAGCAAAGGATAATAACATTTGTAAGGGTGGCTTGAAAGGCTCTTGGTACCAAGAAAAGTGCCTCAATGCGCATAAGTCTGTACCAATTAATCAACAGAGAATTAGTGCAAGTTCTAGAAAATGTCAAATGCCCCTTGACATTGACAGTCTAATCTTTTGATTTTCAACAACTTAAAGACAAACACGGTGATCACGACACACTGACATATTGCCCCATCATTTTGAATTGAAGGATATGACCTTGTATCAGAAGGTGCCCCTTGAATAACGACTGTGTTTTCTTTCATGCCCTTAGGATATGATTTGACTCTTTTCCGTTTCTCATCAATTGCCAGATCGATCACATCCACTGGTTCTTGACGAAGTTGAGTCACTTGGTGCACTTGAAGCAGCTTGACCAACTTTCTCTTTCATATCATGTTGTGGGGAGGCGCCCAATTTGACCTCTTTATTCTTCAGTTACCAGATCGATCACATTCACTGGTTACCGATGAAGTTTAAGCATCTTTATTCTTGATCCAACAGTCAGACTAACTCCTCGACAAAGTTTGCGACCCGAAACCATGAGGAATTACGGCACTGTTATGATTCACTGGATTCACTTCTGAATGATAATTTTTTTTTGAATTTTGATCGAATGCAAAAGTGTTTTATGATATGCAAGAAATTATTGCCATTTTATTGTTATCTTTTTTTTTAAAACTGTAAAAAGAAGAATAAATAAGACATAAATTGTGCACAAAAGTATTTTTTTATTCATTGACAATTAAAGCATTCAAACAAAGCATTTATCACAAGCATGTTTTGAAAACAACAAATTATTTTGAAAATAAAGTTATTTCAGAAATTCCAACAGTCTTCCAGTCAGCAGGAATTGTATTTGAAGAACACTGGTGCAACCCATAATGACTTTCCATTAGCCTCTTTGACTCTTGTGACGGCAATCTGGTCATCATTGAAAACCAACACTAGAGAATGTCCTTAAAGTGCTCGAGATTTTCCTTTGGACAACTGATAATCCGAATCAAACCAGTCATTCTCCTCTAGTATAGTCAATACATGCCCCTAACCTCAGGGAAGTTCTTTGTTCATGGCTATGTTGTTTTATTGTTGTCATTAGGGTCTTTTTATGAGAGTACCCAATTTGTATCAACTCTTGATCCATTAAGTGTTGTAGACACTTCTTCATCTAGGTACACAGGTTATGATCCTTTTCACAAACTTTGCAATCAGGATGCCACTCTAAAAACTGGTCATAATTGAACAAACTATCTGTGAGAGATAACTTAGGAGTCTTGATTATGGAGACATCTCTTGTCAATTCTTCAGAGGTTTCAACTTGATTCACATCAACCGCTGAATGCCCCAATATTTTTTGTTTTTCACAATTGGCTCACCTTCCTTGAAGGATAACAATTTCTGATCAATAAGCTCTTGCACTTTGTACTTAAAGGCTTGGCAGTCATTGGTGGAATGACCTTCATTCTCATCATAACAATCACACTTGGCGTTGGCATTGTACCGGGCCAGCAATGGTGCAACTTTGAATTTCATAGCTCGAGCAATTTCCATTCCACTATGTACCGGATGAGGAAGAAGCTGACCATATGTCATAGGAATTGAATGAAAGACCTTTCTAGCCTGATGTTGAGTCCTTTGTGATCTTGGCTGACTCATACGGATATCAGAGTTATTGTTTCTTAGCCCTTGAACAAATTGAGCATTACCCAACTGGTGAACCAAAACACGGCCATGCCCCAATTGATGTTGAGGGCTCTCTTCAGATTTTCAAAACCACGGGAACTGCCCCTTCATTCATAACTAACTGTGTTGGTAGGTTCAGACTAGCCAACATCTTAAGTATTTGATCCATTTTTGGCTAACTGAGCTACCTCGCCTTTCGGGATGTCAAACTGTTCTTGCAAATTGTCCATGATGAGTTGAAAAACCCTTCTTGTCCTTATATCGGTGCCGAGAAAATAACTGTTGGAATGATTGAATGAAACTGAGATTTTTTTTTTTTTAGTGATTTGAAAAATGCATGATTTTTTTATGATTGAAAATGCATGATTTTTTTTTTCAAGACTTTTTCCACATTTTTTTTTGTAAATGTATGACAGATGAATATGCTATGATTATTTTCATGGATACATGGATGTATGAATGCAAAATGCATGGATATGATCACAGTAACATAATTGTATCATCTGACGAACTTGATCTCAAAGTCACAAATCTTCCATATTCATAACAACTGGGTTCTTTTCAAAATGGAATCTCTGAGGCCAAAAGTTCAAAGTTACCTATAACCCATCCCTCTCACATGTTGTTCTAGGTTGACACGGTTCCCAAAATCCTCGATTACTTTTCCCAAAAGCAACCTCATCTGAGCGAGATAATAATGCCAACTGGATGAGTGGACATTATAACCTCGACACGGGTTCTAAACGGTGGTCCCTAGACAAAAGTTTCGGATACCTAGACCGGATAAAAAGGCCCCCAGAGTCATTGACCCCACAAGGACCCGCTAGCGCTCGACGTGATCATACGTCACGGAACCCAACAGACCCAAGGGAATCCACTTTGAGCGGAATTCTCATGCCAGCGCTAACGAGACATACGTCACGCAACCCGACACAAGAACCCCTCAACTAATCCTAAGCTTTTCTCCTGAACTCGGGTAGAGAGCTCCACACAGTAACCAAGAACCCCGCCATAAAGGCAAAAAGAAAAACAAGAGTAGAAGAGAAGACAAGGCCAGCAAATCCAGACAGTTCAATATTTTGCGGTAAAGTAAAAGATAGGACAGATACGGCTAACCTGGAATAAGCAAACCAAAAGCCTCAAACTAGGCTTAACTCACTTTAATGTCCCCAGTGAAGTCGCCAGCTGTAGTACCCGGCGCAAAAAAATATACAGATATGCAATGATGAAATGCAATGCACAAATGTAAACAATGAAGCCGCCACCATATTTTATTTATCCCGTGAGGGGAAAGGAAAATAATGATAAAACCTTGAAAAGATCGGGTTCGGGAGTTGTACTCAACGGGAACCATTTGAGGAATTTTGGTTTGCATAAACAGAGATAACCGTGTAAAAAGAATTAAATTACCGCATATTGAACATAAAAGGATAAAAAAAGAGTTTTTTATTATTTGGCTTGACGAGAGAGGCTCTCGCTCCTACGTATCCCCCAAGTATAATGAGGAACTCAAAGCTCACGTAGTTCTTTCTGAAAAGAAAGATTTGTGTGTTGGTTGTTTTAGTGAACGATGCTTAGGTCGCATTCCACTGATACAACAGTATGCTTGTATGCTTGCTTCGGAGGCTTAAGCGTTTGTCTGTAGCAGGGGAATGGATAAAGCACTATCCGTTTAGGAAAACAGTTGAAAAGAGATTTGACTGCGCAAGAGCAGTGGAAAAGAGTTGACTGCACGGAGGCAGGAAAAAGAATCGAAATGAGTTGAGTATCTTTTAGGATTTTTTTGAGATTGTTCAGTTGAATGAGAATCGAACACCATCCGGTCATACGTCACAGACTGTTCAATTCGAGCCGAACGGGACATACGTCGCATTCCCTCCTTTTCATTCAAATATTTAAAGTTAATTAATTAAAGTGAGAATAGTCCACCATCCAGGACATACGTCACAGACTGTCCTATTCGAATCAAGCGGACATACGTCACACTCTCTCCTTTTCGCTTTAATTAACTAAACTGAGCTTCATTAATTAAAATGAGAATAGTCCACCATCCGGGACATACGTCGCAGACTGTCCTACCCGAGTAGAGCGGACATACGTCACACTCCCTCTTTTTCACCTTAATTGATTCATCAGTTTTTGTTTTATTTAGAAAGAAACAAAGTTCAAAAAAACAAGTTCAGACAGATCACAGTTCAATATTCAGACAATTAAATAATTGAGAAATAATAAATAGCATGATATGAATGATAAATAAATTTATTGAAGGATAAATAAATTTATCGAAAGTTAAATGAATTTGTCAAAGGATAAAATAAACTTATCGAGGGATAAATAAATTCATCGTCGATAAATAAATTTAACGATGAAACAGGGGGTGCAAACCTGAAAGTAGGTGCAGCAAATAATAAAGCAGATCAGAAAATATTAGGCCCAAAGCCCAATTCAAAGTCTGTCCAGGCGGGGGTGAGAAAGCAAAACGCATGGTGTAAATAACGGAGGCCCAAATCCAACACACCCTGAACCGGACCGAACTGGTCCAAAGCTCAAGTGAACCGGATCCGGTTCAGCACAAACAAACAAAAAACACATGATCCAATCAAAAGGTGACACGTGGCGAAGCTTGGAATTTTCTTCAACCTCATTACCGTAACAATTCCGACGGCCATGGAAGCTCATTTCAAGCTTCAAGTTCAAACAACAATTTTTCCTAACGGTCACCGATTCGCACCAACGAATAGTCGATTTGATAGTACTTCTCGCGTAGATTCCAAATCTACCATTAGCTTTCACAATCGGTGTTTCAAAATGACGAAAACGACCACGCAAGAAACAGGTTGAAAACGTAGAAGTTGCGATTTCGGTGAGTTTGATGAAAACTGGTGGTTGTGAACAGTTCAGATGACTTCCAGAACATAAATCACTATCAATATGCTTTGTTTGGTGTTCGAAATCGACCGGAACGGAGACACTAATTTTTCAGAACTTTGAGGCTCCGATCTACACGCTTCCGGTCATTTTTTCACAGTTTTGACGGTGGAATCGTGTTCAGAAGGGTTGAAATAATAAGAAATGAGTATTTGATTGTTGATTTTGGATGATTTTTGGGTCGCCGGAATTTGGGTGGTGGTGGCTGGAAAATGGAATTCCGGCGGTGGTCGCCGGAAATGTGTTGGTGGAGTAGGGAGGAGTAACTTTTTCTGATTTTTGTATTGGGATGTGTGATCAATGATTGAGTGTGATTATTTTAGTATTTATAGGGAAAAATTAGGTTGGATGGCAATTGTGTAATAAGGGTATGATTTTGGATTAAGAAAATGATAATGAAAATTAAAATGATTATGTGGTTGAGATGATGATGTGGCATAATGTGATTGATTCATTGAAAAAAATATTTGTGGTGAAAAAGAATAAAATGTTGTTATTGATAAAAATAAAATATTTTTGATGCTTTTGAAATTATGATGCGATGAAAATAAAAATGAACGAATGAAAACGAAATGAAACATATTTTTTGTGATTTTATGCAAAATTAATGAAAGACGCAAAAAGACTATTTTTGAAACTATTTTTGGGCATTTCTTACAAAAATAAGAAACAATTTTCAAAATAGAATATTTATTTACAAAAAGCGGAAAATTAGGGTATTACAACAGCATATAGAGTGCTTGACTCAAAATAAGTAAAAACTTGATATTATTTACTCATATTAAGATTAATCACCATATTGGTATGCAATAATCTAAGTATTAGGAGCCTAAAAACGACTCATAAAGTGAGTCATCACACCCCCAAACTTGAATCATTACCTGTCCTCAGGTGATGCAAATAGATAGCAAAGACTATGTTAAGCTACTCACTTTATTGACAAAAGAACAGCACATTCAGAACTTAAGCTTCAAACCTTGGATTGTTTTCAATAATTGGCACAATTCTTGTATTTTCAACCATCAATGATAATCATGCGTGTGTGTGTGAACTGTCTAGCACTGTCAACCAGATTAATGACTATATCCCACTCCTAAACTACTCATTCTAAAGGCTAAGCTATCCTCTTTTTCCTATAATTTTGAATTTTCTTAGAGTTTCAGCAAAGGGGAACTATTTCTTTTCAAGAGTAACCAAAACTTTTAGATTATAGCCAAGGAGAACTGATTGGTAGCTTTTTCATTATAATTCATTTATATATATAGCTTTGGGGATACTCCATCTTTTCACTTGACTAGATCCTACTTGTAATAGGTCTAACCTGTTACTAAGAGTAAAACACCCTACTCACTTGTCTCTCAGAGACTTATTCATTAATTCATTTCATTTTTTTTAGCTAACCAACAGCCTCCTATTAGGAATTATAGTAGCAATGATCTCTAATTCAATACTCTAGTCCTTTCCCCCAAACTTAGTTCTAATCATATTCTCCATTATATTCATTTTTAGAAAACTTAGAGTAGAGAATGTTTATTTAAAAGAGTTATCTAGCCACTCTTAAGTTTGACAGTATTCAACAGTGTGCATTAAGGTGCAAAGATCATCAAATCAAGCATCAAAAATAAGAATTTCCAAAAATTTCAACCAATCCTACAGCTAAACTCACTTAAGATCTTAAACCTCTGTTATAATTTCAAGAAAATGCTTACCATAACATATTAATTGCTATCTGACTCAAAACAGACTCAATTTATTCAATTTATTTTGACTTTGCCTCTCCCCCAAGCTTAAACAAAACAGTGTCCCCACTGTTGACAAAGGAAGAGGCAACTACTGACTCGACTTCAAACAATAACAAAAACTAAAGCAAAGACAAAATTAAATTAAATTAAGATAAGAGATATAAAGATGTTACCAACTAGGCTATAAGCCTGAAGCTTTTTCATGATCACAGTAGCTTGAGATGTTTTTCTCTTGGTGCAAACTTCATTGGTTATCTTCATATCAATATAAACTGGCTCCTTTTGAGCAAGTGTGGCAACAAGTGTCAAGACATGACTTGCCTTCTGGTGACAGTTCTGGTACATGCTCAGCTTCATGCACTTCTTCTTTTCTGGACCAGGTGTCATGACACCTCTCTCCTGTGACTTCTCTGGTGGTGGCGGTTCAGGTGGTGGCCTTAGAATCCATTCATCATTAACTTGCATGTGAACAGTTGATGCATCAATTAACTTCTCCTTGTCTGCTGTCTTCTGATGATGTCCCTCTGGAAAAAATGATATGACACCAGTTATCGGTGTTTCTTCATGAATCTTTGTTGCAACATTTTCCATCTTGTGAGCAAGGTAATTGTGTAGGGTATTCACCATCCTACTATTCCAAGTGTAAGTTTCCATAGCAAAAGCCCAGTAGACTTTCTCCTCTTTGATGTGATTCTTCAACATCTCCATCAAAAGTCTCTTTAGAAGATCAACTACAATTCTCTCTTGAGGTGAAGTGATTTGAGCATAAATGAGCAAAGGCAAGGTGCTCTCACTTCCTAAATAACCATTCTTGAGAGATGGTAGTTGATTCAATAGCTCATTCAACATTTCCTCCTTTTCAAGAACACAATGATTAAGAAAGATTTGTTGATGAGCCAAGGTGTCAAATTTTTTCATAAATTAGCAAGACTCAATTCCATTCTTAGGATACTTCAAAGCATTAAAAGTCATTTCTTGATCATTAACTCCCATAGTCAATTCTCCTTTTTCTACATCAATGAGAGTTCTTCAAGTTGCTAGAAATGGTCTTCCAAAGATAATTGGAACTTTAGAATCAGCTTCAAATTCCACGATGATGAAATCCAAGGGGAAAATAAAGTTGTTCACCTTTATGAGCACATCTTCAATCTTGCCTTGTGGGTAACAAGTTGACTTGTCTGCAAGTTGAAGTAAAATAGTTGTAGGTCTTGCTTTCCCTATACGAAGCCCTTTAAATATGGACAAAGGCATCAAATTGATACTTGCCCCAAAATCACACAAGGCTTTTCCACTATAAGCTTCTCCAATGGAAAATGGAATTGTAAAACTCTTTGGATCCTTCAATTTGGGTGGGGTCTTGCTTTGTAGTAGATGGCTGCACTCCTTTGTCATGGCCACAGTTTCAAATTCTCCCAATCTCTTCTTTTTGGTTATGACATCCTTCATAAATTTGGTGTAATTGGGCATTTGATGAATAGCTTCTACCAATGGAATATTGATGTGCAGTTGCTTCAAGACTTCCACAAACTTTTGGAATTGCATGTCTTCATGTGCTTTCTTGAGTCTTTGAGGAAATGGTGGTGGTGGTCTTTCTTGAAAAGATTTGCTCATGATTGTAGCAACTTCTAAGGTAATTGGTGGCAAGACAGAACTAGCAGATGATACGCCAGAACTTGTCTTCTTCAGAGTTTCAGGACTTGTAACTTTAAGACTGACTTCAGGTGAAATTGGGTGATATGTCTCTGGAACAGGGCTGATATCTTCTAACGCTTCAGTTTGGTCTTCTCCCAAGGCTCCGATGACAATCTTTCCCAAGCTTGGTTCTTCAAACTCTTTTCCTCTCCTTAGTGATATTAGAGCATGATTGACACTAAGTGTTGTTGCTAATTGACCCACTTGATCTTCCATATTTTTCCTTGCTACACCACTATTAAGAAATTGTGCCTTGGTGTCATTCATGAAAGCTCTTGTTTCATTCATAAAAGCTTTTGTTTCCTTCATGAAAAGCATCAAAGTAGCTTCCAAGGACACATTGGGTTCAGAACTTGTAGCATGTGTTGCTTGATGATTAAAGGCCTGTGGATGTGGTGCAGAGATAATGGGTGGCATGACTGCTGGTAGTTCTGCATAATCTGGTACAACAGTGTAATCTAGTGTCATAGTGAATTCAGCACAGTCTGGTGGTTCTGCACAGTCAAGTGGTGGCATGCCTTCTTGATGTTCAAAAAAATTTGGGTGGTTTTCCCATTCATGCATATAAGTGTTGGAGTAGAGATTGTTGTCCATGTTGAAGTTCTCCATATGATTCCTTGAAATTGGATTTAATGGACATTCTTCATACAAATGAGCTCCTCCACAATGCACACATGAAATGATAGGTAATGGATCACTAACAACATGTGTAGGTTCAATAGTAGTAATTGATGTTGCAGTGCATATTGTTCCTAACATTTGAGTTAATTTGGCAACTTGTGCAAGTAAGGCAGCATTGACATTCACCTCTTGAGCATTAACAACCTTCTTTGGAGCAATTGACCTTGATGTATCCCATTGGTGGGTGTTGGTAGTGATTCTTTCAATCAAATTGAATGCTTCATTATAAGATTTAGCTAAGATAGCTCCACCAGCACATGCATCCAAAGTGTATCTTGATGGTGTCATCAACCCATGATAAAAAGTCTCTAACTGAATACAAGAAGGAATTCCATGGTGAGGACATTTCCTTAGCAACTCTTTGAATCTTTCCCAAGCTTCATACAATGACTCATCTTCAGCTTGCCTAAATGAGGTAATTTCAATCCTCATCTGAGCATTCTTGACAGGAGGAAAATACTTGGTTAAAAACTTCTCCGCTAGAGCATTCCATGTAGCAATTGAATATGGCTCCAGAGAGTTCAACCAACTCTTAGCACGATCCTTCAATGAGTAAGGAAACAATCTGAGTCTAAAGTCTTCATCACTAATCCCTTGAAATTTGAAGTTACTTGCCACCTCTAGAAATTGTTTAAGGTGCAAGTGTGGATCTTTTGTTGGAGCACCACTAAACTGACCCACAAATTGGAGCATTTGGAACATGATAGGCTTGAATTGAAATTGAGGAGCAGTGATCTCCTTCCTAATGATTCCAGAGCTCATAACATTTGGGTCATAAAAAGCATAGTCTCTGATATGCCTCTCCTTATCATTGGCAGTGCCAATGATGTCTACTTCTGTCATGACAGGATCTGGTCTGAGGTGTTAGCAACCTTTCCAGACAAAGCTGTTGGAACAAAGGATGTTCAGAATCTGACTCTTAGTGTTTTGATGATAACAAAGTATTAATGAACAATAGGGTATTTTAATATTTAATTTTAAGTGTGCAGATTAAATATATTATGTTGATTAAATTAAGCTCTGAAAAAAAGCATTAGCATGGATATCAGAAGCATGGATATCAGAAGCATAGATATTAGAAGCATGGACATCAGAAGCTAAGATATTAGAAGAAAAGCTAATCAGAAGCAAGTCATCTCAGAAGATTAATGTTGAATCAGAAGCAACGTATGGAGAAGACCAACAGTTTCAGAAACTGAAGACATCAGAAACATATGTCTGATACATAGGCTCTGAATAACAAGCCAGAAAAGTCATTGTTAACTGATAGTGATTCAATGATTGGAAATCATTTGAATTAAAGGCTGTGATTGATTGATACATCATAGTACTACAACCTTATCATCAAGGATTGTGACGTTAGTACTATTTTACTCCATAAGGGCGAATATTCTCAAGCAAAAGGAATAACAAGATAAGCATTACCAGAATTGGCAAATATCCCATGTTACCTTGTCCTTTTCACAGCTGGCTTGAAAATGACCTCTGCAACGGTCATTATCTTCAAACGTCTCTATTTTCCTCTTCACATATAAATAGAGAAACTCTCTTTGAAGACTAAGGTTACAACAACGCACGCACTTATACAACTTTACTCCTTTACATAAGACTGAAAGCACTGCTTCTGAAACTATTTCTGTTGTGCTTCTGACACTCTGTTTTTCTAATTCATTAGGAATTCTGTGTTAGAGTCTTAAGAGTCTTGAGTTGTAATCTTGAGAAAACTCTTGATTTTATAATCAAGTGTTTATCACTTTCTATTTTATTTCTTTTATATTAGGAAGCCTCTTGCTAGTGTGCTTGAGCAAGTAGGAAGTCTCTTACTAGTGTGTTTGAGCATTGTAATAGTCTAGGTGATTATAGTGAAATTCCTTGGAAGTGCAAGGGGACTGGACTACTCTCGGTTTGTGAGAGGAACCAGTATAAAATTGCTTGTCTCGCTTCTCTCTCTATCCTTATTTTTTTTGTGTGAGTGTGTTAATTGTGTTTCTTTATCCGGTGGTGCTTCTGAAAGGTTTCAGAACTTGCAAGAAGTTTTTAAAACGCCAAAACACAATTCAACCCCCCCCCTTCTTGTGTTTTTCACACCTTCAATTGGTATCTAGAGCTCTGGTTTGTTACGCATCACTTAACAGTGAGACAAAAAGATCCTGAAAAACACCATGTCTGGAGAGTCAAGTCCAAAGAAAGTTGCTATTCCATATGATTACAATTCTGAAAAGTCTGAGAAAACTGGTGGAACTTATAGCAAAGCACCCGAGTTCAATGGTGATCAATCAACCTTCAACTGGTGGAAATACAAAATCTATCCTCATATCATAGCTGAAGATGAAGGTTTGTGGGATATCATTGAAGAAGGTGTTAGCTTTCAAGATAAGCTTGATGAAGATGGTAAGACAACAGCAGCTGTAAAGAAGACCTTCACAGCTGAACAAAAGAAAGAATGGAAGAGACACAACAGAGCTATTTCTATCCTTGCTAGCTGTATCACTCATGATGAGTTTTTGAAACTTGGAAACAGATCTAGTGCTAAGGGTATTTATGACTCTTTGTGTGCTACTTATGAAGGAAACAACCAAGTGAAAGAAGCAAAGGCTAATCTTCTGGTTCATCAGTATGAAATGTTTAAGATGAAAGTCACAGAAAGCATTGAAGAAATGTATGCAACGTTTAAAATCTTGGTTTCTGGTCTTGGAGTCTTAAAGAAAAGTTATACCACTGCTGATCATGTTAAGAAGATTCTGAGGTGTTTACCACCCAAGTGGAGACCTAAGGTCACTGCTATACAAGAAGCAAAAGATCCCAATACCTTAAGCCTAGAAGAGTTAACTAGTTCTCTCATAAGTCACGAGATGGAATTAGCTTCTGATGAGCCCAAGAAGAAATCAAAGTCATTGGCCCTGCTAGCAACTTTGAAATCTCCTAAAGCTTTAAAGGCTAAAGTTATTGAATCTGATGCTGATGAATCTTCTGTAGATGAACAGGAGGATGGATCAGATGAGGAACTCTTTGCTCTGCTTTCAAAGTTCAGGAAATGGGATAAGTACAAAAACAACAAAGCTTCTGGAAGAAGTTCTGGTTCTAAGAGTTATGGGAACAAAAGCTCCAATTCTAAAGACAAGAAAGATGGTTCTAAAAATAGCTGTTTCAACTGCAAAAAGACTGGTCATTTTATTGCTGATTGTCCTGATTTGAACTCAAATGATAAAGGGAAAAAGGGCAACTTCAAGAACAGAATGAAGAAAAGTCTTATGGCTACTTTTGAAGATCTTGAGAAGTTATCAGATACTGAAGAAGATGATGAGGAAGCAAATATAGCACTTATGGCTACAACATCTTCTGATAATGAATCTGATATGGAGAATGAATCTGATACTGATGATATTGATGAGGTAATTTCTAAACTTCCTCATGATAAGCTTCTTATTGCTCTCAAAGATACTATGAAGCAATACATAAACAAGTCAAATGATTTCAAAAGTTTTAAAACTAAAATTGACTTGCTTACAGAGAAATCTGACCAACTTCAATCTCAATATAATGAATCTCTTTTGAAAATTAGAGAGCTTGAAGAAGGTTGTGTTGCTTGTAACAAATCACATGATAAGCACGAAGTTGCTCTTCATGAGTTTGTTAAACAAAATGTTAACAAAAGCAAAGTTGCTTCCATGATTTACAGTGTGAGCAAGAACAAAGGATATGGACTTGGTTATTCTGCATCTTCTGATAAAGAAAAATCAAGTCAGTCTGTTTGTTTGAGCAAAACACCTCCTCCTCTCTATTCTACTTTCATATCAGAAACTGGTAACTCTGAGAAAGTTTCACAAACTTCTGTTTTGTATAAGGGCAAATCAAAAGTCTCAGAAGATAACAATTCAGTGATTCTTGATAACTCAAATTCAAAAATGAGATACTCAGAAGTAAAGATTCTGAAGAGACCAGTTCCTAAACCAACTAAGGTTCTGAGAACTTCAGAAGCTAGTACTTCTGATACAAAGTCTGTGAAACCTATTAGAAGTTTTGGCAAGAAGAAGTATGCTCCTCAAACTGGTTTTCAAAAATCATACTTCTACAAGGCCTACACTAACCCATCAGGACCCAACAAGTTGTGGGTACCAAAATCTGAAATAGTTTATGTTGCAGGTTTGCACTCAAAAAGAGAAAAACTCAAGTACATGGTACCTGGACAGTGGCTGCTCTCGACACATGACGGGAGAAAAGCATTTATTCCTCACCCTGAATCTGAAAAAGGGAGGATCTGTAGGATTTGGTGGGAACCAAAAAGGCACAATAATTGGTACTGGTACAGTAGGTAATTCCTTCTCTACTATTTCTGATGTTCTTCTTGTTGATGGACTTTATCATAACCTTCTTAGCATAAGCCAATTATGTGACAATGGTTATGAAGTGGTGTTTAATAAGAACACATGTACTGTAAACAGATACTCTGATAAGTCTGTAGTTTTCAAAGGAAAAAGGAAAGGCAATGTTTACAAAATCAATCTTTTTGAATTAGTTGAACAACAAGTTGTTTGTCTTCTGACTCTGAGTGAAGAAAAGTGGGTCTGGCACAAAAGATTAGGACATGCTAACTGGAGATTAATCTCTAAGCTAAGTAGTCAAGATCTTGTGAGAGGCCTACCTGTTCTAAAATATCAGTCAGACACAATTTGTGGTCCTTGTCAAAAAGGAAAGCTTTTCAAAAGCTCTTTTAAAGATAAAAACATTGTCTCTACCACAAGGCCTTTGGAACTGCTTCATATTGATCTATTTGGACCAGTTAGTACTGCTTCAATAAATGGTAAGAAGTATGGACTTGTCATTGTAGATGATTTCAGTAGATGGACATGGGTTAGATTCCTGAGATCCAAGGAGGATACATATTATGTGTTTAAAACCTTCTGCACTCAAATACAAGTTGAAAAAGACTTGAAAATTGTCAAGGTTAGAAGTGATCATGGTGGTGAGTTTGAAAATGAACCTTTTGAGATCTATTGTGAAAACAATGGAATTCTTCATGAGTTCTCATCTCCTAGAACTCCACAGCAAAATGGGGTTGTAGAGAGAAAGAACAGATCTTTACAAGAAATGGCCAGAACCATGATGCATGAAACTAACCTAGCAAAACATTTTTGGGCAGAAGCAATAAACACTGCTTGTTATATTCAAAATAGGATCTATATCAGACCTTTATTGAATAAAACAGCATATGAATTGTTCAAAGGAAGAAAACCTGATATTTCTTATTTTCATCAATTTGGTTGTACATGTTACATACTGAATTCTAAAGTTCATTTAAAGAAATTTGACTCTAAAGCTTCTAAGGGTATCTTTATTGGATATTCTGAACGCTCTAAGTCATACAGAGTGTATAATTCTGAAACTAACACTGTTGAAGAATCTATGCATGTAAGATTTGATGACAAAGAGCCTGATGATGATAAGTCAGAGCTAGTTGAAGTTATTGCAGATAATCCAGATTCAGAAGTTGAAACTGTAGAGGTTAACAAGAGTTCAGAACCTGAGACAACTTCTGTTGATCAAGAAACTGCTCCTTCTGAAGATGTTCCAACTCCTCAAATTGATAGTGATTCTGATGCTGAGATGGAAGAAGTTATTAAGAATAATTCTTTCAAATACAAGTCATCTCATCCAGAAGATTTGATCATTGGAAATAAAGAAAGTCCTAGAAAAACAAGATCAAGCTCACAAAATGAAGATGCAATGGTCAGTTTGGTTTCTCTCAATGAACCAAAGACTATTGATGAAGCTCTCAAAGAAAAAGCTTGGATCTTAGCTATGAAAGATGAACTACATCAGTTTGACAGAAATGAAGTTTGAAATCTAGTTCCTAGACCAAAAGACAAGAACATTATTGGAACAAAATTGGTGTTCAGAAACAAGCTCAATGAGAAAGGAGAAGTAACTAGAAACAAAGCAAGATTAGTTGCACAAGGTTACAGTCAACAGGAAGGAATTGATTACACAGAAACTTTTGCTCCAGTTGCAAGATTGGATGCAATCAGGTTATTTCTTTCCTATGCAGTTAACCTTGGTATTACTTTATATCAAATGGATGTGAAGAGTGCATTTCTTAAAGGTTTTATTATTGAAAAAGTATATGTCAAACAACCTCCTGGTTTTGAAAATATCCAAAATCCTGATCATGTTTATAAACTGCAAAAGTCACTTTATGGTCTTAAACAAGCTCCTAGAGCTTGGTATGATAGACTGAGTAACTTTTTGGTTGATAATGGTTTTGAAAAAGGACAAGTTGACTGTACACTATTTAGAAAAACCTTGAAGAAAGACATTCTGATCGTTCAGATCTATGTTGATGATATTGTTTTTGGTTCAACTAATGCTACTCTATGCAAGAATTTCTCTAAGTTAATGGAAAAAGAATTTGAAATGAGCATGATGGGAGAGATGAAGTTCTTTCTTGGAATTCAAATCAATCAAACAAAGGAAGGAACTTACATTCATCAAACCAAATATACAAAGGATCTCTTAAAGAAGTTCAATCTTGAAGATTGTAAGCCAATGAATACTCCAATGCATCCAACAACAAGCATAAGTCTAGATGAATCTGAAGGCAAAGTTGATCAGAAGTTATATAGAGGTATGATCGGTTCTCTACTCTATCTAACTGCATCTAGACCTGATATTATGTTCTCTGTATGCTTGTGTGCAAGATTTCAATCAGATCCTAGAGAATCTCATCTCACTGCTGTGAAGAGAATCTTTAGATATCTGAAAGCTACTTGTAATTTTGGATTACTTTATAAGAAATCCAAGAAATATGAGTTAAATGGATTCTGTGACGCTGATTATGCTGGAGATAAACTTGAAAGAAAATCAACAAGTGGCAGTTGCCAATTTATGGGTGAAAATCTTATCTCCTGGTGTAGCAAGAGGCTGACCACCATTGCTATGTCCACAGCAGAAGCAGAATACATTTCAGCTGCAAAATGTTGCACACAACTTCTTTGGATGAAATATCAATTAGAAGATTATCATATAAGCAGTCACTATATACCTTTATATTGTGATAACAGTGCAGCCATTCAGCTTTCCAAAAATCCTATTTTACACTCTAGAGCAAAACATATTGAGATCAAACATCATTTTATAAGAGATTATGTTGAGAAAGGTGTTATAGATATCAAGTTTGTTGATACTGAAAGACAATGGGCTGATATTTGTACAAAATCTTTGGCTGTTGAAAGATTTGATTTCATAAAGAAAAATCTCAACATGGTGTTTGTTCCTGATTGTTAAGTTTTTTTGAGTAAAACTATTTTTAAAATCTGATAAGGATCAGAAGATGTTGAACCTCAGAACCTCAAGGTCAGAAGTTCTGATGAGTAACTACTTCTGATAAGTATCAGAATCTAAAGAATGGTTCTGATGTGGTAGTGGAACAATTTACAACCTTTTTTTTAACTGTTGTCCACTAACGCACCAGTTATTTAAATAATTTTCTAATACACGTGTCTTTTTGTAATTAGATGAGTATTGGTTTATGATGAGTTTAGCGCTTAAAATGAATATGACTACTCTGTCCTTTTGTGTGTTGTACTGTTTGTTTGTTTTCTAAAAATATACACTTTTATAACTTGCACACAAACACGATCACAACCCACACTTTTTCACATTCTCTCTAAACCTCAAACTCTTCAGTTCTCTTTCGTCCCTCTCTAGCAAAACCAAAACCCTAACCCTCAACAATGGCATCGTCATCTTCTACTGCTTCTATATCCGTAAAACCCATCGTTGATTTGGAAAATCAAAAGAAGTTCTCAATCAGAAAAGACTCTATGACTTTCAAGTTTAAAGAGTTAAAGTGCATGGTAGAGAAACGGGTGGATTTCGAAAGTCTGAAAGCAAATGGTTTTGATTTACAGAAGATGTTCATCTATCAAGGATTAGAACTCTATTTCATGATTCTGAATGGTCCAATCTTTGAAGAAATGGTAAAAGAGTTTTGGATGAAGGCGTACATGTATGATAAGCAGTTAGCTTATATTGAAGTTCAAAATCTGGTGAAGAAAAACCCTATGTTGAAAGGGAAATCAAGAAAAGAATTGGGTCTTCCTGAGTTTACCCAAACAGAAATTAGATCCAAGATTGCTGGTATGGATATCAAAATCACTGCAGATCATATTGCAAAGGTTTTGAACCTACCAAATCAAGGAATTCATCTTGCTGGTTACAGGACTAAGCCACAAGATCCAACTGTACAAGCAACTCTGTTTGAGAATGTCACTTCAAATGGTCAGAAAGATTTGAAAACATTCTTCAAAAGTGTTTACAAGGTACTGTTTGAGTCTATTGCTACAAAAGTGGGTGGAACTGACTGCATTTCTTCTGAACAAAAATACTTCATGTATTATCTTCACAGCTTTGTCAAAATGAATGTGGCTAAATACATTTTTGATCATCTCTGTGAAATGATTAAAAGCAGTATGGAGAAGAATCACACCAACTGTCATCATGTTAGGTTGCTATCTCATATATTCTATCTGAGCAACTTTCATGAGATTCTTAAAGAAAACTACCCAAGTTTTGTTAAACCTACCTTTTTGGAATCAAGAGTTGTTGATGGAAAGTCTCTAAAGAAGATGTTCTTAGTAAAAGGTAAGGTTGTGGTTCCTAACAACCCTTTGCTAATGAACAAAGAAGAAGAAGTGTTTGATTCTTCCTTTCCTGCTGTTAATGTTGAAGAAGGAAAGAAGATTGATGATGGATGTTTCAATCACTGGAAGGATAAGTATGGATTGGAAACTCCTGGAGATGAAGTGGATATCACCAAACTTGGCTTTGATCAGAAGCAAGACTTTGTGATGAAGACCATTATGACAAGAGATAGAGTAAAGCTGAAAACTCCTTCAATTGGTGGTGTCAAGATCTTAACAGAAGAACAGATTGAGAATCTAAGAAGAGAAGAAAGGTCCAAGAAGGATGAGGACAACAATAAAAACAAGAGGAAAGTTTTTGTTGAGTCTGATGAAGAAGAAGAGGATGATGATGAACCTCTGATATTGAAGAAGAAGAAGATAGCCAGAGAAAGAGCTGCTCACAAACGTTAGAAACATCAAGGTACATCTTCTAATGCTTTTATTAATGAGTCTGTTGAATCTCAAACTAGAAATGATGAACCTGTTCTTGAGCCTGTTTTTGTGAAACCTTCTCCAAACAAACCTTCTTCTGAACCTGTATCAGAACCAAATGTTTTAGATATGCTATCTGAACATTTGTCACCTCAAACCATTCATGCAGAAACTAAGAGCTTACCTGAAACCCCCTCCAAACCTTCTATTGTTATACCTTCTCCTTCTGAGAAATCAGGTCTTGATAAGCTTAAAGAAAAATTTGGTGATCCTCTTAGTGATGTCAGTTCTGATTCTGATACTGAATCTGATAACACTAATCCCATCCCCACTTCAATTCATGTTGACACTCCTCCACATGTCACTCAACCCTCCATCCCAACCATAGAGATCGTTAATCCTTTAACTCAATCATCTTCACAACCAAAATTCACTGTTAGCATACCCTCATCACCTCAATCCCCAGTCTCACCTCCATCTAACCTTGAACAACATTTCAATCAAACTGTTTTTGAGCCTGAAATCACTTATCAATCTATTCTAGAAAGCATTCAAACTCAACACTCTAACCAAACTGTTTCTACCATTGAGATTTTAGCAAGGCTTGTTAATAATGATGTTAGAAGAATGCACAGCTTAAAATCTAAACGTGGTATTATGCCAAGTCAGATTGTTGAAAAGTTTGATGAGATTGATAATGCTCAGAGGTTGATCATGGCTGCTTTGAAGAAAAAGTATGTTGATGAGTTAGTTTATGAACATCTGCAATTCACTGATTCTTTTGAAAATGCATTTGGAAGTGCTCTTCAAAAGAAAAGATTGATGTTAACTAACTTATCACATGATGAGATGGAAGTTCTAAAAGCTAAGGAAAGAGAACAGAGAAGTTTGGAACAGAAGATGATGCTGGAAGAAGATGTTAATGTGCTATGTTTTGATACACAAATGATTGAAAGTTCTGATGCTGCTGCTACTAGGATTCTAAAGGTTGAACAGATTCAAAGAGAACAAAGAGATAAACTCTTAGTGCTGGAAGCTGGATTGGAAGAGGTCAAGACTAATCAGATGGATCTGAAAGAAACTATCAACAAGAATGCTGAGAAGTCTGACAAAGCTCTTGAGAAGATGATGATGTTGCTTATCTCAAGACTTCCTTCTAACCCCTCCTCATCTCAACCCTAGGATTCTATGTTTGCGCACAAAATTGTTTTTAAGTGGTTGTAATATTTGAACAAGTTTTATTTCTGTTAATTGCATGAACATCTTTTGCTTACTTAATTTGTTTTTGTTTGCTGTTAACTATTTGCATTGTTTTGTTCAAATATGTTTTTGAAAATTATGTCAAACACAAAGAAATTATAGAAAAAGATTTCAAAACAGAACCATAAATCTTTATTGATTAAATAGAATATCATTACATAAGGTCCTAAATCTATTTAGAATCTAAATCTGACTTCTGTGAGTCACCAGAGCCTGAGGTTTCTGTTGGAGAATGATAATTCTCCAAGTACCTCAGATAATCAAAATCTGGCTTATCAGAACCAGAAGAGGATCCTTCTGAAGAACCTTCACACTGTTCTGGATCATATGTTCTGAGAAATTCTCTATAATCAGAATCAGTATCATAAGAATCTGATGAGAGATTGATGTATACTGGTGGTTGTGGCTTTGTTTTTGATCTGGTTCTATAACTCCTTCTTAATGGAACTGAAGAAGATGTTTCACCCTTAACCTTCTTTGCTTTTGGTTTTGTTTTCTTTGGTGATTCTTCTTTCTTCACTTCTTGGGGAGCCTTACCCTTATTTGCTCTTCTATCCTTATCCATTTTTTCTGATAATAATGTGTGGAAGTGTTGAGTAAATTGTAATGGTGTTGCGCTCTTCTTTTATAAACTTTTGAAAGAGTCATAGTCTCTCTGTTCTTGGAATCAGACAATCTCTTTAATGGAGTGGTTGTAACTGTTTTCCTGACTTGACTCCTTGAAAGTTGTGTTTTTGACTGATCTTTTTACGCGCTTTTTAAATGCTTTTACTTCTTTTTATACAAACTGTTTTTGTTTGATGACAAAAGGGGGAGTAATAGTCATTAATTAATGAGATTAGAAGCGCTAATAACTGAAACCAATTAAAAGAATCTGTTTAATTTTTACGTTTTTGTTGATTATGTTATCTGTTTATTTATTCTGGAGAATAATATTTTATGTTGAACTAAGTTCTTCATATGATGATAAATGGAAAAAGTGCAATTTTTCCATTAATTATCAGACTAAGGGGGAGAGCTTACAAAACTAGTCTCTAAGAGTCAAAATATGAAGAATTTGAGTCATAATAAAATTATATTCTTAAACTATTTTAATTACTAAATGTTACAACTTAGGGGGAGCGTGCAAAGCTTATGAACCTCTGTTGAACATAGTAAATTAAAATAACAACCATTGTTAATTAATACTAGATTTGTCATCAATCAAAAAGGGGGAGATTGTTGGAACAAAGGATGTTCAGAATCTGACTCTTAGTGTTTTGATGATAACAAAGTATTAATGAACAATAGGGTATTTTAATATTTAATTTTAAGTGTGCAGATTAAATATATTATGTTGATTAAATTAAGCTCTGAAACAAAGCATTAGCATGGATATCAGAAGCATGGATATCAGAAGCATGGACATCAGAAGCATGGACATCAGAAGCTAAGATATCAGAAGAAAAGCTAATCAGAAGCAAGTCATCTCAGAAGATTAATGTTGAATCAGAAGTAACGTATGGAGAAGACCAACAGTTTCAGAAGCCGAAGACATCAGAAGCATATGTCTGATACATAGGCTCTGAATAACAAGCCAGAAAAGTCAGTGTTAACTGATAGTGATTCAATGATTGGAAATCATTTGAATTAAAGGTTGTGATTGATTGATACATCATAGTACTACAACCTTATCATCAAGGATTGTGACGTTAGTACTATTTTACTCCACAAGGGCGAATATTCTCAAGCAAAAGGAATAACAGGATAAGCATTACCAGAATTGGCAAATATCCCATGTTACCTTGTCCTTTTCACAGCTGGCTTGAAAATGACCTCTGCAACGGTCATTATCTTCAAACGTCTCTATTTTCCTCTTCACATATAAATAGAGAAACTCTCTTTGAAGACTAAGGTTACAACAACGCACGCACTTAAACAACTTTACTCCTTTACATAAGACTGAAAGCACTGCTTCTGAAACTATTTCTGTTGTGCTTCTGACACTCTGTTTTTCTAATTCATTAGGAATTCTGTGTTAGAGTCTTAAGAGTCTTGAGTTGTAATCTTGAGAAAACTCTTGATTTTATAATCAAGTGTTTATCACTTTCTATTTTATTTCTTTTATATTAGGAAGCCTCTTGCTAGTGTGCTTGAGCAAGTAGGAAGTCTCTTACTAGTGTGTTTGAGCATTGTAATAGTCTAGGTGATTATAGTGAAATCCCTTGCAAGTGCAAGGGGACTGGACTACTCTCGGTTTGTGAGAGGAACCAGTATAAAATTGCTTGTCTCGCTTCTCTCTCTATCCTTATTTTTTTTGTGTGAGTGTGTTAATTGTGTTTCTTTATCCGCTGGTGCTTCTGAAAGGTTTCAGAACTTGCAAGAAGTTTTTAAAACGCCAAAACACAATTCCACCCCCCCCTTCTTGTGTTTTTCACACCTTCAAAAGCTTCTGATATTACTTGTCAAGACAACACTAAACAGAAAAAAAATTAAAGGCTCAAATAAATTAAAATGCAAAAATTGAATGTAAAATAAAAATTAGAACCGTACAATCCCCGGCAACGGCGCCAAAAACTTGTTCGCTTGAAACGTGTGCAAGTATACACAGTCCAAAGTAGCAAGTAATAAGTAAAAGAGTATCGATCCCACAGGGATTGTCTAAGGGAATATTTTCACTAAACACACAAAATCACATTCTAATCCATGAGCAAGAAGGTAACCAAAATATATCATAGTTTCAGATTTAATAATAAAATTAATTAAAAAGGATTTAAAGATCAATAATGGTAGTGATGTTGGAAGTATGATTCATTCAACTAATAATCTAGCATCTGTGACTGATAACTAGTGTCATGACATATGTGAGCAAAACTCCTTGTGGTGTATGTCTACAACGTTAAATATGAAACGGCGGATAAGTTGAATCCTATGTCTAGGTCATTCTTAATTCATTCCAGTTCAGAAAAGCATATTTTGTATTGTCACTATGGACTTAACACTTATGTCTAAGCTATTAAGAAAGAAGTATGTGTTCATCCTCTAATTAACCATATTAGATCTTAAGTTCCATTTACTACTAGATGTCTCATAATAATAAACTTTTATTTAATCCTAAGTTGGCCAGACCTTGAATCAAACATATATAAAACCATAAGAACTAAAGATGAAATAAACACTACAAATCATTCACATGAATAATACTAGACTTTCATTGAATATCACATCATTCCAACAACAAGAGTTTTAGCTCATGGTGAGCCTAGTAAAGCATACAAACAGATATCTAAGGTTACACATAACTAACATCAAGAGAGAATTAAAAATGATAAACCTAAGAGTTCACAACCAACAATAAGGGGGGAGGATGAAGTTGTCAGCTTCACTGTCGCGCCTCTGGTTGCCTCTAGTTATCAGCTTCACTGGACAGCCATGGTGGAAGGATGGAATTGTGAAGAAGGTGGAGATGGAGGCTACCAAATATTTCTCTTAGGGTTCCAAAGACCAATGAACTTCAGGGTTTAGATCAGTTTATATAGGCTCTCATGAATATTGGGCTGATCCAACTTGTTCTCCAAGACTAGCCCAAAGCATAAAGAATATTCCTTTCATTTGTACTAGGAGATGTCACTATCAGCATATGGGATGATGGGTGACAACAGTTGTCACGTCTGGACAAAACTCCTATGATCTTATCCATCTGCCAGGTCATGCTTTGACTGTCAACATTTCATAACTGTACGGAATCCAGTGTCTTGCCTCTAGTTATCAGACGATGCCTCTTTGTATGTAGGTTGTTTCGCGACTGTCATGCCAATAGTTATCAAAAACTAAACTCTGCACATCAAAATAACGTGAAATCCACAAAACACAGCATATAGAGTGCTTGACTCAAAATAAATAAAAACTTGATATTATTTACTCATATTAAGATTAATCACCATATTGGTATGCAATAATCTAAGTATTAGGAGCCTAAAAACGACTCATAAAGTGAGTCATCAATATCCTCCTATTTACGCTGAATATTGGTAAACATACAAGCGCTAGTTTTCAATGCTTGCAGGATCAACTAGTAAATCCCAAGACATGTTTGTGCATTTATTATTTTATGATTGAAAGTAGCAATGTTCATTAATTATATTAAACAAGTTTGATTATTGAAAAGAAAAGTAAATGAAAAAATATAAATGACTTTAATTGAAATGCAAGAAAAGTAAATATTTGAATGAAAATAAATGCATAAATCTTTAAATGAAAACAAGTAAATTGCATGAAAAGATAAATTGCATTGGAGTTAAAAGAAGTTGATCTCAGAATCATACATTGTTCCTTTGTTACTCTTTTCACTTGAACGCATGGGTACTCAGAGTTTGCAAGGATTTTTAGTATGAGAATTTGTGATGGGATTTACATCAAATGAGGTAGTATTTTTAGAAAAGCACTATAACTGCCTAAATAACGTCCTTAAAACATCCATTCGACGCGTGTCTTGCCACCTAATCTCCATTCTTGTCTGTTGATAACTGCCATTTTGAATGAAGCGTTGCATTGATTCGAACTCAAAACTCCAGGAAAAGCTGATAATCTGCTAAGATATAATAAGCATTCTACTTCGAGTGATTTTGCATCTTACTCGAAACTTTGGTAATTCGAAGGCAAAACACTTGTGAATATATGTCTTCTCTCTTGCTTTCTCAACTGCAATATTTAAGACAAATATTAATTGGATTCACATGGATACTCTCCATTAGAACTCTCTTGTTCTTAAAAACATTACCCTACATCTTCATGTCATAATAAAGAATTTATTATCTTCTTCATTCTTGGAAACTTCATCTTCCATAATTGAAGGTTCTTTAATATGTTCAAAAGAACATTTAGGGCATATTTTGACTGAACTAAAATATGGGCTAATAAATTACCCCCAAAAATTGTCAATTTCGATTTGAATCGAACGAGTAAAGAAGTTGGTGTTTTTTATTCAGCATTTAATTGCACATGCTAGCAATCATGATTTTCTTTTTCATTTAGTTTAATCCAACAAAACAAACTCTATAAATAGGATTGAGTGGCCATTACCATATGAGGATGCATTAAAACCTCATGTTGTAGGAATGGAAAATGGTGATTCACTTCTCTGTGTGTAATAATGTTTTCTCGTTCGGTGGACCATTACCAGATGAGGATGCATTAAAACCTCATGTTGTAGCAATTTTCCCAATCTACAAAATGTGTGAGCCTCGAATCTTTACCACTGACTCATTTAACTTCACCTTCATTCAGAAACCACACAATATGTGGAGATCAGCTCCTAACTATGGCCACAAAATCTACATTTCATGGTTGAATCGAATGCAAACAACCTTTGGTGATTAGAAATGGAATTTGGCTCAAATAAGATAATGGAATTCGGCCCGGGCTAAAACCGAGGATAGTAGAAATGGCAGCGACTCTGCTACTATGAATGGAACCTGTAAACAAATTTTATTTGCATAAACTCAATTGTTGACCTGAAGCCTCAGCATAGCACTTGTACAACAACATAAAAGTTTGAAGGGAGCTCATATTGCCTTTGCGAAATACCATAATATCATCTGCATACAAGGTACGAGCCAGAGGAATGCAACCTCTAGGACCCTCCATAGGGATAATTCTACCAGCATCAACTAAAGAAGAAATAGACTTAATCAGCACATCCTCAGCAATGCAAAAGAGAAGAGGGGAAAATGGGTCTCCTTGTCGAACCCCTCTCTTGCATTTGAAATAACCCACTGCTTAGCCAAAAAAGAAAGTTGCACATAATTCAGGATAGTAGTCACCAAAGCACATAAAGCTGAATGAAAACCAAATGCAGATGGCAAGAAGTTAAGAAATTCCAATCTAAAGTATCGAAAGCCTTTTTTATATGAAATTTAAGAGACATATTACCACCATAAGATTGCTTCCCCAACAAATTAATAGCTTCTGAAGCAGAGAAGATGTAATTAAGAGAGGATTTTTGCTTCCAAAAAGATTCCTCAAATTGCAATTCATCATAGTAACCTTCCAAGGAAATTTGTTGCTGGATAGCCTCAACTTCCTTCAAACAAGAATCCACACTAGCTTTGACATTACCAAAAGTATGAATGTTCCAAGACATGAAAGCAACTTTAAGAGATTTAAGCTTCTGAGCAAGAATATACATAGGACAACCAATGACAAGCTTAGACAAGACTTCATTGACTAGTCGAGAGCAATCAGGGTGATCACCCACATTGTGAAATATTATAAAGAGGACGGAAAACTTCTATCGTTGTTTTGTAAAACCGGTAAAGGAGGATAATGATCTGAATGGTATCTTTGAAGGGGGCAACAGGAAATAGAGCTCCAATTGAGAAAAACGTCAGCATTAGCTAAGGTCCTATCAAGCCTTTCCTCAGTATGAGCCAAGCCAATTCTACCTTTAGTCCAAGTGTAGGAAGCACCCTTGTCCATTGGTGGGGATGTGAGATAAACAATAGGAGTCAGACCAAGAAGAGAAATCTTCACAAGAGATGCGATAAGGAGTGCCCCCCACCTCTTTTTTCATGAGATCTTGTTGCGGGGATTTTGGGATTTCCACCACTGCATTGACCTTTCATTTCCAAAGAGGGGAAAGTGTCGAAAACCTAAAAAGAGAGATTCTAAGCTCGGGGGTTAGTTACGCCTAGGGAAGATATTAGCATCCTAAACGTTCATAGTACTCTATGGTAACCTCTAATCTATTACTTTTTATTTTGTTTTTATGTGCTTAAGAAATGGGAGAGAAGTTGGTAAGAATGGAGGGAGAAAATTGTTTAGAGAGAATTGCATGTGTATGTGGAGAATTAGATGAGAAGAGAAGGTTATGACATAAATTTAAAGTGTTGAGACTTAAATACTAATTATAGTGCGACTAATTGGGTTTTTATGGACTAAAGAATTTTTTATTAGAGGGAGAAGAAGTATTTAATTGTTTTTCCTATGTTTTTTCTAGAGAAGTTACTATCGTATCTTTGGAAATGAAAAGTCGCGTTTTAGTTAGTTTTTAGCGTTTATGCGGAAAGCGATAAAAATAAAATGCATGCAATGCAATTCTACATCCTCTTTGGGGTTACATTTTTTCCTAATTATTTTCTAAGCTTTTTTTTGCAGAAAATTAAATATGAATGATGCAACATTAGAAATGCAAATGCAATTACAAGTCCGTCACACCAAAAATTAAATCAACTAAAAATAACCTATCTAAAACTAAAAAAAATTCTAAGTTAAGGTACTAAAATCTAAGTCCGTCTCCATTGTTCAAGCTTTGGTTCAAATTTGGTTTCGGCTGTGTGTTTATCATGTGTTTCAGACACGATTTACAGCGTCCTTTGAGTTTTCGAACTTATTTGGAAGGTTACTGATCCAATAGATCAGAGTATTGGCATGAGTTTTGGTGGATTTTGAAATTTGATCAAAGGTGAAGACGGTTTGTTGTTACTGTATGATGAAAGGAGAACGTGATTCTTTTTTTTTTTTTTATTTCTTCTTTTATTTTATTTTTTATTTTTGTTTGGAGAGAAAATTGAGAGAGTTTATGATTGGAGAGAAAATTTAGAGAAATGGTTTTGGTGATGAAAAATGTTTGGTTTTGAAATGGGATCCTTTTTATAGACCAAAATTAGGGTAAATGGCAATGTGGTAATAATGTTTATTTGTGGGGTTAAGGGGGATAGATGAATAGAAAAAGAAAAATGAAAAATAATTATGACGTGGAGATGGTGATGTGCCGCAAATGTAATGATCTATGTTGAAGATTCTTTGGTGAGGTGGAAACAACTATTTTTTGGTTTGTTTTTGTGAAAGAAAATGAGATGGAAAGGATAAGATCAATGAGTCATAAAGATAGAGCATCTTGTGCTTTACTTTTTCTCTTCTTGACATATTTTTTAAACTAATTGTAAATGGAACAAAACTAAAATAAAATGAGAATATTTTTGATATTTTTGAAATATGTGAAAATAAAATATAAAACGAGCGTAAAATAGAAAAAAAAAACTATTTTTTTTGACATTTTTGTACTTCTACGCTAATTACGAACTATTAAACATAAAATACACTAAAAGGGTAAAATAATTGAAAAAGATGTAATTGTGAGAAAATGATGAAAATATGAGAAAAACATAAAATATGCATGAAAAATGAAATTAAAACATATATAATAAAAAAAATAATAAGTATTTTTATATTTTTTTTTATGAATGAAATGTGAATTGGATTTATAGGTCTAAAATTGGGGCTACAACAGATCCTAATACCACTACAAAAAAAAACTAGGAATTGCGGCACATGATGGGTGGCAGTTTGCCTACAACCGTCGTTAATATTGATGTGAGAATGTCTTACGGCAGTTTATATCAAACAGCCAGTAAGTTTTTTGGTTAACCGGCGGTTTTGTTGTTACACTGGCGGTTCTATAAAAAATATGCGTGTTCAATTCCTTTTGTTTTCATCTATTTCACTCTCACAAAAAGCAAATCTTTTCTATTTTATCTTCAACCCTAAATCGAACAACCATTCGCCCCAACTCACAACCACCAACCCTGTACGCAAACCTCAACGTCGTCTGCAAACCTCCGGTGCCGTCTGAAACCCCGACGGCGTCTACGCAACCCATAAGATTTTGTTTTGTGAAATTTTAACTTTCCCAGATCAAGCGCTTGGATTCCATTGAAGAAATTGTAATCGAATGTTTCCCTTCGTAAGCTTCTTCCGCTTCTCCTTGTTTTTTGCTCATATCTTTCATAACAATGTTGAACCCAAATTTTTGTTTGTCGCAGAGATGTAGATTATGATGAAAAGTGAATCTCTTACATCAAACGAATTGACTTCGCTTGGGCCATTGAGAAGGATAAGGAGAAGGAGAAGAAGAAGCAGAAGAGCTCAAAGGAATCTTCAACACCATGGCTTTGGAAGGGCATGGTGGACAAATTGCAGTTAGCTCATCAGGAGCTCTCTGTTATCATAGATCTTATCAATATTGTGAGTATCGCATACTTCTTTCGGCAAAAAATCACTGTTTTTCATGTTTTTATCTACATTTGGAAATCTTCATGACTAGTTCAGTTTTCTCACCATATATGTGTTTGCAACCAACAATGAAAGATAATTGCTTGAGGATATTTGGTTTAGGATGAGATTAAGCGTTGAAAAAATGTTTATAAATGTCTACTTACTTACAATGCTTTAGGAAGTATCAGTCCCCACTTCATCACTTTGTTGTTAAAAGAAGTTGGTGGGGCCGCACATTGCGGAAAAGCAGAGCATGTGGTTCGCAAACCAATTAGAGCTTTGTGTTGGTGCGTACGGTTTCAGTGATGGGTTAGCCGTGCCGCACCGCTGTCTGAGATTGATAACCATCAAGAAACATTCAACTTGCATTCTGAGTAGCAACTGTGCTTTAGATATTTTCAAGATTTTGTTTTCCTATGGCACAATCCATTCATTATATTGTATTTTATGATATGTGCAGACTGACCAATTATTCTGCTCAAGTGCAAATGATGCAGTAAACGTGGCTAGCACGAATAAGCCAAAGTCATTACCAAATGAAACTTTGTCCGATCTTATTGTTTGCGCATCCACCAAGCTTCAATGCTACCGTGTAAATACTCTGCTATCTTGTTTTTTATTTTAAAGTAAAAACAAAATAAAAGAACACTATAGTCTGTTTATGGTTTTTTTATGTTCATAATATTAAGTGAAGTTCCTCTTTTCACTTAAGTTATAGCCAATTTGCTTGAACCAAAAAAATATAACTAGAAACATGGAGCAACTTGAGTTTCTAGTAGCTCTGTAACTTGAGTCTGTCTGTAGTAACCTACATAGCATCTACTTGAGTTTCAAGCAATCTGCCAAGGCTTTTGAACAACAGGTTGCTCAGGAAAATTATTCAAAACTATTGACAACTGAATCCCCTCCAAATAAATAATTGGGAACAAGGTGACAATAACTTCATTGAGTTTTATCAGTCAGAGATGCTCTTTGTGTTAGAGTTGCCACTGTTTTCAATATTTACTTTAACGTGTTTATGGTTTATGTGTAATATGCTAAATTTTTCTGTTTATGTCTTTGATTAAGTATATGTACACATTGAAAAAAAAGTGACATTTGTCGGTTCCATTTGTGTAAGTCACTTTTCTTTGATCGTTTCTTTCAACTGATTATGTATACTTGAAGCTTTGTAATATGTCCATGACTATCTGACGATTGAGACTAGCTAATTTCTTGTAACATGTTAAAAAGTCATGTGGTTGTGTAGACTATAGGTTATCAATTTATTTGTGATTTCACTATTGTCACTCGTAGATCTATAGATGTGTTCCTGTATTTTCTAGTTTGACTCATTTAGAGTTTATCTGTAGGAAAAATGTTAGTTTGTGTTATATATGTTGTGTTGGAAACATGACTATGCTTCAAAATCTTCTGCTTGATTGTCCTCAACTTATTCTTCCCAATGAGCAATGAAACTTGTGAACTTAAATTTAAATTTATTTGAGCAGCTGCAAATTGTTTCTTAGATGATTGCATTTGTAATTTATTGTCTTATGATGTGTCTCACAGTCTCATTTTACAGATTACTGAAAATGATGGTTGCTAATATTATATTAGTATATTTAGAATTATTTAATTTGGCTTGGAAGAATTAAATGATTCTATAGATTATCTAACTTCTTTTTTATGGATCTTTTAGTGCATAAGGATAGGTTTTATTTAGGGGAGTTGATCATTCTTTTGAGTATATTGTACCTTTAACAATTAACAATTGGGAACAAGGTGAAATTAACTTCATTGAACTTTATAAAAACTATTGATTTATTGTCATCAGACAAATGCCAAATTTTGGTTCTATTTGCTGCAGTGATGTTCATTGTGTTTGTGCTGCCTGTCGTTGTTTTCAATATTTACTTCACTGTGTTACTTTAGTTTAAGGTTTGTGTGTAATATGCTAAGTTTTTCTGTTTGTGGTTATGTCTTTGATTAGGTACACATCGAGAGAGAATAGCATTTATCAGTTACATTTTTGTAAGTCACTTTTCTATGTATACTTGCAGCTTTCTATGTACCGTTTAAAGTTAACTTCTTTGGTCTAAACTTTGTTCTCTCTTTGAGTCTTTGAGAGAGAATAGCATTTATCAGTTCTATTTTGTTTAGCATTTGTTCCCTCACTTGTTGATATATGTTAATGAGAGCTCTCTACTCATAATTCTTAGAATTCATTAGATTAGTGTTTGTAATTGTATTATTGTTTAGTCTAGAGAGTCCAGACGGTGTAGTTTGCCAATGTGTACAATAACTCTTAGTCAATAATATGATCATTTGTATATGAAAGTTGAGGTAGAAGCAAAATGCAAAACTTCATTTATTGTTTCATGCCAATTTTACAATGATTTTTTATTGACAAAACTAAACCCGAAAATAAGCTTAAGAAACTGATCAAAAACTGTACACTGAACATTAATTGTAGTGATATATTAATGACGAGGCTTAAGAAAAAAATGTATGAATTGCTTAAGTTCTTGTTAACTTTATTAGCTCTCATTCTTATATATGCCAATGTCATGTTCCAACTGCCTTGTTCTGTTCCTAGTGACAAATTGCATGCCATTATATTATAGCATATTTTAGCCTTAATATCAATATTATTTGTGGTGTGATTGCAGGAAGAGTTGCAAAAAGAAATTCTTACATCTAGTTTAATGAATGAAGTCTTTGTGAAAGTGTTTGGGAAAGAATATAATGGGTATGCTTAGGCATAATGAGAATCTCAGTACCAATTTTTGTTGTATAATTTGACTATATGTATTAGAGAACTTACCGATAAATTTTAATTAATGGATGAAATATGTTTTTTCTGAATTAATTTAGTAGTTTTGCATTTGAACATTAAATAAAAAAAAACAGAAAAAAAAGTAGTTGCACCATAAAAGTACACTTTTTTTAAAAAAAAAAACGAAGAGGAATTGCGGCGGTTTAAAACCGCCGGAAAATAAAACTATTTTAAAAACAAAATATAAAGACGGTTTAAACCGCCACTAAGTATAAACGGCGGTTTGTTTGGCGGTTTCGAAAACCGCCGCTATATGTGCTTCAGCCACACTATGTAGCGTCAATATTGAAACCTCCGAAAAAGTGTCTTGTGGCAGTTGAAAATCGCTGCTATCACATTAAAAAAACCCGCCGCAATCCACTAGTTTTGTTGTAGTGGACCTTATTAAAATCCTCAATATAACCCAAGCTCCAGGATTAGAAAGCATCAAATTATTAAGGTCATTCCACATGTTCCTCCTAATAATATGGGAGGTGGAGTGGAGGCATAGACAGCTCCAATCTAGACAACATTAGAACCAACGTGAACTAGAAGAACACAAAATTGAGAAGTTAAAGCAACTAAAGTTGGAGAGAATTTGTTGGAGGCACTAGAGGGAGGCTTATCTGCAATATTAAAACCAATAACTTTTATATTTAAAATTTTCCAAAAAGAAGTTCACATGATGAGATGAAGTTTAATTCCGTATTAAAAATATAGATGTTTCACTGTTTAATAGTTAAAAGCATTTAATGGGCGTCCGGTCATAATCGGATGGCTCAAATTTTTTTTTTGTTATTTCTATATTATAATTTTAAAATCATATGAGATTAAATTAGAATTGTTAGATCTTAGTCGGACGATTATTAATATATATACAACTTTGTGTTATTCTTACAACAACAAATGCTGATTAATCGAAATTAACCTATGATTTGAATGTTTCAAATGAAGAAAGTGAAGGTGTGAAAAACACAAGAAGGGGGGGTTGAATTGTGTTTTGGCGTTTTAAAAACTTCTTGCAAGTTCTGAAACCTTTCAGAAGCTCCAGCGGATAAAGAAACACAATTAACACACTCACACAAAAGAGTAAGGATAGAGAGAGAGAGGCGAGACAAGCAATTTTATACTGGTTCCTCTCACAAACCGAGAGTAGTCCAGTCCCCTTGCACTTCCAAGGGATTTCACTATAATCACCTAGACTATTACAATGCTCAAACACACTAGTAAGAGACTTCCTACTTGCTCAAGCACACTAGCAAGAGGCTTCCTAATATAAAAGAAATAAAATAGAAAGTGATAAACACTTGATTATAAAATCAAGAGTTTTCTCAAGATTACAACTCAAGACTCTTAAGACTCTAACACAGAATTCCTAATGAATTAGAAAAACAGAGTGTCAGAAGCACAACAGAAATAGTTTCAGAAGCAGTGCTTTCAGTCTTATGTAAAGGAGTAAAGTTGTATAAGTGCGTGCGTTGTTGTAACCTTGATCTTCAAAGAGAGTTTCTCTATTTATATATGAAGAGAAAATAGAGACGTTTGAAGATAATGACCGTTGCAGAGGTCATTTTCAAGCCAGCTGTGAAAAGGACAAGGTAACATCAGATATTTGCCAATTCTGGTAATGCTTATCCTGTTATTCCTTTTGCTTGAGAATATTCGCCCTTATGGAGTAAAATAGTACTAACGTCACAATCCTTGATGATAAGGTTGTAGTACTATGATGTATCAATCAATCACAGCCTTTAATTCAAATGATTTCCAATCATTGAATCACTATCAGTTAATACTGACTTTTCTGGCTTGTTATTCAGAGCCTATGTATCAGACATATGCTTATGATGTCTTCAGCTTCTGAAACTGTTGGTCTTCTCCATACGTTGCTTCTGATTCAACATTAATCTTCTGAGATGACTTGCTTCTGATTAGCGTTGCTTCTGATATCTTAGCTTCTGATGTCCATGCTTCTGATATCCATGCTTCTGATATCTAAGCTTCTGATATCCATGCTTCTGATATTCATGCTTCTGATATCTCAGCTTCTGATATCCATGCTAATGCTTTGTTTCAGAGCTTAATTTAATCAACATAATATATTTAATCTGCACACTTAAAAAATAAATATTAAAATACCCTATTGTTCATTAATACTTTGTTATCATCAAAACACTAAGAATTAGATTCTGAATATCCTTTGTTTCAAACAGAAAGCTTCAATTGCTCTGGTAAGCTAGCATATATATGAACAAATTAAAGTTTCCTTATGCATCTAAACAAATCAAAATATTGCAATCTGTAAATTTTGTGTTCATATAATAATTTAGAGGATGTTTTAAATATGTAAACTTTTTTTTAGCTCATTTTCTTATCAATTTGCTTATTGACCTATTTGCAAAGATGAATGTCACACTCTTGAAGGTTAGTTGTGAATTTCTTTGTTTTCTTGTGACATATTATCTTTGTATATATAAAGAGAAAGTTATTTTCAATATTATTTGCTCATATTGAATGCATGATGATCTAAATAAGTGATAGAGTTATTTCGGTTATAAGTGAGAATTGCTTAGTCTCTTTGTTTTCCCTACATGGAGTTTGACAATTACTACGAAATACATGGAAGTTTAATATAATTGAGTTATATATTTTCTTCAAGAATTTGCTTAAAATTATTTTTGATACTACAAACATATTGAAAGCTCTAGAAGAGCAAATATATTATTACATGGAGAACAAAGTTAACTTTGAATATATATATATATATATATATATATATATATATATATATAGGACATATCAAATGAGAGGAGTCTTATTATGAGAGATGAGAGGAGTGAATAATAGCCTTTTGATTAGATCTAATAGTTGTGATTTAATTGTGAGTAATGTGAGCTTGTCCTTGCTGATCAACCAAAACACATTCCTCTCATTATTTTCCAACAGCGAATCGTTTATGCTTTCCCTTTCTCTCTAACTTCATCTTTCTCTCCATAAAAATTTCCGTCATGTTCTCCCTCTTTATTCTTGTTGACATTGCAATTTCTTTCTTCTTCACTCTGTTCCTCTCGCAAACTAGGGTTATGGACATTGCACTTTGGGAAAAACTGTGATGTAATTGAAAATTGAAGTTTCAAATGGTTTCAAGCATGGCGGATTCCCTTTAGGTCGATAGCCACCACCATAAGTTGTAACCACATCGTGTTGTTTTGTTATCGCCGGTTGTCCTTTCGTTGTCACCTTCGTCGTTTGTGGGTTGCACGTGCTCCCTTTTGTTTGTCGCTTCTTCTTCTGTTTTTCTTTTTATAATATTCTGGATTTTTTTTTCTTCCGATTCTGATATGTGAGAGATCGAATTGAAACAAAGACAGAGTAAATCAACGTATAATATATGTCTCCACTTTCTCAGTATTATTAAAAGGTTCAATAGCCATTTTAGAACATGAACAAGTTTATGGGTATTTGTGGTTTTTGTTCGGATGTGTTTTCCTATCAATGTTAATTATCGAAGCCAAAATTTACACGTCAAAGCACCTACTTTATGAATTCCAGATTTAGAAGGCGATGTAAGCCAATCTTCATGACATGTGGAATGAGAATGAAACAACAAGAAACACTTGCAATGTAAACATATAATTAGATCTGAATTAGATCATCATGCGAGAGAGAAAGAGATTAGATCTGCAAAGATAAGCACTGAAAAGACAAATAGAAAAACTAAATTAACAGTTGAGACGGCAAAGAGAACAGCGCTAATGGTAGGGATAAATTGTGAAAAAATTAGCTGCATTTACAAAAATTAAGCAACACGGTAAAGATGGATCTAAGGGTCAAAATTTAACCCTCTCATCTCTCACAATAAAACTTCCTCTCAATTGATATGCCTCATATATATATATATATAGGGGATTGCTAACTACGACCCATGTAGGTCGTAGTTAGCAACTATGACCAACATAGATTACCCTAAGCCCCCCCATATATTTACTCGCGCGCCCCCCACTCTCACCCTTCATTGCTACGCGCGCATATTTTAGTACATATTATAAGAATCTTTTTTTTTTTTACTTTGAATTGTCGCTCTTGACTCAAGAGAGTCTTGTTGCGGGGATTTTGAGATTTCCACCACTACATTGACCTTTCATTTTCAAAGAGGGGAAAGTGTCGAAAACCGTTTAAAGAGAGATTCTAAGCTCGGGGGCTAGTTACGCCTAGGGAAGGTATTAGCATCCTAAACGTTCATAGTATCCTATGATAACCTCTAATTTATTTTTATTTTTTACTTTTATGTGCTTAAGAAAATGAGGGAGGAGATGGTAAGAATTTGAGGGAGAAATTGTAAGAGAGAGTTGTGTGTGTAAGTGGAGAGTATAGATGAGAAAAGAAGATTATAACATTAAAGTAAAGTGTTTGAAAATAAACCTAAGTCTAAACGTGCAACTAATGGTTATTTGGACTAAAGAAATTTATTTAGAGGGAGAAGATGTTTTTATGTTGTTTTCTATTTTTCTAAAGAAAGTTACTAGTCGTACCTCCTTGGAAATGAAAAGTCGCGTTTACTTGGTTATTTTAGCGATTGCGGAAAGCGGTAAAAAATAAAAATGCATGCAATGCAATTTTCTACTTCCACTTTGGGGTTACATCTCGTCTAAATACATTCTAAGAGCTTTGCGATAAAATAAACATGAATGAATGCAACATTTTAATGCAATGCAATATTTACAAGTTAAAGGGAATTATAGACGGAGTAAGAAAATATAAACTAAACTAATTAAAACAACTAACTAGAAATTCCTAAGTTAAGGTACTAAAATTTTAGGTCCATCTCCATTAGCATAGGTATAGATTTTAGTCCCAATCACAAACCAAAACATAACAAATAAAATGCAAACATAATGACATGAAATGAAATGGCTAGAAATTAAATTGCAAGGAATTGCAAAAAAAATAATAAATTAACAAAATAAAATAGACTAACATAAAATAATCTAATTAAAAATAAGCAAATTAAATAAAAAGAAGAAAGAAACTGAACTAAAAAATAAGAAAGAAAAGAAATCAGCGCTAAAAAAAAAAAATAGAAGAAAGCAGGGGGTGTATTAGTATAAAGGGGAGTATGAAAAGAAATTAAAAAAAAAACAGAAACAAAAACACAAATGAACAGGCCCAGGCCCAAAATAAACCGGATCGAACCGATCCAACTGGTTCAACCCATGGGTTAAACTGGATCCGGGTTCGAGATCTGGTGTTTCGCACTCACGGATGATCATCGTGCACTCGCGCTTTAGAACCACAAGATCAAATCAAAACAGATCAGACAGCTTTAAAGTAAAACAGATTTAACGTTCCAGATTAAAGTAAGCAGATCGAACAGACATGATTAAAAGTCAGAAATAAGGGTCTATACCATGGTCTATCTTCTCAACCCGGACGAGTCACTGACTCAGTGACCGAGTCGCGACTCGTCCGCCATGGACGAGTTGTTCAAAGCTTCAAAACCGGGTCAAAAACGTGTATGAGTAGTCTATTTGACTCTATTTCTTGCGTAGATCACAAATCCGAGCTTAGTTTTTCAAGATAAGTTCTAGATTTTTAAAAACGAACGAATGAAGTTTAGATCTAAAAAATCAATAACGGTTTGTACGCAAAATTGACGAAAACTAATATGTAAATTAGTTTCGTATGTTGTTTGCGAGTTCAATGAGCCAAAAATCAACGTAAACGGAGTTGTAAATTGTGAGAAATCACTACCTCAAGGTTGTATTTGATTTGGTTCGGATTCACCGTTTTTGATGCGTTTTGCTTGCGGTTTGTATCATTTTCGTGTTCAGAGAGTGTATTTAGATGATGTTTGTTGAGATTTTTGAAGTAATTTTATGATTGGAATGGAAAGGTGTCACCGAAATTAAGATAGTTAATTTATTAATTGATTTTTGAGTTAGTTAATTTGTTTTAGAGTTAGTTTCTATCTTTTTATTATTTATTATTTTAGTAACAATAATTAGTTATGCTTTTCCTATTTTTATGCAATGATTGGTAGAAGTTTGTTACCAGCTTGCTTATATATATTCATCTAAGTTAATGAAATAAATCATCATCAAATTCATAACAAAACTCTTATCTAAACTCTTATTCAATATTCTAATTGCATAATCTCAATTGTGCATAAGTTCTCAAGTGTATCGGATTCTATTCTAATTCATTAGAATCTCTACGTGAGACTTTGGGTTTTACCGGTTCGTCCCTAGAATCCACTTTTCCCGTCTCAATTGGTATCGTGAGCCTTCCATTCACAAGCCTAGTAGATCGAAAGCACAATGGCGACAAACGAACCCACCATCGGAGAACTCAACAAGAAGGTTGACGAACATCATGCAGAAGTTAACGCTCGTTTGGATCAATTAAGTGTGGGTATAGATGAGATTCGTAGACTCATCCTTGGTAAACCTAATGACGAGGAAAGTTCCTCCCGCCATAACAAGTCCTTTAATGGTAATCGCAATGATGGTTCCTCACAATACTATGCGACGCGCATATCAAAGATTGATTTTCCTAAGTTTGATGGAAAAAAGATGAAAGAATGGCTCTATAAGTGCGATCAATTTTTTGCATTAGATGCTACACCAGACGATTCAAGGGTTCGTTTAGCATCAATTCATCTAGAAGGTAATGCACTCCAATGGCATGTCAACTATATGAAGTCTAAATACAACACCTACCCATCTTGGACTGAGTATGTTGTTGATGTAACACAACGATTCGGAGAGGTCTTCGAAGATCCATTGGCTGAGCTGATTAATGTCAAGCAAACAGGTAGTGTTCAAGACTACATCAATGCATTTGAGCTGGCTTCAACACAGGTTAATCTCTTCCCTGAGCAATCTCTCATTATATTCTTGGCTGGGTTAGAAAATACAACACAAATGCATGTCCGGATGTTTCACCCAACTAGTGTAAGTCATGCAGGTAGGTTAGCTAAATTTCATGAAGCATCAAAACTTTCTTCACATTCCCAAAAGTTTCAAAACAAAAGCAATTCATTGACACATAACGAAACACCAACAACTCCACATAAACCATTACTTTCTACACCTGTCTTAAACACAAATCTGCCACTAAACACTACCCACATCACCACATCTTCAAATCAACAGCCTATTCGAAAATATTCTCCTGTCGAGATGTCTGACAGAAAAGCAAAAGGCCTTTGTATGTATTGTGATGAAACATATACCCCTGGCCATGAATTTAAACACAAAAGAACATAACTCATGATCATGGAATTGGGTGATGTTGAATCTAAACCTGAAGTTAATTAAGAAACTAGTATCGATACTTCCGTTGGAATTGAATCTCAAGGTGAAAAGATAGAATTATCTATGCATGCACTCACTGGATTACCTTCTTATCACACAATGAAAGTATGTGGATCTCACAATCAAAAGTCACTTCAAATTTTATTAGACAGTGGTAGTACACATAACTTCTTAGATTTAGAAGTAGCCAAGAGATTGGGATGCAAACTTGAACCTGTTACACCTATGACTGTCATTGCAGGAGGTGGAAATAAAATACAAGCACCTTTTATTTGTAAGAAATTTTCATGTCAACTCCAACAAACAACGTTTCTAGTTGATGTGGTTGGTCTACCACTTGGTAATTATGATCTAATATTGGGAATACCTTTTCTCAAAGCATTAAGCCCTATCTTGTGGGATTTCAACACTCTTCAAATGGAATTTAAGTTCAATGGAAAAAGATTTGTGCTTAGGGGAGCTAAACCAAGTAGCATCAAAGTTCTCAACAACAAATCTTCTAATTTTCCCACTTGAGGACAAGTGTGTGGTCGAGGAAGGGGTATTGTCACCGAAATTAAGATAGTTAATTTATTAATTGATATTTTACCTTGAGTTAGATAATTTGTTTTAGAGTTAGTTTCTATCTTTTTATTATTTATTATTTTAGTAACAATAATTAGTTATGCTTTTCCTATTTTTATGCAATGATTGGTAGAAGTTTGTTACCAGCTTGCTTATATATATTCATCTAAGTTAATAAAATAAATCATCATCAAATTCATAACAAAACTCTTATCTAAACTCTTATTCAATATTCTAATTGCATAATCTCAATTGTGCATAAGTTCTCAAGTGTATCGGATTCTATTCTAATTCATTAGAATCTCTACGTGAGACTTTGGGTTTTACCGGTTCGTCCCTAGAATCCACTTTTCCCGTCTCAAAAGGAGGATTGGAAGGAGAGGGAAGGAGGATGAGTATATTGTTGTTGTTGTTAGTGATAAAGAAGAACGTGATTCTTCTTTTTTCTTTTTTTTTTCTTTTTTTTTATTTTTTTTGTATTTGGGTTTTTGATTGGTGAAAGTTGAGAGAAGAGAGGTCTTTTTTGTGGTTTGTGTAGAAAATTGTGTGTGTCAATTTTTGTGAATGAGGTGAATATTTATAGGAGAAAATTAGGTTAAATGGTATTTGTGTAATATCATTGAGATAATAAGATATTTTGGTAAAATGACAAAATAGAGATAATTTTGATTTATTTTTAATTGGGAAAATGGTTTATGATGGAGATGAGGTGAGGTGACACATTGTCATTGGTCTAGGTAAAAAGATTCCCTTGAGGTGGAAAATAACATTTTTGATTCATTTTAAAAAAGATAGAGAAATAAGATTGATGAGTCATGAGATAGAACAACTTGTGCTCTACTCCTTCTCTTCTTGGCATATTTTTTAAAATAAATATAAATGAAAATAAATTGAACTAAAATGGATGGAAATAAAATATAAAATGTGAATATTTTTGAAATATGTGAAAATAAAATATAAAACGAGCGTAAAATAGAAAAAAGACTATTTTTTTGATATTTTTGGAACTTTTACGCTAAAATGCGAACTATTTAAAATAAACGAACTAAAAGACGAAATATTTAGAAATAAAAAGAAATTTAAGAAAAATGATAAAAATATGAAAAATGCATGAAAAATGAATAAAATATTTTTTTTGTATTTTTTTATGCAAGAAATGAAAAAATTGGATTTGTAGGTCCAAAATTGGGGTACTACAAGTCCGAAGCAAAGTGCATCGGTTTGGACATCTCCGATTTCGCGAGCAATGGTCTAAGATGCTTCCTCCATCTTTGTTCTTGTGTGTGGATTGTCTCTTTTTCAGTATGAATGAGTCAAAATTTCAACAGCAAACAACACATTAAAGTGATGTGAGAGTTCGTTCGTGGAGTTCAACGCAGAGAGAGGGAGATATAAAGAGAGTAAAGTAGCCCTTGCGATTTTTTTTTTGCTTAAACCTTTTTTGTTTTTTACTCAATAAAAAAAAAAAATTGGGCCAAGCCTGGACAAGTACTCAAGCATGCCTGGCCCAAACTCTGCCCCTGCTAAAAGAGATCAACTTTTAATCTCATTTTTAGAAAGACGCTCTTCAACTTCCAGACTACCAAATAGACTTCAACCGACCCAAAGAGATGTCATTGAACACTAACTCCCGAACTCGAATCAAAAGTGTTCGGCAATCAAAATTACGTATGTCAATGGGTAGGGTCGAGTGCGGGTTTCGCACTACCCAAACCCGACCCGAACCCAAAGTCTATTCTGGTGGCAAAATAATAACCGTACCCGTTGGGTTCGGGTTTTTCCACTCAAAACCGCGGCAAGAAAAGCAAAAAAATACAACAAACTCAAAGAAATAAACGAATGTAGTTTTGAGTTTCGGGTGCGGGTTTGAGTGATCCCGAAATATCGGGTGTCATCCTTACCCAGTCAACTCGGGTTTCCACCTGTTGACTCGGGTTTGAGTGCGTGTGGGGCCCGCGGGTTTGGATTTTCTTTCCATTCCTAATTCAAAATCTAATGAACAACTCTTTGAGTCAAATATTGAAAGGGCAACGGTAGAGTGAGAAAAGATACCTCTCATCACATGGGACTGCCAACTGACAAGCCAAAGGTTATCCTTATCCAGAAAAGATACCTCTCACAATGTTGTACTATGTTTCTCTTTTGGATGTTTGTGCTTTGCTTGACTTGTTGACTTGTACGGATCACATAGTCTTGACAGTTCTTATTAGTAGATGTCTTTGACGACCATCCAAAACTCAATAGATATGTCTTGACATAAGTTGCCTCTAAACTAACTCTTTTTAATCAAAATTACATAATTACTCCTATTACATTATTCTAGACTAAAAACTAATGAAAGTGAATTAAAATATGGTTTGAACACCATATTAACAGGAAATAACTCATGATTAAGGGCTTAAATTCCTCACAAATAGTGAGTCATCAATTAGTCTTAAGTGGAAAAAAGGCCTCAAAGAAAAATATATGATCTCTTGAAAAAAGTCTATAAAAATGACACTAACTTTACCGCATCTCAGTAATTCAAGCAATTATAATCTTTAAATCTATGTATATTGAAACCAGAATTAATATAATTTTATCTTAGATCAACAACTCGCAACAAAGATTAAAATGTATTCGATTTATTATAAATTGAAAACGAAATGTTAAAAAATTGATTGTGATAATTTAATTATAATGATTTTGTTTAAAAATATTTAAAAAAATCATTTTAATAATACTACCTCCGTTCCTTTATACTTGTCGTTTTAGAAAAAAAAGACCAAAATAGGAGAGTGTATTTTTGCACCTAAATTTCCTATCATGCCCTTTTTTAAATATATATTATATTTTTAATCCACCAATAAATTCATATTTTTTCATAAACATTATCTATTTCTAAAAAAATTGTAACAAACTTTATTTAAAAACAAACAAAGTTTGTATACAATAAAAAGATTATATTGTTTCAACAAAAAAAATATTATAAAAAATTTACAATAAAATAAAATAGGAAGGGGGTATAATAGGCCAAAATATAACCTAAATTGCCAAAACTACAACTTAAAAGGAACAAATATTTTTGTCTAAAACGACAAGTAAAAAGGAACGGAGGTAGTATTTTTTTTTGAACAAAACAACCTCATTTTAAATTTTGTTTTAGGCTTAGTGTTGGGCCGGCCCTAATGATTTGTTGAGAGGAACAACCTTAACTGTGGGTTTCTGCAACGATAAAATCAGACACTTGATTGGATGGTTTTATTCTATGTTGAATTTTTGATATACTTGTGTAGTACCCGGCGCAAAAAAATATACAGATATGCAATAACAGAATGCAATGCACAAATGTAAACAATGAAGCCGCCACCATATTTTATTTATCCCGGGAGGGAAAAGGAAAATAATGATAAAACCTTAAAAAAGATCGGGTTCGGGAGTTGGTTACATGAGGGGAAGACGTTAACACCCCCTCATATCCGTTGTACTCAACGGGAACCATTTGAGGAATTTTGGTTTGCATAAACAGAGATAACCGCATAAAAAGAAATAAACTACCGCATATCAAACAGAAAAGAGAAAAAAGAGTTTTTTATTATTTGGCTTGACGAGAGAGGCTCTCGCTCCTACGTATCCCCCAAGTACAATGAGGAACTCAAAGCTCACGTAGTTCTTCCTGAAAAGAAAGATTTGTGTGTTGGTTGTTTTTAGTGAACGATGCTTAGGTCGCATTCCACTGATACAACAGTATGCTTGTATGCTCGCTTCGGAGGCTTAAGCGTTTGTCTGTAGCAGGGGAATGGATAAAGCGCCATCCATTTAGGAAAAAGAAGTTGAAAAAGATTTGACTGCACAAGGGCAGTTGAAAAAGAGTTAACTGCGCAAGGGCAGGAAAACAGTTGAATGGGTTGATTGTCTTTTAGATTTTCTGAGAAATTATTCAGTGAATGAGAATAGTCCTCAGTCGCAAGCCATGCGGCAGGTACTTGGACTATTCAAGAAATGAAAGTCATGCGTCAGACATCTCTCTTTTCATTCAATAGATTATTTAAGGTATTTTCAGAGTTTTCAAGCTTCAGAAAAGAAAAAGAAAAAAGAAAGGTAGAAGAAGAGAGAAATGCAAATGCATGAATGCAAATGACATATAATCCATGATACTGAATAAATAAAAGTGCATCAGATATGAACATATAAGCTGGCAACCATGTATCAGACAAAGAAGAATAAGTCATCTAGTAATTACAAGCAATCAGCATAACTCAGTCGAGTAGGAAAAAGTCAACATAAAAAGTCAACCTAAAAGTCAACGTGAAAAGTCAACTAAAAAGTCAAAATAAGAAGTCAAAGTCAAAAGTCAACCAAAAAGTCAAAGTCAAAAGTTGAGACAGAGACAAGTCATGCGTCAGGCTCTACCTCGTTGTTTTTAGAAGGTTTCGTTTTAAGTTTAAAAAGAAGTTTCGAATTAAAAATAAGTTAGTCAAAGTCATGCGTCAGAGACTATTTATTTTTAATCCATTTTTTAAATCTAAGTTCCAAAAACTCCGAATTAAAAATTAACTAGCCAAAGTCATGCGTCAGAGACTTGTTACTTTTTAATCCATTTTTCATATCGAATTTTCAAAATCAAAAGCTCCGAATTAAAAATAAAATAGCCAAAGTCATGCGTCAGAGACTATTTATTTTTAATCCTTTTTATTGCAAAATTTCGAATTAATTGAGAAAAAACACAAAATGATTAAATAAGCGCTTATTTCAAAAGTGCTTATTTGCATAAGCACTTTTGAGATAATCATTTATTTTTCAGCCACTCTCCGCGCGCCACGTGGCACCTGCTATCTCCTTCTTCCTCAAAACTCACAGCGGGGAGGGTGCGCGCGCGCCACTGCCGACGCCGTCGCCGGACCCCTTTCCGATCACCAAAACTTGCAAGTGAGTATACCACTTTGACCGGAATTTCGCAAGGATTCTAAATCTAGTATTAGTTTTTACAAATAACGCATAAATAGAGAGAAATAACCTCGAAACCGAACGGGATACAAAACTCAAAACGACACTTCCGGTGACTTTTAGCGAAAAGTAAGAGAAGGGAAAGCCTCAGAAAGGGCTCAAAGGTATGAATCCATGTTCCTTTACCTTCGATTGTACACGAAACGGACGAAATGTGAAGTTCTAAACTGGCCGGAACTTTAATGCTCCGATGTGTTGCTTTCCGGTCGTTTTTTGACAATCAGAGCTTGGATTTGAGTTCAGGAGGGTCCAAACTATAAGGATTGAGTATTTGATTGTTGATTTTGGGTGGTTTTAGAGTAGTTGAATTTTCCGGCGAGGGCGGTTTCGGATCCGGCGGTTTCCGGCGTGTTTGGCGGCGTTTTTGGTGAAATTAACGATGGATTAGTGATGAGAAGATGATTAGGAAGCTGATGGTGTTTTCGGATTTTGATTTGGATGAGTTTTGAAAAATGGGTGGTGGTTTTCCGGTGACCGGAGGTGGTTTCCGGCGCCGGAATTTGATTGGTAGTGGTTTTGTGACTTTTTTCTGATTTTTTGGGAATTGTGAATTGTGAAATTGATTATTTGTTGATGATTGAGTGATGTGAGGTTGGTATTTATAGAGAGGAATTAGGTTAGATGGTATTTTTGTAATATTGTGTAATTTTGAGATTAAAGGATAATTAAATGAGAAAATGGTAAATGAAAATGAAAGTGATGTGTAGATGATGAGGTGTCGCAATGAGATTGGTCAAAAAAACAAAGAAATTTTATAAAATGGTAAAAAATGTAAAAATCAACAAGAAAAATGAATAAAAATGTAGAAAAATATAAAAATGAAATATAAACTTGAATAAAGAGATAAAAACTGTTTTTGATTATTTTTGCTATTTTTTATATAAAAAGATAAATTGCGACAATTAAAAGAAATAAAGAAAAATGAATAAATTGTAAGCACATAATTACTATTTTTGATATTTCTCATAAAAATAAGAAATAATTTTTAATAAAATATTTATTTTAAAAAGTGCAAAATTAGGGTATTACAACTTGTTTGTTATTTTATTACATTACTAATTTTGTGGATCTTTGTTTTCAGGCCTGGATCATGACTCGCTTTGAGACCATGAAGAAGTGTGACATTGATCCTAATTATGACTAAGATGATCCTATTGCATCCAAATTATTTTCAGAAAAAGAAAATAAAATATTCTATATTCGGATAAACAGTTTGTAGGTGCAATTTAATATCATTCAATCCAACAACTTGCCATGTTTGAACCTCTTTTAACTAACCAATCCAACAATTATAGTGACAAAAAAAACTACACAATTAAAGTAATAAATAAAAACTTAAAACTACATAAAACATTAAATAAATTACAATTGTGCTCTACGATACTTCATATTTTAAAAATAGTTGATGATTTTTTCATTGTCAACATATATTATCAAATATGGCACTATCTATATACTAATATGTAACTAATTAAAAACCTAATATTTTTTTAAAATGAAACACAAAACAAACAAAAATCTATTTCTGCAAAATAATTACATTTCTTGAGGAGAAAAAGAAAGACAAATAAAATTGTGTAAAATATCATATCTTTTGTGAGTGAATGTACTTATAATAGTAATAGACAAAACTAGTTGCAGTTGAGGTAAAAAGAAGAATTTTGTGATACTTGAGCAAGAGAGAAAAATAGTGAAATTAAGAGAGAATGTAAAAAGTTAGGGTAGTGAAAAATTGAAAATAAAAATATGTTTTTTTATGAGTAGTTAGTAGTATATTTTTTTTTGTTACAAAAAAAAGTATTATATACAACTATTAAAGTTTTTTTTTTCTTTTTTGGTGGGGGCTTGAGCCCCCAAAGGGCAATACTTGCATCCGCCCCTAGGTTCAACCACATTTGCCGGAGCGTGTCCTCGGATATTATGGACATGTGCAGTCAATCCCAATAGACCCTGTCATTTCTGCAAGACCACTTTTGAAGAGTATTCATATTGGCCAAGCTTTCAGGGATTACAGGGTTAAGAACTATGTGACTAAGGATATGTGTAGTCCCTTATATATGTGACTGAGGATACATTGTTTTGTTTTACAAAGTTTTTCATCTAAAAGTATGTCCACAAGTTGAGGGTAACCCATCGAGGCTAACAAATGTTGATGTTTTGATTGAGGAGGGCAATGCAAGGAATGTGACCGACCCACTTGATCGATCTATGTAGAAGAGCATGGATAAACATCAAAGAAACACGTGATAGTGGTCCGAATTTGGAGTTGTATGAGTAGACACATGAGCAGACACTTCAACAAGCTTACCGCGATTTGGAGTCGGCGACTACATATCAAGTTAGGCGGAGGCACAATGAAACTACTTGGGGGGTATGACAACGCAGTAGTTTACGGATTTGTAGTTTTTTTGGATTTGAATGTAATATTTTGCGTAAGACAATTTTTTGTGGTACTTGTGCCTAGAATTATCGACAACATATGTAATATTTTGCATTTTTAATTCTATGTGGTGCTTGCGTAAGACAATTTTGATGTGCATTTTGAATTACCCAAGACATATGTACTATTTTGCGTTTTGTATTGGATTTAAGTGTCTAGAATTGATATCCTTCGAAGAAATGCAAAAAAAATATACTTATTTCTGTTTTCCTAGGGTTTGGATTTTATCTTCCGAATTTACACAATTTCGGATTGTAACTTCCAAACAAGGTGAAATTTCGTATTAAACACAACATTTCGAATCGTATCTTACGAAGTTGTATTTGATATTATTAACACAAGTACTTGATTGACCATATTCATTTAACTAAACAGCGACATTCAACATATTAATTAAACTAAATAGCAACATTCTACATCTTAATTAAAAAAAACAACATTCAACAACTTAATTAAAACAACATTCAACATCTTAAAACAACGGATTTAAGGGTCCATTAAATTAACCATTGCATCTTCCTCATTCGCTGGTTCAACCAAAGCTGCACAAATATCTTCAACAGATCTGACCAATTATGTGTCTAATTCGATCAGTCCCATTCTGCTGTACTGAGAGAAAATAAAGAACATGTTTCTTATATCACCATCGTTGCGAAGAACAATTCTGGTGAAACTAACAACACATTCGTTCGAGATGATTGACAAGTATTTGTATAAATTGGATTGGGCCTAAACGTATCACTAAAGCCCAAAAGAAAAAAAATACAAACTTAACAAAGACTACTCAACAAACCTGCCCTTAAATTGAGCATAAAAAACAGATAGAAAACTCAAAAGCTCAATTTAAGCTACAATAGTCTATCGTGTCATGCATAATCCCTCCCTGAGTTTGCAGAATGACTCAAGTTTCAGAGACTTGGTCAAGATATCAATTATTTGTTCTTGTGATTTGCAATGAGCTAACTCAATTGTACAATACTTAGTGAGATGTCTAAGAAAATGGTACCTCACAGCAATATACTTGTATCTTCAAGGCATAATTTGATTTTTTGACAACTTAATTGAAGAACTATTGTCACAGCAGATCAATGAATTTTATTCTTGTTTCAACAGCAAGTAACTTAACATATTCCTTAACCAAATCCTTTGAGAAGCACATAAAGCTGGAGCGACAAATTCAGCTTTAGTGGTAACAGTTGCTTGTTTCTTTGATGACCGTGATATAGGTCCTAATCCTAGCATATATACATAATCTGTTGTACTTTTTCTATCATCCAAGTCAACAGCATAATCAAAGTCACTCCACCTTTGCAATTGCACTTTAACAATTGACTTTATTTGTTTGTTATGGTTGATAAGTTTGGATTATTCGAAAACATGAGTTCCTAATATTTCTCAAGTTACTTGATAGCAACCTCTTTAATTTGATTTCAAATTAGAAACCTCTTTAAAAAATCCACTTAATGAGAAAATGGGTTTCCGCATGCTTTGTCATGAAGTATACACAATACTCAAGAGCATGAATAAACTTTTTGAATTTGTATTACCATCTATACTCTACTCTAACTTACCTGTAAAACATTTGTCATCATGGTTTACAATGACTTTATTACTATAATGGATTTGAAGGTATTTTATATTGCCATGGTGTACAAATATGAATCTATAATTTAAAATTGAATTTATATTTTTTCATGATTTGTAACAGAGAAGGGGCATTCTTGAAAAACATAGCAGCAAATTAAATACTTTTGGCGTGAGTGATATATTTTTTTTTGAACAATAAAATTTTTATTAGAATAAATTGGATGGCACAAGGAGTACCCACCAATTAACAAGAAACCACATCAAATGTACAAACCACAAAGGCTCACACACGAAGCACAAAGCTTACCCAAAACAAAAATTAGCACACCAAATACATAATGCCATCACGCCCCACCACACAAACAGACAGCGCTAGACAAAAATAAGAAGAAAAAATCAACTAAATCTCCCAGCCAGAACCATATAATTGGAATTCTCAATGACTTGCATCAAAATGCCTAGTAGCATAGTTTTGTATATCTGTTATGCTAAAAATTTGCTCGGGGATCTCCCATAAATGATGGATGACTTTACATGACTCATGATGTTTACAAAGTGCACAGAAGATGAAGAATCTAGAAGTATGAAATATTTTAGCTCTGATTTTACGTCTATGTTTTGACATACCACATGATACCCTAATTTTGAAAAATGAATCCATTACATATAATGAATAGTTTACCGAAAACTAGGCCAATGAAGGCGCGTGACTGACCTATAAATAGGTCAGTTTCATAGGTGCGCGCCCACACACACACTCATGAACAACATGAAACTAATCACACAATGAATGGAAGCAAGGTGATTGTTAGACTATATGGCGATCACTTAGAGGGGGGATGAATAAGTGACTCTTTCTATACAACGAGTTTTTAAAAAAAAAATCGAGTACGCTGAAGGCTACAGGATCGATAGTCTACTTTGCACCCTTCGATCAAAGGAAAGGTAGTATAAGCCTTGGAGCAATTAACGACAAATTGAATTTAGGTTATGTTTTGCAATCAAATTTCTAACACAAACAAAATCAACAAGTTTCAATTATCACGTTACACAATCACAATTCAAGTTTCAATTCAATTGAATTACGATGAACACTTACGATCACCTAATTCAATTGATCCAATTAATCAATAATACGAAATGTAAAGAGTGTAAGGATAGAAAGATGCAAACAGATGATTAGGGAGTTCACGCAACTTTCGTGTCGTCCTCGCAGTCGGCCGGGTACGTCTCCCCCCAAATCGTCAAACGGACGATTTGAGCAATTTATTAAAAACGCTTTGATAGTGCACAATTTACAAAGACTCGAATAACCCTATTGAATCTAATGCAAATTGAGCTATGTAATCTCAACACCTCGCGAAGCTTCAACCTCTGATTCCAACGTCCCAATCTTGCGCCGTCTTCGAACCGAAAACCTTCGCACCGAACATCCAGCTGATTCCCTCGCTTCCTCGATGTTGAACTTTCAAGATAACGCACAGTCTTGCATCCCTTGAGGAAAATCCAAACCTCCAACACTACTCAACTCGATCGCAATTCTGATTCATCGCGAATTGCACCGAACGTTATCCACCGAATCAACTACGAACCTTTGATTGATCCCATACTATCTCAAATTTGAAGTGATTTGATAGAAGATGAAGAACTTGTGTTGAATAAGTCTTTGATCCAAAATTTCTCTTAAACTTTGATCAAATGTGTTTTTCAGATGGATTCTCACACATACAACAAAAACTCATATTGCTATTTATAGATAAAATAGAATTGAGCAAATTTAGGCAAAACAGAACAGACATGTATCGATACATATTATGGTATGTATCGATACAAACACCTTGACCAGCGTTCAAATTTGAAATATTTGACCTATGTATCGATACAAACACAAGTATGTATCGATACATATGTAAGTTTCTTGAAAACCTGACTGATATGTATCGAAGCATGCAAGCATGATTCGATACACAATGCTTTCTCTGGTGTTTTGAAAGAATTAGGTGTATATCAATACATGCAAGCATGATTCGATACACAAGTGACTCTCCCTTTTTCATGTGTTTTGACAATTATTAAAACAAGGGAATGAACTGGTGCACTTACATTCTCCCCCTTTTTGATAATTGTCAAAACTTTGCATAAGCTAAACTAAGCCTATACCTAATATGCATTAAAATAGCAATATGTATACAGACGCAAACATCAAGGCTAACCATAAGCACGCTCCCCTTGAGTTGATGCCATAATTCGTTGATATGTTGATAATCAAGAATTCTTTCCTTAGCTTGTGCAATCCAAATCTCTCCCCCTTTGACAATATCAAAAAGAAGAAGAGAACTCGTTAGAAGTATCAAGTATTAAAACGTTTTTAACATGGTCATATCGTGCACTTACATTTATCGAAATGCACTTTATGATGAATATCCTAATCAAAATAATTACATACAAAGATATGCCAAAATATTTCAATGACGAATACCAAATATCATGTCAAATATGGAATGTAGAACAACAAACCAAAACCAACGCATGAATATTGTAACACATCGACATTTTAACAACATATCATATCCAAATATGGGACGAAATAAATCAAACATGCAACTTATGCATAAACTATTCATACATAAAGAAATAATCCAAACCATAAAGTCATAGAGTTATAACAAACAAAGAGATGTTTGAAAAAAAAATTATATGACCTTATACAAATATGTATGTATGAAACACATCTATTCACCAAGGTACAAGTATTATGAATGTGACCAAAACTTATCAAAGCAAAAATTCACATTATTCAATCAAGGTACCAAGACAAAGCATTTACATTTTATGCACAACAATATATTATACTTATAAACAAACATATACAAACAAGGATATGAGCTTAATATGTCATTTGTCATGATTTTTGTCAAATCCCCATTTTTACATATGAGTCTCAACAACTTATCAATATTATTGAGCAAAATTTTTGGAAATGGAGGATTAGACAAATATCATACCAAATTTCGTATTAAATTTGGAATCTATGTATATGAGCAAAGAACCACACAAAAGAACAACATAAATGCAAAGTAAGGAATAAGGTTAAGTTGAGATAAGAATCTTCCCTTAAGTATCAAGCATTAGGAGGTGATCAAGCTCCACAACTTTCATGAGTATTGAGTCAAATCATTTCTCATCCCTTTACACCTTTGAATGTCTTGAACGCCATTGTTGTCGGTGTCTCTCGTCAATGGTTCAAGACGTTTTCCTAATACTTTAAACACTTGAAAAAGGTCCCCAATCTTCATTGGGTCCTATGTGGTTAGTGCAAGCTTTGTTGGACTTAGGTATCCATTGTATTATGCCTTTTGGTATCAAAACTTTTCTTGTTTGACACTTTGCAATAGTGTGTCCCTTTGTACAACAATAATAACATATAACATTGAAATGATCCATGTGACTCAAAATTTTACTTTTGGGATTCAATTTCTTTTTAACAAATTTGTCATTTTTAGAAGGCCTAATCTTAGGCTTGTTAAAACTCCTTGGCACATCCACAAAAGTAACTTTTGGTACAAGGGCTACGTCTAATTTGGCTTGAAGGGTTTTCACCTCTCCTTGCCAAATACAACAAGCATCACAATCATTCCTAGATGACATATGAGTCTTATCTAATTTAGCTTGAAGGTTTTTCACTTCTCGTTGCCAAATATAACAAGAATCACATTCATGCTTTGATGAATTATCAAAATCATCTTTTGAATTAACCATGGTAATTTTTAATGCCTTTAATTCATCTTATAATGTTTCAATTTGTGACTCTAAGAGATAAATCACTTTCTTCCTTTTAGCCAATTTCTTAAATGCATTAGTGGCTTCACTATATAGTTTTTCAAAAGCGTTTTGAAGTTCATCATATGAGGGATTATCATTAAATATAGAGCTAGAATTACTTACTTGACGTTTGTGATGTTTCTTGCCTTTACAAGGTGAACCATTCATGAGTACAACATGAGCGCGTTCTTCCTCCTCTTCACTTGAGCTATTGGACCTAGATCCTTCTTCACTTGAACTATCCCAAGCAACATAAGCTCTTTTACCCTTGTGATTTTTCTCGGAGGACTTTCCCTTTCTTTTGTTATAGAATGGGCATTTCGGTTTTAAATGATCGGATTTGCCACATCCATAACACTTTCTACTAGGCTTGCTCTTCTCATTCTCTATATCATCCCTTGATTGCTTTCATGACTTGGGACCATTTTCCTTCGAAAACTTTATACCATGTGCCTTTGCATACTTATAAAATCTTCGAACAAATAATTCCATTTCGTGGTCTTCCCACTCTTCATCACTTAAGCTTCTTTCCTCTTGCTCTTTACCTTTGGACTTGGAACTTGAAGTCTTTAGAGCATTGGACTTCTTTTCCTTCTCTTTTTCTTTGTCCACTTGTTTCTCCTTTTTCCCACTTTTCTCTATCTTTTCTAGCACACTTAACACGTGCTCATGTTCCTTGAGTTTGCCAAATAAAACCGTGAGGCTTAGTTGAGTAAGATCATTGGATTCTTGTATCGCGGTGACCTTTGGTTGCCAAGACCTAGTTAAACACCTCAAAATTTTATTAGTAGCATCTTGATTTGTGATTGGTCTACCGAGACCTTGTAACTTGTTGATAATTTTCACAAATCGTTGTTGCATACTTTCAATGGTTTCACCATCAATCATATGAAACAGTTCAAACTCTTGGTTTAATGTGTTTATCTTAGATAACTTGACTTCATTGGTACCCTCAAAGTGGGTAACCAATGTGTCCCACATATCCTTAGCCGTAGTACAATGCAAAACATGATAGAATTGCTCAATCCCTAAGGATGAGATTAAAATGTTTTGAGCTTTCGCATCGTAATTGACCTTCTTTTTATCGTCAACCGTCCATTGTGCCATAGGCGTATTAGTGACGACACCATTGTTATCGGTCGTGGTTGGAACAAAGCGACCGTTTTCAATGGCATCCCACACATCACCATCAAAAGAATTGATGTGAATGCGCATACTACTTTTCCAATAATCGAAATGGTCTCCATTGAATATAGGAGCCCTATTGTAATCCCTTTTGGGTGCAAACGCCATGTCTTCTAATAATATGCACAAATTACTCGATTTAATCGTTTAAAATCAAACCGGGCTCTTGATGCCACTTGTTAGACTATATGGCGATCACTTAGAGGGGGTGAATAGGTGACTCTTTCTATACAACGAGTTTTTTAAAAAAAAATCGAGTACGCGGAAGGCTACCCGATCGATAGTCTACTTTGCACCCTTCGATCAAAGGAAAGGTAGTATAAGTCTTGGAGTAATTAACGACAAATTGAATTTAGGTTATGTTTTGCAATCAAATTTCTAACACAAACAAAATCAACAAGTTTCAATTATCACGTTACACAATCACAATTCAAGTTTCAATTCAATTGAATTACGATGAACACTTACGATCACCTAATTCAATTGATCCAATTAATCAATAATACGAAATGTAAAGAGTGTAAGGATAGAAAGATGCAAACAGATGATTAGGGAGTTCACGCAACTTTCGTGTCGTCCTCGCAGTCGGCCGGGTACGTCTCCCCCCAAATCGTCAAACGGACGATTTGAGCAATTTATTAAAAACGCTTTGATAGTGCACAATTTACAAAGACTCGAATAACCCTATTGAATCTAATGCAAATTGAGCTATGTAATCTCAACACCTCGCGAAGCTTCAACCTCTGATTCCAACGTCCCAATCTTGCGCCGTCTTCGAACCGAAAACCTTCGCACCGAACATCCAGCTGATTCCCTCGCTTCCTCGATGTTGAACTTTCAAGATAACGCACAGTCTTGCATCCCTTGATGAAAATCCAAACCTCCAACACAACTCAACTCGATCGCAATTCTGATTCACCGCGAATTGCACCGAACGTTATCCACCGAATCAACTACGAACCCTTGATTGATCCCATACTCAATCTCAAATTTGAAGTGATTTAATAGAAGATGAAGAACTTGTGTTGAATAAGTCTTTGATCCAAAATTTCTCTTAAACTTTGATCAAATGTGTTTTTCAGATGGATTCTCACACATACAACAAAAACTCATATTGCTATTTATAGAGAAAATAGAATTGAGCAAATTTAGGCAAAACAGAACAGACATGTATCGATACATATGATGGTATGTATCGGTACAAACACCTTGACCAGCATTCAAATTTGAAATATTTTACCTATGTATCGATACAAACACGAGTATGTATCGATACATATATCAGTTTTTTGAAAACCTGACTGATATGTATCGAAGCATGCAAGCATGATTCGATACACAATGCTTTCTCTGGTGTTTTGAGAGAATTAGGTGTGTATCGATACATGCAAGCATGATTCGATACACAAGTGACTCTCTGCCCCTGAACACCAGATTATGTATCGATACAAATGAAGTATGTATCGATACAAAATGCTCAAAATCAGTCTGAAGTAGTTTCAGGACATTTGTATCGATACAAGTAATTATGTATCGATACAAAACACCTCAAAATCATTTTTTCAAAGATTAAAAATAGTTTTTCACTATCAAGTCATTTCTAATGTTGCCAAAATATGTTCCACTCTATTTTCATGTGTTTTGACAATTATTAAAACAAGGGAATGAACTGGTGCACTTACAGTGATTATTTACGTCTATGTAATTTTATTATGCTTAACTATATGAAGAAAATGTTCTTCCATCATTTGACAATTTTGTTTAGGGAGAAAGTAAAATTTACCCACTTCGCAGAGAACACATTTTTAGCATTTAAATTATTTTCCGTGCTATGTTTTTAATACAAAAAGAAAACCCAAATTTGCTAACTATTATTATTGTCAGAAAGAATTTGTCGGCAAGTAATTAAAAATAAATACTTCTAACATTTAATTTATTACCAAAGTGTTTCAAAATAAATACTTCTAACATTAGTATAAAAGTAAAAAAGCCAAAAAATATTTTCCAAAACACAAAAAAATAATGTTCCAACTCAAAAAAAAAACAAACACAAAAAAAAGTAGAACGCGCAAACAAAAAAAGAAGATAAAACGCGTAAATAAAAAAAAAGATAAAACGCGAAAACAAAAAAAGAAGGTAGAACGCGAAACCAAAAAAAGAAGGTAAAACGTGTTAGCAAAAAATTGGTAGTGAAAACGTTAGAAAAAAGATATATACGTAAATTTTTGTCAAAAAACTTATATAAATAAATCATATAAAAAAACAAAAAGAAATTCATCAAAAAAAAAAGATATATAATAATTTTCGTTCAAAAAAAAGATATATAACTAAATCATGTCAAAAAAACAAAAAAAAAAATAAGACACATGGGTATTATGTAATTTTTTAAATAAATATTGATGTGTAAAAACTGATCAAAAATAAAATAGATGAATAAATCCATAAAAGATTGGATATCCAACTCACTTAAAATGTAGAGAGAAAAATTTTAAACATGGGTATTATCCAATTCCATAAATAATTTGATCCAACTCATGCAATTTAATGCAAATGGGTTGAAACCATTTGTTAAAAAAATGGATATAACCCAAACCCATGAGAAGTGAATTAAATGTGCACAAAACCACATGTTACTACATTTTTGTCCTTGCAATCCAAACCATTCAAAAGTTGGTATGCAAGATGAGTGGCAATAGAGTGCTCTTGTAAGTTACAAGAATTTGACCGCTCATGTACCATAGAAGCCACCGTATTTGCTACCTTCAAAGCCTTCAAAATACTTGTTGAAAAGGAATCAGAAAAGCACATTCAGTGCCTTAGAACTGATAGAGGAGGAGAATTCACATCTGATGCTTTTAATGAATTCTGCAGTTCTCAAGGCATTAGGAGACAACTCACCACTGCTTACACACCTCAATAAAATGGCGTGTCAGAAAGAAAGAATAGGACACTCATGAATATGGTGAGATGTATGTTAGCTGGAAGGAATGTACCTAAGAGATTTTGGCCTGAGGCTTTAAAATGGGCCACATATATACTCAATAGAAGCCCTAATCTATCTGTGAAAGATATTACTCCTGAAGAAGCTTGGAGTGGCAACAAACCTACAGTTCACCATTTCAGAATATTTGGTTGTGTGGCATATGTGCATGTACCTGATGTGAATAGAAAGAAACTAGATGACAAAAGCATCAAATGTGTGTTCTTAGGACTAAATGATGAGTCCAAAGCTTACAAGCTTTATAATCCTACAACTAAGAAAATAGTAGTCAGTAGAGATGTTATTTTTAAAGAAAGTAAAGGATGGAACTGGTCTACAAAGACTACTACAAAAGCTCTTATCCCTCATAATGATGATGATGAGGAATATGAGAACACAGAAGATGATAATCATAGTAATGAAGATCTAGATTTACTTGGTGAAGGACTAGAACAGAGAGATGTTGATGCAGATGCTCCAACACATTCACCAGCTGAAAGTGAATCAGAAGAGGAGGAAGAAAGTGAAAGTGAGGAAGAACAAGCTACACCTACATTACAGCCAAGAGTAATAAAAAGACCAGGTTACTTAGATGACTTTGTATCAGGTGAAGAGTTAGATGAAGAGGGTCAACTACATAACTTTTCTATCTTCTCCAATAGCCATGATCCTACAACTTATGAAGAAGCTGTAAAGTTGAAAGTATGGAGAGATGCAATGGATCAAGAGATGGAATCCATAGAGAAAAATAATACATGGAAACTAACTGATCTTCCAGCTGGAGCAAAAAGAGTTGGTGTCAAATGGATATTCAAAACAAAGTTGAATGAAAAAGGAGAAGTGGAGAAATACAAAGCAAGGCTAGTTGCAAAAGGATATTCTCAGCAATATGGAATAGACTACAATGAAGTCTTTGCTCCGGTTGCTAGATGGGATACCATAAGAACAGTTTTAGCACTTGCAGCCAATAACAAATGGGAAGTGTACCAGCTAGATGTCAAAAGTGCTTTCCTTCATGGAGAATTAAATGAAGATGTTTATGTAGATCAACCTGAAGGATATCAGAAAGAAGGTGCTGATAGAGTATTTAAATTGAATAAAGCACTGTATAGGTTAAAACAAGCTCCTAGGGCATGGTCAGCAAAATTGAAGCTTACTTTTGCCAACACAAATTCATCAAGTGCCCTCATGAACATACTCTATTTGTTAAACAAATTGGTGATAAGATACTGATTGTTAGCCTATATGTTGATGACCTAATTTTCACAGGAAACAATGTGGAACTAGCTGAGGATTTTAAGAAATCTATGAGTAAGAACTTTGCCATGACTGATATGGGAAGAATTAGTTACTTCCTAGGTGTTGAAGTAGTTCAAAATGATGAAGGTATCTTCATAAGTCAACACAAATATGCTTCAGAAATACTCATGAGATTTGGAATGGAAGTCTGCAATATGGTATGTAGTCCCATAGTCCCTGGACCAAAGCTTATCAAAGATGAAAATGGGAAAGCTGTAGAAGTAACTAAGTACAAGCAGATAGTGGGTTGTTTAATGTACTTGCTGGCAACAAGACCTGATCTAGCTTATTCAGTGTGTCTAATTGCTAGATACATGGAGAGACCAACATAAGTTCATATGGCAGCAGCAAAAAGGGTACTAAGGTATCTTAAAGGAACAATGAAGTATGGCTTGCTATACAAGAAAGAGGTTTCAAAACAAGAGTTAAAGGGATTGACTGACTCAGACTATGTAGGGGATTTAGATGATAGAAAGAGTACATCAGGGTATGTATTCAAATTGGGTTCAGGAACTATCTCATGGTCATCTAAAAAGCAAGCAATAATTACACTCTCCACCACAGAAGTTGAGTTTGTGGCAGCTGCTTCCTGTGCATGCCAAGCAATTTGGTTGAAAAGAATACTATGTCAGCTGGGACAAAAGCTGGAAACTGGTGTAATCATCTATTGTGACAATAGCTCCTCAATCAAACTGTCAAAGAACCCTGTTTTGCATGGCAGATGCAAACATATTGATGTGAGGTTTCATTTTTTGAGGGATCTGACAAGAGATGGAGCATAAACTAGTTCATTGTGGATCAAATGAACAAATTGCAGACATTATGACAAAACCTCTGAAGCTGGAATCATTCATCAAGTTGAGAACTGAGTTAGGAGTATATGACATTACTTGTTGCTATGTGTTTATAGGTGTGATTAGCTCTTTAATTGTTTTACCTTTTAGGAGTTTTATAATCTGGAACTTATGTTGTTCCAGATTAAGGGAGAGTCTGTTAGCATGATTTTATGCTGCTATGCATATGTTGTGACATATGTTGTAGCTTTCTCATTAAGGAACTATATGTGTAAGTTGTAATGTGTTGTGGAGCTATATAAGGCACACAAGTATGTTGGTTAATATATAGAGATAACACTTTGCTAGTTACAAAAACTACATTTTTTAGAATTATGAAGAGTTCACTTCACGTACTCAATATCATATATTATATTTGCATCTTTAATCAATGCTTTAGAAACACCCGTTAATAATGACATATTATATTCATTACAAATATTAACCATGTTTATACAATACTATTACAAATTATACAATGTTTTACAGGGTACCATTGGAGGAAAATAAAAATAGATACTTTATCTAAAATATAACCATTTAAATAGTTGGAAATAACTCAATTCCCACCATTAATATGAATTTATTTCATTGCATACTTGACGAGACCAGGAATGTGGGTATTCATCATATAGTCTGTCCAATTTATGCTAGTAGGGTCAAATTCTAGTATCCCATTTTCCATGTTATAGCCCTTTATTGCCTTTCGTAAATTTTCCGCATTCGTGTCATCAAAGCTATAAAATGAAATTTAATTCAAACTTTTAAATAAGTAAGAAGTTTAATTCAGGTACTCATCACACAGATGTACTTTATATACAATTTAATATTGTGTTATATTTTTATAGTAATTTGTAGTATTTAAGAATTCATATTTTAAATAAATTTTGTCTTTGACTACCTATTCTCAACAATGTAAGTTAGGTACAAATATTTTTACCTTATTTTTAGAATGAAGAATTCATTTTGGTCTTCACAATTTTCTCACCACTCAATTTAATCTTCGATTAAAAAAAATCAAATTAGTCACAAATTAGTTTTTGATTTGTAATAAAAAAAAAGGGATTAATTTGTCTCTATTATTAAAATATCAAAAAAAATTGAATTTTATTTTTATCGATGATTAAATTGAATTATCAAAAATTTATAAAGGATAAGAATAAATTTTGGAGAATGACATGAAATTACATACATTGCCTTAAAAAACACGTAAGGTTTGTATAGTTTTGCAAGTCGCTTCACCATTCTTATTTTCTTGTAGCTGTCATCATAAACATCTTGGAAGGAATGGCAAATCATTTTGTTCACCAAATTAAAGGCCTTGAACATATACCAAAACATATTAAAAGCATTAATTAGTAAACTTACTTCAAGAATGTGCAAAAAATAGGGGTTGCGAAAATTCATTTAACAAACATACCTTAAGTGGGATGGCATATCGGATTGTTATATAAATGTTGAAAGTAGACATACTTTTCAAGGCAATGCTCTTGGAGATTACTATTGGCTTTCCATTTTTGTTTATGCAAGGAGTTTTCATGAAATATTGATGGGAAATGTTGTGAACATCAGAAATTTTGAAAGGATTTCTTAATGAAGAAGAAATATGATAGATGAAATTTTTTGGGGCTTGACTTGAATTGATAATAATGGCTGCAATCATACAATTAATGACCAAATCTGCAGGTATCTACATATCAATAGCAAACGTTAAGTTAAATAATGTGCTTTTGAAAGCTAGTATTGTCAAAATATCTAATGCATATCTAAGTTATTTATTTCTTTTTGTTGTGATAATGGATATCTATTGTTGATTAGAATTTTACCCTTTAATGGTAAATAAAGTTTTTTTTTGAATGACAACTGACAAATACAATTATATATATTAAAAGATGAAAAAGGGTGAGAGTTTAAAGTACAAATAAATATAAAAAATACACACAAATAAAATACAATATTCCTAATTAGCGACTAAACTTAGCTCACGAAAATGAATATCAAATCAAATCATGTACCTATAACAGACATGTGAGCTTTTAAGAAGAGCAGGCCCATATACCAAAAAAAATTTAAGGCTAAAAAAACAAGAAAAATTGACCTCTCACCCCTACATTTAATCATGCATTCACCTCTGTCTATTTTGTTGAACTGACTAATTTACCCTTGTATATAAACTAAAATTAGTAAAAAAATTACTTTTCCATATTTCACCAAATCTTGTTCCAGTTTGTTATAGAGAAAAAGTGAGAGTAAATTTTAGTTTACTCACCGGAACAATTGATCGTGTGTTTCAATTTTGATATTGTTATCGGAATGATTTTTCGCGTGTTCCGGTGCTATGATTTTTACTATCGGAACAAAGCTTAGTTTGGTCGGCAATGAATCTCCAAAACAATTGTTAATGGAACATGTTTTGCGGGATTATATTCCGGTATGCATCTTTATGCAATATTTGTACCGGAACAGTGTTAAATTATTCCGTGATGAATGTTTTGTCCATATTGGTTCCGGAACACCCACTAGATTGTTCCGGTTTGGTTTTGGTTTTTTAATATTACTTAGTTATACATATTAAACCTATTGAGTCAGGCCAAATCCCTTAACTTTTTGTTTTGTTGTTGTTTGGTTTTGTATCATGTCATGTGTCCATTATCTTGCTTCTTGTTTTGGTCCTTATCTTTCCTTCTATGGATCCATCATCCATGGTTTGGTGAGGATTATTGGATTAGGATTAGAATTTTGAAAAAAACAACACATCGGAATAATATAAAATTAAATCGGAATATTAAGAGATTTATCAGAACAGTTTGTTGTTGGAGTGAAAGTTGTTTTTCGGAAAGGTTGAAATGACTCAAAAATAAGAATATAAAAAGTTTTAATAACATAAAGGATAAAATAAGATTATTAGATGTTTTATAGAGGTGAAATATTAAGTGTAAAGGTGGAAGGATAAATTTTCACAATACATGTGAGTTATATAAATATCAAACATATTTTATAATAAATACAAAATGTACAAGATGTTACTCCCTCTGTCTCAATATAATTGTCGTTTTAGAGTTTTTATTTTGTCTCAAAATAATTGTCACTTTAGGTCGGTACAAGATATTATCTCCAAGAGTGGATAAAAAATGCTCTACTAGGGTTTCTAAATTCAGCCGTCGTTCCCTACCTTTGCAAACTATCATCTACTCTATCAAGCGAGGGTTTAAAGTCCTAGAACGGATCTCCGGCAACGGGGTTCCTATCGGTTAGGGATCGGTCTTGACAGGGTTTCTGATCGTGTTTGATATATTCATGGGGAACGAGGAGGATCAACCTTGGCAGCCCATCAAAAGGAGACAACGCGGATGGAGTGGCAACTTGCGTGAGAACATTGATATTGCCACTGAAAAACGTAAACATCATCGAGATTTGAGTAGGGATAGTGCTAGTAGATCACATACGACATTCTTCTTTACGGATTTTCCAGACAATTATGGCGCAAAGGGTATGTACAATGTGTTTGCACATTATGGTGCAGTTAGAGAAGTGATCATTCCAGCAAAGAGGAATAAATTTGGCAAGAGATTTGGTTTTGCACGCTTTGATCCGATCAATAACATCCGTCAATTTGAATATGAGCTCGATAATATCATAATTGGACGTGACAAGATCGCTGTGAATCTTTCACGTTATCACCGCACATCTGGTGGCAGCAGACTCAGGGACGAAGGGAATATGAAGGAAGGGGTGAAGAAGAATAGAGAGACTGGCAGAAGAGGGGATGATAACGTAAGAGCTGGTGCACAAACTAAGACGGCTGCATGGCAAAAGAAGGGACGTGCAACTGTCACACAAAAGGTTGGGGGTGAAACATATGCACATGCAGTGAGGGGTCTAGGCAAGAATGGTCTTCAACCAGCAAAAAGTCCAAAAGTGTTGGAGTATGTTCCAGAGAAGGAGGATTTGAGCAAGTTATGGAAAGCTTTTATTGGAGAGGTTTTGGTTCCGGGAATGGCATACAATATTCAAGAGGCTTTCCATAGTGAAGGGTATTTCGATGTGAAGGTGACACCACTTGGCTCAAATTTGACACTTTTAGAAGGACAAGAGGAGGGTGAGGTACAAGCGCTGATGAAAGAAGCCCCCGGGTGGTTAGATCAATGGTTCAAGAATATTCGACCATGGACTCCCAAGGAAGTTGATCGTGATTGAAATGTGTGGTTAAGAGTATATGGCATTCCAGCCCACGCATGGAATATTTCCTTCTTCACTCAAGTAACAAAACAATGGGGGACTTTTCTCAATGTTGATGAGGTAACTTTGAAAAAATTAACAATGGATGTAGCTCGTATTTTAATTCGGACTTCAAGTCATTGTAGACAAATATGTTGACGTATTGATTAATGGAGAGTGTTTCAAGTTGCGCGTCATTGAGGATTCGTACGGACCTATGCGACTTATGGTTCCTACTCCAAAAGGTTCGCATGGAAGGGATGATATTTTTTCTCTTGTTGATGACGAAGAAGAGGAGGAGAGGGAGGCGGAGGAGGAAGAGGGGGATGAGGAAGAAGTGCAAGAATCAGTTGGCGAAGATGAGCAGCGATTGGCTATGGTTCCTTTTGAGAAAGTTAATAACATAATGCAAATAGCTACATCTACAACGTCCTCATCTAACTCTGTCAGGGTGTGTAGGAAGGATTATGGGGGGAAGGTAGTGCACGAAGGGGAGGGTAAGATAGTATTGAGTGGTAATTCGTTGGGCTTGGATGTTGGTGTAGTTAGGCCAACAATGTCACTCAATACTCATCATACTGTCCAGGAGGGTGCAAGTAGTAGATTGCCCAATTCTGTGGGAGTGGGTTGTGTGAGTAAGCCCATTGTTTCTAATGAAGTGGCCAATGGAGGTAAGGGTGGTCTATTATGAGGGGGCAGCATAGCTTCAACGAAAGTACCTCTATTCAAGGTACAACAGTAGCTAATTCGGTGCAACTTTTTCCAGATCAGAATCACAGTCAGGGAGTGGGTCAGTTGAAATTGACAAAGCACAATACCTTGTCTATTAATCCCATGTCTGCGTCCCTCACAAATTTCTTGGCTCAGCACCATATGTTGCCGGCAGCTGCTGAGCGGAACGATCAGGTCACGGAGGCAGGGGTTGTTCGAAATCACTCACTACAAGAAAACCTCTATTTTGCAGCAAGCTTAAAAATGAGATTGAGAGGGCTTTAGCCGTCTCAAACTTTGAGACAGGCAAAGCCGTCTCAAAATTAACCCATACCGTCTCAAAATAATTAAAAATATAAAATTTATTCTAAATTAATAAAGAGACGAGCAAAGCCGTCTCAAATTAATGACGAAACTGTGGTCCACATATTGAGACGGTTAGAGCCGTCTCAAAATTATGGTGAAGTCATCTCAAATATTGAGACGGTCTAAGCCGTCACAAAATTCTGTCACTGAATTCAAAAAATTTAAGCGCCTACATTTTGAGATGGCCTAAGCCGTCTCAAAATTTTTACAGGTTGATTTTTGAGACGGTCTAAGCCGTCACAAAATTGTGTGACTGAATTCAAAAAATTGTTCGAGACTAAGTTTGAGACGGCCTAAACCGTCTCAAAATAATGAACAACATGTGAACATTTTGAGACGGCCTAGACCCTCTTAAAATGGTAACCGTTCTGACATTAATTTTGAGACGGCTTACAGGTTAAATTTTGAGACGGTCTAAGCCGTCTCAAAATTTTAAAATATAACAGGTTACATCTTCTTGTTTATATATATCTCTCTCTTCAAATCTTTCACTTACAACTTTCATTCTACACATTTTTTTCTCTCTCAAACCCTTACAAACTATATTTCTCTCTCAAATCCTCTCAAACTTTTTTTCTCTCAACTAAATTTCTACATCTTTTCAAACTTTTTTATCATGTAAATATTATCCATCAACACTCTATTTAATTTCTTTAAGAATTTGTAAGTGTTTATCATGTTATACATTTTGTGTATAATTTTAATTTTAATATGTAATTATACTAAAATTGTTTGTTATAAATTTTGGATTAAAATATTATTATAATTATAACAATGATCTATTATTAAATGTTTAATTATTATAATTATACATTTTTAATATATCTTAAAAACAATTTTTTTAAATATAAATTATATATTTAAAATTAATTTGTTTCAAAAATATATATTTTTTATAATTTTTAAAAGATTAATACGAAAAACCTTTTTTTTTTTTAAATAAGTTTAATTTTGAGACGGTCTAAGCCGTCTCAAAATTAATGTTAGAACGGTTACCATTTTAAGAGGGTCTAGGCCGTCTCAAAATGTTCACATGCTGTTCATCATTTCGAGACGGTTTAGGCCCTCTCAAACTTAGTCTCGAACAAGCCCAACATTTTAAGAGGGCTTAGGCCGTCTCAAAATTTTGTGGCGAGCTATTTTGCAACGGCACTTGGCCATCTCATGGCCGTCTCAAAATTAATACTTTGGGACGGTTTTAGCCACTTTGAGAGGGCTTTAGGCCGTCTCAAAATGAGGTATTTCTTGTAGTGGCTGTTCACGATTCAAAGCTCTGAAGAAGACGAACTCTTATGTCTCGTCGGCAGGAGCGGTTCTATGCTGTAGTTCCCTTAATTCGTCTGATATTCGCAACTGTAATAGGAAATTCTTGCACAATCATGATAGTGAAGTTGCCTCTAAAGTGTGGCAGAGAGCTTTAGATTTGGGGGTGGTGGGTGAAGAAGAGGATGAGAGATATGTGGCTAGGATTCTTCTCAATGAGAAACGAGCTAGTGCAGGGTACACAAAGGAGCACGATCACCATTGTCAATCATGAAAATCATGTCCTTGAATATGCGGGGGTGGGGCAACACGGCTAAACGTCGTCGTTTAACTACGTTGCTCAGAACAGGTGCATTTGATATGTGTATGTTACAAGAAACTAAACGCGCAGACTTCGATGATTTTCTTATTCATAATTTATGGGGGCATAAGGATGTTGAGTGGGTAGCTAAAGCGGCTGTAGGTTTGTCGGGAGGAATGCTATCTATGTGGAATAAGGGGTTGTTTTCTTTCCGATATAGTTTTTTTGGTGATGGTTTTTTAGGTGTGTGTGTTGAATGGAAATCTATTTTGGTGTACATTGTGAATATTTACTCGCCCTGCACCTTGGCTGGTAAAAGGAAGTTATGGTCTGATCTGGTTGCTTTCAAACAGAACAATGAATCCGGTGAGTGGTGTTTGGGAGGTGATTTCAATGCTATTCTTAAGATGGGGGAGAGAAGAGGGAGAAATGGGGGAGGGGAACATTCTGAGAGGGCTGGTTTTGCTTCTTTTATTGATGTGATGGAGTTGATCGACGTACCCGTAACCGGGAAATCCTTTTCTTGGTTTAATTCTGAGGGGTCAGCTATGAGTCGGTTGGACCGTTTCTTACTGTCTGAAGGTTTTATTGAGAGAGGCGGTATTACTAATCAATGGATTGGTGACTGCGATATCTCGGATCACTGCCCTATTTGGTTAATAAGCTCGGAGCTTAATTGGGGACCTAAGCCTTTTCGGTTCAACAATTGCTGGTTAGATCACCCCAATTTCATCTCTTTTGTTGCTGAATCGTGGAAGTCTTTTAAGATTAAAGGGAAAAAGGCCTTTGTCTTGAAAGAGAAATTGAAGAGGTTGAAGGAGCGGTTGAAGGTGTGGAATAGGGAGGTTTTTGGTTTGGTGGATCTTAATATTGATACAACGGTTAAAGCGTTGAATGAATTAGAAGATATGGTTGCAAATGGAAATGTCGATCCGAGTATTATCAATTCTAAGGACATGGTTAAGAAACTTTGGGAACAAATACACGCAAAGGAAAGTTTACTTCATCAAAAATCTAGAACAAGATGGGTTCAAGAGGGTGATTCTAATACCCGATTTTTTCATGCTAGTGTCAAAGGTAGAAGACGAAGGAATCTCTTGGCGACTTTAAAGAAAGGTGATCAATGGATCAATGGGGTTGACAACATCAAACAGGAGGTTAAAGAGCAATATTCAAAACACTTCTCGGAGACTTGGCATGACCGCCCTTTTTTGCACGGTCTTGATTTTAACACTCTTTCAGCTGAAGATAATTTTTTTTTATTAGCACCGTTTGAGGAGACCGAGGTCAAGGAAATTATTGGTAGTTGTGATGGTAATAAGAGTCCGGGTCCGGACGGTTTTAATTTAAATTTTTTCAAGGCTTGTTGGGATATTGTGCGGGATGATGTTATGGCTTTCCTTCATGAATTTCATACTAATGCTATCTTGCCGAAAGCGGTGACTGCGTCGTTTCTTACTTTAATTCCAAAAAAAGACCATCCTCAAGATCTCTTTGATTACCGCCCTATATGTCTGATTGGTTGCATTTACAAAATTCTATCAAAGCTTATGGCGAATCATTTGAAATCTGTCCTTGGAAAATTAATTTCTAGGTGCCAATCGGCTTTTTTGCCCAACCGTCAAATTCTCGACGGAGTTGTTGTGTTGAATGAGATTATTGATCTAGCCAAGAGAAGAAAAGATAGCTGTTTTCTTTTCAAGGTAGACTTCGAGAAGGCTTACGATACCATTCACTGGAGTTTTTTAGAGAAGATGATGATTAAAATGGGTTTTGCAGAAGGTTGGCTGAAGTGGCTGCGAGCTTGCATTTTCCATAGTTCAATGTCTGTTTTAGTTAATGGGAGTCCCACAGAAGATTTTGATGTTGGTAGGGGTATCAGACAAGGTGATATGCTCTCACCTTTTTTGTTCTTAATTGTGGCTGAAGGTCTAGCTGGGCTTATGAGACAGGCGGTTTCGATTGGCAAATTCAAAGGTTTCAAGGTTAATGACACACTTCAATTTCAGATTCTTCAGTTCGCAGATGATACGATCCTAATGGGGGAAGGCATATGGGATAATTTGTGGACGATCAAAATAATTCTTCGCAGCTTCGAAATGGTTTCTGGCTTGAAAATTAATTTTGATAAAAGTAAATTGTATGGCTTAAATCTCAATGAGAGGTTCTTGGCAGCTGGTTCGTCCTTCTTGTCTTGTAGATCTGAAGCTATTCCGTTCAAATTTTTAGGCATACCGGTTGGGGCTAATCCTAGAAGGCGTGAGACGTGGAAATCGGTGGTTGCAGCTATGTCAAGTCGGTTAAGTTCATGGCATAGTCGTCGGCTATCGTATGGTGGTCGCCTTACTTTGATTAATTCTGTTTTGGCTAGTCTCCCGCTTTATTTCTTCTCATTCTTCAAAGCCCCTCGGTGTGTCTTAAATCAATTAGTCCATATTCAGCGAAAGTTTTTATGGGGTGGTGGAGTTGCGGATAAGAAATTATGTTGGGTTAAATGGGACCAAATTTGTTTACCCAAGGAGAAAGGAGGTTTAGGGGTTAAAAATTTGGAGCTTTTTAATTTGGCATTATTGCTTAAATGGAAATGGAGATGTTTAGACGATGGCGAGGCGGTATGGGCTGATTTATTGCGATATCGGTACGGTCACTTACCTTCGGTTCTGATGAGTGGGAATCCCCCGTTGGCTCTTCGTCACGCTTCTCTTTGGTGGAGGGATCTCATTGGTATGGGTAAGGAAGGTGGTATTGATATTTTTACATCTAATGTGCGGTGTAATGTTGGAAATGGTTCAAACATTAGTTTTTGGAAGATTCAGTGGTTTGGTAATCAAGCTTTCAACGTCTTATTCCCTCACCTGTTTGCCAGAGAAGAACAACCTCATGCCATGATTTTTGACCGGTTGAGTACTAGCGGTGAGTGGAGGTGGAGATGGGCTGAAGCTCTGACCGAAAATGAACAGGTTCAACTTCTTGAGCTTCATAATTTGCTGGTTAGTTTTTCTCTTCGTCTGGATATAATTGATAGGTGGAAATGGATGCCTGGTTCTTTAGGATCCTTTTCTGTTAAATCTTGTTATATGGAGTTAGTACAAGCTAGGGACGTGTGGTTACCTCCTCCAAATGTCTTAGACAGTTTACAACATTTATGGAAAGCCGATGTGCCTTCTAAGATTGGTATTTTTGGATGGCGACTTTTGTTACAAAAGCTACCTACGAAGGTTGCCCTTCACCGCCGGGGTGTGTTACCCAACACATTGGATTTGTCTTGTGTCTTGTGTTCACATTTAGAGGAAGATTGTTTGCATTTATTTTTCCGGTGTCCATTTGTTCAGGGAGTTTGGACCGAGGTACTTAGGTGGGTCGGTTTTAGCTTGCATACAGATTTGGATATATGGTCTCACTTTGAGGGTTTCGGTGCTATGATTCATGCGAAGAAAGGTAGTCGGATTCGACATTTGATATGGTTAGCAACTACTTGGTGTCTTTGGAACCTTCGTAATGATGTGATTTTCAATGGAAGTTCTCCTAATGCGGCTGCCGTGTTTGATAAGATTCAAGTTGTGTCATGGTTTTGATTTAGTGGTCGTTTTGGCCGTAGTGCTTATTGTCCTTTTTCTTTTTGGTGTAATGATCCATTAGCATGTTTTCAAAACATATAACTCCTTGTTGGCTTATTGTAAGGGTTTGAGTACCCCTTGTACTCACTTTATAATAAGAATATTTGCTTAACAAAAAACAAATTGTCACTTTAGAATACCAATGCAATATTTATTTCTTTTTTCCATTATTATACCCTTATTTATTAAACTTCACTTAACTTAACTACTACACTAACTACAATTAATAAGGATATTTTAGTAAATTATACTAATTTTATTATTGAAATCAACACAATCAATCATTTTCTTAAAACTCGTGTAGAAATCTTAAAAGACAAATATTTTGAGACGGAGGGAGTATCATTGTATTCTCATTATAATAAATGAATTATTTTATTATGTACCAAAAAAACTTAATTTATGCTTTGATTGTGTAAAGTATTTTTATACATACATACATACTGCATACATTATACATTTAATTATATTATATTATAGTATAACTTTATTAAAATATTTTTAAAAATATTAATACAAATATTTATATGACTGATAAAAGGTTTTATATACTTTATCTTGAACAAAATCATATAATATCCAAAACTTAAAATGTAACTTACTATATCTAAAATTGTCTTGGGATTACCGAGAAAACATGGAAGTTTCCCTTTACCATAGCTACATATCATACTATCAACAGTTCTGTAATTACAAAATAAAACGATTATCACCATTATATATTTAAATTAATAAAACTATCAACTAAAATAATAACAATAAACTAAAATCTCTATCTAATTCTCTCATTATTAAATTTAAGAAAAAATTATTCATGTAGTCCCTTAACTTAAATTCATATGATGATTTGGTCAATTTTTTAAGACACTTCAATATTTTTTCCGTGTTTAGATATGAATTTCAAATTTCAAATTTATAATTTCCTTTTCTTGTGTGTTTGTAGTCATAAATATATGTTATGCCAAAAAAAAAACATAAATTTAAAGTTTGAATATTTATATTCAAATTAAATAAGGCACCAAAAAAAGACAAAAATGATGTAAAAAATGATAAATGACCAAATCGTTACCTAGATTTTGTAAAAAAATAAGATCAGAACTCGAGAGTAATTTTGCCTAAATTTACTGATAAATTTAGAGGCTGTTTAATATATTTTTTCTCTCTAAATTTGTTTGATTATTATGTTTAGTAATTCTAAAGAAATAGATAGGAAAATTTTGTCTCGGTAACAACTTCTCATATTATTTTCTCCTGTCTTAAATATAAGTAACTTTCATTTTTTTAGATACATTGAATAATTAATTTATACATTAATTATTTAATGTATCTAAAAAAGGGAAAATTGCTTATATTTAAAGTCGGAGTATGTATTTGAGATGGATTTTTATCGTATTTAGTAAATAAATTTTGTAACTGAAAAGATGGAGAACAAAAAAAAAAGTTTATTAAAATTTATCAAAAATAAGATTCACATTTAGATTAGTCCATATTATAATGCTCCTCTATCTTCTTTTTTTGACAGAAAATATCTATCATTTAAAAATTGTCTATCAGAAAATTGTCCATATTGAAATATATTTGGTAATTAACGTTGTGCCCCCTTCAAAATTTTGAAAGTTATCAAAGAAGTAGCCTTCGAATTGAAACTTCATCAAACATGAAAAATATAGCATGGGGTGTATATCAAATTAAATCTGTTTTTAAAATACATTTTATCAAAAAATTATAATGCTTCATTTTCTAATATTTGTAGCTTATTGTCTTCTACCGATCTCAGCTCATCTTATACAGAGATTATATTTTATTAATAATATATTTGTCGTTAAAAAATAAACAAGAAACACATGAAGTCAATGGCCCTTATATTTTATTTAGAAAAATTCAATTATAGTAATAGTTTGTTTTACAACATAGTAGTAGCAAGCATTAATATGTTAGTTACGTATCATTGTGAGTGATAAAAATAATTTGTGAGTGATAAGTATGATATACCTTTGACCTTCAATCCAACCGGGAAAAGGATCTTTACTTGTACTGGTTACCATTGTAGGACGAATAATGATGGATGGTACATTATCTTTATGATGCACTAATAGCATCTCTCCCATTGCTTTGGTGAATACATATGTATTTGGCCAACCGTGCAAATTGGCTCTATTTATTCATTATGCATATATGAGATCATAAAATATTGTTAGACCGATACATAACAACTCTACAAATAATTAAAAATAAGTTTAAATGCAGTTTTAGTCTCTTATTTTCAATATTTTTAAAGTTGTGATCCCTCAATTTTAAAAACATGACTCTTTTTTTTTTGAAATGGCAAATATATTATTGAGCAACGCTATAACGAGGAGTACAAGAGGAACCTATTAGGGAAAAAAAACAATAAAAAGCAACGGCACAAGTCGAAAGTAGTAAAACAAAGGAGCCGAAACCCCCACCCCGACCAAAAGCTCAAAATAGACACTCCATGGGGTTTCAATGCCACTCATAATACAAGCAAGGAGGTATCTTTAGAAGAACTAGACACCACTACCAACTAGTCACCTTAACTGACTCCACCACCTTCGTTGGGATAAAAGGAGCATCCGAAAAAATGGTCGCATTCTTAGCCTTCCAAATGCACTAGAGGGAGGCATGCCAAATCAAAACCAAACCTTGCCGAATCTTTTTCTTTCGCGCCTCGTTCCGGAACACCTCAAAGAGAACAAACAAGTTTGGGGGGATGACAATAATAACCCCCAACCACTTAAGAATATCATACCAAATCGAGGAGACATTCGTACAATGAAGAAAAAGGTAGAGGGAGGACTCCGCCACGCCCAAACACCCCGCACAACTCCTAGACTCTCCCGGAGCAAGAACATGCCCCCACTCAAGATTATTTTGCATAGTCCACCTATTTCAATTTATTTTGCATTTTGGTCTCACATTCTATTTTAGAGTCAATTATAGTGACATGACAAAATCAAGGTGACAACTTGTGTACCCCCACAAGATTTGGGGGTATATACCCTCAACCACTATAAAAAAGTTTTAATCGATATAATTTGTTATAAAATACACCGTTGGATTGAAAGTTTATATCATATAGATCATTTGTGTAAAATTTTAGACAAATCTAAAATCATTTGATATGTTATTGAGACACACAAAGATTAACGGTGTTTAAGATATCACAAAAACTGTTAATTTTGATGGGTCTCAATAACATATCATATGATTTTAAATTTGTCTGAAATTTTACACAAATAATCTATATGATATAAACTTTTAATCTAACGGTGTATTTTATAAAAATTTATATCGGTTAATTATTTTTTAAGTAATTGGGGGTATATACCCCCAAATCTTGAGGGGGTAGACAAGAAAAAGCCCAAAATCAATTGTGGCATGTCAGATACCACATAGATTAAACATTATATGTGGAATTAATATTTATTTTAATTTCAATTGATTTAATTAAATAGTATATTTATGAATAAAACTATAAATTAAAAATTGACGAACCTTTCAATTCCAAAATCTTTCAATGCATGTTTGATGTGGTTTTCATCTAAATTCAATGTTTGGAGCTCATGTAATTTTTTCTCCAACAAATTCATCTCCGTATCAATGTCTAACTTTGAATTCCTTTTTAGGGACTGACCCATCTCAAATGGTTCCTCTTGAAAAACTCCTTCTTCCTCGGTCTCTCCGCACACATATGCTAGATTGGTTAATTGTGAATACAAACAAATTATTATCACTTTATAGTTTATAGTCATTCTATTTTATCTCAAATATAAATAAAATATTATATAATGTGTGAATTCGCACGTGTATGAGATGTACTTCAATTTAAAAAATGTAAAAAACATTAGAGTTTAATAAGTATGATTCATCGGTGTATAATTATTAGACACATATATTTAATAATATGTTGTTATATCAATTAATAAATATGAAAACTTATGTATTTTTATATTTATTAATTGACGTGACAATAAATTATTTTATGTATGTGTAAAATAATTGTATCATGGCAAATAATATTAATTAAATTCATAAAATTAAACAATCAAATTTATAAAGTGGATAAGTAGGCGTAATGACACCGTCAAAAAAAAAAAAGTAGGCGTAATGACGTTCAAGGCCTCGTCCCTACCCATAATGTACAATCTCTCTATCAATGAATTATGTTCACATGGACAACTATTGCTACTTTATTTTGATGATTTAATGATGTTATTATAAATATGTTCATTAAATAATATCAGTTTTTTTTAAAGAATTAATATCAGTTTTATTTTCCCCACTCTAGTGGAATGTGGGACTTATTTTTTCAGATTTCTATCTCTATCTTATATATCTCCCGAGCATAATTATATATGGCAAGCTATCAAGTACTTATGTGGCAAACTATGAGACTCTCTTCATTATAAATTAAGTCTTCTTTAATATATCACTCTTCAATTTCCACTCATAACATTTTTTTCAATTATGAGACATTTTATTTTATTTTTTAGAGTTTCTTAATGTGCCACTTTCGATTCCTACTCATGACACTTTTTTAATTATGAAACATTTTATTTTACTTGTTAGAATTCCTTAATGTATCACTCTTCAATTCCTACTCATGTCACTTTTTCAATTATGAGACACTAGTGGCTAGACTGGCACGTTATGTGCCCGCCTGTATGATACGATTTGATGAAAAAACGCTTTAAAAAATAATAATGGTTTGACGAAAATTAAAATGTATAGAAATTAATAGAAATTATTAAGATAGAAGTTAAGAGATTGAAGTTATAAAAGTTAAGAATATTTTTAAAAAATAATAAAAGTTAGAGTTTTAAAAAAAAAACCGTTAAGGACTTTTTAGAAATTATGTAAAAAGACTAAACCAAACAAAAGTATTCCCTTTATATATAGTATAGATTTTATTTTATTTTTAAGATATTTTTGAGACACGTTTTTTGTATAACTAAGATTAATGAGTCACAATGAACCACTTTTAGATGAAAACAAACAAATTTTTTGAACAAAAACAAGTAAATAAAACTAATTTCTAACAAACAACAATAATATTTTAAGATTAATATTTTTAATGAAAATTTTCTTAATAACTTTTTCATAACTAATTGTATATAATAAAAAAATTAGATAAAATTTAGTTGATTTAAATGCTGTGAAATATTATTATATAAATATATGTACCTAAACGATTATATGTATTAATTTAACTTTAATTTTTTTTTTTCACATGCAAAACTTAACTCATTTATATATATATATATATATATATATATTTATTACTTAGCTATATCAAAACGTAAATCATATTAATTCCTATTTTATTTGTATTTTCTAGAGAATATATTTTATCTATCTTGGGTGTGGCGGGTTTTCATTTGCACCCTTTTGCTTAAAATTTTTTTTGCATTTTCTAGAGAATATATTTTTATTTCTGTATTAATACAATAATCCCTTTTTTTTTGTAATTTTAACGATGATTTATATTTACACTTATATTAATATGAGTGCCTCTTTTTATAATTTACATGGGATCAATATTTATGCTCATAGATTAATACAAGAGTCTAATTTTTTTTAAATAAATGAGATATATATATATATATATATATTCATATATCAAAACAAGGTCTTATATTTTTTTTTAAAATTAATTGCTAAGGGAACAAGAGAGAAAATATCATATCGTTGAGAACATGAGGTGGGAGATCACTCTCCAAAGTATTAACTATAATTTATATGCACACTCATCTTAATACGAGTGTCTATTGATTTTGTAATTTATACAAGATAATATTTATACTCATATATTTAAACAAGATCATATTTGTTTTTGTAATTTCTACCGGGAAGAGAAAGAAAACACCATACTGTTGAGAAATAAAACTATAATTTTATTTTGTACAATGTTCTATCCCTTTAAAATCCTTAAATATATATCTATTTTTTATATTTCAATAATATAGATATAAAATCAAATTCCACAAGTAATTGGAAAAATAAAAATTAGATGACAAAATAAATTCATTAATTAAAAATAAGATTCAAAAAAGTTAAAATTAAATTAAAAAAATTAATATCTCAACTAATCTAATTTAACTTCAATTATATATATATATATATATATATATATATATATATATATATATATATACACTAATATAATTTTTAATTTTAACCTGCACGGGTTAGTTATACTAGTTATTTTTATTCCACTTATTTTTTACGAGATAAAAAAAGTTAATGGTACTTAACTAAATATTTTAGAACTTTTTTTACATAAAAATGTGGTTGATATATGCTAAAAAATAAGAGATTAATTAATCAAAATATTTTTAGTTGATATAAATAGAAAAAAAGTTTTATTTTAAAACTGTTTATATGATTGGACAATTTGGACAAAAACTAAAGATCTTGTCCCTCACTAAACCTACAATCTATGGGTGTGATTGATTTAATGTATCATGTTTAATTTTAAAGTTGTTTTTGGAATTTGACAAACTGAGGGTCATCAAGAGACTAGGTAAAAAAATTTATCATCTGCATAACTTATCTAAAATTTCAAAATAACATTTTGTTCACTAAATATTGTACAAAATAAAATTTATTCAACACATTAAACTTTGTCCCGTGTTGTTCTATAATATATTGTGTTGTCAAGTACATATATTTTACGGATTAAGCAAATCCTAACTTTTTGTGCATATAAATTGTCTAAAATATCAAAATAATCTTTTATCTACTGATACTGATCACTGACAAAATTTATTCAATATATAATAGTACTATTATGTCGGGTACTTTATTATCTTTTGTAAATCAATCACATCCAAAATATTTAAAATCAAAGAGTATTATGAATTTGGATTTTCTTTAGTTTAGATATTTACCCGTTGATAGGTGGACAAGAACCTTTATTTTGTGACATTTCTTTGCGATGTTTAAGACATGCAAAGCTCCCTTTGTATTAACACCCATTGAAATGTCAAATCTGCAGAATTTTTTTTAAAATACAAAATTATCAATTTAATTTAATTAACAAGCAATTTTTTATCAAATAAAAATAATATATAAAACAAAATGTTAATTTCAGTTGGCCTTAATTTTGCCATATCACCTTTCATCAAATTTAGTAGCTCCAGCGCAATTAACTATAATGTCTAGTTCTTCAAACATAACATTATTGTCTTCAATTCCTAAATTTTCAAGAGCAACATCTCCGGCTATTGCCACAACCTTCTTTGCTATAAAAGAATTGAAATCTTCACCCCACTTCTCTCGTAGCACTCCAAATAAATCTGTTTGAAAGACCTATGCAACACAATTTGCAATGGAATATATAACTATATAAGTCATCAATAATATTCATAAAATGCATATTTATAATCTAATGAAATTAAATTTACAATAATGCACCTCATTTTGCAAACGATGAGAGGCCAAATCAGTATTTGAAGCTCTCAGGAGAAGATATAGCTTTTGTATATCTGGTTGAATCCGTAATATCTTTTCCACAAAAACTACATAATCAACAACAGTACAATTTATCCTTTTCAGATGCGTTAAGTACTTAGCTTATATTATTATTTGCTATTAAAAAAAAAAATACAAAATTGACTTAAATTTCCAAATAAAATAGTGGATAACAATTTTTTTACTATTATAACAGATTACTGATAAATTAGCTGATGACGGATAAAATAATTAATTGAATTCATAATACCTGATAAAATTAATTGTTGAACTAGCTAATAATTTCAAATAACATAAAATTACAAAATGTGTTTATTTAAAAAATAATCAATTAAGATAGCAAAAAATAAAAATTGAGAGGAAAAAAATGATAAATTATGATCTCGAATTTAAAATAAAAACTAAAGTAAAAAATATTATAATATCATAAAAATAATTGTTACCAATCAGATATATTTTAAAATAAACTTACAAGCAGATCAATATTTTGTTAAGCCATTATACAAAAATTTAAGCCAGAAGAGACATAATATTTGTGAACATGATCTCGTTGTTAGTAAGTTGGGTATTTATATACCTTTCCCTAAGAAGCCCGTTGTGCCTGTCACTAAAATGGTCTTTCCCTTCGGAAAGTCTTGCATGGTTTCAGAGTTCATTGCAGATGACCAAAAGTGCTTGTCAAAGTTCTCTTATTTATAGATAGATGACCAAAAATACGAAAATTTCTCTTTAACCCCCCCTACATTTCTCTTTCACCCCCTAACTACCTCATTTGCCCTTATAATGGCTAATTCGGGATGCACAACCCGAAGTAGGATTCGGGAGATACGTCCCGAATTTACTCAAAAACTTAAAAAATTAACCCCCAGCATAATTCGTGAGATAGGTACCGAATCTCAATTCGTGAGATGCGTCCCGAATTAAAATCCCAAGCCCCCAGCCCAAATAAATTTCGTGATAACGGTCCCGAATTGTAGTTCGGGACTTAGATCCCGAATTTTTACTCGTTTTACTTAAACCCACGTATGAGGTTGTGCTTTAACTTTAATTAACTTTTGTTGTTTCTTTCATAAACGACGGACCTACATACATGTAACAAACTCTTCCTTCAATTGATTGATGTTGTTCCCTGGATTGAATGAATAAAGCCCTCTAATTCTTCGTTGTTTCAATTTCACAGCAACAAATTAAAGCAAAATACATCAATGCTTCTTCATAAAAGCTTTTACAAGCCATTGAAGAATCACATGTTTTGATTGTTGTTTTCTCGAGAAACTATGCTTCTTCCGGCAAAAATTGCTGATTGCATTGAAGACATGGATCGGACAACGTTTTCTACCATTTTCTTTGATGTGAGTCCATATGAGTTCTAACACAAGTAGCCAACCTCTCTGGTTGGAATGTAAAGGATATTTAAGTGATCTTTTCCTTAACAAAACTTCAATTGTTTCATTGAACAATAATGCAATTGATTCCTTGGTGATTTATGTGGGTTTAAGCAAAACGAGCAAAAATTTGGGATCTAAGTTCCGAAATAAAATTCGGGACCGTTATCACGAAATTTATTTGGATTGGGGGGTTTGGGCTTTTAATTCGGGACGCATCTCACGAATTGAGATTCGGTACCTATCTCACGAATTATGTTGGGGGTTAATTTTTCAAATTTTTGGGTAAATTCGGGACGTATCTCCCGAATCCTACTTCGGTATCTATCTCACGAAGTGGTTTTTGTACATATTTTCAAGGGTATTTTGGAGTTTCAGGGGGGTTAAAGAGAAGGGTGGGGGGTTAAAGAGAAATTTTCCAAAAATACTACTAACTAGTTTTTATTTTTTGACTAAATACTACTAACTAGTTAAGAAAACCAAACATAATTAACAAAATTACATTGAAATTTATGTAATCAATATTTGTAGAATATAAAAATGTTATTTTCAATATAATTTTTTTTATATCCTTAACTAGTACATGAAATATATTAGTTAGCATAACTTAAAAAGGAGATATTAACATGTGTTCTTAAGGCATATTTTAAGACACTTAATATAAAAATTTTGTTTTAAAAATTATATATTCAGCCTTTTACAGGTTTACATGTTGATTTTTCCAATGCAAAATTACTATTTTTGAGGTTTTTAACATATGCCCTTAATTAGGGCACATGTTAACAAGAATCCTACAAATCTCAACTGATTTAGAAACAGTCAGAAAATCTAATAATATTGTAGAAAATCAATCACACACATGTACTATTAATATTACCTTTAATTATTTATTGTCAAAATATATAAAAGTTTAAATTTTAAAAAATATTTATCAACACAAATTGAATATCTTATATCTTAACATTTGTTTTATATATTAATAAAATAACATGATCAAATTAATCACATCGATGTTGATTGTTTGCAGGCGAACTGCGAGTTGAGCCTATCTGCCTAGCAAGATTTTTATTCTACCACTGTCCCATCATTTTTGGTTCACGAAGTTGTTTTTTTGGATTATGATGTGTCGATCACTTTTGATTCGACATCTGGAATTAGCGTCAAGTATTATTTTTTTGGGTCGGATTGATGTCTTCTCTAGTAGTTTGGAAGTTGTGTCATAGTTGAACAACGTGCACTATTCACATAATCTACTTTGATCATATTTTTTACTAATATGTAATTGCAAATATTAGCATATAAGATGTTGTTTGATTTGTCTCGATGAGTATTTTTAAGATATAGTACAATTTTATAATTTTAATAAATACTTAATTAAATATATTAACAATCAAAGTTGTGTATTGATAAATGTGAACTGGTCAACTGTGACAATTATTTTGGAACGGATGGATTGTGATATTATAAGTGGATCTTTTTTAAGTGGTGTCTGTTATGATATTTTTTATTAGTGTTCCGTTTATATTCGACAAGTTATCAGTTGAGCTAACATGTCTTTAAAGTATATGTTAAGAAATTTAATAATGACTTTTTAAAAGTTAATTTTTTCTCAATTTAAATTTTACAAATTTTTTAACATGCAGCAAGACTCTATTTAAATGATATATCGAAATTTAAAGTAGAAAAAAAAAATTAAATGTGGGAAGGAGATAATATCAAAAACTTAGGTAGGATTAATTAATATGGTAACCGAAGGATCCTTCAAGTATATTTTTTTTTAAACTACAAAAAAAAACTGGTTTAGTGATGATTAGTAGGTATGGTTGGGAATATGCTAAGTTAGGTTAGGCTTTGTCAAGCCTGAGTCTGGTCTGTCGAAAAATTGAAGTTTTGAGTCTGGTCTGTGGTCTGTCATAGACTTATTTTCTCGGCCTGAGCTTAGCCTTTTAAAAGTCTGATATGGCATATTAGTCTGTTTAAAAGCCTATTTCACATGAACATATTAGAATAAACAATTATATTTATGTTTAATATACTAAGAAACTAATAGACTAATAAAATTATACACTCGTTTTGATATTTTAAAGAACTTGATTATAGGTAGCTTTTTATTTCAATTGTAGTTATAATAATATATTTATATATATAAAAAAAACTAATGAAGATTAGTAAACTTAAACTACAAAAAAATGTTAACATATTTATAATTTAATTAAGATACAAATTTTAATGTATAATAATAATATTAATAAAATATTATTGATATTTATTTTAAAAGGTCGGCCTAATAAGTTTAAAAGACTTTTTTTATGGCCTGCGGCCTGACCTTTTAAACTAAATAGGCTTATAAAAAAGCCTAAGCCTGTTCTATTTAAAAAATAGTCTAGCCTGACCTGAACCTATGTAGGCTAGGTCGTAGGCCCCTGTAGGCCGGCCTAACCTATTCTCTGAAGGTACAAAAACACAAGAAGGGGGGGTTGAATTGTGTTTTGGATAGTTTAAAAACTTCTTCTAAGTTCTTTCGAACTTATCAGATTTAGCAGCGGATAACACAATAAAGGAGAGTAGAGAGAGAGAAAAGACACAAGCAATTTATACTGGTTCCTCTCACAAGTTGAGAGTAGTCCAGTCCCCTTGCACTTCCAAGGGAGTTCACTAAAAACACTTTTGTTACACTTGCTCAAACACACTAGTAAGAGACTTCCACAATGCTCAAGTATTCTAACAAGAGACTTCCTAAACTAAATGATAAATATATTGTTTTGAGAACCTTTGAGTACTTGATAAGAATCAAATACTCAAGGCAAATTAAAACACTAAACACAAGAACTACACTTAAGATTCTAACGAAAGCTAAGTGATGAAGCAAGACTGTTTGTTATCAGAAGCTCTGTTTGCTCTCTTGTGAATATGATCAGTTTGCAAGTTGTAATCCACACTTGACTATGTCTTCGAGATCTCTATATATATGACAAGATAGAGACGTTGCTAATTTGACCGTTGTCAAGTTGTTTTGTTTGCTGGAGCAGTTCCTAGGTGGTCACATGTGATTAAGCTCAACAAGGAAACTTGTTGACTTCACTTTGCAGGTTAAGGCTTTGTGTGTGTCCAAATGAGGTAATGAGAAAACGACTAATGCACATATTATCTTCCCAAGATAATATTACAACGTGCTTTGATTTTCCTTCACACATATTTGAATTTGACCGTTGTTAATCCCTAAGCCAACATGTGATTCCCTTTCATGAAACTTCCAGCACAAGACTGATCTCAGAAGTCTGTATTCCCAATACAGCTTCTGGTGTTGTGTTCTTCTGATGACATGTGCTTCTGATGATCATCCTTCTGATAGATCATCAGACTTCGCATTGGTGCTTCTGATCAGAGCTTGTGTTACAGCTTCTGATCACCATCAGAACTTCTAAGTTGAAGTGCGTGAAGACTTTTCACTAATGTTCCTGCACACTTAGATTAAATATTAAAATACCCTATTGTTCATTAATACTTTGTTATCATCAAAACTTAAGCAGACAATTGTCAGAACCACTTTTGTTCCAACAATCTCCCCCTTTTTGATGATGACAAACTAAGTATTAATTTACAATGGTTGTTGAATTAATTTATCAAGTTTCAAAACAGGTTTATGAGTTTTGCACACTCCCCCTGAGTTAAACATTGATTAATTAAATTCAGTTTAAGATTATATTTTAAATTTGAACTAATCTTCACATATTTGACTCTTGGGAAAAGAGTTTTGCAAGCTCTCCCCCTAAGTCTGATACCTCTAGAAAAATTGCACTTTTTCTTGAAATATCATATGTTCAATTCTTTCAAGTTTAACATATATTCCCCATAATAAAAACATTTGCGTAAGGCATAAACTTAAATGTAATGACAGTTTCAGTAAAGTGCATTTAAGTTCTTCAGTCAAATTAATTCCTTATTCTCCCCCTTTTGTCATCAACAAAAAAAACATTTACGTGAAAGGAAGAGAGAAGGAAGAACAGACAACGCAAACTATTGGTCATTGAAAGCGGTGTGTATTGAAAAACAACACATATTGTTCTATAAAAACAAATGACCATGAAGAAACCATATTCATTGCAAGAAAACATATTCAGAGTAGCAATGAATAATGAAACTAGAATCTTTTTGGATACAGCATCTGAGAGTGCAAGAAAGAAGAATCCAGTTGATAGAAGATCAACAGAAGCCAATCGTGAAGATGGCAAGACTACATCAGTGGAATCAACTGCACGCTCAAAAGCTAACGAGAAGAAGCCAAAGGATGATAATGGGCTTAGTCTCGTGTTGGAAGGAGATAGGCTTATAATTAAGGAGGAGAGTGTAGGATCAAATTTCTCTTCTGAATAGAAATCAGAACTGTACTGTTGTAATAAACATATTTGGAATAAAAAAAAATTGATCCGTACTCAACCTTTATTATTTACCTATGTACCCGCTTTTCTTTTCGTTAAAAACTTGGTATAAAGTGAAATAAATGCAGTCAAAGAAAGAGTTTCAAAAAGATAAAGTCAAGAATTGGTTACAACTATGTCATAAATGACATTGTTGACCACGATTGACTCAAGTAAAACCAAAACTCTATAAAAGTGCTTCCCATATCATGTATCTCAACACTTCCATATTTTCATTAAGGTAGGAAAATGGATAAGGATAGAAGAGATATCAATGGAAAGAAGTTGGCAGAGAAGAAGAAAGCTAAGAAACCACCAAGTCCAAGACCAGTAAATGGTAAAGGAAAGGATGGAGCATCTTCATCTAGGCCACTCAGAAGAAGTTGTAGAGTTCGTTCAAAGATACAACCGTCAGAACCAATCACTATCTGTTCCTCAACAGATTCAGATGAGATTGATTCTGATTATGCAGAATTTTTGAGGACATATGATCCTATAGCTGCTGAAGGCTCATCATCCTCTTCAGACTCAACAAGCATAGATCCTGATTATGCAAGGTTTCTGGAGACTTATGTTCCTCCAGAAGAGCCCTCTTCATCTGAAGGATCGGTCGTGTCTGAATTAGATTCTAAGTAGTAGCTTTAGAATTCTTATGTACTCTAAATTCTACTATTTGCAATAAAAAGTTATCTTTGATTCGTACTTTAGATACTTCTGGCTTTATAATGCATATAAAAAAATAACTAAACAGACCAAGCATTTAACACACATGCATCTAAAAGAAACAGCATTCAGTTTTAACACAACCAATAAGTTTCAACAAAACACACAAAAGAATATCCAAATACGTAATTAAGTGCATAGAGATCCTAGGTTTGGTAGGAGGTGAGAGAAGGGTTAGGTATGTTTGTTCTGCAAGATGTCTAGAATGGCCTTCAAGGATTGATTCATGTTAGAGATTTCAGCACCTTGGGCATCCTGTTTTGCTTCCAATGCAGCAAACCTTTGCTCCTGTCTAGCTTCCATAGCTGCAATCTTTTCATCAACAGAAATATCTTGACCACCTTCTGACTGAACCACTTCTGCTGATCTGGCAGCTTCTGCTAACCTCTCTTCTGCTAATCTCGCTTCTGCCAGTCTGGCCTCTTCTGCTATCCTAGCTTCTTCTGCCAGTCTAGCTTCTTCTGCTAATCTAGCCTCTTCAGCCAGCTTAGCTTCTAACTCAGCAGCACGCCTTTCAGCCTCTTCAAGTCTTTCTTTTTCAATCTCTTCATGAGATTTGTCTGTTAGCAACAGCACTTGACTTGTTGAAGCAACACTTTCTTTTTCCAATTCCTCCAGCTTTCTTTTCTTAGCTAGCACAAGCTTTCTGATAGTCCTTCTTGAAATAGCTTGTACAACCTTGGTCACACATTCAGACAGCTCCTCCATCTTCCAAGCAACTTGATCAGGAACAATTTTCATCTTGGAAGCAAAGAATTCTACCTTGTAACCATCATTGTGAATAAGTTCTGTTAACTGATCATAAAATGAAACTGATGGTTCAACTGAGAAGTCATTGATTCTGTCAATCAATGCCTCATAAGGTAGGGCTTGGTGAAAGATGAGGTCATGAATGTTTGGTTCAGTGGGAGGTTGAGGAATTTCTAAAGCAAGTGGTTCAGCATGAGTTTTGGCAAACTTAGAGATCATTGGAAGAGTTGATGAAGACGATGAAGATTCTGAGGATTCTGACTCAGATGATGATGAGTCAGAAGACACATTGTGAATGATTGGAGATTGAAGAGTTTGTGGGATGGTTTCAGTTGGTTGTGAAATTGTTTCATCAGCAACATCTTCTTGAACATTGTCCACAACATGTTCACTCACTGGTTCATCAACAACTTTTTCTAGTTGGTTAGTTTCTTCAGGTTCAGTGATAAGTGGATGAGTTATTAATGGCTCAGGGTCAGGACATGTATCCTTTGGAGACACAGGTGTTTCATCAGTAAAGTTGAATGGTTTTGCTATCAGAGTATCAGAATTTACAGGTTGTGTGGATGGTGGTGATTGATTTTGTGGAGGTGAGTATGGGGTTTGATAATCTGATTCAGGTGTAACTGTGATGACAGGAGGCTGATCAACAGCTTGTTCAGGAATGTCAGAAGCATCTGCTACATTCAATGGTTGGGCAACAATGGGTGAGTTGTTTATCAGTGTTCTAATTGGTAAAGTGTCATCTGGGTTTGAGTCAGGAATAGCTTCATCAGGTTGTGGGTTAGCCTCACCATAGTAAGACTCAACAGGTATATCAATTAAGGTTTCTACCCTAGGATTCAAGTTATCAGTCTCATTTTGATCAGTAACAGTCTTATCAGAAATGAGATTAGTAGATATACCTGATGTGTTCCCTCAGTTCTTCTCCTCTGAGTTAAAGGACTTTCATCCTCAGTTGATTCATCACTACTGGGTTGCAGAATTAGCTTAGGAATCCTCTTTCCTTCTTTCTTTGAAAGCATCTCTTCAGCCTTTCTCTTATTCTCAGCAGCTTCTCTAGCCTTTGCCTCATTCTCTTGCTCAGAAGCAAGACGAATTGTTCTACCAGACCTTAAAGTCCTATCTTCCACAATAGGTTCTTCAATAATAGGCTTCTTTCCTCTTCTTTGTTGAGGTTTGGCAACAGGCTTGTCTGTCTTTACCACTCTCTTTCTTTTCTTCTTCTTACCAATACCAGCTTTTTCACACGCTTCTTCAAAAACTTCTTTTGAAGGAATTTCTTTTCTAGCAATGTAAACCCCACTAGCAGCAGCATCTAGAATCATAGCTTGGATCACATGCTCAGCATCAGCCTCAGAGATCATAGGGAAGTCGTCATTATAGATGAGAGAATTCTTGCTTTGAATCAGGGGCTGAGCTGGATGAATTAATGCAGTGCTCTCTACCAGTTTCTTGTGACTCAAGGTTAACTCATTGATTACTTTCTTTTCAACTGTGTAAGGTGAACTCAGAATTTGAGCATACTCAGAATCAATTTGTTTAATCATTTCTAAGAACTTGCTCTGGTGAAAGAGTTCAGACAGCAGTCTTGGATGATGTACTGCTCTTCTGTTCTTTGTTTTGCTCTTCTTGATTGCATCACACAAATGTTCAAATAAACATCCAGCGAGGTCTACCTTCTGACCAGTTATAATGGCATACAGAAACGAGACACTGTCAAGAGACAAGTACTCTACACCACCTTCTCTCGTCCAGATTGAGCAAATGAGAACATGATAAACAATGTTGTACAAGGAAAAGAGTTGAGCAGAAGTAGGCTTTGTGCCTTTTCCTTTCTTCTCGTACCAATCATTCAGTTTAACAGGATCAAAAAGCAATTCCATCATCTCTTTTGGAAACTGAGTTCCTTTCTCAGCAACTTTTGGAATGAAAATTTTCCCTTCCATACCAGTGTTGAGTATCTTAGCTATGTGTTCAGGTCTTATAGCCATATACGTCCCAAGTATCACTGACCTTATTTCCTTTCCAACATAAGGTCTCAGACCCATTTCTTCTCTGGTTTTTCCTTCTAGGTCAGGATTGTCTCTTACCATAGCATCAACTTCTTCTTGAGCTGTTACATCATCGTACACTTGTGCCTTCATCCAAAAGAGAGTACATAGATCCTTGTAGATGATTCCGTTGAGAATTTCAAAGTATCTGTCCCATCCTTGCGCAGAGAAGAACGATTTCACATCAAACCCATTTATCTCTAGGCTTTCGAAATCGACCAACTTCTCAGTAGTTAGGGTTAGGTCTTTTTCTGGAAAACTTAACACATTCCCAGTGTCTTCTAGAAAACGATCACTCTCCTTGAAGATGTTGACAAGAGGAGGAATAGATTGTGTTTCAGAATCCATTGTTGACGGTTAGGGTTTTGGTAAGGCTAAGAGTTTTTGAGGAGGAAAGAAATTTTCTGAGGTTTTGAGAGAGAATAAAAATGTGTGTAGGTTGTGAAGTGTTTGTGTGCGAGTGTAAAGTGCTTTTAGAAACCAAAGGTTTTTGAAAACCGTAAAACGAGGTACACACAAAAAGGGGGGAAAAAGATAATTAACTTTATGCATTGATAACCGCACTTAATCATCATAAACTGTCTTCCCCATCAAATCACATAGAGACACGTGCATTAGAGACTATTTTAATAACTGACGCGTTAGTGGGTGTCAGTTGAAACGAAAGAAGTTACAACCTTTACCACTTCCGTGTCAGAACCATACATTAGCTTCTGAGTTATATCAGAAGCACTTGTTATCAGAAGTCTTTACCAGAGGCTTCTGACATCAATCTCTTCTGATCTATCTCAGAAGCTTCATCATTCCAGAACCAAACTTAATCAGAAGCAAGGACCATGTTCAGATTTTTCTTTATGAAATCAAATCTTTCAATCGTTAAAGGTTTTGTAAATATGTCAGCCCATTGATTTTCAGTCTCAACAAACTTAATATCAATGACACCTTTCTGAACATAGTCTCTTATAAAGTGATGTTTTATTTCAATATGTTTGGCCCTTGAATGTAGAATAGGATTTTTGGAAAGATGTATGGCTGCAGTATTATCACAGTACAAAGGTATACTGTGACTGCTAATTTGATAGTCTTCTAATTGATATTTCATCCACAGCAGTTGTGTGCAACATTTAGCAACTGATATGTATTCTGCTTCTGCTGTAGACAATGCTATGGTAGACTGTCTTTTACTACCCCAGGAGACAAGGTTTTCACCAACAAATTGGCAAATGCCACTTGTGGATTTTCTTTCTAATTTATCTCCTGCGTAGTCAGCATCACAGAATCCATTGAGTTGATAATTGTTGGATTTCTGATAAAGTAATCCAAGATTTGTTGTTCCTTTTAAATATCTAAAGATTCTCTTCACAGCAGTGAGATGAGATTCTCTAGGATCTGATTGAAATCTCGCACACAAGCATACTGAGTACAGAATATCAGGTCTAGATGCAGTTAGATAGAGAAGTGAACCAATCATACCTCTGTATTGCTTCTGGTCAACTTTTCCATCAGAGTCATCCAAGCTTAGACTTGATGTGGGATGCATTGGAGTGTTCATTGGTTTGCATTCTTCCAAATTGAATTTCTTCAGAAGTTCCTTAGTATACTTGGATTGATGGATATAGGTGCCATTCTCCTTTTGATTCACTTGAATACCAAGAAAGAACTTTAGTTCTCCCATCATGCTCATTTCAAATCCGTCCTGCATAAGCTTAGAAAAACTCTTGCACAGGGTAGCATTAGTTGAACCAAAAATTATATCATCAACATAAATTTGGATGATTAAAATATCTTTCTTTAATGTTTTCCTAAACAAGGTATTGTCAACTTTTCCTTTTTCAAAACCATTCTCAACTAAGAAAGTACTTAGTCTATCATACCAAGCTCTGGGAGCTTGTTTGAGACCATATAGTGATTTCTTAAGTCTAAAGACATGTTCAGGAAATTGTATATTTTCAAAACCAGGAGGTTGTTTGACATATACTTCTTCAGTTATGAAACCATTTAGAAAGGCACTTTTAACATCCATTTGATATAGTTTTATATTATGATTAACTGCATAGGATAGAAGTAACCTTATTGCTTCCAGTCTTGCAACTGGAGCAAAAGTTTCTGTATAGTCAATTCCTTCTTGCTGACTGTACCCTTGTGCAACAAGTCTAGCCTTGTTCCTAGTTACTTCTCCTTGTTCATTTAATTTGTTTCTGAAGACCCACTTTGTTCCAATGATGTTTTTCCCTTTAGGCTTCGGAACCAGATTCCAGACATCATTCCTTTCAAACTGATTCAGTTCTTCTTGCATGGCTAGAATCCATGAATCATCTTTTAGAGCTTCATCAATAGTTTTTGGTTCTATGAATGATATTAGACCAAACAATGATTCTTCACTTCTGAAGCTTGATCTTGTTTTCCTTGGACTATCTTTGTTTCCAAGGATTAGTTCTTCTGGATGAGATGATTTATATTTGAAGGATCTCTTGGGAACTTCTTCAGAATCAGACTCAGCTTCATCTGTCTGCACTTCTGGGTGAATATCAGAAGCATTGTTCTCAGAAGTAGTTGTTACATCAGAAGCAATTGTAGATTCTGACATAGAAACAGGTTCTTGTTCTGTTCTTCTAACCACTTCTGGGAATTCATCATCTGATTCTTCACTATCTGCATGTTCTTTAACAGGCTCTGACTTTTTGTTGTCAGGCTCTTTGTCATCAAATCTAACATGCATAGATTCTTCAACTGTTTTAGTTTCTGAATTATACACTCTGTATGACTTGGAGCGTTCAGAGTATCCAATAAAGATACCCTTAAATGCTTTAGAGTCAAATTTCTTTAGATGGAGCTTATTATTCAGAATGTAACAGGTACATCCAAATTGATGAAAATAAGAGAGATTTGGTTTTCTTCCTTTAAACAATTCATATGCTGTTTTATTCAACTTAGGTCTGATGTAAATCCTATTTTGAATATAACATGCAGTGTTAACAGCTTCTGCCCAGAAATATTTAGCCAAGTTAGTTTCATGCATCATGGTTCTGGCCATTTCTTGTAGTGATCTGTTCTTTCTCTCTACAACTCCATTTTGCTGTGGAGTTCTAGGAGATGAGAACTCATGGAGAATTCCATGCTCATTACAAAAAAGTTCAAAAGGTTCGTTTTCAAATTCACCACCATGATCACTTCTAACTTTGATAATTTTTAAAAACTTTTCATTTTGTATTTGAAGGCAGAAGGTGCTAAACACTTCATATGTCTCATCCTTTGTTCTTAGGAACTTTACCCAAGTCCATCTACTGTAATCATCAACAATGACTAATCCATATTTCTTTCCATTTATTGAGGCTGTGCTAACAGGCCCAAATAAATCTATATGAAGTAATTCTAGTGGTTTTGAGGTAGAGACAAAGTTTTTAGTTTTGAAAGAGCTTTTGAAAATCTTGCCCTTCTGACATGCTCCACAAAGAGTTTCTGAGTGATATTTAATTTCAGGCAGGCCTCTTACAAGGTTGTCCTTGCTAAGTTTAGAAATTAATCTCCAATTAGCATGGCCAAGTTTCTTGTGCCAGATCCATTTTTCATCACTCACTGTCAGAAGGCATAAAACATTTTGCTCCATTAATTCAAAGATATTTATTTTATACATATTGCCTTGTCTCTTTCCTCTAAACACAGTGGATTTATCAGATGCTTTGCTTACAGTACATGCATTCTTATTGAACATTACTTCATATCCACTGTCACATAATTGGCTTATGCTCAGAAGATTATGAAATAGTCCATCTACAAAAAGTACATCAGAGATAGAGGCAGAGGAGTTACCAACTGTACCAATACCAACTATCTTTCCTTTTTGGTTCCCACCAAACCCTACACTCCCTCCCTCTTTGGGAGTTAGGGTGAGGAACATATCCTTCTCGCCCGTCATATGATGCGAACACCCACTGTCCAAGTACCAGGTACTTGGCTTCTTGTTTCTTAGTGTGCAAACCTGAAAGACAAACAAACTCAGATTTTGGTACCCACAACTTGTTGGGTCCGTTTGGGTTAGTGTAGGCTTTCTTGAAGTATGACTTTTTGAAAGTCCTCTTTGGTTCATACTTCTTCTTGCCTGAGTTTGTAGTTGGCTGAGCAAACCTAGCTTTAGAGGTGCTAGCTTCTGATGATCTCAGAACCTTAGTTGCCTTAGGTTCTGGTCTCTTTAGAATTCTGACCTCAGCATGCTTCTGCTTTGAATAAGTGCTGGTCTTAGCTTCTGAAGTTCTCACTTCTGAAACTTTAGACTTGCCTTTATTCAAGGCTTTGGTTTGATCAACCTTCTCAACTCTACCAGTAGCTGGTGTAAAAGTGGAATACAAATGAGGTGGAGTTCTGCTAATGCAGACTGATGAACTTGGTTGTCTTTTATCATCAGAAGCAGAATAACCAAGTCCTTCACCTTTGTTCTTTGTAGTGCTATAGATCATGGAAGCCACCTTACTCTTATTGACATTTTGATTAACAAATTCATGCAATGCAACTTCATGCACGTCATGAGATTTGCTGCAAGAGACACAACCACTTTCAAGCTCTTGTATTTTTAAAACAGATTTATCATATTGAGCTTGAAGTTGATCAAATCTCTTAACAAGCAAGCCAACATCATTTTTCAAACTCTTGACACTTTTAACTTTGCTTATGTATTGTCTCATTGTGTCTCTAAGAGTAGGTAATAGCTTTTCATGAGGTATATTAGAAGTTACCTCATTAATGTCATCTGTTTCTGATTCATCTCCAGAGTCATTATCATTGTCAGAAGCAGTTGTAGCCATCAATGCCAGATTTGCTTCTTCATCATCTGCTTCATCATCTGACAATTTATCCAGATCCTCAAACGTAGCCATTAAACTCTTCTTCAAATTGTTTTTAACACTGCTCTTTCTTCCCTTATTTTTGGAGCTTAGATCTGGACAATCAGCAATGAAATGTCCAGGTTTTTTGCAGTTAAAGCACGTGTTCTTAGATTCATCCTTCTTATCCTTGTAGTTTGAGTTTCTGCTTCCAGAACCTTTTGAATTAAATTTTCTACCACTAGACTTATCAATAAACTTGTCATACTTTCTGAATCTTGTCATTAGAGCAAAGAATTCTTCATCAGAGTTGTCTTCAGGACCTTCTCCCACAGATTCTTCAACATTAGACTCTACTACCTTGGCTTTTAGAGCCTTGGAAGTAGATACAGTTGTTGAAGCTTTTGATTTCTTCTTAATGTCATCAGAAGCTAACTCCATCTCATGACTGATGAGATTGCTGGTTAGCTCTTCCAGAGTTAATGTGTTCAAATTCTTTGCTTCCTGTATAGCAGTGACCTTGGGTCTCCACTTAGGAGGTAAACTTCTTAAAATTTTCTTCACGTGATCAGCAGGTGTATAACTTTTCTTCAGCACAGAAAGACCAGCAACTAGGATTTGAAATCTTGAGTACATCTCTTCAATACTCTCATTGTCCTTCATTTTAAACAACTCATACTTCTGAACCAACAGGTTAGCTCTTGCTTCTTTAACTTGTTGGTTTCCTTCATATAGAGAACAAAGAGAGTCATAAATGCCTTTAGCACTTTGCCTGTTTCCTAGTTTTAGAAATTCATCATGAGTGATACAGCTGGCCATAATGGTTTTTGCTCTGCTATGCTTCTTCCATTCTTTCTTCTGATCAGCTGTAAATGTTTTGATTACAGCTGTTGACACTTTGCCATCTTCATCAAGCAAATGATGGAAGCTAACACCTTCCTCAACCATTTCCCATAGACTAGGATCTTCAGCTATGATGTAAGGATAGATTTGCCATTTCCACCAGCTGAAGTTATCAGGATCACCATTGAACTTAGGTGCCTTGCCATTGTTTCCAGACTTCTCATTGTCATAGTCATATGGAATATGAGCTCTTTGACCAGGACCACCAGTAGATGTGGATTCGGTTTCACCTGACATAGTGACTTAGAGTTTTGTGTTTTTCAAGATCTTTATGTCTCACTGTTAAGCGACTTAAAGACAACCGGGCTCTGATACCAATTGAAGGTACAAAAACACAAGAAGGGGGGGTTGAATTGTGTTTTGGATAGTTTAAAAACTTCTTCTAAGTTCTTTCGAACTTATCAGATTTAGCAGCGGATAACACAATAAAGGAGAGTAGAGAGAGAGAAAAGACACAAGCAATTTATACTGGTTCCTCTCACAAGTTGAGAGTAGTCCAGTCCCCTTGCACTTCCAAGGGAGTTCACTAAAAACACTTTTGTTACACTTGCTCAAACACACTAGTAAGAGACTTCCACAATGCTCAAGTATTCTAACAAGAGACTTCCTAAACTAAATGATAAATATATTGTTTTGAGAACCTTTGAGTACTTGATAAGAATCAAATACTCAAGGAAAATTACAACACTAAACACAAGAACTACACTTAAGATTCTAACGAAAGCTAAGTGATGAAGCAAGACTGTTTGTTATCAGAAGCTCTGTTTGCTCTCTTGTGAATATGATCAGTTTGCAAGTTGTAATCCACACTTGACTATGTCTTCGAGATCTCTATATATATGACAAGATAGAGACGTTGCTAATTTGACCGTTGTCAAGTTGTTTTGTTTGCTGGAGCAGTTCCTAGGTGGTCACATGTGATTAAGCTCAACAAGGAAACTTGTTGACTTCACTTTGCAGGTTAAGGCTTTGTGTGTGTCCAAATGAGGTAATGAGAAAACGACTAATGCACATATTATCTTCCCAAGATAATATTACAACGTGCTTTGATTTTCCTTCACACATATTTGAATTTGACCGTTGTTAATCCCTAAGCCAACATGTGATTCCCTTTCATGAAACTTCCAGCACAAGACTGATCTCAGAAGTCTGTATTCCCAATACAGCTTCTGGTGTTGTGTTCTTCTGATGACATGTGCTTCTGATGATCATCCTTCTGATAGATCATCAGACTTCGCATTGGTGCTTCTGATCAGAGCTTGTGTTACAGCTTCTGATCACCATCAGAACTTCTAAGTTGAAGTGCGTGAAGACTTTTCACTAATGTTCCTGCACACTTAGATTAAATATTAAAATACCCTATTGTTCATTAATACTTTGTTATCATCAAAACTTAAGCAGACAATTGTCAGAACCACTTTTGTTCCAACATTCTCAACCCTAGTAGTAGGCGCAACAATAAATTAGGAATAAGATTTTGGTAGATTAAGACTCCGTTTGGCCCGGCTTATTTTTTACTTTTTTTTTTCTCCTTAAAAATAGTAAAGAAGGAAAAAATTGTGTTTGACTCTACTTTTCTTCATTTTTTACTTCTTTACTTTATTTTTCTAATACTTTTAAGGAGAAATATGATTAAATTCAATTTTATACTTCTCTATTTCATTTTAAAAAAATAAAATAGTAGAAAATAAACCGGACTAAACGAAACATAAGTAGAGTATCTGGAGGAAAAGTAGTTAACAATGTATTTTATCTTAAACATAGTCGGTCTTAAAAAATTCTCTCTCATTTTTGTTTGTTCTCTCTTCTCTTTTGTTTATTAAAGGAATGATTTTAGGTCATTTTTTATATTTAAAATGAATATTATTTTATTTTTATATACTTCCTCCGTACTAAAATATATGTCGTTTTGAGAAAAAAAATTGTACCATAATATATGTCGTTTTACATTACCAATGAAGCATTTAATGCTATTTTTCCTCTTATACTCTTAATTAATTATTTCTCTTTCTTCTTCCATTTCTATAATTTATCTCTCACATACCATTAATGAAGGATAATCTTGTAAATTAACCCATAATTTATCTTTTCCATACAACAATGATTACATTTCTTAATTTGTGTGATTTGGTCAAAACGACATATATTTTGGTACGGAGGTAGTAGTATTAAGGAAAATGATAAACATTATTCTAAGGTAATGGTTAAGAAAATAAAATAGTAAATATTCTCTTAAAACTTGCATTTCTTACTTTTTTAAAACAATAACAACTTTTATCTTTTTTGGTAATCTTAACTAGTGTTCCAACCCATTTAAATAAGGATTATCGACGATAAAAGCTAATGAAAAGTTGGAAAGCAACGTAACAACCATGCGTGTGGTTTCTAATGTCCTCTCATTAATTACTTTAAATTTTGGTGGCCATGCGGTGGTGGGGTTAAGGAATTTTTAATGCCTTTCGTTATTCATGTGAGTAGGCTTGAATAATGACACCGAAGGTTAGGTGGAAACGAACCAAAGAGACTACTGGTAGTTGTGGATAGAGTTGTTAAAAATAGATCGAGATGATGGGTGGCTGTTAGTTAATATTTTGGCTAAGTTAGAATTAAGTTTGAATATTTTTTTAGATATATTTAATATACCTTTAATCATGGAAATTTATGTTTCCAAGTTATTAATTATGTTATGAAGGTCAAAATTAAATATATTTTAAGATATAAAAGTATAAATTGAAGAATATTCATAAACTTCAAAAGATGGAAAAATATTCACAAGTTCAAGTATCAAGACTTGATTCGAGTTACTAACCATTCGAGTAACACCAAGCTCTCTCGAACTCGAGTACTGGTTTGTAACTTAGCAAATGGTTAATATTTCTCTGAAGATTCAAATTCAAATTTAAACCATTGTAACGCTTCATTCAAGACTGGTGACTTTTGGCATTCAAAGATAAATAGATAAGGTGGCTATACACATGTCAAACGGACGTTCTATAGGCGTTGCTAAGACGTTATAGGATTTAACTATAAATATAAGTTTATTTGATGTAAATTCTATCACAAATTCTCATACTGAAAATCCTTACACACTCAAAGTACCCAGCGTTCGACAGAAACGAGTATACAAGGCAACAATGTATGATCTTGTGATCAATCATTACTAATTTCAATGCAATTTATCTTTTTATGCAATTTACATGTTTTCATTTACATTTCTTGTACTTTATTTCATTGAATCATTTACTTTTCTTGTCAATACGTACTCACTTTGAGTATTTTTACATTTCTTGTCATTCAAGTTACTTTTCTTGTCATTTTATTTAGTTTTTCAATCAAACTTGTTCATTTGCGTTAATGAACATTGCTATTTTCAATCATAAACAATAAATGCACAAACATGTCCCGAGATTCTCTAGTTGATCTCTCAAGCATTACAAACTAGCAGTTGTTTACCAAAAATCAGTGTAAACAGTGGCCCATTAACTTATAAGTTGTTTACCTCTAATATGCGATAGATGATGAAATTTAGCTTTAGTTAGTTTTCTTTATGTATTTTGTTAAATCAATTATTACATCTGTCCCTAATTATAAGACCCCGTTTGACCACTGCACGAACGCTAATACATAACTTTGATCACTAATATCTTTAATTATCTAGTAGTAAAAATTATAAAAATTTGATATCTTGAAAGTGCTCATCAAAACAAATCAAACAATATCTTATATGCTAATATTTACATCTATGTATTATTAAAAAAAAAACGGTCAAAACATGATAAATGAATAGTGCAATTTTGTCAAACAGGGTCTTATAAAAAGGGACGGAGGTGGTATATCTATTTATGAATTTTGGACAACTTTATTAACATGTTCGAGCCATGGGGTTGGAAGGTTATAGAGATCCAGCATCAACTAGTGGTGGTAACAATTATACTACGAGAGAAGAGTTGGATGCAAGTAATGCAAAAATTAGAGTTTTGGAAGAACAAGTTGCTATGTTGACGCAACAGTTTTGCTTCATATTCTAGAGACAATTAGGTAATGAATTAAAAACATAATGACATAATTATTTAAAAAAACTATTATATTTATGACCATGTATGGTCTTGTGAGAGATGATATATGATAGAATTTAAAGTCAATTCTTAAACCCTAGAATCAATCATGTTAATCATCAAGAAATAATTAATATAAACATAAGCGGAAGCGTATCTTAGGTTTGAATTCGACATAAGTGAAGATCAAAGGTCACCGGTATGTGTGATCTTCGAATTCCTTAAGACTCCTTGAATCTCCTCTGATGGGGATGAAGAAAAAACCTGATGAGTTTCACGTTATTCTACAATTGGGGACCATAACCCCCATAAATAACCTTAGGGTTATTTCTTATTTTTCAATATTCTAATTTGGCCCCTCATCAAATTAGATATTGACTTATGGTATCTACACAACAAATTACCTTTCATGATATTTATGCTTTTAGCCATAGACTTATTATTAATTAGACCACTGATGCTTTGGCTAATTACATAATGGCCCTAACACATGTAATATTACGTTTGTGACCCAAAAAATCCTAACAATCTCCCACTGGTCACATATGTAATTATACACATGTGTTAAACTTTATGAGCTCAAAATTTGCCATTATATTCCTTAAGCATACCCGAATTATCTCGTCCATTAGTCATGCCAATATATAGAACCAAGGTGATTTTCGTTATATCATTCATAACTAAACCCATCAATGATCACCAATAGTGACACAACTAAATGACATAGATCCATCATGAAATGTGTAGCATGAAAATCACATAAAGTTGGTCTGTATATGTTGATTTTCAACTGGTCCTCCTTAATCCTTAGTGAGATCTAACCTTAACCAAAGTCAGAGTGTAAAAATACCAAAACTTTATTTCTGCAGAAAATATTCTTAAGCCTTACTTGAACTGAAGTATGTCTACATCATAAAAGCATTAAAAATAACAAACTCCCACTAGAACTGAATATCACTTAATGACTTGACATCCATACGAGAAATATGCTCATCAAGTCCTTTTGATGAAAAACTTTAGTAAGCGGATCCGCAAATATGGAGTTTGTACTGATATGCTATATAGACAATTATTCACTCTGAATTTAAATTTAACAACAAGAACTTTCTCTTGCTATTGAAAATAGAACTACTGATTTATTGTCACAAATTACTTTAGTGGTCTTTTAATTCTTTATCCACTATGAGTAGCTCCGTGACAAAGTTCTATGATCAGATGCCTCATGATACATTATCTTTGCATCCAACAAAATTGGAGTCATTATACCAAATAATCTCAAACTGATCTGACCTCCAATATATGAGCATGTGTTCTTTAGTTCTCTTTAAGTACTATACGACCCATTTGACTACTTTCAAATGGTCTAATATTAAATTACTTAAATACTTTTCGAACATACCAGAAATATACGCAATAACCAAATGCATACAATCTAAACTTTTATTAGACTCCACACTACTGATGCATATGGAATCTTCTGTATTTATTTTTCTTTAAATTTATTCATAGGACATTGATTGAGATAAACTTCTCTCCCTTAGACACATGGTTTACTAACTTGTCATGGACATATAAAACCAAGAAAATATACTCTCCCACATAACTCATGGTATATACAATCATCAACCAAATTCACCTCAAAACCAAACGAGATGACCACTTGATGAATTTTAAAATACCATAGTTGAAATGTTTTCTTGAATTCATAGATAGATTTCTTAAAATTTGTAAACCATATACTCTGAATCTTTTGAAACAAAATTTTCCGATTGCACCATATACATTGTTTCATCAGTGTTACCATTTAGAAACGTTGTCTTTAGATCCATCATATGTAACTCAAATTCTAAATGCATCATTAATGCCATAACATGTCTAAAAGAGTCTTTCGAAGAAACCGAAAAGAAAGTCTCTTTATAGTCAATACCTACATTTAGGTGTAAACCCCTTTGTGACAAGACAAACTTTTTATCTCTCCACACACCTTACGAATCCCTCTTGGTCATAAATTTTTATTTAAGCCCAATGAGTTTCGCACCTTATGGTAATGAGAAAAAGATCCCAAATGTCATTGTCATTTATGGACTTTATCACTTTATTCATGGCATCGATCCACCTTTGAGAGTTAGAACTTTCCATTGGTTGATGAATTTTGATCCATCATTTCAATGTTAACCTCATGTCCCTGAAGAAATACAATACAATCATCTGATATTGTATTTCTCTTTTCTCTCGTGGATATTCTGAATGACATATGTTCTTGAGGTGTAAGAGTTTGTTCTTTTGGAATAATTTCTTGTATGGGGAGTTAAACATAAGTGGGAATATCAAAATATTCCCCTTTAAAATAAATCCATAACCATATCTCCCCCCGCAAACTCGACATCCTCAAAGAACCGACATTTCCTGATTCAAAAAACCAAACTTAATTGTGGGATCATAAAACCTATACTCCTAGATCCTTTTAGAGTATCCCATAAAATAGCCAGAGAATTTTGTAGTTTCTATAATTGAAACCATATTAAGGACATGTGCTGCAGTTTTAATTGAAAAAATAAATTCAAAAATATTGGATGTTGTTCGCCTGAATTGTTAAATCTACCATAGTATTTACCACCACGGTTAAACTTAACTCTTTTGATTCTTTAGTCGAGTTGATTAACAACTCCAGCCCGAATAGAAATTGAACTCGTCCAATGACTTTCTTGTTTCATAAATGTCATATAGAAAATCGTCTTTGAACATTATAAATATTGTTTACCATTCCAAACAGCCGGAAAGAATGATATACAAAATCAATTATTTATAAGTTCAAGGACATCTGAAGTCTTATTGGCCTCATATCTCCTTTATTGGTTTGTTTTCCCTTAATTTTGTAAAACCTGAGTCTGAGATTTCATTTGACATAAGTTTCTTTATTCTCCATTTGGAGATGTCACTCAATATCTTATGTCAAATGTACCTGAACTCTCAATTAAATGAAGCAATTGTCCCAAATAAAATATAGATTATTGTAACCTGACAAAGAATCAGAATCAACTAATTTTGAATTTTGAAAAAATTTAAATTTTCATTCCCGAATGAACAAAAATACACCAAGTAGGTTCAAAAAATAAATAGAAACAAAATTTCGTTTGAGAAACTGTACAAAAAAGTTTCTTCAAAATCCAAATAAAATTTAGTCATTATCAATAATCTAAATTTTCCAATTGCCTCAACTTAATAATTGTTTTGTCGTCAACCACCTATAGATGTGTCTCTCACCATCAATTAGTTTCCGACAATTCATAAAACTTTAAGTTAACCAAAGTTAAATTAACCTCAAAACAAACCAAATGCATTCCCTTAACACATCATGTTTGATAGCTAAAGTAATGCTTCTTTACACCTTAGTTCCATAAAAGAAACAACTATTGTTACCTAATTTAAATCATTTATGTTGTTGTTCCTTTTGAGGCACTGTATCTGCAGTTATCCTTATAATCTATTGAATTAAGGTTTTCCAAAAGCGTAGGTATATCACACTTTTCCTTCTTGAAAAACCTCTTTTCAATTTCCTTAATAAAATTTGTTACCGTATTTATCTTTTTAGATACTTTGCCCTAGAATGTTTCCAGAATGGCTTTCCTTATGATCATCAAACATATGCAATTTGACTCTCCCACCTTTCCAATTCCGTAAGAGGTGAGTGAAAATCAATCCTAAACATAAGGTCGAGATCCATACTTCAAGAACTATCAAAAGATTTACTTTCTAGAACTTGACTTTGAACCATTTAACTAAAATGATGTTGGAAGTAAACTTCAACAAATCATCCATAACCGAAGAGAGAACAAAAATCAAGCAAAACATGCTCACATAAACCTCAAAATAAAAGTAATTTTAAATTCAAATAGAGGTAAACCCCATAACAAGATATCGGGAATCCATTAACATTCTATCTTTGGACAAAATATTAACTTTTCAGTGATACCTTGGCGTAGTAATCAAACACTGATAATAAGAACATGTCAAATAACAAATTTTCCTTTAGGCCAATTTATTATTCACACATAAAACCGAATAATTATCACCTGTTTATCACCACAGGTGCACTTATAATTCTGTAAAATATTTACCTTCCTTTAGGCCGGTTAATTATTCACATAAGTTACAAGCACACAACCTTCTATATTTCAAAATAAATTAATCTCCCACAAAAGAGGTTACTTTGGCAACATTATGCTTCAATCAACTCATTTCAAAATATATACGTAAACTTAATTTGTTTCATTAGAATTTAAAATTACTTAACCAAAACTATATCCAAATTTGCAAGTAAAACTTGCAATTTTCCAAAAGAGTATATTTATTTATATTTGCTGGATACACTCAATTCATGATTCAAAATTTTAAGTGTTAATTTTGTTCCACTGATCTGTATCTAAAAACAAATACAAAAACAAATACAGTATACCAAACATAAATCCACACGTGATTCACAAGTTAATACCATACTGCTGTCACTATATCTTTAACATGTTGATAAACCCAACATCTTAATTGAAACATGTTCTTAATTCATCCGAAAAGAAAAAACTGATTAAACAATAGCTTGAATCAATTTTCAACCGAAACCAAACAAAATTATCAACTGCCTTAACTTGATTTCATAACAGAAACAAAACAAATCGAAAAATAGATAAATTAAGGATTAGTTGCAGATCAATTGCAACTCATGGTGGACATTAATAATAACAATATAATATACGAAGCACATAGATAATATACCCACTCAATTCATCAAAATTGAAACCTTGAATTAAATACTTGAAACCGAAACTGAATTCAAGCCAATAAAATTAATTAAACTAAAACTCAAAACCATACTGTCATGGCTAAACTCAAAACCGAAACTGTGTTCATCCGAAATCGTATACCACTAGTGCATGTATTCGATAATCGTGAAACGAAAACCATATAAACAAAATATTCCAAATAATAGAATAACATATGCCGAGAATACCAAATACGGCATAAGAAATTACTTTCTTAATGATCAAGCATGATTGACTCTGATACCACTTGATAGAATTTAAAGTCAATTCTTAAACCCTAGAATCAATCATGTTAATCATCAAGAAATAATTAATATAAACATAAGCGGAAGCGTACCTTAGGTTTGAATTCGACATAAGTGAAGATCAAAGGTCACCGGTATGTGTGATCTTCGAATTCCTTAAGACTCCTTGAATCTCCTCTGATGGGGATGAAGAAAAAACCTGAGTTTCACATTATTCTACAATTGGGGACCATAACCCCCATAAATAACCTTAGGGTTATTTCCTATTTTTCAATATTCTAATTTGGCCCCTCATCAAATTAGATATTGACTTATGGTATCTATACAACAAATTACCTTTCATGATATTTATGCTTTTAGTCATAGACTTATTATTAATTAGACCACTAATGCTTTGGCTAATTACATAATGGCCCTAACACATGTAATATTACGTTTGTGACCCAAAAAATCCTAACAGATATATAGTCTTGTGATCGATGATGGTTGATCTTGTGATAGATGATAAAATAAATTTAAGACTAGTTTTTTTTATGGGTTTCAGACACGGTTGCTCCCACAAGATCGAGGAAGACCTTCTTCTTCAGCTAGTCATGAAACACTGGATTAGGGTGTTATTGAGTACTTTAGTAGATTGGTTGAGCATGTTAGTATATTTTATAGTACATTAATATTGATATCATTTGAAGGATATTTTAGATGTGAACGATTTGAAATTATAATATTTTATTTTAGGTTGAATTTTTTGTTATTTTAGGTGATTTGGGAAACATTAATATTTTGAAGTACTTGGATTATATCAAATTTCTTATTTTATGTTTACTTCGTTATTGTTTTTTTACTTATTTTGTTTGAATGTAAAAATAAAATGCATGAAACATAATTGTGGGAAACAAAAAAAAAACTATGGGAAACAAAAGAAAAGGTTGTCAATAAAATTGCGGGAAATTTATAAAAAAATTTGTGGTGAATCAATTTTTTTTAGGGAAACCAAAAAAAAGGAAACAAAACGATTAACAAAAAAAATTGGGAATCGAATATAGTGGTGGTTATAATTGCCGCAAAAAATATAGGAAAAAATTTCAAACAACGTCAAGTAGTGGCAGTTCCAAACCGCCGTAATACCCACAAAACCATCGCTAATAGACCTAGTGGCGGTTACTCCAACGGTTTCTCAGAAGCGCCGCTAAATACCTACAGACACCTCTTCTAGGGTCATTTTTAAACCGCCGCTGTTTGAATTAAATGGCGGTTAAAACTGCCACGAAATGCAAAAATAACTGCCGCCGCTGCTTGCCAGTACTATTGTAGTATTAGGGTGCATAAATTCAAAGAAAGGTCAGGCTCAGACCTTATAAAGTCTAGCATGGTCTGACCTATTTCCACCACTAATTAACAAGTAGTAAAGTTAAATTGAAGAAAACATACTTCTACAATTTGATTTGAGCAAAGTTAATTTGGCTTGAATAATCACACCTGTCTTTTACTCTCGCCAAAATTGAGTGAAGTTAAGTTATTAAAGAAAATATACTTCTGCAATTTGAATCACATTAAAAAATTTGTTTGACAAGAACACATTATTTTGCTTGCTTCTTTTCTACTTCTTCTTGGTGAGACTCTTGTCTAATACTAAGTTTATTTTTACTTTTTTTTAAAGCAAGAAAAATTTATTTAAAATTGAAAGGAGAAATAAAAAATTGGGGGGACATAAACCTAACCCAAAATTAAGAAAGTAAAATAAAATTCAACATTATGTAATATTTCTACCGCTTGAGCGGGTGTTACGTAATGGAAATCCTGTTTGCATATTTTTTCCTTTCTTTTTTGCCTTAGAGACCACTTCTATAAAATGCTCTTCATTTGCAATAGAACGACTCTGCAAGTATTTGATAGTTGTCGCTGTCTCTTCTTCATCAGTATATATCCTATGCGGAATTTCTTTAGCATTTTTATTCTTCAATTTTTGTAATATCTCCAAGTCACGAGCAACAATGAGATTAATATTATCATCTGTAACAATGATAGTTGAATTTCCACCACTCCAAGAAGGGAATCTCGAACATAATCGAGTAAGTTTATTTTTACTTGTTTAGTTAAATATTCAATATATTATTTTGATACTAAGGTTTATAGAATAAACCCAAAATAAAAAATAAAAAATCTTTCTTTTTAACTGACAAAACATGAAGCATTTTGGAGATATTACACCGTTTTTTATTGGAGATATTACACCGTTTTTTTTCGGTGTGAATTCAACCGGTGTAATATATATGAAGAATTTACACCTGTTAAAAAAAAGGTGTAAAAACGGATATATTACACTTATTTTTATAAGGTATAAAACTTTCGTTACTTGGCCAAATTACAAGATTTGACACCGGTTTTTAAATATAAGAGGTGTGAATTGTTTGTCATCTATAGACTATACCCAATAATGAGTGTAAATGCTAGTATTTTACACTAAATTTCAAATTTTCTACGGTGGTTTTTAAAAATAAGTGGTGTGAAATAAAATAAAATAATATTTTTTTTACATTGATTAAATAAAACCATTATCAAAACAAACGAAAATACTCAAAATTAGTTATTCAAAATAAAAAATACTCAAAAATATTTAAGTACGCCTAAATTAGGAAAAACTAAAACTAATACAAAAAGATATTAATGGACAAAATTTAAGCTAAGGGCTAACTAACATTACATAAAGAAGAATTGAATCCTAAAAAAAAAACCTTACTTAATTGGTATGTATATGTAAACATGAAACTTCATTTGCATCTGTAGTTGCATTTCCATTTGTTGTTGGTGGAGCTCTTTCTGTAATTGTTGCTGGAAATTTGTATGCATTTTTTGCTGCATGGTTAGAAAGTGAGACAAAGCAACACCTCCTGAGGTATGACGTGCAAACACTTCCATAAAATTTCTTAAAGCTCACACCCCTAGGTGCAAACCAGGTCGTTCATTTGCTCCAAGAGCAAATGTGGTCCCTCCTAAGTCCTAGCTTAATAAATACGTCCTTCCATTTCGTGTTTTAGAACTTATGAGTTTGTTTTATATGTGCTGTTATTTTATATTTTATTAAGAAAAATGTTAACATGTTCTTTTACATTTTAAGATAATTAATATCGAAATTTATCTTAAAAATAGTGCATTCAAATTTTTATAAATTTATATTTTGATTTAATATAAAATTACTATTTTTTAGGGTACATGTTAACAAGAATCTTGTAAATTTCAAATAATTCAGAAGCAGTCAGAAAATTTAGAATCGTAAAAAATCAATCACACATATAATATTAATATTTTCTTTAATTATTTATTGTCAAATAAATAAAGTGGATGAAAAGGCTTTGGCTCGTTGTAGGTCCCGCTCCCTTGCTTCCCACGTTCTCTCCCTTCTCTTCCCTAGGCTTCTCTTTCTTCTACCTTAACTAAAGACATGCCAACAGGACTCTTACTTTCTAAAGATTTGAGCAGAGATCTTATTGGAAGATATCGGTTTTCACTACAAGAAATCTGCCAAATAGCGGCACTTGATTTGTAGCAGTTGTTATAAAACCGCCGGTAAACAAAAAAATATTAATAATAGTGGCGGTTTTTTGGCGGTTAGGAGAACCGCCGGTTTAGTTTACTGGACCGACGGTTTTTTTGGGTGTACTGGCGGTTTGACCTTGTTTTTTATTTTTAATAAGAATAATAGTGGCGGTTTATTTGTTGAACCGGCGGGTTGACCTCTATTGTTTTTTTTCGTTGTTTTTTTTTTTCAATACTCTCTCCTTCAACCTAAACCTTTACACTTACATGAAAGCCCTTTATCAGATTTCATCTTTGAAATTGCCCCAATCTTTTCCATATCCGAAACTTCCCTAACCTTTTCCCCTAATCGAGTTCGATTTCGATTTATTGTACCCTGTTCCTTTTCGATTTCGAGTTCAATCGATTAAGAAGTTCATTGTTCGCGAGAGTTCAATCGTTTCATTCACTGTTCGTTCGACTTAAGCAGTTCGATTTCACCGTTCGTTCTTGTTGTTTGTGTTCGCTGTTTGATTTCAACTTCATATCAGATACAAGTACGACCATATATTCAGTGACAGGTACTTTGATTCTTAAGCAGATTCTGTGACAAACTTTAATAGACCATAGATATATCAAGTTAGTAGTTATTTTATTACAGTTACTCACAAATCTATGCTTACTGATTAATGATTATGATTGTTGTTTGATATTCTGAATTTGAGATGATTTTGATTTTTGATGCCTTCTTTTCTTTGCAATGTTACCTTAATGGGTTTGACCACAGACAAACACTATATTGCTTAATTATTGCCTCCACAATAGAATCTTAAAAAATTACTAAGCTTGGCGGCAAGACTTTTCATCAATTGAGTATAAAGTTTGTACATGTTAATTGTGGCTTTTTCATCATTATCTTTCTCTTATTGTCAACATCTATCATTGTTTACAAGTTTTAGATCAATTGTTTCCCAATAAGCCATCACTTAACCACACAACAAATTATTGTCAATGTTAGTTTCAGCATATTAGTATATGTGAACAATATTTTGTATTTTATCAAATTATGTAGAATTGTAGATCAATATTATACTTATATTTGCTGGGAGTGTTAGGCTGGGGTTGTTTTGGAGTTATTTTTCTGTGTTGTGATAGGTTGTGGTTAGTATAGAAGTCTTAAAGGTTTTGACTTGCTTTATGAGTTTTGGTTTTGGCTGCCTGCTTTTGGTGGTAGGCTTAGTTTTGTTTTAGTATATAGTGTTTTTGTTTTGTGTTAGTCTTGGTTTAATTTGTTTGCTTCTGTTCTGCATTTGTTTGCTTCTGTTCTATTCATTTAAATTTTCAATTAAATTTGCTGCATTGCATTTTGGTGTTAAAGAGATTGAATTTTATTGATTGTGATTAGCTTGAATTGTTTATGTTGTTAGTGTCTTAATTAGATATAGATTGTGGTATCATGAGTTGTTTCCTTTATGCTAATTTTAAATTGAGTGTTCTTATTGTGCTCCATCACAGAAAACCATGTTCTCCCTCTCAAACCCTAAGTCGTTCTTCCTCTCAGTGCACCGCAAATCACCTCAAATGGCAGCAGTCATCAGCCGCGTTCACCACCGCTACTTCCGTTACATCAACCACCGCTACTTGATGTCTCATGTTGCGTCGGAATCGATTACGGCGAACACGTTCTGCTACCCTTTTAAGGTTAGTTCAAATTCTCCTCATTCTTCAATGGTTTATGATTTTAACTATTATACTTTTTCCTCCCGTTTCTAATTTCATATGTGTTGCTATGTGTTTGTGTTTTTAATTTCGTTTATAATTTTTACTTCTTTTACCTGCTCCTTGCGTTGATTATCAAACAGGCTTACTTTCTAATATACAATTAGGTTTGTTTTTTCAAATTTATAAAATTGAATTTGGTGTCTATATAGTTACAATCAGGCTGTTTTGTTCTTAGTGTCTACTTCCTGTAACTGTGTTGTATCAGCAGTCAACACCTTGTTTTGTTCTTTGTTTATGTGTTAAATGGAGTGGTAGTGATGGTTTTGTTTGTTGTGGTTATAGGGGTTTGAGGATTTTGTTGATCCTTCTTTTTGGCATGTGTTGTTGGTTTTGATTTAGAACTTATGCCGTACAGATTTAATCACAAATATTGGAGTCACAAGTTTTGTGTTGCTAAGGTAGATTATACCATTTTACTTCCTTCAATACATGTGCATTAATATGAAATCAAAAGAATCAACTCCCATTTGATGCTATTCACATGCTAGAACCGTTTTCTTATGACAATTTATTCCTTTATATTTTTTACACAATGTCGGAATATTCATTCTTATACTAGATAGTCCTTATCATAATTTATATTTTTATTAAGCAACGGCATTATGAACCATGTGTAAGCCAAGATTTCAATAGCCCCATAAATTTTGAGCTGTAAAGGGGAATTACATGCATGGTTTGTTTGTTCTAGCCTTTTATTTGTGACTGATGTGTTTATAAGTCTGTGCGTTTTCTGTTTTATGATCCATGATATAGGGATATGAAAGAAGAGTGAAAATGGTCCAAGCTTGTAATAAATACCTTAATACCCCGCGTCGTGTCTCGTGGGGGATATGAGTTGATTGAAGATAAAATGATGCAAGATAAACTAAAATAAAGACAAAAGTCAGCTGCAGATTTCCTACCTACACCTCCATCTCCACCAAAACACCATGAGAAGTGGATAAGCGGCCGAAAAAGTATATGTATCAGAAGAATAAATTGTAATGTGTTATAGCATGCTAATATATTAATTTTTTTATGCTTGAAGGGATTTCATGTGGAACAATCTGACCGGAAGAATATGTGTTATAGCATGTTAACATATTATCCGGACATTTGTATTTTAAGTTGATTTTCAACTTCTTTCAAGGTTTAGATTTGTGCATTATAAATATAAATACCTTAGGCAAATTTGCTTCTAGTTTTGTATGTTTGTATGTATAGTTTGTTGAAGGATTGATTTTTTCTAAGTGATGGAGATACATAGCTTCTCATTTGTAATGTAGTTTTGGAATTTGGTTTATTGATGGTGATGCTTGCAGTAAATTGAATCTTGTAATCGAGCAATTGAAGACACTGAGATGTTCATTATTGATGACACAGGTACCATTTTCTTGTACTGCTATAGTTATTTAAAAAAAAAATTATTGTTCTCTTGAAATTCTATTTTTATCATGATGGATTTTTTGGTCTTGATTGTTGCTAAACGCATACGTTTAAAATGACTAATCACAGCTCATATTGTTGGTTACAATGCATTGGCAATAGGTTTACATATATATGTTAGGAAGAAAAGGAAGAGAATTGAATTCAAGAGTGAGCTTTCTTATAGCAATAGGTTTGATATTTTATAGAGAGCTTCTGTAACATTACTCTTGTGCATATTGAAGTAGTTGAGCACAATGTAGGATTTTGGTACTGATTTTGAGACTGATTTATGCAGGAATTTTAGGACTGATATCTGCATGTATTAATTAAGCTGGTTTTGTTTTTTATTTCGGATCATCAAATGTTGCTACAGCTATCATTCAGACACCTTTACCAGTGAGTTTGGGTCTAATAAATCGCCGACACAATCACATCACACTCACAGTTATTTATTCATTGTCTTTCACTTATTTATTTTCACTCTCTAACAATATCTTCCTTCACACTTCACATTTTTCATTGAAGTTATGGTGAGTTTCATGACATGTCCATTCATCGAAATGAACTTCAATTATGTCCAAGGAATTATAATATTTGTGGCATGTCGAATTATAGTTTTGATTTTTAAAAAGTTTGAAGGATTCTGTTATGATTTTTAAAAAGTTTGTGGCATGACATTGGTCCACTCTTGTGATTAATTTTTCTATGAAATGCAAATTTTTGTTTTATGATTGATTTGACAGTTTTATTTTATGTTGCATTACAGGTGTTAAAGACTCGTGATCTTATTGATGTAAACCAAGAGGAGCCTTATGGTGATGAACAATTTGATAACGTATGTATTTTTGTTAGACTTTAATGTATTTGCTTTGATATATGTTGTGTTTAAAATCATATATTTTACAATATACTAACTTTTAAATCCATATTATATATTTAAAGTAATGGTGAAGACATGGAATCACATGATATCACCGTACGAGGAAGTAAGACAGAAAAAAATAGAAGAAAATAAGAAGAAGATGGAAGCTCTAGTTTATTTGGGACGGTTCTAGTTCTACTATTAGTGTGGTCAGGCATTTGTTGCTTGTGACGTATCTCATGATGATTTATGAGATTTTGAATAGCTGAACAAGGTTAGTTCTTGTTAGTATTTGAAGGTAGTAGTTGTAGTTTAGAAAATAGTTGGATAGTGAATGTACACGGCACAATTAGGCAGCAATATCATACCTACAGATTTTATGTATATCTGCATGTATATATGTATTTTTTTTTTCATCACTGGTCTCTCTCAGGGATTCAAGGTCAAAGAAACCCTTATGGTTCAGAAAATATTAACTTATATGTAAACAAAAGGTTACAAGTTTGATTTTTTTTTTTGACAAAATTACAAGTTTGATTTTAGCCACCGCTAAATGTAACTTTATAGACAAGTAAACACTAAATTAGTCTCTGACTCTGTAAGATACTCTCAAATAAGTCCCCGACTTCTTAAAATACTCGTAAAATTAATGACTCATTTGAGAGTGCCATATAAAATCAGAGACCGACTTCGTGAATATTTCTTTATAGACCGTAGATAACAATAGGGCTTCTAACAATATAACCAGGGTTTCTCCAAATAAGAGAACCTGATACAATTTTCATACTTGTCATAGATTTTGCTTTCACCACTACCTTGAAGCTCCTCTTTTGCAGGGTATGAGAGAAAATGAGACTAGTAGGCTTTACTGTGATTTCAACTCCTTTTGGAGATTTGATAGTAGCATTGTAGATTGTTGGTCCAGAACCTACATTGGTAACTCTTCTTCTGAAAACTCCTATTGTTGTTTCTATGTTACCTTTTACACTTAATTGCATCCTAGGATAGTTAATAGCATCATGACCAATACCAAGAAGCAAAGAATTGCAATTTATAGGAGAGCCAATTAGTACTGATAGATCGGGACCATTATATCCGTCGTGGCATAAGAACTGGATAGAAGCTAAGTCATCCATGTCATAGACTAAACCATGATTCACAGCTCTTGTTGGGCTAACTTGACCGGCACCGAAGCAAACTTAGGCTCTTTGTTAATTCTTTGGCTCATAGGTTTAGCTTGACAAAGAGTATACACAAGTCAAGACATGTCAAAACATAATAAATTATGACTAAATAGTTTTTGGTACATGGTGAAACTAGTTTAATATTAATTTTAAAAAGTAGGATGCCGTAATGCTGTAACATAGTGGAATACAATCAGTCCCAAAATAAGAAGGTTATTTTAGTCCTTCCAACTCAATTTTTCTTAAATATAGATTTTTTTAATAAGTGTGCAAATAGAAAGAATTGCTTATTTAGGTGCTTTGGTGAGGGCTCGGTGCTTGTTAGGCTAGGGGCTTCTTGAGTGTTTTGTGCCTTTGATTGTTGCTAGGCGGTGGTGGGGTCTTTTTATTTTTTCTCCCAGGCCAATTGTGTTGTGCGCTGTTGTTGTTTGCTTGTAATGATAGTAGGGGTATGTATTGATTGACGGGGTTTGACTCTGTCTTTGTATTTTTTCATTGTTCTTAGCTCTCTTTACTTCCTGTAAAGACGATGCTTTAATAAATTTGATTAGCCTCTTTCAAAAAAAGAAAGAAAGAATTGCATATAAATTTGGCCGGAGGGAGTACTTTTTTTTAATATATTGTTAGTAGTTTTTTTTAGTAAACTTGTTTTTATTCTTAAACTTATAGAAATATAAATCTTTATAGGAAAAACATTATTTTGCATATTTTTTGGTTTTTTTGCGTTTTCATCACCGGCGGTTTATAACTGCCGCTATATTTTTTTGTTTTGCATTTTTATTACCGGCGGTTTATAACTGCCGCTATATTTTTTTGTTTCCTGGTTTTTATTATTGCGGCGGTTTAAACCGCCGCTAAAATGCTGCGGCAGTCTGTTTGGCGGTTTCAAAAACCGCCGCTAAACCCGAATTCGCCACATGATAGTGCGGCACTTTGGGAACCGCCATAAATATGTGTGCCGGCGGTTCAGAACCGCCGCTATCCCCTTAAAAAACTGCCGCTAATTGCAATTTTTCTTGTAGTGTTTTCTCGTTTCTTCTCTTCGATAAGAATAAAGATTTGAAATGATACAAATTCGAACGTAGGCGTTTTAGGTAGGTGTGTGTTGACCATGCACTCTCGCGTCATGTAATGTTGTATGATACTAAAAATTTAATGAAAATTTTTGTTTTTAACAATCTATCCACTTGGTATTTCAATCACCTCTCAGTTAATATTTACTGACAAATTAAAACTCTACTATAATGAATAAATTGTATAGTGGCGTAGTTGTATGACTTAAATAGATTGGGAAACTAGCTCAAATTCATAGGAAAACACATTTTCCGAGGAAATTTTCGAGGAAATAGGTCCTAGATAATTTTCAGTGTGTTCCTAGGAATTTCCGAGGAATTTCCGACGAAACAGTGGTCAAACTGTGTCAGAATATTCCTAGGAAATGTTATTGTAGAGCGTTGCAGACATGATGGGCCAGTGTTGTTCTAAGCAGCGCGTTTCCTAAGAACATTTCGTCGAAAACTATTGAATAAAATACATTAAATGTTTCCTAGGAACCTTTCGCCGGAAACTAATGAATATAATATATTAAACATTTCCTAGGAATTTTTCGTAGGAAATCAGACTTATTTTATTTGCGCTAAATTTGAGAATTTTAAAATATCGCTTAAAATTTGAATTCAAATTTAGTTTGTAAGCGCCAAAAAATCAGATCCATCACATTAATACCAATTGATAAACTAAATAATCCAAGACTTAATATTAAAGATACTATTACAAAAAATATGATTCATCACATTAATACCAATTGCCAACAATGTTTATGTGAAATAGTAGAGAAGGAAGAGCAGTACAGACCATCCAAGAGAAATACAAAGAAAAGGAACAAGCCTATGAAGGTATAACCAAAGCCAAGTACACCAATCCTAAAATACTACCAAGCCTATAACGGTATAATAACACTGTGGCCACAAAGACAAGGCACCTAGGACAAAAAAATATAACCATAACAAAAAAAGTAGGAGAAAACAAGCACCTTTGCCAACTTGTGCAGAAACCTTTGTCAAGAACTAATTGCCATCTTCCTCTTCTTCAACCTCTTCATCCTCCTCCATAGGCTGAGATGAGATATTATGTGTTGACGTAGATAGGATATGACTATTCATAAATGCAAATTGTTGTGTAAATAATGTCATCATCTCTTGCCTAATCTCTTACGTTATCTCTTGCCTTAAATTTTGCCTCTCTTGAACTTCTTGTTCACTTCGAACCCGCATCTCCTCCTGTAGCTCCTTCTCCGCTTGAGCCCTATTTTCAAGTTCCTCCGACAATTTTTGTATCCTTTCTTGAACCTCAGGAGTGAGTGCATTAGCTGAGGACGTTTGTCCAGGAAGAGGAACATCAAATAGGGACCCATACTCAACCACATAGAGGGCATACGGTCCAAGACCATACCCCTTATGCTTTGATGCCTTCCCAACTGCCTTTTGCCATAATTCTGTTTTGATAGGATCGGGCACTTCAACATGAGATGGATACTCAGGATTTTGCGCCAAGAATTCACCGAGGTATCCTGCATACTCTCTCTGTATACATAAATAATAAATAAAAAGTCAATAAAAATTAGTGAAAAAAAATCTTTAAAAAATAATTATAAAACATAAAAGATTAGTTTCACCTGAGTACGTTCAGAGCGCGGGTCGACATAGACATTATTTGAGCCTTGTATGATATGGGTAGACCTATGAAGTTCATCTATGGAAGGATTTCTACTAAGTTCTTTTATCTAATTTCACACAAAAAATTAGTTAATTATATAACCTATGAATAATTAAATATATGTGTAGAAAAATATAATAATCATATACATTTTTACCAGATGTCTAGCATGTGTAGGGAGACTGACACATCCCTGTGTGTGGAGATTGCCTCCTTTGATGGAAGCTCTATTTCTTTTGTTGGCCTCTGAGCGTTTTTTAAATCTTTCATAATTTGCCCAGTACCACAACAATTTAGCCCATATATCTTCGCCGATCCAGTAGGGGTGGTATCTATTGTCTTTTCTGTGAGCGCCACGTTCATCATGTAGCATGTCCGATAAACGTCCTCCGGCAATACGGTAAAAATGGCGCTCAATTTCAGCTTCCAAGTGAGGTTCCCATACACAGTATCTGCAAGAAATATTTCCAACCATAGATGACCAATGACCATGCTTTACAACGTAAAATACTCTTTCAAAATTGATATTATATTCAATATATCTTGTGCCAGCTACCGTAAACAGCAAATCGGTATGGGAAATGTAACTTATATCCTTGAATTTATATAACAAAATAAAATTTAAGGAAATAAATATACCCCCATATAGTACTTGTGTACCAAAATGCATGTGTAAGTTTCTATTATAAGAAATATCCAATAGATGATTAAATATACAATGAGAAAGATTAAGATTTGAACGAATTAGCAGGAAAAGCAAAGGATCACATTCTAAATCACAGAAAAACCTATAAATAATTTGAGCTTATTGTGATAATTTTACAAATGGTTTTAAATTGCATCCACAAATTGGATTTTGAGATCTCCTTAACAACATCACAAACGAAATTTTCAACAGCTTTTTGCGGCAATATAACGGTTCAGCAACATAACAGTAGCAAGTAAGATGCGCATATTGACCCCTACACCTGTGCTTTATTTTTTACTGTTCACTTCGAATCACCCATAAACATTTCAAAAGGATACATCCACCTATATTGAACAGGTCCACCAAGCATAGCTTCGTACACGAGATGCATAGGAAGATGTTCCATAGAATCAAAGAAAGCAGGTGGAAAAATTTACTCTAATTTACAGAGGATGATAGGAATATTCTGATCCATTTTAACAAGTTCGTCCATCCTCAAGGTTGAAGCACACAGATCTTTAAAATAATTACTAATTTCAGTCAACGGGTTTATAACATGGTTTGGCAAAGAACAAAATGCAATTGGAAGTAAGCGCTCCATGAAAACATGAGAATCATGACTTTTCATCCCGCGCAATTTTCCATTGTTGATGTCGGCACACCTTGCCAAGTTAGAAGAATATCCGTCTGGCATCCTCAATTCTTTTAACCATCGACAAACAAATTTTGCTTCATTAGAAGTTAGACTATAAGCAGCTTTGGGTTTTAGATATTTATCATTTGGAAGAAGTTGTAGTTCCAATTCTGGTCTCTGACAATGCAATTCCAAATCTGCTCTAGTCTTCTCATTATCTTTTGTCTTACCAGAGAGACATTCATCACTGTGTGCATTATATTGTCACAAAAATTATTTTTCGATGTGCATAACATCAAGATTATGTCGGAGTAAAATGTCTTTCCAATAAGGAAGGTCCCAAAAAATGCTTTTTTTAGTCCAGTTGTGGCTTTCACCATATCATTGGTATCTGTTTCTTCTGCCAACATCTAGGAATTTCCATAGTCCATTGACAATATGGAATACTTCTTCCGATGTTAACTTAGGAGGCGGGCCATCGCTTTCTGTTGTATCTTTTTTGAACTAATTCTTTTTTCTACGAAATGCATGATTTTTGGGTAAGAATCTACGATGGCAGTCAAACCATGAATTCTTTCCTCCTTTATGCAAGTAAAATGCCTTTGTGTGTTCCATGCAATGGGGACAAGCCAATTTACCATGAGTTGACCAACCAGACAGCATGCCATATGCAGGGAAGTCGTTAATAGTCCACATTAAAGCTGCCCTCATTGTGAAATTCTCCTTCCTTGCAATATCATAAGTCCATTCACCAATCCATAGTCTTTTCAAATCATCAATCAAAGGTTGTAAACAGACATCAATGCCATCTGTTGGCTTCGACGGCCCTGGTATAATACAACTCAAGAACATGTACGGTTTTGTCATGCACATCTCAGGAGGAAGATTATACGGTGTGACAATAATGGGTTAACAAGAATAAGGTGTTGCTGATGCTTGGATATATGGAGTGAATCCATCAGAGCATAATCCAAGTCTCACATTACGCGGATCTGCTGCAAAATCAAGATGTTTTGCATTGAAATACTTCCATGCTACCGCGTCACAAGGATGTCGCATCACGCCTGAATTTGTTTTATTATAATAATGTCACGTCATTTGGCAGGCCGTTTGCATTGATGCAAACAATCTCTGCAACCTTGGTATTATTGGTAGATAAAACATTTAATGCATGAACGAAGCATAGTAAATGATAACTACAGTCGTGCCATATGTGAGCAAGCTTGCCTTGTGGTGTATGTCTACAACGTTAGATATTAAAATGAGGTATAACGGGGATCCTATGTCCAGGCCACTCTTAATCCCATTAGAGTTCAAAAACTCACTTGCTTATTTGGTGTCTCACTGAGGCCCTTAACTTATCCATAAGAAAAGGTAGAGATTACATGTCTGCTCTCACTTAACCTTATTAACTTTATTATTTCCATTAACATGATAGATGTCTCATAACAAGCAACTTGTATTTAAATCTAAGTTGATCAGTCAAAGAAATAAATGTATTTTCATAAAAGCATAAACTTAAAGATGACACAATAACAATCATTCATTCACATAAATACTTCATTCATTATATTAAACTTCACACAATCTCAACTACAAAGAGTTTAGCTCAGAGTGAGCATGGAAACAACAACAATAATAACAAGTAAAGTAGTGATACCCATTACAATGCAATAGATACTCCTACAGACACTGTCGCGCCTCTCGTTATCACCGGTTGCCTCCTGCGACTGAATTGCTTGTGATGGCGCAGCAGCAGCTCTCTTCTTCTCAGATCTATTCTTCAATCTTTCAAGCACACATTTTTAGGTTTAGGGACGTGTGTTTATAGGCAAATCCTTCTTAAATCGTGTTTAACCTTAAATTGTACGAATAGGCCCAAGGAATAAAGGATATTTCATTTGCAAGGACCACTTAATCATAGTACAATCATTGGTGATGCTGACAGCTGGCAAGCCAGCCATCATCCTTATCCTTAAAAAGATGCCTTTCACAAAGTTGTACTACGTTCCCTCATTTGTCTTTTTGTGACGCTTGACTTGTTGACTTGTACGGAGCATAATGTCTTGACAGTAGTTGCCTTTGATGACATTCCAGGATCCAAAAACATGTCTTGACATAAATTGCCTCTAAACTAACTCTTTTTCATCAAAGTTACATAATTATGCCTAATACATAATTCTAGACTAAAAAACTAAATAAACTAATGAAATTGCATTAAAACATGGTTTGATCACCATATTGGCAGGAAATAACTCATGAATCAGAACCTAAATAACGCACAAATTGTGAGTCATCAAAGCCTAAGTAATTATGCTGACACTATATTGCAAAAGACAACAATCTTTGATTCGGGGATCAAGTTATGCCTTACTGCATTGACAAAGTATACAAACTCTCCAACATTAAAAGTAGATGTTTACAAGGTAACCTAATGTTTAATGTTTAGATAATAATTATTTTACATTATTTATTTAAATTTATATATTCTTATAAAATTTTACATGTTGTAGGTTGCATATAAAATGTGCTTTTATTTTCTTAAATTGCGGAGAATAATCACCACCAACTTGTAAGCATACTGGATCACATTGCACCTCATAAAGAGGTAATATGGATCATGGATAAGACAAGGTCATTAGAGGTCATAACCTTAGTCCCTTTAATGACCTATTTAATGTTGAAGCAACTCCGAGCATTAACTAATAAAGACACTTGCACAAACATTCATACTTATATCATACGTTTATCTTATTATGACATCGATTGTAGATGTGAATGTCGATGTTATGACAAGTTTTAGAAATTTCCTTACTTCTTTTTTTGGTGTTCTCACCCTACGTCTATCACGACCTAAACAAATCAAGTATCATGACAAAATTACAAAGAATTATCAAAACTTTATGAACTTTGTTTGAAGTCAGTTGGTACAATACTTAACCATGAAAATGTCCATAAATACCTGGTAGACCACCATAATAAGTTCTTAGAGTCTTTTGAGGCCCACAGACGTGTCAATGTGGGTAAAGATCATTCGCTAACGTTGTTATGGAAGGTAGATAACAATCCCAAAATTTATGAGGATTCACATTGCCGAGTGTTAGGAACCTATGTGTATTTCTTCAAGATTCCACAAGAAAGAACAACAACATATGATGACCATTGTAAGATGTTGCTTAGTTCCACGGAGAAAGCAAAAACACGGCTTGGATATGTTTGGATTCTTAATTGACTGTTGATTTTTTTTCAATTTATATTAATTTATGGGTATGAATTGTTTAAATTTAACTCATTAAATTCTACTTATACGAATTATTTAGGTCAGGTTGTCAAGAGTGTGTAATGTGTCATGTAGAGTGAAGTAAAAGCCTAAGTAATTATGTTCAGACTATATTGCAAAACACAATAGTCTTTGATTCGGGGATCAAGTTATTCATTACTGCATTTACAGAGTATACAAACTCTCCAACATTAAAAGAAGATGTTTACAAGGTAACTTAATGTTTAATGCTTAGATAATAATTATTTTACTTTATTTATTTAAAGCTATATATTCTTATAAAATAATACATGTTGTAGGTTGCATATAAAATGTGTTTTTATTTTCTCAAATTGCGAAGAATAATCACCACCAACTTATAAGCATATTGAATCACATTGCACCTCATAAAGAGGTAATATGGATCATGGATAAGTCAAGGTCATTAGAGGTCATAGCCTTAGCCCCTTTATTGACCTATTTAATGTTGAAGCAGCTCCGAGCATTAACTAGTAAATATACTAGCACAAACATTCACACAAATTATACATCATACATTCATCCTATTTAAACATCGATTGTGGATGTCAATGTCAATGTTATGACAAGTTTTAAATCTTTACATACTTCGTGCTTCGGTGTTCTCAACCTACGTCTATAAAGAGGAATTACTAGAAATTTATAAACTTTGTTTGAAGTCAGTTCATACAATAATAAACCATGAGAATGTCCATAAATGCCTGGTAGGCCACCATTATAAGTTCTTAGAGAATTTGGCGGCCAGAGACGTATCAATGATGGTGAAGAACATGTGCTAACTTTATTCGGGAAGGTAGATAGCAATCCCACAATTTATGAAGATTCACATTGCCGATTGTTAGAAACCTATGTGTATATGTTCAAGATTCCTCAAGAAAGAACGACAACATATGATGAACATTGTAAGATGTTGCTTAGATCCATGGAGAAAGCAAACACACGGCTTGGGTATGTATGAGTTCTTAATTGACTGTTGATATTTTAATTTTATATTAATTTTCGGGTATGAATTGGTTAACTTTAACTCATGAATTTCTACTAATGTGAATTGTTCAGGTCAGGTTCTGAAGAGTGTGTAAGGTGTCATGTAGAGTTAAGTGAAAGCATAGTAATTATGCTGACACTATATTGCAAAAGACAAAAATCTCTGATTCGTGGATCAAGTTATGCCTTACTGCATTGACAAAGTATACAAACTCTCCAACATTAAAAGTAGATGTTTACAAGGTAACCTAATGTTTACTGTTTAGATAATAATTATTTTACTTTATTTATTTAAAGCTATATATTCTTATAAAATTTATATGTTGTAGGTTGCATATAAAATGTGCTTTTATTTTCTCAAATTGCGAAGAATAATCACCACCAACTTATAAGCATACTGGATCACATTGCACCTCATAAAGATGTAATATGGATCATGGATAAGTCAAGCTCATTAGAGGTCATAGCCTTAACCCCTTTATTTACCTAATTAATGTTGAAACAACTTCGAGCATTAACTAGTAAATACACTAGCACAAACATTCATACAAATTTTACATCATACATTCATCCTATTTTGACATCGATTGTGGATGTCAACATCGATGTTATGACAAGTTTTACAACTTTTCATACTTCGTGCTTCGGTGTTCTCACCCTACGTCTATCAAGACCAAAAGAGTTCAAGTATCATGAAAAATTCTCGAGAAATTATTAAAAATTTATGAACTTTGTTTGAAGTCAGTTGATACAATAATAAACCATGAGAATGTCCATAAATGTCCGGTAGGCCACCATTATAAGTTGTTAGAGTATTTGGAGGCCACAGACGTATCAATGATGGTAAAGAACATGTCCTTAGGCCGGATACCGAGCTTTCAAAAAAAATGATGGTAAAGAACATTCGCTAACTTTGTTAGGGAAGGTAGATAACAATCCCACAATTTATGAGGATTCACATTGCCGAGTGTTAGGAACCTATGTATATTTGTTCAAGATTCCACAAGAAAGAACGACAACATATGATGAACATTGTAAGATGTCGCTTAGTTCCATGGAGAAAGCAAACACACTGCTTGAGTATGTATGAGTTCTTTATTGACTGTTGATATTTTCATTTTATATTAATATTCGGGTATGAATTGGTATACTTTAACTCATTAAATTCTACTTATGTGAATTGTTAAGGTCAGGTTGTGAAGAATGTGTAAGGTGTCATGTAGAGTTAAGTGAAAGCCTAAGTAATTATGCTGACACTATATTGCAAAAGACAACAATCTCTGATTCGGGGATCAAGTTATGCCTTACTGCATTGACAAAGTATACAAACTCTCCAACATTAAAAGTAGATGTTTACAAGGTAACCTAATGTTTAATGTTTAGATAATAATTATTTTACTTTATTTATTTAAATTTATATATTCCTATAAAATTTTCATGTTGTAGGTTGCATATAAAATGTGCTTTTATTTTCTCAAATTGCGGAGAATAATCAACACCAACTTATAAGCATACTGGATCAAGTTGCACCTCATAAAGAGGTAATATGGATCATGGATAAGTCAAGGTCATTAGAGGTCTTAACCTTAGCCCCTTTATTGAGCTAATTAATGTTGAAGATGCTTCGAGGATTAACTAGTAAATACACTAGCACAAACATTCATACAAATTTTACATCATACATTCGTCCTATTTTGACATCGATTGTGGATGTCAACATCGATGTTCTCACCCTACGTCTATCAAGACCAAAAGAGTTCAAGTATCATGAAAAATTCGCGAGAAATTATTAAAAATTTATGAACTTTGTTTGAAGTCAGTTGATACAATAATAAACCATGAGAATGTCCATAAATGTCCGGTAGGCCACCATTATAAGTTGTTAGAGTATTTGGAGGCCACAGACGTATCAATGATGGTAAAGAACATGTCCTTAGGCCGGATACCGAGCTTTCAAAAAAAATGATGGTAAAGAACATTCGCTAACTTTGTTAGGGAAGGTAGATAACAATCCCACAATTTATGAGGATTCACATTGCCGAGTGTTAGGAACCTATGTATATTTGTTCAAGATTCCACAAGAAAGAACGACAACATATGATGAACATTGTAAGATGTCGCTTAGTTCCATGGAGAAAGCAAACACACTGCTTGAGTATGTATGAGTTCTTTATTGACTGTTGATATTTTCATTTTATATTAATATTCGGGTATGAATTGGTATACTTTAACTCATTAAATTCTACTTATGTCAATTGTTAAGGTCAGGTTGTGAAGAATGTGTAAGGTGTCATGTAGAGTTAAGTGAAAGCCTAAGTAATTATGCTGACACTATATTGCAAAAGACAACAATCTCTGATTCGGGGATCAAGTTATGCCTTACAGCATTGACAAAGTATACAAACTCTCCAACATTAAAAGTAGATGTTTACTAGGTAACCTAATGTTTAATGTTTAGATAATAATTATTTTACTTTATTTATTTAAATTTATATATTCTTATAAAATTTTCATGTTGTAGGTTGCATATAAAATGTGCTTTTATTTTCTCAAATTGCGGAGAATAATCAACACCAACTTATAAGCATACTGGATCAAGTTGCACCTCATAAAGAGGTAATATGGATCATGGATAAGTCAAGGTCATTAGAGGTCTTAACCTTAGCCCCTTTATTGACCTAATTAATGTTGAAGCAGCTTCGAGCATTAACTAGTGAATACACTAGCACAAACATTCATACAAATTTTACATCATACATTCGTCCTATTTTAACATCGATTGTGGATATCAACATCGATGTTCTCACCGTACGTCTATCAAGACCAAAAGAATTCAAGTATCATGAAAAATTCTCGAGGAATTATTAAAAATTTATGAACTTTGTTTAAAGTCAGTTGATACAATAATAAACCATGAGAATGTCCATAAATGTCCGGTAGGCCACCATTATAAGTTGTTAGAGTATTTGGAGGCCACAGACGTATCAATGATGGTAAAGAACATGTCCTTAGGCCGGGTACCGAGCTTTCAAAAAAAATGATGGTAAAGAACATTCGCTAACTTTGTTAGGGAAGGTAGATAACAATCCCACAATTTATGAGGATTCACATTGCCGAGTGTTAGGAACCTATGTATATTTGTTCAAGATACCACAAGAAAGAACGACAACATATGATGAACATAGATGTCGCTTAGTTCCATGGAGAAAGCAAACACACTGCTTGAGTATGTATGAGTTCTTTATTGACTGTTGATATTTTCATTTTATATTAATATTCGGGTATGAATTGGTATACTTTAACTCATTAAATTCTACTTATGTGAATTGTTAAGGTCAGGTTGTGAAGAATGTGTAAGGTGTCATGTAGAGTTAAGTGAAAGCCTAAGTAATTATGCTGACACTATATTGCAAAAGACAACAATCTCTGATTCGGGGATCAAGTTATGCCTTACTGCATTGACAAAGTATACAAACTCTCCAACATTAAAAGTAGATGTTTACTAGGTAACCTAATGTTTAATGTTTAGATAATAATTATTTTACTTTATTTATTTAAATTTATATATTCTAATAAAATTTTCATGTTGTAGGTTGCATATAAAATGTGCTTTTATTTTCTCAAATTGCGGAGAATAATCAACACCAACTTATAAGCATACTGGATCAAGTTGCACCTCATAAAGAGGTAATATGGATCATGGATAAGTCAAGGTCATTAGAGGTCTTAACCTTAGCCCCTTTATTGAGCTAATTAATGTTGAAGCAGCTTCGAGCATTAACTAGTAAATACACTAGCACAAACATTCATACAAATTTTACATCATACATTCGTCCTATTTTGACATCGATTGTGGATGTCAACATCGATGTTCTCACCGTACGTCTATCAAGACCAAAAGAGTTCAAGTATCATGAAAAATTCTCGAGAAATTATTAAAAATTTATGAACTTTGTTTGAAGTCAGTTGATACAATAATAAACCATGAGAATGTCCATAAATGTCTGGTAGGCCACCATTATAAGTTGTTAGAGTATTTGGAGGCCACAGACGTATCAATGATGGTAAAGAACATGTCCTTAGGCCGGATACAGATCTTTCAAAAAAAATGATGGTAAAGAACATTCGCTAACTTTGTTAGGGAAGGTAGATAACAATCCCACAATTTATGAGGATTCACATTGCCGAGTGTTAGGAACCTATGTATATTTGTTCAAGATTCCACAAGAAAGAACGACAACATATGATGAACATTGTAAGATGTCGCTTAGTTCCATGGAGAAAGCAAACACACTTCTTGAGTATGTATGAGTTCTTTATTGACTGTTGATATTTTCATTTTATATTAATATTCGGGTATGAATTGGTATACTTTAACTCATTAAATTCTACTTATGTGAATTGTTAAGGTCAGGTTGTGAAGAATGTGTAAGGTGTCATGTAGAGTTAAGTGAAAGCCTAAGTAATTATGCTGACACTATATTGCAAAAGACAACAATCTCTGATTCGGGGATCAAGTTATGCCTTACTGCATTGACAAAGTATACAAACTCTCCAACATTAAAAGTAGATGTTTACTAGGTAACCTAATGTTTAATGTTTAGATAATAATTATTTTACTTTATTTATTTAAATTTATATATTCTTATAAAATTTTCATGTTGTAGGTTGCATATAAAATGTGCTTTTATTTTCTCAAATTGCGGAGAATAATCAACACCAACTTATAAGCATACTGGATCAAGTTGCACCTCATAAAGAGGTAATATGGATCATGGATAAGTCAAGGTCATTAGAGGTCTTAACCTTAGCCCCTTTATTGAGCTAATTAATGTTGAAGCAGCTTCGAGCATTAACTAGTAAATACACTAGCACAAACATTCATACAAATTTTACATCATACATTCGTCCTATTTTGACATCGATTGTGGATGTCAACATCGATGTTCTCACCCTACGTCTATCAAGACCAAAAGAGTTCAAGTATCATGAAAAATTCTCGAGAAATTATTAAAAATTTATGAACTTTGTTTGAAGTCAGTTGATACAATAATAAACCATGAGAATGTCCATAAATGTCCGGTAGGCCACCATTATAAGTTGTTAGAGTATTTGGAGGCCACAGACGTATCAATGATGGTAAAGAACATGTCCTTAGGCCGGATACCGAGCTTTCAAAAAAAATGATGGTAAAGAACATTCGCTAACTTTGTTAGGGAAGGTAGATAACAATCCCACAATTTATGAGGATTCACATTGCCGAGTGTTAGGAACCTATGTATATTTGTTCAAGATTCCACAAGAAAGAACGACAACATATGATGAACATTGTAAGATGTCGCTTAGTTCCATGGAGAAAGAAAACACACTGCTTGAGTATGTATGAGTTCTTTATTGACTGTTGATATTTTCATTTTATATTAATATTCGGGTATGAATTGGTATACTTTAACTCATTAAATTCTACTTATGTGAATTGTTAAGGTCAGGTTGTGAAGAATGTGTAAGGTGTCATGTAGAGTTAAGTGAAAGCCTAAGTAATTATGCTGACACTATATTGCAAAAGACAACAATCTCTGATTCGGGGATCAAGTTATGCCTTACTGCATTGACAAAGTATACAAACTCTCCAACATTAAAAGTAGATGTTTACTAGGTAACCTAATGTTTAATGTTTAGATAATAATTATTTTACTTTATTTATTTAAATTTATATATTCTAATAAAATTTTCATGTTGTAGGTTGCATATAAAATGTGCTTTTATTTTCTCAAATTGCGGAGAATAATCAACACCAACTTATAAGCATACTGGATCAAGTTGCACCTCATAAAGAGGTAATATGGATCATGGATAAGTCAAGGTCATTAGAGGTCTTAACCTTAGCCCCTTTATTGAGCTAATTAATGTTGAAGCAGCTTCGAGCATTAACTAGTAAATACACTAGCACAAACATTCATACAAATTTTACATCATACATTCGTCCTATTTTGACATCGATTGTGGATGTCAACATCGATGTTCTCACCGTACGTCTATCAAGACCAAAAGAGTTCAAGTATCATGAAAAATTCTCGAGAAATTATTAAAAATTTATGAACTTTGTTTGAAGTCAGTTGATACAATAATAAACCATGAGAATGTCCATAAATGTCTGGTAGGCCACCATTATAAGTTGTTAGAGTATTTGGAGGCCACAGACGTATCAATGATGGTAAAGAACATGTCCTTAGGCCGGATACAGATCTTTCAAAAAAAATGATGGTAAAGAACATTCGCTAACTTTGTTAGGGAAGGTAGATAACAATCCCACAATTTATGAGGATTCACATTGCCGAGTGTTAGGAACCTATGTATATTTGTTCAAGATTCCACAAGAAAGAACGACAACATATGATGAACATTGTAAGATGTCGCTTAGTTCCATGGAGAAAGCAAACACACTTCTTGAGTATGTATGAGTTCTTTATTGACTGTTGATATTTTCATTTTATATTAATATTCGGGTATGAATTGGTATACTTTAACTCATTAAATTCTACTTATGTGAATTGTTAAGGTCAGGTTGTGAAGAATGTGTAAGGTGTCATGTAGAGTTAAGTGAAAGCCTAAGTAATTATGCTGACACTATATTGCAAAAGACAACAATCTCTGATTCGGGGATCAAGTTATGCCTTACTGCATTGACAAAGTATACAAACTCTCCAACATTAAAAGTAGATGTTTACTAGGTAACCTAATGTTTAATGTTTAGATAATAATTATTTTACTTTATTTATTTAAATTTATATATTCTTATAAAATTTTCATGTTGTAGGTTGCATATAAAATGTGCTTTTATTTTCTCAAATTGCGGAGAATAATCAACACCAACTTATAAGCATACTGGATCAAGTTGCACCTCATAAAGAGGTAATATGGATCATGGATAAGTCAAGGTCATTAGAGGTCTTAACCTTAGCCCCTTTATTGAGCTAATTAATGTTGAAGCAGCTTCGAGCATTAACTAGTAAATACACTAGCACAAACATTCATACAAATTTTACATCATACATTCGTCCTATTTTGACATCGATTGTGGATGTCAACATCGATGTTCTCACCCTACGTCTATCAAGACCAAAAGAGTTCAAGTATCATGAAAAATTCTCGAGAAATTATTAAAAATTTATGAACTTTGTTTGAAGTCAGTTGATACAATAATAAACCATGAGAATGTCCATAAATGTCCGGTAGGCCACCATTATAAGTTGTTAGAGTATTTGGAGGCCACAGACGTATCAATGATGGTAAAGAACATGTCCTTAGGCCGGATACCGAGCTTTCAAAAAAAATGATGGTAAAGAACATTCGCTAACTTTGTTAGGGAAGGTAGATAACAATCCCACAATTTATGAGGATTCACATTGCCGAGTGTTAGGAACCTATGTATATTTGTTCAAGATTCCACAAGAAAGAACGACAACATATGATGAACATTGTAAGATGTCGCTTAGTTCCATGGAGAAAGAAAACACACTGCTTGAGTATGTATGAGTTCTTTATTGACTGTTGATATTTTCATTTTATATTAATATTCGGGTATGAATTGGTATACTTTAACTCATTAAATTCTACTTATGTGAATTGTTAAGGTCAGGTTGTGAAGAATGTGTAAGGTGTCATGTAGAGTTAAGTGAAAGCCTAAGTAATTATGCTGACACTATATTGCAAAAGACAACAATCTCTGATTCGGGGATCAAGTTATGCCTTACTGCATTGACAAAGTATACAAACTCTCCAACATTAAAAGTAGATGTTTACTAGGTAACCTAATGTTTAATGTTTAGATAATAATTATTTTACTTTATTTATTTAAATTCATATATTCTTATAAAATTTTCATGTTGTAGGTTGCATATAAAATGTGCTTTTATTTTCTCAAATTGCGGAGAATAATCAACACCAACTTATAAGCATACTGGATCAAGTTGCACCTCATAAAGAGGTAATATGGATCATGGATAAGTCAAGGTCATTAGAGGTCTTAACCTTAGCCCCTTTATTGAGCTAATTAATGTTGAAGCAGCTTCGAGCATTAACTAGTAAATACACTAGCACAAACATTCATACAAATTTTACATCATACATTCGTCCTATTTTGACATCGATTGTGGATGTCAACATCGATGTTCTCACCCTACGTCTATCAAGACCAAAAGAGTTCAAGTATCATGAAAAATTCTCGAGAAATTATTAAAAATTTATGAACTTTGTTTGAAGTCAGTTGATACAATAATAAACCATGAGAATGTCCATAAATGTCCGGTAGGCCACCATTATAAGTTGTTAGAGTATTTGGAGGCCACAGACGTATCAATGATGGTAAAGAACATGTCCTTAGGCCGGATACCGAGCTTTCAAAAAAAATGATGGTAAAGAACATTCGCTAACTTTGTTAGGGAAGGTAGATAACAATCCCACAATTTATGAGGATTCACATTGCCGAGTGTTAGGAACCTATGTATATTTGTTCAAGATTCCACAAGAAAGAACGACAACATATGATGAACATTGTAAGATGTCGCTTAGTTCCATGGAGAAAGAAAACACACTGCTTGAGTATGTATGAGTTCTTTATTGACTGTTGATATTTTCATTTTATATTAATATTCGGGTATGAATTGGTATACTTTAACTCATTAAATTCTACTTATGTGAATTGTTAAGGTCAGGTTGTGAAGAATGTGTAAGGTGTCATGTAGAGTTAAGTGAAAGCCTAAGTAATTATGCTGACACTATATTGCAAAAGACAACAATCTCTGATTCGGGGATCAAGTTATGCCTTACTGCATTGACAAAGTATACAAACTCTCCAACATTAAAAGTAGATGTTTACTAGGTAACCTAATGTTTAATGTTTAGATAATAATTATTTTACTTTATTTATTTAAATTTATATATTCTTATAAAATTTTCATGTTGTAGGTTGCATATAAAATGTGCTTTTATTTTCTCAAATTGCGGAGAATAATCAACACCAACTTATAAGCATACTGGATCAAGTTGCACCTCATAAAGAGGTAATATGGATCATGGATAAGTCAAGGTCATTAGAGGTCTTAACCTTAGCCCCTTTATTGAGCTAATTAATGTTGAAGCAGCTTCGAGCATTAACTAGTAAATACACTAGCACAAACATTCATACAAATTTTACATCATACATTCGTCCTATTTTGACATCGATTGTGGATGTCAACATCGATGTTCTCACCCTACGTCTATCAAGAACAAAAGAGTTCAAGTATCATGAAAAATTCTCGAGAAATTATTAAAAATTTATGAACTTTGTTTGAAGTCAGTTGATACAATAATAAACCATGAGAATGTCCATAAATGTCCGGTAGGCCACCATTATAAGTTGTTAGAGTATTTGGAGGCCACAGACGTATCAATGATGGTAAAGAACATGTCCTTAGGCCGGATACCGAGCTTTCAAAAAAAATGATGGTAAAGAACATTCGCTAACTTTGTTAGGGAAGGTAGATAACAATCCCACAATTTATGAGGATTCACATTGCCGAGTGTTAGGAACCTATGTATATTTGTTCAAGATTCCACAAGAAAGAACGACAACATATGATGAACATTGTAAGATGTCGCTTAGTTCCATGGAGAAAGCAAACACACTGCTTGAGTATGTATGAGTTCTTTATTGACTGTTGATATTTTCATTTTATATTAATATTCGGGTATGAATTGGTATACTTTAACTCATTAAATTCTACTTATGTGAATTGTTAAGGTCAGGTTGTGAAGAATGTGTAAGGTGTCATGTAGAGTTAAGTGAAAGCCTAAGTAATTATGCTGACACTATATTGCAAAAGACAACAATCTCTGATTCGGGGATCAAGTTATGCCTTACTACATTGACAAAGTATACAACCTCTCCAACATTAAAAGTAGATGTTTACTAGGTAACATAATGTTTAATGTTTAGATAATAATTATTTTACTTTATTTATTTAAATTTATATATTCTTATAAAATTTTCATGTTGTAGGTTGCATATAAAATGTTCTTTTATTTTCTCAAATTGCGGAGAATAATCAACACCTACTTATAAGCATACTGGATCAAGTTGCACCTCATAAAGAGGTAATATGGATCATGGATAAGTCAAGGTCATTAGAGGTCTTAACCTTAGCCCCTTTATTGAGCTAATTAATGTTGAAGCAGCTTCGAGCATTAACTAGTAAATACACTAGCACAAACATTCATACAAATTTTACATCATACATTCGTCCTATTTTGACATCGATTGTGGATGTCAACATCGATGTTCTCACCCTACGTCTATCAAGACCAAAAGAGTTCAAGTATCATGAAAAATTCTCGAGAAATTATTAAAAATTTATGAACTTTGTTTGAAGTCAGTTGATACAATAATAAACCATGAGAATGTCCATAAATGTCTGGTAGGCCACCATTATAAGTTGTTAGAGTATTTGGAGGCCACAGACGTATCAATGATGGTAAAGAACATGTCCTTAGGCCGGATACCGATCTTTCAAAAAAAATGATGGTAAAGAACATTCGCTAACTTTGTTAGGGAAGGTAGATAACAATCCCACAATTTATGAGGATTCACATTGCCGAGTGTTAGGAACCTATGTATATTTGTTCAAGATTCCACAAGAAAGAACGACAACATATGATGAACATTGTAAGATGTCGCTTAGTTCCATGGAGAAAGCAAACACACTTCTTGAGTATGTATGAGTTCTTTATTGACTGTTGATATTTTCATTTTATATTAATATTCGGGTATGAATTGGTATACTTTAACTCATTAAATTCTACTTATGTGAATTGTTAAGGTCAGGTTGTGAAGAATGTGTAAGGTGTCATGTAGAGTTAAGTGAAAGCCTAAGTAATTATGCTGACACTATATTGCAAAAGACAACAATCTCTGATTCAGGGATCAAGTTATGCCTTACTACATTGACAAAGTATACAACCTCTCCAACATTAAAAGTAGATGTTTACTAGGTAACATAATGTTTAATGTTTAGATAATAATTATTTTACTTTATTTATTTAAATTTATATATTCTTATAAAATTTTCATGTTGTAGGTTGCATATAAAATGTTCTTTTATTTTCTCAAATTGCGGAGAATAATCAACACCTACTTATAAGCATACTGGATCAAGTTGCACCTCATAAAGAGGTAATATGGATCATGGATAAGTCAAGGTCATTAGAGGTCTTAACCTTAGCCCCTTTATTGAGCTAATTAATGTTGAAGCAGCTTCGAGCATTAACTAGTAAATACACTAGCACAAACATTCATACAAATTTTACATCATACATTCGTCCTATTTTGACATCGATTGTGGATGTCAACATCGATGTTCTCACCCTACGTCTATCAAGACCAAAAGAGTTCAAGTATCATGAAAAATTCTCGAGAAATTATTAAAAATTTATGAACTTTGTTTGAAGTCAGTTGATACAATAATAAACCATGAGAATGTCCATAAATGTCTGGTAGGCCACCATTATAAGTTGTTAGAGTATTTGGAGGCCACAGACGTATCAATGATGGTAAAGAACATGTCCTTAGGCCGGATACCGATCTTTCAAAAAAAATGATGGTAAAGAACATTCGCTAACTTTGTTAGGGAAGGTAGATAACAATCCCACAATTTATGAGGATTCACATTGCCGAGTGTTAAGAACCTATGTATATTTGTTCAAGATTCCACAAGAAAGAACGACAACATATGATGAACATTGTAAGATGTCGCTTAGTTCCATGGAGAAAGCAAACACACTGCTTGAGTATGTATGAGTTCTTTATTGACTGTTGATATTTTCATTTTATATTAATATTCGGGTATGAATTGGTATACTTTAACTCATTAAATTCTACTTATGTGAATTGTTAAGGTCAGGTTGTGAAGAATGTGTAAGGTGTCATGTAGAGTTAAGTGAAAGCCTAAGTAATTATGCTGACACTGTATTGCAAAAGACAACAATCTCTGATTCGGGGATCAAGTTATGCCTTACTGCATTGACAAAGTATACAAACTCTCCAACATTAAAAGTAGATGTTTACAAGGTAACCTAATGTTTAATGTTTAGATAATAATTATTTTATTTTATTTATTTAAATTTATATATTCTTATAAAATTTTCATGTTGTAGGTTGCATATAAAATGTTCTTTTATTTTCTCAAATTGCGGAGAATAATCAACACCTACTTATAAGCATACTGGATCAAGTTGCACCTCATAAAGAGGTAATATGGATCATGGATAAGTCAAGGTCATTAGAGGTCTTAACCTTAGCCCCTTTATTGAGCTAATTAATGTTGAAGCAGCTTCGAGCATTAACTAGTAAATACACTAGCACAAACATTCATACAAATTTTACATCATACATTCGTCCTATTTTGACATCGATTGTGGATGTCAACATCGATGTTCTCACCCTACGTCTATCAAGACCAAAAGAGTTCAAGTATCATGAAAAATTCTCGAGAAATTATTTAAAATTTATGAACTTTGTTTGAAGTCAGTTGATACAATAATAAACCATGAGAATGTCCATAAATGTCTGGTAGGCCACCATTATAAGTTGTTAGAGTATTTGGAGGCCACAGACGTATCAATGATGGTAAAGAACATGTCCTTAGGCCGGATACCGATCTTTCAAAAAAAATGATGGTAAAGAACATTCGCTAACTTTGTTAGGGAAGGTAGATAACAATCCCACAATTTATGAGGATTCACATTGCCGAGTGTTAGGAACCTATGTATATTTGTTCAAGATTCCACAAGAAAGAACGACAACATATGATGAACATTGTAAGATGTCGCTTAGTTCCATGGAGAAAGCAAACACACTGCTTGAGTATGTATGAGTTCTTTATTGACTGTTGATATTTTCATTTTATATTAATATTCGGGTATGAATTGGTATACTTTAACTCATTAAATTCTACTTATGTGAATTGTTAAGGTCAGGTTGTGAAGAATGTGTAAGGTGTCATGTAGAGTTAAGTGAAAGCCTAAGTAATTATGCTGACACTATATTGCAAAAGACAACAATCTCTGATTCGGGGATCAAGTTATGCCTTACTACATTGACAAAGTATACAACCTCTCCAACATTAAAAGTAGATGTTTACTAGGTAACATAATGTTTAATGTTTAGATAATAATTATTTTACTTTATTTATTTAAATTTATATATTCTTATAAAATTTTCATGTTGTAGGTTGCATATAAAATGTTCTTTTATTTTCTCAAATTGCGGAGAATAATCAACACCTACTTATAAGCATACTGGATCAAGTTGCACCTCATAAAGAGGTAATATGGATCATGGATAAGTCAAGGTCATTAGAGGTCTTAACCTTAGCCCCTTTATTGAGCTAATTAATGTTGAAGCAGCTTCGAGCATTAACTAGTAAATACACTAGCACAAACATTCATACAAATTTTACATCATACATTCGTCCTATTTTGACATCGATTGTGGATGTCAACATCGATGTTCTCACCCTACGTCTATCAAGACCAAAAGAGTTCAAGTATCATGAAAAATTCTCGAGAAATTATTAAAAATTTATGAACTTTGTTTGAAGTCAGTTGATACAATAATAAACCATGAGAATGTCCATAAATGTCTGGTAGGCCACCATTATAAGTTGTTAGAGTATTTGGAGGCCACAGACGTATCAATGATGGTAAAGAACATGTCCTTAGGCCGGATACCGATCTTTCAAAAAAAATGATGGTAAAGAACATTCGCTAACTTTGTTAGGGAAGGTAGATAACAATCCCACAATTTATGAGGATTCACATTGCCGAGTGTTAGGAACCTATGTATATTTGTTCAAGATTCCACAAGAAAGAACGACAACATATGATGAACATTGTAAGATGTCGCTTAGTTCCATGGAGAAAGCAAACACACTTCTTGAGTATGTATGAGTTCTTTATTGACTGTTGATATTTTCATTTTATATTAATATTCGGGTATGAATTGGTATACTTTAACTCATTAAATTCTACTTATGTGAATTGTTAAGGTCAGGTTGTGAAGAATGTGTAAGGTGTCATGTAGAGTTAAGTGAAAGCCTAAGTAATTATGCTGACACTATATTGCAAAAGACAACAATCTCTGATTCAGGGATCAAGTTATGCCTTACTACATTGACAAAGTATACAACCTCTCCAACATTAAAAGTAGATGTTTACTAGGTAACATAATGTTTAATGTTTAGATAATAATTATTTTACTTTATTTATTTAAATTTATATATTCTTATAAAATTTTCATGTTGTAGGTTGCATATAAAATGTTCTTTTATTTTCTCAAATTGCGGAGAATAATCAACACCTACTTATAAGCATACTGGATCAAGTTGCACCTCATAAAGAGGTAATATGGATCATGGATAAGTCAAGGTCATTAGAGGTCTTAACCTTAGCCCCTTTATTGAGCTAATTAATGTTGAAGCAGCTTCGAGCATTAACTAGTAAATACACTAGCACAAACATTCATACAAATTTTACATCATACATTCGTCCTATTTTGACATCGATTGTGGATGTCAACATCGATGTTCTCACCCTACGTCTATCAAGACCAAAAGAGTTCAAGTATCATGAAAAATTCTCGAGAAATTATTAAAAATTTATGAACTTTGTTTGAAGTCAGTTGATACAATAATAAACCATGAGAATGTCCATAAATGTCTGGTAGGCCACCATTATAAGTTGTTAGAGTATTTGGAGGCCACAGACGTATCAATGATGGTAAAGAACATGTCCTTAGGCCGGATACCGATCTTTCAAAAAAAATGATGGTAAAGAACATTCGCTAACTTTGTTAGGGAAGGTAGATAACAATCCCACAATTTATGAGGATTCACATTGCCGAGTGTTAAGAACCTATGTATATTTGTTCAAGATTCCACAAGAAAGAACGACAACATATGATGAACATTGTAAGATGTCGCTTAGTTCCATGGAGAAAGCAAACACACTGCTTGAGTATGTATGAGTTCTTTATTGACTGTTGATATTTTCATTTTATATTAATATTCGGGTATGAATTGGTATACTTTAACTCATTAAATTCTACTTATGTGAATTGTTAAGGTCAGGTTGTGAAGAATGTGTAAGGTGTCATGTAGAGTTAAGTGAAAGCCTAAGTAATTATGCTGACACTGTATTGCAAAAGACAACAATCTCTGATTCGGGGATCAAGTTATGCCTTACTGCATTGACAAAGTATACAAACTCTCCAACATTAAAAGTAGATGTTTACAAGGTAACCTAATGTTTAATGTTTAGATAATAATTATTTTATTTTATTTATTTAAATTTATATATTCTTATAAAATTTTCATGTTGTAGGTTGCATATAAAATGTTCTTTTATTTTCTCAAATTGCGGAGAATAATCAACACCTACTTATAAGCATACTGGATCAAGTTGCACCTCATAAAGAGGTAATATGGATCATGGATAAGTCAAGGTCATTAGAGGTCTTAACCTTAGCCCCTTTATTGAGCTAATTAATGTTGAAGCAGCTTCGAGCATTAACTAGTAAATACACTAGCACAAACATTCATACAAATTTTACATCATACATTCGTCCTATTTTGACATCGATTGTGGATGTCAACATCGATGTTCTCACCCTACGTCTATCAAGACCAAAAGAGTTCAAGTATCATGAAAAATTCTCGAGAAATTATTTAAAATTTATGAACTTTGTTTGAAGTCAGTTGATACAATAATAAACCATGAGAATGTCCATAAATGTCTGGTAGGCCACCATTATAAGTTGTTAGAGTATTTGGAGGCCACAGACGTATCAATGATGGTAAAGAACATGTCCTTAGGCCGGATACCGATCTTTCAAAAAAAATGATGGTAAAGAACATTCGCTAACTTTGTTAGGGAAGGTAGATAACAATCCCACAATTTATGAGGATTCACATTGCCGAGTGTTAAGAACCTATGTATATTTGTTCAAGATTCCACAAGAAAGAACGACAACATATGATGAACATTGTAAGATGTCGCTTAGTTCCATGGAGAAAGCAAACACACTGCTTGAGTATGTATGAGTTCTTTATTGACTGTTGATATTTTCATTTTATATTAATATTCGGGTATGAATTGGTATACTTTAACTCATTAAATTCTACTTATGTGAATTGTTAAGGTCAGGTTGTGAAGAATGTGTAAGGTGTCATGTAGAGTTAAGTGAAAGCCTAAGTAATTATGCTGACACTGTATTGCAAAAGACAACAATCTCTGATTCGGGGATCAAGTTATGCCTTACTGCATTGACAAAGTATACAAACTCTCCAACATTAAAAGTAGATGTTTACAAGGTAACCTAATGTTTAATGTTTAGATAATAATTATTTTATTTTATTTATTTAAATTTATATATTCTTATAAAATTTTCATGTTGTAGGTTGCATATAAAATGTTCTTTTATTTTCTCAAATTGCGGAGAATAATCAACACCTACTTATAAGCATACTGGATCAAGTTGCACCTCATAAAGAGGTAATATGGATCATGGATAAGTCAAGGTCATTAGAGGTCTTAACCTTAGCCCCTTTATTGAGCTAATTAATGTTGAAGCAGCTTCGAGCATTAACTAGTAAATACACTAGCACAAACATTCATACAAATTTTACATCATACATTCGTCCTATTTTGACATCGATTGTGGATGTCAACATCGATGTTCTCACCCTACGTCTATCAAGACCAAAAGAGTTCAAGTATCATGAAAAATTCTCGAGAAATTATTAAAAATTTATGAACTTTGTTTGAAGTCAGTTGATACAATAATAAACCATGAGAATGTCCATAAATGTCTGGTAGGCCACCATTATAAGTTGTTAGAGTATTTGGAGGCCACAGACGTATCAATGATGGTAAAGAACATGTCCTTAGGCCGGATACCGATCTTTCAAAAAAAATGATGGTAAAGAACATTCGCTAACTTTGTTAGGGAAGGTAGATAACAATCCCACAATTTATGAGGATTCACATTGCCGAGTGTTAGGAACCTATGTATATTTGTTCAAGATTCCACAAGAAAGAACGACAACATATGATGATAATTGTAAGATGTCGCTTAGTTCCATGGAGAAAGCAAACACACTGCTTGAGTATGTATGAGTTCTTTATTGACTGTTGATATTTTCATTTTATATTAATATTCGGGTATGAATTGGTATACTTTAACTCATTAAATTCTACTTATGTGAATTGTTAAGGTCAGGTTGTGAAGAATGTGTAAGGTGTCATGTAGAGTTAAGTGAAAGCCTAAGTAATTATGCTGACACTATATTGCAAAAGACAACAATCTCTGATTCGGGGATCAAGTTATGCCTTACTACATTGACAAAGTATACAACCTCTCCAACATTAAAAGTAGATGTTTACTAGGTAACATAATGTTTAATGTTTAGATAATAATTATTTTACTTTATTTATTTAAATTTATATATTCTTATAAAATTTTCATGTTGTAGGTTGCATATAAAATGTTCTTTTATTTTCTCAAATTGCGGAGAATAATCAACACCTACTTATAAGCATACTGGATCAAGTTGCACCTCATAAAGAGGTAATATGGATCATGGATAAGTCAAGGTCATTAGAGGTCTTAACCTTAGCCCCTTTATTGAGCTAATTAATGTTGAAGCAGCTTCGAGCATTAACTAGTAAATACACTAGCACAAACATTCATACAAATTTTACATCATACATTCGTCCTATTTTGACATCGATTGTGGATGTCAACATCGATGTTCTCACCCTACGTCTATCAAGACCAAAAGAGTTCAAGTATCATGAAAAATTCTCGAGAAATTATTAAAAATTTATGAACTTTGTTTGAAGTCAGTTGATACAATAATAAACCATGAGAATGTCCATAAATGTCTGGTAGGCCACCATTATAAGTTGTTAGAGTATTTGGAGGCCACAGACGTATCAATGATGGTAAAGAACATGTCCTTAGGCCGGATACCGATCTTTCAAAAAAAATGATGGTAAAGAACATTCGCTAACTTTGTTAGGGAAGGTAGATAACAATCCCACAATTTATGAGGATTCACATTGCCGAGTGTTAGGAACCTATGTATATTTGTTCAAGATTCCACAAGAAAGAACGACAACATATGATGAACATTGTAAGATGTCGCTTAGTTCCATGGAGAAAGCAAACACACTGCTTGAGTATGTATGAGTTCTTTATTGACTGTTGATATTTTCATTTTATATTAATATTCGGGTATGAATTGGTATACTTTAACTCATTAAATTCTACTTATGTGAATTGTTAAGGTCAGGTTGTGAAGAATGTGTAAGGTGTCATGTAGAGTTAAGTGAAAGCCTAAGTAATTATGCTGACACTATATTGCAAAAGACAACAATCTCTGATTCGGGGATCAAGTTATGCCTTACTGCATTGACAAAGTATACAAAAATTTTACTTTATTTATTTAAATTTATATATTCTTATAAAATTTTCATGTTGTAGGTTGCATATAAAATGTGCTTTTATTTTCTCAAATTGCGGAGAATAATCAACACCAACTTATAAGCATACTGGATCAAGTTGCACCTCATAAAGAGGTAATATGGATCATGGATAAGTCAAGGTCATTAGAGGTCTTAACCTTAGCCCCTTTATTGAGCTAATTAATGTTGAAGATGCTTCGAGCATTAACTAGTAAATACACTAGCACAAACATTCATACAAATTTTACATCATACATTCGTCCTATTTTGACTTCGATTGTGGATGTCAACATCGATGTTCTCACCCTACGTCTATCAAGACCAAAAGAGTTCAAGTATCATGAAAAATTCTCGAGAAATTATTAAAAATTTATGAACTTTGTTTGAAGTCAGTTGATACAATAATAAACCATGAGAATGTCCATAAATGTCCGGTAGGCCACCATTATAAGTTGTTAGAGTATTTGGAGGCCACAGACGTATCAATGATGGTAAAGAACATGTCCTTAGGCCGGATACCGAGCTTTCAAAAAAAATGATGGTAAAGAACATTCGCTAACTTTGTCAGAGAAGGTAGATAACAATCCCACAATTTATGAGGATTCACATTGCCGAGTGTTAGGAACCTATGTATATTTGTTCAAGATTCCACAAGAAAGAACGACAACATATGATGAACATTGTAAGATGTCGCTTAGTTCCATGGAGAAAGCAAACACACTGCTTGAGTATGTATGAGTTCTTTATTGACTGTTGATATTTTCATTTTATATTAATATTCGGGTATGAATTGGTATACTTTAACTCATTAAATTCTACTTATGTGAATTGTTAAGGTCAGGTTGTGAAGAATGTGTAAGGTGTCATGTAGAGTTAAGTGAAAGCCTAAGTAATTATGCTGACACTATATTGCAAAAGACAACAATCTCTGATTCGGGGATCAAGTTATGCCTTACTGCATTGACAAAGTATACAAACTCTCCAACATTAAAAGTAGATGTTTACAAGGTAACCTAATGTTTAATGTTTAGATAATAATTATTTTACTTTATTTATTTAAATTTATATATTCTTATAAAATTTTCATGTTGTAGGTTGCATATAAAATGTGCTTTTATTTTCTCAAATTGCGGAGAATAATCAACACCAACTTATAAGCATACTGGATCAAGTTGCACCTCATAAAGAGGTAATATGGATCATGGATAAGTCAAGGTCATTAGAGGTCTTAACCTTAGCCCCTTTATTGAGCTAATTAATGTTGAAGATGCTTCGAGCATTAACTAGTAAATACACTAGCACAAACATTCATACAAATTTTACATCATACATTCGTCCTATTTTGACTTCGATTGTGGATGTCAACATCGATGTTCTCACCCTACGTCTATCAAGACCAAAAGAGTTCAAGTATCATGAAAAATTCTCGAGAAATTATTAAAAATTTATGAACTTTGTTTGAAGTCAGTTGATACAATAATAAACCATGAGAATGTCCATAAATGTCCGGTAGGCCACCATTATAAGTTGTTAGAGTATTTGGAGGCCACAGACGTATCAATGATGGTAAAGAACATGTCCTTAGGCCGGATACCGAGCTTTCAAAAAAAATGATGGTAAAGAACATTCGCTAACTTTGTCAGAGAAGGTAGATAACAATCCCACAATTTATGAGGATTCACATTGCCGAGTGTTAGGAACCTATGTATATTTGTTCAAGATTCCACAAGAAAGAACGACAACATATGATGAACATTGTAAGATGTCGCTTAGTTCCATGGAGAAAGCAAACACACTGCTTGAGTATGTATGAGTTCTTTATTGACTGTTGATATTTTCATTTTATATTAATATTCGGGTATGAATTGGTATACTTTAACTCATTAAATTCTACTTATGTGAATTGTTAAGGTCAGGTTGTGAAGAATGTGTAAGGTGTCATGTAGAGTTAAGTGAAAGCCTAAGTAATTATGCTGACACTATATTGCAAAAGACAACAATCTCTGATTCGGGGATCAAGTTATGCCTTACTGCATTGACAAAGTATACAAACTCTCCAACATTAAAAGTAGATGTTTACAAGGTAACCTAATGTTTAATGTTTAGATAATAATTATTTTACTTTATTTATTTAAATTTATATATTCTTATAAAATTTTCATGTTGTAGGTTGCATATAAAATGTGCTTTTATTTTCTCAAATTGCGGAGAATAATCAACACCAACTTATAAGCATACTGGATCAAGTTGCACCTCATAAAGAGGTAATATGGATCATGGATAAGTCAAGGTCATTAGAGGTCTTAACCTTAGCCCCTTTATTGAGCTAATTAATGTTGAAGATGCTTCGAGCATTAACTAGTAAATACACTAGCACAAACATTCATACAAATTTTACATCATACATTCGTCCTATTTTGACTTCGATTGTGGATGTCAACATCGATGTTCTCACCCTACGTCTATCAAGACCAAAAGAGTTCAAGTATCATGAAAAATTCTCGAGAAATTATTAAAAATTTATGAACTTTGTTTGAAGTCAGTTGATACAATAATAAACCATGAGAATGTCCATAAATGTCCGGTAGGCCACCATTATAAGTTGTTAGAGTATTTGGAGGCCACAGACGTATCAATGATGGTAAAGAACATGTCCTTAGGCCGGATACCGAGCTTTCAAAAAAAATGATGGTAAAGAACATTCGCTAACTTTGTCAGAGAAGGTAGATAACAATCCCACAATTTATGAGGATTCACATTGCCGAGTGTTAGGAACCTATGTATATTTGTTCAAGATTCCACAAGAAAGAACGACAACTTATGATGAACATTGTAAGATGTCGCTTAGTTCCATGGAGAAAGCAAACACACTGCTTGAGTATGTATGAGTTCTTTATTGACTGTTGATATTTTCATTTTATATTAATATTCGGGTATGAATTGGTATACTTTAACTCATTAAATTCTACTTATGTGAATTGTTAAGGTCAGGTTGTGAAGAATGTGTAAGGTGTCATGTAGAGTTAAGTGAAAGCCTAAGTAATTATGCTGACACTATATTGCAAAAGACAACAATCTCTGATTCGGGGATCAAGTTATGCCTTACTGCATTGACAAAGTATACAAACTCTCCAACATTAAAAGTAGATGTTTACAAGGTAACCTAATGTTTAATGTTTAGATAATAATTATTTTACTTTATTTATTTAAATTTATATATTCTTATAAAATTTTCATGTTGTAGGTTGCATATAAAATGTGCTTTTATTTTCTCAAATTGCGGAGAATAATCAACACCAACTTATAAGCATACTGGATCAAGTTGCACCTCATAAAGAGGTAATATGGATCATGGATAAGTCAAGGTCATTAGAGGTCTTAACCTTAGCCCCTTTATTGAGCTAATTAATGTTGAAGATGCTTCGAGCATTAACTAGTAAATACACTAGCACAAACATTCATACAAATTTTACATCATACATTCGTCCTATTTTGACTTCGATTGTGGATGTCAACATCGATGTTCTCACCCTACGTCTATCAAGACCAAAAGAGTTCAAGTATCATGAAAAATTCTCGAGAAATTATTAAAAATTTATGAACTTTGTTTGAAGTCAGTTGATACAATAATAAACCATGAGAATGTCCATAAATGTCCGGTAGGCCACCATTATAAGTTGTTAGAGTATTTGGAGGCCACAGACGTATCAATGATGGTAAAGAACATGTCCTTAGGCCGGATACCGAGCTTTCAAAAAAAATGATGGTAAAGAACATTCGCTAACTTTGTCAGAGAAGGTAGATAACAATCCCACAATTTATGAGGATTCACATTGCCGAGTGTTAGGAACCTATGTATATTTGTTCAAGATTCCACAAGAAAGAACGACAACATATGATGAACATTGTAAGATGTCGCTTAGTTCCATGGAGAAAGCAAACACACTGCTTGAGTATGTATGAGTTCTTTATTGACTGTTGATATTTTCATTTTATATTAATATTCGGGTATGAATTGGTATACTTTAACTCATTAAATTCTACTTATGTGAATTGTTAAGGTCAGGTTGTGAAGAATGTGTAAGGTGTCATGTAGAGTTAAGTGAAAGCCTAAGTAATTATGCTGACACTATATTGCAAAAGACAACAATCTCTGATTCGGGGATCAAGTTATGCCTTACTGCATTGACAAAGTATACAAACTCTCCAACATTAAAAGTAGATGTTTACAAGGTAACCTAATGTTTAATGTTTAGATAATAATTATTTTACTTTATTTATTTAAATTTATATATTCTTATAAAATTTTCATGTTGTAGGTTGCATATAAAATGTGCTTTTATTTTCTCAAATTGCGGAGAATAATCAACACCAACTTATAAGCATACTGGATCAAGTTGCACCTCATAAAGAGGTAATATGGATCATGGATAAGTCAAGGTCATTAGAGGTCTTAACCTTAGCCCCTTTATTGAGCTAATTAATGTTGAAGATGCTTCGAGCATTAACTAGTAAATACACTAGCACAAACATTCATACAAATTTTACATCATACATTCGTCCTATTTTGACTTCGATTGTGGATGTCAACATCGATGTTCTCACCCTACGTCTATCAAGACCAAAAGAGTTCAAGTATCATGAAAAATTCTCGAGAAATTATTAAAAATTTATGAACTTTGTTTGAAGTCAGTTGATACAATAATAAACCATGAGAATGTCCATAAATGTCCGGTAGGCCACCATTATAAGTTGTTAGAGTATTTGGAGGCCACAGACGTATCAATGATGGTAAAGAACATGTCCTTAGGCCGGATACCGAGCTTTCAAAAAAAATGATGGTAAAGAACATTCGCTAACTTTGTCAGAGAAGGTAGATAACAATCCCACAATTTATGAGGATTCACATTGCCGAGTGTTAGGAACCTATGTATATTTGTTCAAGATTCCACAAGAAAGAACGACAACATATGATGAACATTGTAAGATGTCGCTTAGTTCCATGGAGAAAGCAAACACACTGCTTGAGTATGTATGAGTTCTTTATTGACTGTTGATATTTTCATTTTATATTAATATTCGGGTATGAATTGGTATACTTTAACTCATTAAATTCTACTTATGTGAATTGTTAAGGTCAGGTTGTGAAGAATGTGTAAGGTGTCATGTAGAGTTAAGTGAAAGCCTAAGTAATTATGCTGACACTATATTGCAAAAGACAACAATCTCTGATTCGGGGATCAAGTTATGCCTTACTGCATTGACAAAGTATACAAACTCTCCAACATTAAAAGTAGATGTTTACAAGGTAACCTAATGTTTAATGTTTAGATAATAATTATTTTACTTTATTTATTTAAATTTATATATTCTTATAAAATTTTCATGTTGTAGGTTGCATATAAAATGTGCTTTTATTTTCTCAAATTGCGGAGAATAATCAACACCAACTTATAAGCATACTGGATCAAGTTGCACCTCATAAAGAGGTAATATGGATCATGGATAAGTCAAGGTCATTAGAGGTCTTAACCTTAGCCCCTTTATTGAGCTAATTAATGTTGAAGATGCTTCGAGCATTAACTAGTAAATACACTAGCACAAACATTCATACAAATTTTACATCATACATTCGTCCTATTTTGACTTCGATTGTGGATGTCAACATCGATGTTCTCACCCTACGTCTATCAAGACCAAAAGAGTTCAAGTATCATGAAAAATTCTCGAGAAATTATTAAAAATTTATGAACTTTGTTTGAAGTCAGTTGATACAATAATAAACCATGAGAATGTCCATAAATGTCCGGTAGGCCACCATTATAAGTTGTTAGAGTATTTGGAGGCCACAGACGTATCAATGATGGTAAAGAACATGTCCTTAGGCCGGATACCGAGCTTTCAAAAAAAATGATGGTAAAGAACATTCGCTAACTTTGTCAGAGAAGGTAGATAACAATCCCACAATTTATGAGGATTCACATTGCCGAGTGTTAGGAACCTATGTATATTTGTTCAAGATTCCACAAGAAAGAACGACAACATATGATGAACATTGTAAGATGTCGCTTAGTTCCATGGAGAAAGCAAACACACTGCTTGAGTATGTATGAGTTCTTTATTGACTGTTGATATTTTCATTTTATATTAATATTCGGGTATGAATTGGTATACTTTAACTCATTAAATTCTACTTATGTGAATTGTTAAGGTCAGGTTGTGAAGAATGTGTAAGGTGTCATGTAGAGTTAAGTGAAAGCCTAAGTAATTATGCTGACACTATATTGCAAAAGACAACAATCTCTGATTCGGGGATCAAGTTATGCCTTACTGCATTGACAAAGTATACAAACTCTCCAACATTAAAAGTAGATGTTTACAAGGTAACCTAATGTTTAATGTTTAGATAATAATTATTTTACTTTATTTATTTAAATTTATATATTCTTATAAAATTTTCATGTTGTAGGTTGCATATAAAATGTGCTTTTATTTTCTCAAATTGCGGAGAATAATCAACACCAACTTATAAGCATACTGGATCAAGTTGCACCTCATAAAGAGGTAATATGGATCATGGATAAGTCAAGGTCATTAGAGGTCTTAACCTTAGCCCCTTTATTGAGCTAATTAATGTTGAAGATGCTTCGAGCATTAACTAGTAAATACACTAGCACAAACATTCATACAAATTTTACATCATACATTCGTCCTATTTTGACTTCGATTGTGGATGTCAACATCGATGTTCTCACCCTACGTCTATCAAGACCAAAAGAGTTCAAGTATCATGAAAAATTCTCGAGAAATTATTAAAAATTTATGAACTTTGTTTGAAGTCAGTTGATACAATAATAAACCATGAGAATGTCCATAAATGTCCGGTAGGCCACCATTATAAGTTGTTAGAGTATTTGGAGGCCACAGACGTATCAATGATGGTAAAGAACATGTCCTTAGGCCGGATACCGAGCTTTCAAAAAAAAATGATGGTAAAGAACATTCGCTAACTTTGTTAGGGAAGGTAGATAACAATCCCACAATTTATGAGGATTCACATTGCCGAGTGTTAGGAACCTATGTATATTTGTTCAAGATTCCACAAGAAAGAACGACAACATATGATGAACATTGTAAGATGTCGCTTAGTTCCATGGAGAAAGCAAACACACTGCTTGAGTATGTATGAGTTCTTTATTGACTGTTGATATTTTCATTTTATATTAATATTCGGGTATGAATTGGTATACTTTAACTCATTAAATTCTACTTATGTGAATTGTTAAGGTCAGGTTGTGAAGAATGTGTAAGGTGTCATGTAGAGTTAAGTGAAAGCCTAAGTAATTATGCTAACACTATATTGCAAAAGACAACAATCTCTGATTCGGGGATCAAGTTATGCCTTATTGCATTGACAAAGTATACAAACTCTCCAACATTAAAAGTAGATGTTTACTAGGTAACCTAATGTTTAATGTTTAGATAATAATTATTTTACTTTATTTATTTAAATTTATATATTCTTATAAAATTTTCATGTTGTAGGTTGCATATAAAATGTGCTTTTATTTTCTCAAATTGCGGAGAATAATCAACACCAACTTATAAGCATACTGGATCAAGTTGCACCTCATAAAGAGGTAATATGGATCATGGATAAGTCAAGGTCATTAGAGGTCTTAACCTTAGCCCCTTTATTGAGCTAATTAATGTTGAAGCAGCTTCGAGCATTAACTAGTAAATACACTAGCACAAACATTCATACAAATTTTACATCATACATTCTTCCTATTTTGACATCGATTGTGGATGTCAACATCGATGTTCTCACCCTACGTCTATCAAGACCAAAAGAGTTCAAGTATCATGAAAAATTCTCGAGAAATTATTAAAAATTTATGAACTTTGTTTGAAGTCAGTTGATACAATAATAAACCATGAGAATGTCCATAAATGTCCGGTAGGCCACCATTATAAGTTGTTAGAGTATTTGGAGGCCACAGACGTATCAATGATGGTAAAGAACATGTCCTTAGGCCGGATACCGAGCTTTCAAAAAAAATGATGGTAAAGAACATTCGCTAACTTTGTTAGGGAAGGTAGATAACAATCCCACAATTTATGAGGATTCACATTGCCGAGTGTTAGGAACCTATGTATATTTGTTCAAGATTCCACAAGAAAGAACGACAACATATGATGAACATTGTAAGATGTCGCTTAGTTCCATGGAGAAAGCAAACACACTGCTTGAGTATGTATGAGTTCTTTATTGACTGTTGATATTTTCATTTTATATTAATATTCGGGTATGAATTGGTATACTTTAACTCATTAAATTCTACTTATGTGAATTGTTAAGGTCAGGTTGTGAAGAATGTGTAAGGTGTCATGTAGAGTTAAGTGAAAGCCTAAGTAATTATGCTGACACTATATTGCAAAAGACAACAATCTCTGATTCGGGGATCAAGTTATGCCTTACTGCATTGACAAAGTATACAAAAATTTTACTTTATTTATTTAAATTTATATATTCTTATAAAATTTTCATGTTGTAGGTTGCATATAAAATGTGCTTTTATTTTCTCAAATTGCGGAGAATAATCAACACCAACTTATAAGCATACTGGATCAAGTTGCACCTCATAAAGAGGTAATATGGATCATGGATAAGTCAAGGTCATTAGAGGTCTTAACCTTAGCCCCTTTATTGAGCTAATTAATGTTGAAGATGCTTCGAGCATTAACTAGTAAATACACTAGCACAAACATTCATACAAATTTTACATCATACATTCGTCCTATTTTGACTTCGATTGTGGATGTCAACATCGATGTTCTCACCCTACGTCTATCAAGACCAAAAGAGTTCAAGTATCATGAAAAATTCTCGAGAAATTATTAAAAATTTATGAACTTTGTTTGAAGTCAGTTGATACAATAATAAACCATGAGAATGTCCATAAATGTCCGGTAGGCCACCATTATAAGTTGTTAGAGTATTTGGAGGCCACAGACGTATCAATGATGGTAAAGAACATGTCCTTAGGCCGGATACCGAGCTTTCAAAAAAAATGATGGTAAAGAACATTCGCTAACTTTGTCAGAGAAGGTAGATAACAATCCCACAATTTATGAGGATTCACATTGCCGAGTGTTAGGAACCTATGTATATTTGTTCAAGATTCCACAAGAAAGAACGACAACATATGATGAACATTGTAAGATGTCGCTTAGTTCCATGGAGAAAGCAAACACACTGCTTGAGTATGTATGAGTTCTTTATTGACTGTTGATATTTTCATTTTATATTAATATTCGGGTATGAATTGGTATACTTTAACTCATTAAATTCTACTTATGTGAATTGTTAAGGTCAGGTTGTGAAGAATGTGTAAGGTGTCATGTAGAGTTAAGTGAAAGCCTAAGTAATTATGCTGACACTATATTGCAAAAGACAACAATCTCTGATTCGGGGATCAAGTTATGCCTTACTGCATTGACAAAGTATACAAACTCTCCAACATTAAAAGTAGATGTTTACAAGGTAACCTAATGTTTAATGTTTAGATAATAATTATTTTACTTTATTTATTTAAATTTATATATTCTTATAAAATTTTCATGTTGTAGGTTGCATATAAAATGTGCTTTTATTTTCTCAAATTGCGGAGAATAATCAACACCAACTTATAAGCATACTGGATCAAGTTGCACCTCATAAAGAGGTAATATGGATCATGGATAAGTCAAGGTCATTAGAGGTCTTAACCTTAGCCCCTTTATTGAGCTAATTAATGTTGAAGCAGCTTCGAGCATTAACTAGTAAATACACTAGCACAAACATTCATACAAATTTTACATCATACATTCGTCCTATTTTGACATCGATTGTGGATGTCAACATCGATGTTCTCACCCTACGTCTATCAAGACCAAAAGAGTTCAAGTATCATGAAAAATTCTCGAGAAATTATTAAAAATTTATGAACTTTGTTTGAAGTCAGTTGATACAATAATAAACCATGAGAATGTCCATAAATGTCCGGTAGGCCACCATTATAAGTTGTTAGAGTATTTGGAGGCCACAGACATATCAATGATGGTAAAGAACATGTCCTTAGGCCGGATACCGATCTTTCAAAAAAAATGATGGTAAAGAACATTCGCTAACTTTGTTAGGGAAGGTAGATAACAATCCCACAATTTATGAGGATTCTCATTGCCGAGTGTTAGGAACCTATGTATATTTGTTCAAGATTCCACAAGAAAGAACGACAACATATGATGAACATTGTAAGATGTCGCTTAGTTCCATGGAGAAAGCAAACACACTGCTTGAGTATGTATGAGTTCTTTATTGACTGTTGATATTTTCATTTTATATTAATATTCGGGTATGAATTGGTATACTTTAACTCATTAAATTCTACTTATGTGAATTGTTAAGGTCAGGTTGTGAAGAATGTGTAAGGTGTCATGTAGAGTTAAGTGAAAGCCTAAGTAATTATGCTGACACTATATTGCAAAAGACAACAATCTCTGATTCGGGGATCAAGTTATGCCTTACTGCATTGACAAAGTATACAAACTCTCCAACATTAAAAGTAGATGTTTACAAGGTAACCTAATGTTTAATGTTTAGATAATAATTATTTTACTTTATTTATTTAAATTTATATATTCTTATAAAATTTTCATGTTGTAGGTTGCATATAAAATGTGCTTTTATTTTCTCAAATTGCGGAGAATAATCAACACCAACTTATAAGCATACTGGATCAAGTTGCACCTCATAAAGAGGTAATATGGATCATGGATAAGTCAAGGTCATTAGAGGTCTTAACCTTAGCCCCTTTATTGAGCTAATTAATGTTGAAGCAGCTTCGAGCATTAACTAGTAAATACACTAGCACAAACATTCATACAAATTTTACATCATACATTCGTCCTATTTTGACATCGATTGTGGATGTCAACATCGATGTTCTCACCCTACGTCTATCAAGACCAAAAGAGTTCAAGTATCATGAAAAATTCTCGAGAAATTATTAAAAATTTATGAACTTTGTTTGAAGTCAGTTGATACAATAATAAACCATGAGAATGTCCATAAATGTCCGGTAGGCCACCATTATAAGTTGTTAGAGTATTTGGAGGCCACAGACGTATCAATGATGGTAAAGAACATGTCCTTAGGCCGGATACCGATCTTTCAAAAAAAATGATGGTAAAGAACATTCGCTAACTTTGTTAGGGAAGGTAGATAACAATCCCACAATTTATGAGGATTCTCATTGCCGAGTGTTAGGAACCTATGTATATTTGTTCAAGATTCCACAAGAAAGAACGACAACATATGATGAACATTGTAAGATGTCGCTTAGTTCCATGGAGAAAGCAAACACACTGCTTGAGTATGTATGAGTTCTTTATTGACTGTTGATATTTTCATTTTATATTAATATTCGGGTATGAATTGGTATACTTTAACTCATTAAATTCTACTTATGTGAATTGTTAAGGTCAGGTTGTGAAGAATGTGTAAGGTGTCATGTAGAGTTAAGTGAAAGCCTAAGTAATTATGCTGACACTATATTGCAAAAGACAACAATCTCTGATTCGGGGATCAAGTTATGCCTTACTGCATTGACAAAGTATACAAACTCTCCAACATTAAAAGTAGATGTTTACAAGGTAACCTAATGTTTAATGTTTAGATAATAATTATTTTACTTTATTTATTTAAATTTATATATTCTTATAAAATTTTCATGTTGTAGGTTGCATATAAAATGTGCTTTTATTTTCTCAAATTGCGGAGAATAATCAACACCAACTTATAAGCATACTGGATCAAGTTGCACCTCATAAAGAGGTAATATGGATCATGGATAAGTCAAGGTCATTAGAGGTCTTAACCTTAGCCCCTTTATTGAGCTAATTAATGTTGAAGCAGCTTCGAGCATTAACTAGTAAATACACTAGCACAAACATTCATACAAATTTTACATCATACATTCGTCCTATTTTGACATCGATTGTGGATGTCAACATCGATGTTCTCACCCTACGTCTATCAAGACCAAAAGAGTTCAAGTATCATGAAAAATTCTCGAGAAATTATTAAAAATTTATGAACTTTGTTTGAAGTCAGTTGATACAATAATAAACCATGAGAATGTCCATAAATGTCCGGTAGGCCACCATTATAAGTTGTTAGAGTATTTGGAGGCCACAGACGTATCAATGATGGTAAAGAACATGTCCTTAGGCCGGATACCGAGCTTTCAAAAAAAATGATGGTAAAGAACATTCGCTAACTTTGTTAGGGAAGGTAGATAACAATCCCACAATTTATGAGGATTCACATTGCCGAGTGTTAGGAACCTATGTATATTTGTTCAAGATTCCACAAGAAAGAACGACAACATATGATGAACATTGTAAGATGTCGCTTAGTTCCATGGAGAAAGCAAACACACTGCTTGAGTATGTATGAGTTCTTTATTGACTGTTGATATTTTCATTTTATATTAATATTCGGGTATGAATTGGTATACTTTAACTCATTAAATTCTACTTATGTGAATTGTTAAGGTCAGGTTGTGAAGAATGTGTAAGGTGTCATGTAGAGTTAAGTGAAAGCCTAAGTAATTATGCTGACACTATATTGCAAAAGACAACAATCTCTGATTCGGGGATCAAGTTATGCCTTACTGCATTGACAAAGTATACAAACTCTCCAACATTAAAAGTAGATGTTTACAAGGTAACCTAATGTTTAATGTTTAGATAATAATTATTTTACTTTATTTATTTAAATTTATATATTCTTATAAAATTTTCATGTTGTAGGTTGCATATAAAATGTGCTTTTATTTTCTCAAATTGCGGAGAATAATCAACACCAACTTATAAGCATACTGGATCAAGTTGCACCTCATAAAGAGGTAATATGGATCATGGATAAGTCAAGGTCATTAGAGGTCTTAACCTTAGCCCCTTTATTGAGCTAATTAATGTTGAAGCAGCTTCGAGCATTAACTAGTAAATACACTAGCACAAACATTCATACAAATTTTACATCATACATTCGTCCTATTTTGACATCGATTGTGGATGTCAACATCGATGTTCTCACCCTACGTCTATCAAGACCAAAAGAGTTCAAGTATCATGAAAAATTCTCGAGAAATTATTAAAAATTTATGAACTTTGTTTGAAGTCAGTTGATACAATAATAAACCATGAGAATGTCCATAAATGTCCGGTAGGCCACCATTATAAGTTGTTAGAGTATTTGGAGGCCACAGACATATCAATGATGGTAAAGAACATGTCCTTAGGCCGGATACCGATCTTTCAAAAAAAATGATGGTAAAGAACATTCGCTAACTTTGTTAGGGAAGGTAGATAACAATCCCACAATTTATGAGGATTCTCATTGCCGAGTGTTAGGAACCTATGTATATTTGTTCAAGATTCCACAAGAAAGAACGACAACATATGATGAACATTGTAAGATGTCGCTTAGTTCCATGGAGAAAGCAAACACACTGCTTGAGTATGTATGAGTTCTTTATTGACTGTTGATATTTTCATTTTATATTAATATTCGGGTATGAATTGGTATACTTTAACTCATTAAATTCTACTTATGTGAATTGTTAAGGTCAGGTTGTGAAGAATGTGTAAGGTGTCATGTAGAGTTAAGTGAAAGCCTAAGTAATTATGCTGACACTATATTGCAAAAGACAACAATCTCTGATTCGGGGATCAAGTTATGCCTTACTGCATTGACAAAGTATACAAACTCTCCAACATTAAAAGTAGATGTTTACAAGGTAACCTAATGTTTAATGTTTAGATAATAATTATTTTACTTTATTTATTTAAATTTATATATTCTTATAAAATTTTCATGTTGTAGGTTGCATATAAAATGTGCTTTTATTTTCTCAAATTGCGGAGAATAATCAACACCAACTTATAAGCATACTGGATCAAGTTGCACCTCATAAAGAGGTAATATGGATCATGGATAAGTCAAGGTCATTAGAGGTCTTAACCTTAGCCCCTTTATTGAGCTAATTAATGTTGAAGCAGCTTCGAGCATTAACTAGTAAATACACTAGCACAAACATTCATACAAATTTTACATCATACATTCGTCCTATTTTGACATCGATTGTGGATGTCAACATCGATGTTCTCACCCTACGTCTATCAAGACCAAAAGAGTTCAAGTATCATGAAAAATTCTCGAGAAATTATTAAAAATTTATGAACTTTGTTTGAAGTCAGTTGATACAATAATAAACCATGAGAATGTCCATAAATGTCCGGTAGGCCACCATTATAAGTTGTTAGAGTATTTGGAGGCCACAGACGTATCAATGATGGTAAAGAACATGTCCTTAGGCCGGATACCGATCTTTCAAAAAAAATGATGGTAAAGAACATTCGCTAACTTTGTTAGGGAAGGTAGATAACAATCCCACAATTTATGAGGATTCTCATTGCCGAGTGTTAGGAACCTATGTATATTTGTTCAAGATTCCACAAGAAAGAACGACAACATATGATGAACATTGTAAGATGTCGCTTAGTTCCATGGAGAAAGCAAACACACTGCTTGAGTATGTATGAGTTCTTTATTGACTGTTGATATTTTCATTTTATATTAATATTCGGGTATGAATTGGTATACTTTAACTCATTAAATTCTACTTATGTGAATTGTTAAGGTCAGGTTGTGAAGAATGTGTAAGGTGTCATGTAGAGTTAAGTGAAAGCCTAAGTAATTATGCTGACACTATATTGCAAAAGACAACAATCTCTGATTCGGGGATCAAGTTATGCCTTACTGCATTGACAAAGTATACAAACTCTCCAACATTAAAAGTAGATGTTTACAAGGTAACCTAATGTTTAATGTTTAGATAATAATTATTTTACTTTATTTATTTAAATTTATATATTCTTATAAAATTTTCATGTTGTAGGTTGCATATAAAATGTGCTTTTATTTTCTCAAATTGCGGAGAATAATCAACACCAACTTATAAGCATACTGGATCAAGTTGCACCTCATAAAGAGGTAATATGGATCATGGATAAGTCAAGGTCATTAGAGGTCTTAACCTTAGCCCCTTTATTGAGCTAATTAATGTTGAAGCAGCTTCGAGCATTAACTAGTAAATACACTAGCACAAACATTCATACAAATTTTACATCATACATTCGTCCTATTTTGACATCGATTGTGGATGTCAACATCGATGTTCTCACCCTACGTCTATCAAGACCAAAAGAGTTCAAGTATCATGAAAAATTCTCGAGAAATTATTAAAAATTTATGAACTTTGTTTGAAGTCAGTTGATACAATAATAAACCATGAGAATGTCCATAAATGTCCGGTAGGCCACCATTATAAGTTGTTAGAGTATTTGGAGGCCACAGACGTATCAATGATGGTAAAGAACATGTCCTTAGGCCGGATACCGAGCTTTCAAAAAAAATGATGGTAAAGAACATTCGCTAACTTTGTTAGGGAAGGTAGATAACAATCCCACAATTTATGAGGATTCACATTGCCGAGTGTTAGGAACCTATGTATATTTGTTCAAGATTCCACAAGAAAGAACGACAACATATGATGAACATTGTAAGATGTCGCTTAGTTCCATGGAGAAAGCAAACACACTGCTTGAGTATGTATGAGTTCTTTATTGACTGTTGATATTTTCATTTTATATTAATATTCGGGTATGAATTGGTATACTTTAACTCATTAAATTCTACTTATGTGAATTGTTAAGGTCAGGTTGTGAAGAATGTGTAAGGTGTCATGTAGAGTTAAGTGAAAGCCTAAGTAATTATGCTGACACTATATTGCAAAAGACAACAATCTCTGATTCGGGGATCAAGTTATGCCTTACTGCATTGACAAAGTATACAAACTCTCCAACATTAAAAGTAGATGTTTACAAGGTAACCTAATGTTTAATGTTTAGATAATAATTATTTTACTTTATTTATTTAAATTTATATATTCTTATAAAATTTTCATGTTGTAGGTTGCATATAAAATGTGCTTTTATTTTCTCAAATTGCGGAGAATAATCAACACCAACTTATAAGCATACTGGATCAAGTTGCACCTCATAAAGAGGTAATATGGATCATGGATAAGTCAAGGTCATTAGAGGTCTTAACCTTAGCCCCTTTATTGAGCTAATTAATGTTGAAGCAGCTTCGAGCATTAACTAGTAAATACACTAGCACAAACATTCATACAAATTTTACATCATACATTCGTCCTATTTTGACATCGATTGTGGATGTCAACATCGATGTTCTCACCCTACGTCTATCAAGACCAAAAGAGTTCAAGTATCATGAAAAATTCTCGAGAAATTATTAAAAATTTATGAACTTTGTTTGAAGTCAGTTGATACAATAATAAACCATGAGAATGTCCATAAATGTCCGGTAGGCCACCATTATAAGTTGTTAGAGTATTTGGAGGCCACAGACATATCAATGATGGTAAAGAACATGTCCTTAGGCCGGATACCGATCTTTCAAAAAAAATGATGGTAAAGAACATTCGCTAACTTTGTTAGGGAAGGTAGATAACAATCCCACAATTTATGAGGATTCTCATTGCCGAGTGTTAGGAACCTATGTATATTTGTTCAAGATTCCACAAGAAAGAACGACAACATATGATGAACATTGTAAGATGTCGCTTAGTTCCATGGAGAAAGCAAACACAATGCTTGAGTATGTATGAGTTCTTTATTGACTGTTGATATTTTCATTTTATATTAATATTCGGGTATGAATTGGTATACTTTAACTCATTAAATTCTACTTATGTGAATTGTTAAGGTCAGGTTGTGAAGAATGTGTAAGGTGTCATGTAGAGTTAAGTGAAAGCCTAAGTAATTATGCTGACACTATATTGCAAAAGACAACAATCTCTGATTCGGGGATTAAGTTATGCCTTACTGCATTGACAAAGTATACAAACTCTCCAACATTAAAAGTAGATGTTTACAAGGTAACCTAATGTTTAATGTTTAGATAATAATTATTTTACTTTATTTATTTAAATTTATATATTCTTATAAAATTTTCATGTTGTAGGTTGCATATAAAATGTGCTTTTATTTTCTCAAATTGCGGAGAATAATCAACACCAACTTATAAGCATACTGGATCAAGTTGCACCTCATAAAGAGGTAATATGGATCATGGATAAGTCAAGGTCATTAGAGGTCTTAACCTTAGCCCCTTTATTGAGCTAATTAATGTTGAAGCAGCTTCGAGCATTAACTAGTAAATACACTAGCACAAACATTCATACAAATTTTACATCATACATTCGTCCTATTTTGACATCGATTGTGGATGTCAACATCGATGTTCTCACCCTACGTCTATCAAGACCAAAAGAGTTCAAGTATCATGAAAAATTCTCGAGAAATTATTAAAAATTTATGAACTTTGTTTGAAGTCAGTTGATACAATAATAAACCATGAGAATGTCCATAAATGTCCGGTAGGCCACCATTATAAGTTGTTAAAGTATTTGGAGGCCACAGACGTATCAATGATGGTAAAGAACATGTCCTTAGGCCAGATACCGAGCTTTCAAAAAAAATGATGGTAAAGAACATTCGCTAACTTTGTTAGAGAAGGTAGATAACAATCCCACAATTTATGAGGATTCACATTGCCGAGTGTTAGGAACCTATGTATATTTGTTCAAGATTCCACAAGAAAGAACGACAACATATGATGAACATTGTAAGATGTCGCTTAGTTCCATGGAGAAAGCAAACACACTGCTTGAGTATGTATGAGTTCTTTATTGACTGTTGATATTTTCATTTTATATTAATATTCGGGTATGAATTGGTATACTTTAACTCATTAAATTCTACTTATGTCAATTGTTAAGGTCAGGTTGTGAAGAATGTGTAAGGTGTCATGTAGAGTTAAGTGAAAGCCTAAGTAATTATGCTGACACTATATTGCAAAAGACAACAATCTCTGATTCATGGATCAAGTTATGCCTTACTGCATTGACAAAGTATACAAACTCTCCAACATTAAAAGTAGATGTTTACTAGGTAACCTAATGTTTAATGTTTAGATAATAATTATTTTACTTTATTTATTTAAATTTATATATTCTTATAAAATTTTCATGTTGTAGGTTGCATATAAAATGTGCTTTTATTTTCTCAAATTGCGGAGAATAATCAACACCAACTTATAAGCATACTGGATCAAGTTGCACCTCATAAAGAGGTAATATGGATCATGGATAAGTCAAGGTCATTAGAGGTCTTAACCTTAGCCCCTTTATTGACCTAATTAATGTTGAAGCAGCTTCGAGCATTAACTAGTAAATACACTAGCACAAACATTCATACAAATTTTACATCATACATTCGTCCTATTTTGACATCGATTGTGGATGTCAACATCGATGTTCTCACCCTACGTCTATCAAGACCAAAAGAGTTCAAGTATCATGAAAAATTCTCGAGAAATTATTAAAAATTTATGAACTTTGTTTGAAGTCAGTTGATACAATAATAAACCATGAGAATGTCCATAAATGTCCGGTAGGCCACCATTATAAGTTGTTAGAGTATTTGGAGGCCACAAACGTATCAATGATGGTAAAGAACATGTCCTTAGGCCGGATACCGAGCTTTCAAAAAAAATGATGGTAAAGAACATTCGCTAACTTTGTTAGGGAAGGTAGATAACAATCCCACAATTTATGAGGATTCACATTGCCGAGTGTTAGGAACCTATGTATATTTGTTCAAGATTCCACAAGAAAGAACGACAACATATGATGAACATTGTAAGATGTCGCTTAGTTCCATGGAGAAAGCAAACACACTGCTTGAGTATGTATGAGTTCTTTATTGACTGTTGATATTTTCATTTTATATTAATATTCGGGTATGAATTGGTATACTTTAACTCATTAAATTCTACTTATGTGAATTGTTAAGGTCAGGTTGTGAAGAATGTGTAAGGTGTCATGTAGAGTTAAGTGAAAGCCTAAGTAATTATGCTGACACTATATTGCAAAAGACAACAATCTCTGATTCGGGGATCAAGTTATGCCTTACTGCATTGACAATGTATACAAACTCTCCAACATTAAAAGTAGATGTTTACAAGGTAACCTAATGTTTAATGTTTAGATAATAATTATTTTACTTTATTTATTTAAATTTATATATTCTTATAAAATTTTCATGTTGTAGGTTGCATATAAAATGTGCTTTTATTTTCTCAAATTGCGGAGAATAATCAACACCAACTTATAAGCATACTGGATCAAGTTGCACCTCATAAAGAGGTAATATGGATCATGGATAAGTCAAGGTCATTAGAGGTCTTAACCTTAGCCCCTTTATTGAGCTAATTAATGTTGAAGCAGCTTCGAGCATTAACTAGTAAATACACTAGCACAAACATTCATACAAATTTTACATCATACATTCGTCCTATTTTGACATCGATTGTGGATGTCAACATCGATGTTCTCACCCTACGTCTATCAAGACCAAAAGAGTTCAAGTATCATGAAAAATTCTCGAGAAATTATTAAAAATTTATGAACTTTGTTTGAAGTCAGTTGATACAATAATAAACCATGAGAATGTCCATAAATGTCCGGTAGGCCACCATTATAAGTTGTTAAAGTATTTGGAGGCCACAGACGTATCAATGATGGTAAAGAACATGTCCTTAGGCCAGATACCGAGCTTTCAAAAAAAATGATGGTAAAGAACATTCGCTAACTTTGTTAGAGAAGGTAGATAACAATCCCACAATTTATGAGGATTCACATTGCCGAGTGTTAGGAACCTATGTATATTTGTTCAAGATTCCACAAGAAAGAACGACAACATATGATGAACATTATAAGATGTCGCTTAGTTCCATGGAGAAAGCAAACACACTGCTTGAGTATGTATGAGTTCTTTATTGACTGTTGATATTTTCATTTTATATTAATATTCGGGTATGAATTGGTATACTTTAACTCATTAAATTCTACTTATGTCAATTGTTAAGGTCAGGTTGTGAAGAATGTGTAAGGTGTCATGTAGAGTTAAGTGAAAGCCTAAGTAATTATGCTGACACTATATTGCAAAAGACAACAATCTCTGATTCATGGATCAAGTTATGCCTTACTGCATTGACAAAGTATACAAACTCTCCAACATTAAAAGTAGATGTTTACTAGGTAACCTAATGTTTAATGTTTAGATAATAATTATTTTACTTTATTTATTTAAATTTATATATTCTTATAAAATTTTCATGTTGTAGGTTGCATATAAAATGTGCTTTTATTTTCTCAAATTGCGGAGAATAATCAACACCAACTTATAAGCATACTGGATCAAGTTGCACCTCATAAAGAGGTAATATGGATCATGGATAAGTCAAGGTCATTAGAGGTCTTAACCTTAGCCCCTTTATTGACCTAATTAATGTTGAAGCAGCTTCGAGCATTAACTAGTAAATACACTAGCACAAACATTCATACAAATTTTACATCATACATTCGTCCTATTTTGACATCGATTGTGGATGTCAACATCGATGTTCTCACCCTACGTCTATCAAGACCAAAAGAGTTCAAGTATCATGAAAAATTCTCGAGAAATTATTAAAAATTTATGAACTTTGTTTGAAGTCAGTTGATACAATAATAAACCATGAGAATGTCCATAAATGTCCGGTAGGCCACCATTATAAGTTGTTAGAGTATTTGGAGGCCACAAACGTATCAATGATGGTAAAGAACATGTCCTTAGGCCGGATACCGAGCTTTCAAAAAAAATGATGGTAAAGAACATTCGCTAACTTTGTTAGGGAAGGTAGATAACAATCCCACAATTTATGAGGATTCACATTGCCGAGTGTTAGGAACCTATGTATATTTGTTCAAGATTCCACAAGAAAGAACGACAACATATGATGAACATTGTAAGATGTCGCTTAGTTCCATGGAGAAAGCAAACACACTGCTTGAGTATGTATGAGTTCTTTATTGACTGTTGATATTTTCATTTTATATTAATATTCGGGTATGAATTGGTATACTTTAACTCATTAAATTCTACTTATGTGAATTGTTAAGGTCAGGTTGTGAAGAATGTGTAAGGTGTCATGTAGAGTTAAGTGAAAGCCTAAGTAATTATGCTGACACTATATTGCAAAAGACAACAATCTCTGATTCGGGGATCAAGTTATGCCTTACTGCATTGACAATGTATACAAACTCTCCAACATTAAAAGTAGATGTTTACAAGGTAACCTAATGTTTAATGTTTAGATAATAATTATTTTACTTTATTTATTTAAATTTATATATTCTTATAAAATTTTAATGTTGTAGGTTGCATATAAAATGTGCTTTTATTTTCTCAAATTGCGGAGAATAATCAACACCAACTTATAAGCATACTGGATCAAGTTGCACCTCATAAAGAGGTAATATGGATCATGGATAAGTCAAGGTCATTAGAGGTCTTAACCTTAGCCCCTTTATTGAGCTAATTAATGTTGAAGCAGCTTCGAGCATTAACTAGTAAATACACTAGCACAAACATTCATACAAATTTTACATCATACATTCGTCCTATTTTGACATCGATTGTGGATGTCAACATCGATGTTCTCACCCTACGTCTATCAAGACCAAAAGAGTTCAAGTATCATGAAAAATTCTCGAGAAATTATTAAAAATTTATGAACTTTGTTTGAAGTCAGTTGATACAATAATAAACCATGAGAATGTCCATAAATGTCCGGTAGGCCACCATTATAAGTTGTTAAAGTATTTGGAGGCCACAGACGTATCAATGATGGTAAAGAACATGTCCTTAGGCCAGATACCGAGCTTTCAAAAAAAATGATGGTAAAGAACATTCGCTAACTTTGTTAGAGAAGGTAGATAACAATCCCACAATTTATGAGGATTCACATTGCCGAGTGTTAGGAACCTATGTATATTTGTTCAAGATTCCACAAGAAAGAACGACAACATATGATGAACATTGTAAGATGTCGCTTAGTTCCATGGAGAAAGCAAACACACTGCTTGAGTATGTATGAGTTCTTTATTGACTGTTGATATTTTCATTTTATATTAATATTCGGGTATGAATTGGTATACTTTAACTCATTAAATTCTACTTATGTGAATTGTTAAGGTCAGGTTGTGAAGAATGTGTAAGGTGTCATGTAGAGTTAAGTGAAAGCCTAAGTAATTATGCTGACACTATATTGCAAAAGACAACAATCTCTGATTCGGGGATCAAGTTATGCCTTACTGCATTGACAAAGTATACAAACTCTCCAACATTAAAAGTAGATGTTTACAAGGTAACCTAATGTTTAATGTTTAGATAATAATTATTTTACTTTATTTATTTAAATTTATATATTCTTATAAAATTTTCATGTTGTAGGTTGCATATAAAATGTGCTTTTATTTTCTCAAATTGCGGAGAATAATCAACACCAACTTATAAGCATACTGGATCAAGTTGCACCTCATAAAGAGGTAATATGGATCATGGATAAGTCAAGGTCATTAGAGGTCTTAACCTTAGCCCCTTTATTGAGCTAATTAATGTTGAAGCAACTTCGAGCATTAACTAGTATATACACTAGCACAAACATTCATACAAATTTTACATCATACATTCGTCCTATTTTGACATCGATTGTGGATGTCAACATCGATGTTCTCACCCTACGTCTATCAAGACCAAAAGAGTTCAAGTATCATGAAAAATTCTCGAGAAATTATTAAAAATTTATGAACTTTGTTTGAAGTCAGTTGATACAATAATAAACCATGAGAATGTCCATAAATGTCCGGTAGGCCACCATTATAAGTTGTTAGAGTATTTGGAGGCCACAGACGTATCAATGATGGTAAAGAACATGTCCTTAGGCCGGATACCGAGCTTTCAAAAAAAATGATGGTAAAGAACATTCGCTAACTTTGTTAGAGAAGGTAGATAACAATCCCACAATTTATGAGGATTCACATTGCCGAGTGTTAGGAACCTATGTATATTTGTTCAAGATTCCACAAGAAAGAACGACAACATATGATGAACATTGTAAGATGTCGCTTAGTTCCATGGAGAAAGCAAACACACTGCTTGAGTATGTATGAGTTCTTTATTGACTGTTGATATTTTCATTTTATATTAATATTCGGGTATGAATTGGTATACTTTAACTCATTAAATTCTACTTATGTCAATTGTTAAGGTCAGGTTGTGAAGAATGTGTAAGGTGTCATGTAGAGTTAAGTGAAAGCCTAAGTAATTATGCTGACACTATATTGCAAAAGACAACAATCTCTGATTCATGGATCAAGTTATGCCTTACTGCATTGACAAAGTATACAAACTCTCCAACATTAAAAGTAGATGTTTACTAGGTAACCTAATGTTTAATGTTTAGATAATAATTATTTTACTTTATTTATTTAAATTTATATATTCTTATAAAATTTTCATGTTGTAGGTTGCATATAAAATGTGCTTTTATTTTCTCAAATTGCGGAGAATAATCAACACCAACTTATAAGCATACTGGATCAAGTTGCACCTCATAAAGAGGTAATATGGATCATGGATAAGTCAAGGTCATTAGAGGTCTTAACCTTAGCCCCTTTATTGACCTAATTAATGTTGAAGCAGCTTCGAGCATTAACTAGTAAATACACTAGCACAAACATTCATACAAATTTTACATCATACATTCGTCCTATTTTGACATCGATTGTGGATGTCAACATCGATGTTCTCACCCTACGTCTATCAAGACCAAAAGAGTTCAAGTATCATGAAAAATTCTCGAGAAATTATTAAAAATTTATGAACTTTGTTTGAAGTCAGTTGATACAATAATAAACCATGAGAATGTCCATAAATGTCCGGTAGGCCACCATTATAAGTTGTTAGAGTATTTGGAGGCCACAGACGTATCAATGATGGTAAAGAACATGTCCTTAGGCCGGATACCGAGCTTTCAAAAAAAATGATGGTAAAGAACATTCGCTAACTTTGTTAGGGAAGGTAGATAACAATCCCACAATTTATGAGGATTCACATTGCCGAGTGTTAGGAACCTATGTATATTTGTTCAAGATTCCACAAGAAAGAACGACAACATATGATGAACATTGTAAGATGTCGCTTAGTTCCATGGAGAAAGCAAACACACTGCTTGAGTATGTATGAGTTCTTTATTGACTGTTGATATTTTCATTTTATATTAATATTCGGGTATGAATTGGTATACTTTAACTCATTAAATTCTACTTATGTGAATTGTTAAGGTCAGGTTGTGAAGAATGTGTAAGGTGTCATGTAGAGTTAAGTGAAAGCCTAAGTAATTATGCTGACACTATATTGCAAAAGACAACAATCTCTGATTCGGGGATCAAGTTATGCCTTACTGCATTGACAAAGTATACAAACTCTCCAACATTAAAAGTAGATGTTTACAAGGTAACCTAATGTTTAATGTTTAGATAATAATTATTTTACTTTATTTATTTAAATTTATATATTCTTATAAAATTTTCATGTTGTAGGTTGCATATAAAATGTGCTTTTATTTTCTCAAATTGCGGAGAATAATCAACACCAACTTATAAGCATACTGGATCAAGTTGCACCTCATAAAGAGGTAATATGGATCATGGATAAGTCAAGGTCATTAGAGGTCTTAACCTTAGCCCCTTTATTGAGCTAATTAATGTTGAAGCAACTTCGAGCATTAACTAGTAAATACACTAGCACAAACATTCATACAAATTTTACATCATACATTCGTCCTATTTTGACATCGATTGTGGATGTCAACATCGATGTTCTCACCCTACGTCTATCAAGACCAAAAGAGTTCAAGTATCATGAAAAATTCTCGAGAAATTATTAAAAATTTATGAACTTTGTTTGAAGTCAGTTGATACAATAATAAACCATGAGAATGTCCATAAATGTCCGGTAGGCCACCATTATAAGTTGTTAAAGTATTTGGAGGCCACAGACGTATCAATGATGGTAAAGAACATGTCCTTAGGCCGGATACCGAGCTTTCAAAAAAAATGATGGTAAAGAACATTCGCTAACTTTGTTAGAGAAGGTAGATAACAATCCCACAATTTATGAGGATTCACATTGACGAGTGTTAGGAACCTATGTATATTTGTTCAAGATTCCACAAGAAAGAACGACAACATATGATGAACATTGTAAGATGTCGCTTAGTTCCATGGAGAAAGCAAACACACTGCTTGAGTATGTATGAGTTCTTTATTGACTGTTGATATTTTCATTTTATATTAATATTCGGGTATGAATTGGTATACTTTAACTCATTAAATTCTACTTATGTGAATTGTTAAGGTCAGGTTGTGAAGAATGTGTAAGGTGTCATGTAGAGTTAAGTGAAAGCCTAAGTAATTATGCTGACACTATATTGCAAAAGACAACAATCTCTGATTCGGGGATTAAGTTATGCCTTACTGCATTGACAAAGTATACAAACTCTCCAACATTAAAAGTAGATGTTTACAAGGTAACCTAATGTTTAATGTTTAGATAATAATTATTTTACTTTATTTATTTAAATTTATATATTCTTATAAAATTTTCATGTTGTAGGTTGCATATAAAATGTGCTTTTATTTTCTCAAATTGCGGAGAATAATCAACACCAACTTATAAGCATACTGGATCAAGTTGCACCTCATAAAGAGGTAATATGGATCATGGATAAGTCAAGGTCATTAGAGGTCTTAACCTTAGCCCCTTTATTGAGCTAATTAATGTTGAAGCAGCTTCGAGCATTAACTAGTAAATACACTAGCACAAACATTCATACAAATTTTACATCATACATTCGTCCTATTTTGACATCGATTGTGGATGTCAACATCGATGTTCTCACCCTACGTCTATCAAGACCAAAAGAGTTCAAGTATCATGAAAAATTCTCGAGAAATTATTAAAAATTTATGAACTTTGTTTGAAGTCAGTTGATACAATAATAAACCATGAGAATGTCCATAAATGTCCGGTAGGCCACCATTATAAGTTGTTAAAGTATTTGGAGGCCACAGACGTATCAATGATGGTAAAGAACATGTCCTTAGGCCAGATACCGAGCTTTCAAAAAAAATGATGGTAAAGAACATTCGCTAACTTTGTTAGAGAAGGTAGATAACAATCCCACAATTTATGAGGATTCACATTGCCGAGTGTTAGGAACCTATGTATATTTGTTCAAGATTCCACAAGAAAGAACGACAACATATGATGAACATTGTAAGATGTCGCTTAGTTCCATGGAGAAAGCAAACACACTGCTTGAGTATGTATGAGTTCTTTATTGACTGTTGATATTTTCATTTTATATTAATATTCGGGTATGAATTGGTATACTTTAACTCATTAAATTCTACTTATGTCAATTGTTAAGGTCAGGTTGTGAAGAATGTGTAAGGTGTCATGTAGAGTTAAGTGAAAGCCTAAGTAATTATGCTGACACTATATTGCAAAAGACAACAATCTCTGATTCATGGATCAAGTTATGCCTTACTGCATTGACAAAGTATACAAACTCTCCAACATTAAAAGTAGATGTTTACTAGGTAACCTAATGTTTAATGTTTAGATAATAATTATTTTACTTTATTTATTTAAATTTATATATTCTTATAAAATTTTCATGTTGTAGGTTGCATATAAAATGTGCTTTTATTTTCTCAAATTGCGGAGAATAATCAACACCAACTTATAAGCATACTGGATCAAGTTGCACCTCATAAAGAGGTAATATGGATCATGGATAAGTCAAGGTCATTAGAGGTCTTAACCTTAGCCCCTTTATTGACCTAATTAATGTTGAAGCAGCTTCGAGCATTAACTAGTAAATACACTAGCACAAACATTCATACAAATTTTACATCATACATTCGTCCTATTTTGACATCGATTGTGGATGTCAACATCGATGTTCTCACCCTACGTCTATCAAGACCAAAAGAGTTCAAGTATCATGAAAAATTCTCGAGAAATTATTAAAAATTTATGAACTTTGTTTGAAGTCAGTTGATACAATAATAAACCATGAGAATGTCCATAAATGTCCGGTAGGCCACCATTATAAGTTGTTAAAGTATTTGGAGGCCACAGACGTATCAATGATGGTAAAGAACATGTCCTTAGGCCGGATACCGAGCTTTCAAAAAAAATGATGGTAAAGAACATTCGCTAACTTTGTTAGAGAAGGTAGATAACAATCCCACAATTTATGAGGATTCACATTGCCGAGTGTTAGGAACCTATGTATATTTGTTCAAGATTCCACAAGAAAGAACGACAACATATGATGAACATTGTAAGATGTCGCTTAGTTCCATGGAGAAAGCAAACACACTGCTTGAGTATGTATGAGTTCTTTATTGACTGTTGATATTTTCATTTTATATTAATATTCGGGTATGAATTGGTATACTTTAACTCATTAAATTCTACTTATGTCAATTGTTAAGGTCAGGTTGTGAAGAATGTGTAAGGTGTCATGTAGAGTTAAGTGAAAGCCTAAGTAATTATGCTGACACTATATTGCAAAAGACAACAATCTCTGATTCATGGATCAAGTTATGCCTTACTGCATTGACAAAGTATACAAACTCTCCAACATTAAAAGTAGATGTTTACTAGGTAACCTAATGTTTAATGTTTAGATAATAATTATTTTACTTTATTTATTTAAATTTATATATTCTTATAAAATTTTCATGTTGTAGGTTGCATATAAAATGTGCTTTTATTTTCTCAAATTGCGGAGAATAATCAACACCAACTTATAAGCATACTGGATCAAGTTGCACCTCATAAAGAGGTAATATGGATCATGGATAAGTCAAGGTCATTAGAGGTCTTAACCTTAGCCCCTTTATTGACCTAATTAATGTTGAAGCAGCTTCGAGCATTAACTAGTAAATACACTAGCACAAACATTCATACAAATTTTACATCATACATTCGTCCTATTTTGACATCGATTGTGGATGTCAACATCGATGTTCTCACCCTACGTCTATCAAGACCAAAAGAGTTCAAGTATCATGAAAAATTCTCGAGAAATTATTAAAAATTTATGAACTTTGTTTGAAGTCAGTTGATACAATAATAAACCATGAGAATGTCCATAAATGTCCGGTAGGCCACCATTATAAGTTGTTAGAGTATTTGGAGGCCACAGACGTATCAATGATGGTAAAGAACATGTCCTTAGGCCGGATACCGAGCTTTCAAAAAAAATGATGGTAAAGAACATTCGCTAACTTTGTTAGGGAAGGTAGATAACAATCCCACAATTTATGAGGATTCACATTGCCGAGTGTTAGGAACCTATGTATATTTGTTCAAGATTCCACAAGAAAGAACGACAACATATGATGAACATTGTAAGATGTCGCTTAGTTCCATGGAGAAAGCAAACACACTGCTTGAGTATGTATGAGTTCTTTATTGACTGTTGATATTTTCATTTTATATTAATATTCGGGTATGAATTGGTATACTTTAACTCATTAAATTCTACTTATGTGAATTGTTAAGGTCAGGTTGTGAAGAATGTGTAAGGTGTCATGTAGAGTTAAGTGAAAGCCTAAGTAATTATGCTGACACTATATTGCAAAAGACAACAATCTCTGATTCGGGGATCAAGTTATGCCTTACTGCATTGACAAAGTATACAAACTCTCCAACATTAAAAGTAGATGTTTACAAGGTAACCTAATGTTTAATGTTTAGATAATAATTATTTTACTTTATTTATTTAAATTTATATATTCTTATAAAATTTTCATGTTGTAGGTTGCATATAAAATGTGCTTTTATTTTCTCAAATTGCGGAGAATAATCAACACCAACTTATAAGCATACTGGATCAAGTTGCACCTCATAAAGAGGTAATATGGATCATGGATAAGTCAAGGTCATTAGAGGTCTTAACCTTAGCCCCTTTATTGAGCTAATTAATGTTGAAGCAACTTCGAGCATTAACTAGTAAATACACTAGCACAAACATTCATACAAATTTTACATCATACATTCGTCCTATTTTGACATCGATTGTGGATGTCAACATCGATGTTCTCACCCTACGTCTATCAAGACCAAAAGAGTTCAAGTATCATGAAAAATTCTCGAGAAATTATTAAAAATTTATGAACTTTGTTTGAAGTCAGTTGATACAATAATAAACCATGAGAATGTCCATAAATGTCCGGTAGGCCACCATTATAAGTTGTTAAAGTATTTGGAGGCCACAGACGTATCAATGATGGTAAAGAACATGTCCTTAGGCCGGATACCGAGCTTTCAAAAAAAATGATGGTAAAGAACATTCGCTAACTTTGTTAGAGAAGGTAGATAACAATCCCACAATTTATGAGGATTCACATTGACGAGTGTTAGGAACCTATGTATATTTGTTCAAGATTCCACAAGAAAGAACGACAACATATGATGAACATTGTAAGATGTCGCTTAGTTCCATGGAGAAAGCAAACACACTGCTTGAGTATGTATGAGTTCTTTATTGACTGTTGATATTTTCATTTTATATTAATATTCGGGTATGAATTGGTATACTTTAACTCATTAAATTCTACTTATGTGAATTGTTAAGGTCAGGTTGTGAAGAATGTGTAAGGTGTCATGTAGAGTTAAGTGAAAGCCTAAGTAATTATGCTGACACTATATTGCAAAAGACAACAATCTCTGATTCGGGGATTAAGTTATGCCTTACTGCATTGACAAAGTATACAAACTCTCCAACATTAAAAGTAGATGTTTACAAGGTAACCTAATGTTTAATGTTTAGATAATAATTATTTTACTTTATTTATTTAAATTTATATATTCTTATAAAATTTTCATGTTGTAGGTTGCATATAAAATGTGCTTTTATTTTCTCAAATTGCGGAGAATAATCAACACCAACTTATAAGCATACTGGATCAAGTTGCACCTCATAAAGAGGTAATATGGATCATGGATAAGTCAAGGTCATTAGAGGTCTTAACCTTAGCCCCTTTATTGAGCTAATTAATGTTGAAGCAGCTTCGAGCATTAACTAGTAAATACACTAGCACAAACATTCATACAAATTTTACATCATACATTCGTCCTATTTTGACATCGATTGTGGATGTCAACATCGATGTTCTCACCCTACGTCTATCAAGACCAAAAGAGTTCAAGTATCATGAAAAATTCTCGAGAAATTATTAAAAATTTATGAACTTTGTTTGAAGTCAGTTGATACAATAATAAACCATGAGAATGTCCATAAATGTCCGGTAGGCCACCATTATAAGTTGTTAAAGTATTTGGAGGCCACAGACGTATCAATGATGGTAAAGAACATGTCCTTAGGCCAGATACCGAGCTTTCAAAAAAAATGATGGTAAAGAACATTCGCTAACTTTGTTAGAGAAGGTAGATAACAATCCCACAATTTATGAGGATTCACATTGCCGAGTGTTAGGAACCTATGTATATTTGTTCAAGATTCCACAAGAAAGAACGACAACATATGATGAACATTGTAAGATGTCGCTTAGTTCCATGGAGAAAGCAAACACACTGCTTGAGTATGTATGAGTTCTTTATTGACTGTTGATATTTTCATTTTATATTAATATTCGGGTATGAATTGGTATACTTTAACTCATTAAATTCTACTTATGTCAATTGTTAAGGTCAGGTTGTGAAGAATGTGTAAGGTGTCATGTAGAGTTAAGTGAAAGCCTAAGTAATTATGCTGACACTATATTGCAAAAGACAACAATCTCTGATTCATGGATCAAGTTATGCCTTACTGCATTGACAAAGTATACAAACTCTCCAACATTAAAAGTAGATGTTTACTAGGTAACCTAATGTTTAATGTTTAGATAATAATTATTTTACTTTATTTATTTAAATTTATATATTCTTATAAAATTTTCATGTTGTAGGTTGCATATAAAATGTGCTTTTATTTTCTCAAATTGCGGAGAATAATCAACACCAACTTATAAGCATACTGGATCAAGTTGCACCTCATAAAGAGGTAATATGGATCATGGATAAGTCAAGGTCATTAGAGGTCTTAACCTTAGCCCCTTTATTGAGCTAATTAATGTTGAAGCAGCTTCGAGCATTAACTAGTAAATACACTAGCACAAACATTCATACAAATTTTACATCATACATTCGTCCTATTTTGACATCGATTGTGGATGTCAACATCGATGTTCTCACCCTACGTCTATCAAGACCAAAAGAGTTCAAGTATCATGAAAAATTCTCGAGAAATTATTAAAAATTTATGAACTTTGTTTGAAGTCAGTTGATACAATAATAAACCATGAGAATGTCCATAAATGTCCGGTAGGCCACCATTATAAGTTGTTAGAGTATTTGGAGGCCACAAACGTATCAATGATGGTAAAGAACATGTCCTTAGGCCGGATACCGAGCTTTCAAAAAAAATGATGGTAAAGAACATTCGCTAACTTTGTTAGGGAAGGTAGATAACAATCCCACAATTTATGAGGATTCACATTGCCGAGTGTTAGGAACCTATGTATATTTGTTCAAGATTCCACAAGAAAGAACGACAACATATGATGAACATTGTAAGATGTCGCTTAGTTCCATGGAGAAAGCAAACACACTGCTTGAGTATGTATGAGTTCTTTATTGACTGTTGATATTTTCATTTTATATTAATATTCGGGTATGAATTGGTATACTTTAACTCATTAAATTCTACTTATGTGAATTGTTAAGGTCAGGTTGTGAAGAATGTGTAAGGTGTCATGTAGAGTTAAGTGAAAGCCTAAGTAATTATGCTGACACTATATTGCAAAAGACAACAATCTCTGATTCGGGGATCAAGTTATGCCTTACTGCATTGACAATGTATACAAACTCTCCAACATTAAAAGTAGATGTTTACAAGGTAACCTAATGTTTAATGTTTAGATAATAATTATTTTACTTTATTTATTTAAATTTATATATTCTTATAAAATTTTAATGTTGTAGGTTGCATATAAAATGTGCTTTTATTTTCTCAAATTGCGGAGAATAATCAACACCAACTTATAAGCATACTGGATCAAGTTGCACCTCATAAAGAGGTAATATGGATCATGGATAAGTCAAGGTCATTAGAGGTCTTAACCTTAGCCCCTTTATTGAGCTAATTAATGTTGAAGCAGCTTCGAGCATTAACTAGTAAATACACTAGCACAAACATTCATACAAATTTTACATCATACATTCGTCCTATTTTGACATCGATTGTGGATGTCAACATCGATGTTCTCACCCTACGTCTATCAAGACCAAAAGAGTTCAAGTATCATGAAAAATTCTCGAGAAATTATTAAAAATTTATGAACTTTGTTTGAAGTCAGTTGATACAATAATAAACCATGAGAATGTCCATAAATGTCCGGTAGGCCACCATTATAAGTTGTTAAAGTATTTGGAGGCCACAGACGTATCAATGATGGTAAAGAACATGTCCTTAGGCCAGATACCGAGCTTTCAAAAAAAATGATGGTAAAGAACATTCGCTAACTTTGTTAGAGAAGGTAGATAACAATCCCACAATTTATGAGGATTCACATTGCCGAGTGTTAGGAACCTATGTATATTTGTTCAAGATTCCACAAGAAAGAACGACAACATATGATGAACATTGTAAGATGTCGCTTAGTTCCATGGAGAAAGCAAACACACTGCTTGAGTATGTATGAGTTCTTTATTGACTGTTGATATTTTCATTTTATATTAATATTCGGGTATGAATTGGTATACTTTAACTCATTAAATTCTACTTATGTGAATTGTTAAGGTCAGGTTGTGAAGAATGTGTAAGGTGTCATGTAGAGTTAAGTGAAAGCCTAAGTAATTATGCTGACACTATATTGCAAAAGACAACAATCTCTGATTCGGGGATCAAGTTATGCCTTACTGCATTGACAAAGTATACAAACTCTCCAACATTAAAAGTAGATGTTTACAAGGTAACCTAATGTTTAATGTTTAGATAATAATTATTTTACTTTATTTATTTAAATTTATATATTCTTATAAAATTTTCATGTTGTAGGTTGCATATAAAATGTGCTTTTATTTTCTCAAATTGCGGAGAATAATCAACACCAACTTATAAGCATACTGGATCAAGTTGCACCTCATAAAGAGGTAATATGGATCATGGATAAGTCAAGGTCATTAGAGGTCTTAACCTTAGCCCCTTTATTGAGCTAATTAATGTTGAAGCAACTTCGAGCATTAACTAGTAAATACACTAGCACAAACATTCATACAAATTTTACATCATACATTCGTCCTATTTTGACATCGATTGTGGATGTCAACATCGATGTTCTCACCCTACGTCTATCAAGACCAAAAGAGTTCAAGTATCATGAAAAATTCTCGAGAAATTATTAAAAATTTATGAACTTTGTTTGAAGTCAGTTGATACAATAATAAACCATGAGAATGTCCATAAATGTCCGGTAGGCCACCATTATAAGTTGTTAGAGTATTTGGAGGCCACAGACGTATCAATGATGGTAAAGAACATGTCCTTAGGCCGGATACCGAGCTTTCAAAAAAAATGATGGTAAAGAACATTCGCTAACTTTGTTAGAGAAGGTAGATAACAATCCCACAATTTATGAGGATTCACATTGCCGAGTGTTAGGAACCTATGTATATTTGTTCAAGATTCCACAAGAAAGAACGACAACATATGATGAACATTGTAAGATGTCGCTTAGTTCCATGGAGAAAGCAAACACACTGCTTGAGTATGTATGAGTTCTTTATTGACTGTTGATATTTTCATTTTATATTAATATTCGGGTATGAATTGGTATACTTTAACTCATTAAATTCTACTTATGTCAATTGTTAAGGTCAGGTTGTGAAGAATGTGTAAGGTGTCATGTAGAGTTAAGTGAAAGCCTAAGTAATTATGCTGACACTATATTGCAAAAGACAACAATCTCTGATTCATGGATCAAGTTATGCCTTACTGCATTGACAAAGTATACAAACTCTCCAACATTAAAAGTAGATGTTTACTAGGTAACCTAATGTTTAATGTTTAGATAATAATTATTTTACTTTATTTATTTAAATTTATATATTCTTATAAAATTTTCATGTTGTAGGTTGCATATAAAATGTGCTTTTATTTTCTCAAATTGCGGAGAATAATCAACACCAACTTATAAGCATACTGGATCAAGTTGCACCTCATAAAGAGGTAATATGGATCATGGATAAGTCAAGGTCATTAGAGGTCTTAACCTTAGCCCCTTTATTGACCTAATTAATGTTGAAGCAGCTTCGAGCATTAACTAGTAAATACACTAGCACAAACATTCATACAAATTTTACATCATACATTCGTCCTATTTTGACATCGATTGTGGATGTCAACATCGATGTTCTCACCCTACGTCTATCAAGACCAAAAGAGTTCAAGTATCATGAAAAATTCTCGAGAAATTATTAAAAATTTATGAACTTTGTTTGAAGTCAGTTGATACAATAATAAACCATGAGAATGTCCATAAATGTCCGGTAGGCCACCATTATAAGTTGTTAGAGTATTTGGAGGCCACAGACGTATCAATGATGGTAAAGAACATGTCCTTAGGCCGGATACCGAGCTTTCAAAAAAAATGATGGTAAAGAACATTCGCTAACTTTGTTAGGGAAGGTAGATAACAATCCCACAATTTATGAGGATTCACATTGCCGAGTGTTAGGAACCTATGTATATTTGTTCAAGATTCCACAAGAAAGAACGACAACATATGATGAACATTGTAAGATGTCGCTTAGTTCCATGGAGAAAGCAAACACACTGCTTGAGTATGTATGAGTTCTTTATTGACTGTTGATATTTTCATTTTATATTAATATTCGGGTATGAATTGGTATACTTTAACTCATTAAATTCTACTTATGTGAATTGTTAAGGTCAGGTTGTGAAGAATGTGTAAGGTGTCATGTAGAGTTAAGTGAAAGCCTAAGTAATTATGCTGACACTATATTGCAAAAGACAACAATCTCTGATTCGGGGATCAAGTTATGCCTTACTGCATTGACAAAGTATACAAACTCTCCAACATTAAAAGTAGATGTTTACAAGGTAACCTAATGTTTAATGTTTAGATAATAATTATTTTACTTTATTTATTTAAATTTATATATTCTTATAAAATTTTCATGTTGTAGGTTGCATATAAAATGTGCTTTTATTTTCTCAAATTGCGGAGAATAATCAACACCAACTTATAAGCATACTGGATCAAGTTGCACCTCATAAAGAGGTAATATGGATCATGGATAAGTCAAGGTCATTAGAGGTCTTAACCTTAGCCCCTTTATTGAGCTAATTAATGTTGAAGCAACTTCGAGCATTAACTAGTAAATACACTAGCACAAACATTCATACAAATTTTACATCATACATTCGTCCTATTTTGACATCGATTGTGGATGTCAACATCGATGTTCTCACCCTACGTCTATCAAGACCAAAAGAGTTCAAGTATCATGAAAAATTCTCGAGAAATTATTAAAAATTTATGAACTTTGTTTGAAGTCAGTTGATACAATAATAAACCATGAGAATGTCCATAAATGTCCGGTAGGCCACCATTATAAGTTGTTAAAGTATTTGGAGGCCACAGACGTATCAATGATGGTAAAGAACATGTCCTTAGGCCGGATACCGAGCTTTCAAAAAAAATGATGGTAAAGAACATTCGCTAACTTTGTTAGAGAAGGTAGATAACAATCCCACAATTTATGAGGATTCACATTGACGAGTGTTAGGAACCTATGTATATTTGTTCAAGATTCCACAAGAAAGAACGACAACATATGATGAACATTGTAAGATGTCGCTTAGTTCCATGGAGAAAGCAAACACACTGCTTGAGTATGTATGAGTTCTTTATTGACTGTTGATATTTTCATTTTATATTAATATTCGGGTATGAATTGGTATACTTTAACTCATTAAATTCTACTTATGTGAATTGTTAAGGTCAGGTTGTGAAGAATGTGTAAGGTGTCATGTAGAGTTAAGTGAAAGCCTAAGTAATTATGCTGACACTATATTGCAAAAGACAACAATCTCTGATTCGGGGATCAAGTTATGCCTTACTGCATTGACAAAGTATACAAACTCTCCAACATTAAAAGTAGATGTTTACAAGGTAACCTAATGTTTAATGTTTAGATAATAATTATTTTACTTTATTTATTTAAATTTATATATTCTTATAAAATTTTCATGTTGTAGGTTGCATATAAAATGTGCTTTTATTTTCTCAAATTGCGGAGAATAATCAACACCAACTTATAAGCATACTGGATCAAGTTGCACCTCATAAAGAGGTAATATGGATCATGGATAAGTCAAGGTCATTAGAGGTCTTAACCTTAGCCCCTTTATTGAGCTAATTAATGTTGAAGCAACTTCGAGCATTAACTAGTAAATACACTAGCACAAACATTCATACAAATTTTACATCATACATTCGTCCTATTTTGACATCGATTGTGGATGTCAACATCGATGTTCTCACCCTACGTCTATCAAGACCAAAAGAGTTCAAGTATCATGAAAAATTCTCGAGAAATTATTAAAAATTTATGAACTTTGTTTGAAGTCAGTTGATACAATAATAAACCATGAGAATGTCCATAAATGTCCGGTAGGCCACCATTATAAGTTGTTAGAGTATTTGGAGGCCACAGACGTATCAATGATGGTAAAGAACATGTCCTTAGGCCGGATACCGAGCTTTCAAAAAAATGATGGTAAAGAACATTCGCTAACTTTGTTAGGGAAGGTAGATAACAATCCCACAATTTATGAGGATTCACATTGCCGAGTGTTAGGAACCTATGTATATTTGTTCAAGATTCCACAAGAAAGAACGACAACATATGATGAACATTGTAAGATGTCGCTTAGTTCCATGGAGAAAGCAAACACACTGCTTGAGTATGTATGAGTTCTTTATTGACTGTTGATATTTTCATTTTATATTAATATTCGGGTATGAATTGGTATACTTTAACTCATTAAATTCTACTTATGTGAATTGTTAAGGTCAGGTTTTGAAGAATGTGTAAGGTGTCATGTAGAGTTAAGTGAAAGCCTAAGTAATTATGCTGACACTATATTGCAAAAGACAACAATCTCTGATTCGGGGATCAAGTTATGCCTTACTGCATTGACAATGTATACAAACTCTCCAACATTAAAAGTAGATGTTTACAAGGTAACCTAATGTTTAATATTTAGATAATAATTATTTTACTTTATTTATTTAAATTTATATATTCTTATAAAATTTTCATGTTGTAGGTTGCATATAAAATGTGCTTTTATTTTCTCAAATTGCGGAGAATAATCAACACCAACTTATAAGCATACTGGATCAAGTTGCACCTCATAAAGAGGTAATATGGATCATGGATAAGTCAAGGTCATTAGAGGTCTTAACCTTAGCCCCTTTATTGAGCTAATTAATGTTGAAGCAGCTTCGAGCATTAACTAGTAAATACACTAGCACAAACATTCATACAAATTTTACATCATACATTCGTCCTATTTTGACATCGATTGTGGATGTCAACATCGATGTTCTCACCCTACGTCTATCAAGACCAAAAGAGTTCAAGTATCATGAAAAATTCTCGAGAAATTATTAAAAATTTATGAACTTTGTTTGAAGTCAGTTGATACAATAATAAACCATGAGAATGTCCATAAATGTCCGGTAGGCCACCATTATAAGTTGTTAAAGTATTTGGAGGCCACAGACGTATCAATGATGGTAAAGAACATGTCCTTAGGCCAGATACCGAGCTTTCAAAAAAAATGATGGTAAAGAACATTCGCTAACTTTGTTAGAGAAGGTAGATAACAATCCCACAATTTATGAGGATTCACATTGCCGAGTGTTAGGAACCTATGTATATTTGTTCAAGATTCCACAAGAAAGAACGACAACATATGATGAACATTGTAAGATGTCGCTTAGTTCCATGGAGAAAGCAAACACACTGCTTGAGTATGTATGAGTTCTTTATTGACTGTTGATATTTTCATTTTATATTAATATTCGGGTATGAATTGGTATACTTTAACTCATTAAATTCTACTTATGTCAATTGTTTAGGTCAGGTTGTGAAGAATGTGTAAGGTGTCATGTAGAGTTAAGTGAAAGCCTAAGTAATTATGCTGACACTATATTGCAAAAGACAACAATCTCTGATTCATGGATCAAGTTATGCCTTACTGCATTGACAAAGTATACAAACTCTCCAACATTAAAAGTAGATGTTTACTAGGTAACCTAATGTTTAATGTTTAGATAATAATTATTTTACTTTATTTATTTAAATTTATATATTCTTATAAAATTTTCATGTTGTAGGTTGCATATAAAATGTGCTTTTATTTTCTCAAATTGCGGAGAATAATCAACACCAACTTATAAGCATACTGGATCAAGTTGCACCTCATAAAGAGGTAATATGGATCATGGATAAGTCAAGGTCATTAGAGGTCTTAACCTTAGCCCCTTTATTGACCTAATTAATGTTGAAGCAGCTTCGAGCATTAACTAGTAAATACACTAGCACAAACATTCATACAAATTTTACATCATACTTTCGTCCTATTTTGACATCGATTGTGGATATCAACATCGATGTTCTCACCGTACGTCTATTAAGACCAAAAGAATTCAAGTATCATGAAAAATTCTCGAGGAATTATTAAAAATTTATGAACTTTGTTTAAAGTCAGTTGATACAATAATAAACCATGAGAATGTCCACTAATGTCTGGTAGGCCACCATTATAAGTTGTTAGAGTATTTGGAGGCCACAGACGTATCAATGATGGTAAAGAACATGTCCTTAGGCCGGATACCGATCTTTCAAAAAAAATGATGGTAAAGAACATTCGCTAACTTTGTTAGGGAAGGTAGATAACAATCCCACAATTTATGAGGATTCACATTGCCGAGTGTTAGGAACCTATGTATATTTGTTCAAGATTCCACAAGAAAGAACGACAACATATGATGAACATTGTAAGATGTCGCTTAGTTCCATGGAGAAAGCAAACACACTGCTTGAGTATGTATGAGTTCTTTATTGACTGTTGATATTTTCATTTTATATTAATATTCGGGTATGAATTGGTATACTTTAACTCATTAAATTCTACTTATGTGAATTGTTAAGGTCAGGTTGTGAAGAATGTGTAAGGTGTCATGTAGAGTTAAGTGAAAGCCTAAGTAATTATGCTGACACTATATTGCAAAAGACAACAATCTCTGATTCGGGGATCAAGTTATGCCTTACTGCATTGACAAAGTATACAAACTCTCCAACATTAAAAGTAGATGTTTACAAGGTAACCTAATGTTTAATGTTTAGATAATAATTATTTTACTTTATTTATTTAAATTTATATATTCTTATAAAATTTTCATGTTGTAGGTTGCATATAAAATGTGCTTTTATTTTCTCAAATTGCGGAGAATAATCAACACCAACTTATAAGCATACTGGATCAAGTTGCACCTCATAAAGAGGTAATATGGATCATGGATAAGTCAAGGTCATTAGAGGTCTTAACCTTAGCCCCTTTATTGAGCTAATTAATGTTGAAGCAACTTCGAGCATGAACTAGTAAATACACTAGCACAAACATTCATACAAATTTTACATCATACATTCGTCCTATTTTGACAATGATTGTGGATGTCAACATCGATGTTCTCACCCTACGTCTATCAAGACCAAAAGAGTTCAAGTATCATGAAAAATTCTCGAGAAATTATTAAAAATTTATGAACTTTGTTTGAAGTCAGTTGATACAATAATAAACCATGAGAATGTCCATAAATGTCCGGTAGGCCACCATTATAAGTTGTTAGAGTATTTGGAGGCCACAGACGTATCAATGATGGTAAAGAACATGTCCTTAGGCCGGATACCGAGCTTTCAAAAAAAATGATGGTAAAGAACATTCGCTAACTTTGTTAGGGAAGGTAGATAACAATCCCACAATTTATGAGGATTCACATTGCCGAGTGTTAGGAACCTATGTATATTTGTTCAAGATTCCACAAGAAAGAACGACAACATATGATGAACATTGTAAGATGTCGCTAAGTTCCATGGAGAAAGCAAACACACTGCTTGAGTATGTATGAGTTCTTTATTGACTGTTGATATTTTCATTTTATATTAATATTCGGGTATGAATTGGTAAACTTTAACTCATTAAATTCTACTTATGTGAATTGTTAAGGTCAGGTTGTGAAGAATGTGTAAGGTGTCATGTAGAGTTAAGTGAAAGCCTAAGTAATTATGCTGACACTATATTGCAAAAGACAACAATCTCTGATTCATGGATCAAGTTATGCCTTACTGCATTGACAAAGTATACAAACTCTCCAACATTAAAAGTAGATGTTTACTAGGTAACCTAATGTTTAATGTTTAGATAATAATTATTTTACTTTATTTATTTAAATTTATATATTCTTATAAAATTTTCATGTTGTAGGTTGCATATAAAATGTGCTTTTATTTTCTCAAATTGCGGAGAATAATCAACGCCCAACTTATAAGCATACTGGATCAAGTTGCACCTCATAAAGAGGTAATATGGATCATGGATAAGTCAAGGTCATTAGAGGTCTTAACCTTAGCCCCTTTATTGAGCTAATTAATGTTGAAGCAGCTTCGAGCATTAACTAGTAAATACACTAGCACAAACATTCATACAAATTTTACATCATACATTCGTCCTATTTTGACATCGATTGTGGATGTCAACATCGATGTTCTCACCCTACGTCTATCAAGACCAAAAGAGTTCAAGTATCATGAAAAATTCTCGAGAAATTATTAAAAATTTATGAACTTTGTTTGAAGTCAGTTGATACAATAATAAACCATGAGAATGTCCATAAATGTCCGGTAGGCCACCATTATAAGTTGTTAGAGTATTTGGAGGCCACAGACGTATCAATGATGGTAAAGAACATGTCCTTAGGCCGGATACCGAGCTTTCAAAAAAAATGATGGTAAAGAACATTCGCTAACTTTGTTAGGGAAGGTAGATAACAATCCCACAATTTATGAGGATTCACATTGCCGAGTGTTAGGAACCTATGTATATTTGTTCAAGATTCCACAAGAAAGAACGACAACATATGATGAACATTGTAAGATGTCGCTTAGTTCCATGGAGAAAGCAAACACACTGCTTGAGTATGTATGAGTTCTTTATTGACTGTTGATATTTTCATTTTATATTAATATTCGGGTATGAATTGGTATACTTTAACTCATTAAATTCTACTTATGTGAATTGTTAAGGTCAGGTTGTGAAGAATGTGTAAGGTGTCATGTAGAGTTAAGTGAAAGCCTAAGTAATTATGCTGACACTATATTGCAAAAGACAACAATCTCTGATTCGGGGATCAAGTTATGCCTTACTGCATTGACAAAGTATACAAACTCTCCAACATTAAAAGTAGATGTTTACAAGGTAACCTAATGTTTAATGTTTAGATAATAATTATTTTACTTTATTTATTTAAATTTATATATTCTTATAAAATTTTCATGTTGTAGGTTGCATATAAAATGTGCTTTTATTTTCTCAAATTGCGGAGAATAATCAACACCAACTTATAAGCATACTGGATCAAGTTGCACCTCATAAAGAGGTAATATGGATCATGGATAAGTCAAGGTCATTAGAGGTCTTAACCTTAGCCCCTTTATTGAGCTAATTAATGTTGAAGCAACTTCGAGCATGAACTAGTAAATACACTAGCACAAACATTCATACAAATTTTACATCATACATTCGTCCTATTTTGACAATGATTGTGGATGTCAACATCGATGTTCTCACCCTACGTCTATCAAGACCAAAAGAGTTCAAGTATCATGAAAAATTCTCGAGAAATTATTAAAAATTTATGAACTTTGTTTGAAGTCAGTTGATACAATAATAAACCATGAGAATGTCCATAAATGTCCGGTAGGCCACCATTATAAGTTGTTAGAGTATTTGGAGGCCACAGACGTATCAATGATGGTAAAGAACATGTCCTTAGGCCGGATACCGAGCTTTCAAAAAAAATGATGGTAAAGAACATTCGCTAACTTTGTTAGGGAAGGTAGATAACAATCCCACAATTTATGAGGATTCACATTGCCGAGTGTTAGGAACCTATGTATATTTGTTCAAGATTCCACAAGAAAGAACGACAACATATGATGAACATTGTAAGATGTCGCTAAGTTCCATGGAGAAAGCAAACACACTGCTTGAGTATGTATGAGTTCTTTATTGACTGTTGATATTTTCATTTTATATTAATATTCGGGTATGAATTGGTAAACTTTAACTCATTAAATTCTACTTATGTGAATTGTTAAGGTCAGGTTGTGAAGAATGTGTAAGGTGTCATGTAGAGTTAAGTGAAAGCCTAAGTAATTATGCTGACACTATATTGCAAAAGACAACAATCTCTGATTCATGGATCAAGTTATGCCTTACTGCATTGACAAAGTATACAAACTCTCCAACATTAAAAGTAGATGTTTACTAGGTAACCTAATGTTTAATGTTTAGATAATAATTATTTTACTTTATTTATTTAAATTTATATATTCTTATAAAATTTTCATGTTGTAGGTTGCATATAAAATGTGCTTTTATTTTCTCAAATTGCGGAGAATAATCAACGCCCAACTTATAAGCATACTGGATCAAGTTGCACCTCATAAAGAGGTAATATGGATCATGGATAAGTCAAGGTCATTAGAGGTCTTAACCTTAGCCCCTTTATTGAGCTAATTAATGTTGAAGCAGCTTCGAGCATTAACTAGTAAATACACTAGCACAAACATTCATACAAATTTTACATCATACATTCGTCCTATTTTGACATCGATTGTGGATGTCAACATCGATGTTCTCACCCTACGTCTATCAAGACCAAAAGAGTTCAAGTATCATGAAAAATTCTCGAGAAATTATTAAAAATTTATGAACTTTGTTTGAAGTCAGTTGATACAATAATAAACCATGAGAATGTCCATAAATGTCCGGTAGGCCACCATTATAAGTTGTTAGAGTATTTGGAGGCCACAGACGTATCAATGATGGTAAAGAACATGTCCTTAGGCCGGATACCGAGCTTTCAAAAAAAATGATGGTAAAGAACATTCGCTAACTTTGTTAGGGAAGGTAGATAACAATCCCACAATTTATGAGGATTCACATTGCCGAGTGTTAGGAACCTATGTATATTTGTTCAAGATTCCACAAGAAAGAACGACAACATATGATGAACATTGTAAGATGTCGCTTAGTTCCATGGAGAAAGCAAACACACTGCTTGAGTATGTATGAGTTCTTTATTGACTGTTGATATTTTCATTTTATATTAATATTCGGGTATGAATTGGTATACTTTAACTCATTAAATTCTACTTATGTGAATTGTTAAGGTCAGGTTGTGAAGAATGTGTAAGGTGTCATGTAGAGTTAAGTGAAAGCCTAAGTAATTATGCTGACACTATATTGCAAAAGACAACAATCTCTGATTCGGGGATCAAGTTATGCCTTACTGCATTGACAATGTATACAAACTCTCCAACATTAAAAGTAGATGTTTACAAGGTAACCTAATGTTTAATGTTTAGATAATAATTATTTTACTTTATTTATTTAAATTTATATATTCTTATAAAATTTTCATGTTGTAGGTTGCATATAAAATGTGCTTTTATTTTCTCAAATTGCGGAGAATAATCAACACCAACTTATAAGCATACTGGATCAAGTTGCACCTCATAAAGAGGTAATATGGATCATGGATAAGTCAAGGTCATTAGAGGTCTTAACCTTAGCCCCTTTATTGAGCTAATTAATGTTGAAGCAGCTTCGAGCATTAACTAGTAAATACACTAGCACAAACATTCATACAAATTTTACATCATACATTCGTCCTATTTTGACATCGATTGTGGATGTCAACATCGATGTTCTCACCCTACGTCTATCAAGACCAAAAGAGTTCAAGTATCATGAAAAATTCTCGAGAAATTATTAAAAATTTATGAACTTTGTTTGAAGTCAGTTGATACAATAATAAACCATGAGAATGTCCATAAATGTCCGGTAGGCCACCATTATAAGTTGTTAAAGTATTTGGAGGCCACAGACGTATCAATGATGGTAAAGAACATGTCCTTAGGCCGGATACCGAGCTTTCAAAAAAAATGATGGTAAAGAACATTCGCTAACTTTGTTAGAGAAGGTAGATAACAATCCCACAATTGATGAGGATTCACATTGCCGAGTGTTAGGAACCTATGTATATTTGTTCAAGATTCCACAAGAAAGAACGACAACATATGATGAACATTGTAAGATGTCGCTTAGTTCCATGGAGAAAGCAAACACACTGCTTGAGTATGTATGAGTTCTTTATTGACTGTTGATATTTTCATTTTATATTAATATTCGGGTATGAATTGGTATACTTTAACTCATTAAATTCTACTTATGTCAATTGTTAAGGTCAGGTTGTGAAGAATGTGTAAGGTGTCATGTAGAGTTAAGTGAAAGCCTAAGTAATTATGCTGACACTATATTGCAAAAGACAACAATCTCTGATTCATGGATCAAGTTATGCCTTACTGCATTGACAAAGTATACAAACTCTCCAACATTAAAAGTAGATGTTTACTAGGTAACCTAATGTTTAATGTTTAGATAATAATTATTTTACTTTATTTATTTAAATTTATATATTCTTATAAAATTTTCATGTTGTAGGTTGCATATAAAATGTGCTATTATTTTCTCAAATTGCGGAGAATAATCAACACCAACTTATAAGCATACTGGATCAAGTTGCACCTCATAAAGAGGTAATATGGATCATGGATAAGTCAAGGTCATTAGAGGTCTTAACCTTAGCCCCTTTATTGACCTAATTAATGTTGAAGCAGCTTCGAGCATTAACTAGTAAATACACTAGCACAAACATTCATACAAATTTTACATCATACATTCGTCCTATTTTGACATCGATTGTGGATATCAACATCGATGTTCTCACCGTACGTCTATCAAGACCAAAAGAATTCAAGTATCATGAAAAATTCTCGAGGAATTATTAAAAATTTATGAACTTTGTTTAAAGTCAGTTGATACAATAATAAACCATGAGAATGTCCACTAATGTCTGGTAGGCCACCATTATAAGTTGTTAGAGTATTTGGAGGCCACAGACGTATCAATGATGGTAAAGAACATGTCCTTAGGCCGGATACCGATCTTTCAAAAAAAATGATGGTAAAGAACATTCGCTAACTTTGTTAGGGAAGGTAGATAACAATCCCACAATTTATGAGGATTCACATTGCCGAGTGTTAGGAACCTATGTATATTTGTTCAAGATTCCACAAGAAAGAACGACAACATATGATGAACATTGTAAGATGTCGCTTAGTTCCATGGAGAAAGCAAACACACTGCTTGAGTATGTATGAGTTCTTTATTGACTGTTGATATTTTCATTTTATATTAATATTCGGGTATGAATTGGTATACTTTAACTCATTAAATTCTACTTATGTGAATTGTTAAGGTCAGGTTGTGAAGAATGTGTAAGGTGTCATGTAGAGTTAAGTGAAAGCCTAAGTAATTATGCTGACACTATATTGCAAAAGACAACAATCTCTGATTCGGGGATCAAGTTATGCCTTACTGCATTGACAAAGTATACAAACTCTCCAACATTAAAAGTAGATGTTTACAAGGTAACCTAATGTTTAATGTTTAGATAATAATTATTTTACTTTATTTATTTAAATTTATATATTCTTATAAAATTTTCATGTTGTAGGTTGCATATAAAATGTGCTTTTATTTTCTCAAATTGCGGAGAATAATCGACACCAACTTATAAGCATACTGGATCAAGTTGCACCTCATAAAGAGGTAATATGGATCATGGATAAGTCAAGGTCATTAGAGGTCTTAACCTTAGCCCCTTTATTGAGCTAATTAATGTTGAAGCAGCTTCGAGCATTAACTAGTAAATACACTAGCACAAACATTCATACAAATTTTACATCATACATTCGTCCTATTTTGACATCGATTGTGGATGTCAACATCGATGTTCTCACCCTACGTCTATCAAGACCAAAAGAGTTCAAGTATCATGAAAAATTCTCGAGAAATTATTAAAAATTTATGAACTTTGTTTGAAGTCAGTTGATACAATAATAAACCATGAGAATGTCCATAAATGTCCGGTAGGCCACCATTATAAGTTGTTAGAGTATTTGGAGGCCACAGACGTATCAATGATGGTAAAGAACATGTCCTTAGGCCGGATACCGAGCTTTCAAAAAAAATGATGGTAAAGAACATTCGCTAACTTTGTTAGAGAAGGTAGATAACAATCCCACAATTTATGAGGATTCACATTGCCGAGTGTTAGGAACCTATGTATATTTGTTCAAGATTCCACAAGAAAGAACGACAACATATGATGAACATTGTAAGATGTCGCTTAGTTCCATGGAGAAAGCAAACACACTGCTTGAGTATGTATGAGTTCTTTATTGACTGTTGATATTTTCATTTTATATTAATATTCGGGTATGAATTGGTATAATTTAACTCATTAAATTCTACTTATGTCAATTGTTAAGGTCAGGTTGTGAAGAATGTGTAAGGTGTCATGTAGAGTTAAGTGAAAGCCTAAGTAATTATGCTGACACTATATTGCAAAAGACAACAATCTCTGATTCATGGATCAAGTTATGCCTTACTGCATTGACAAAGTATACAAACTCTCCAACATTAAAAGTAGATGTTTACTAGGTAACCTAATGTTTAATGTTTAGATAATAATTATTTTACTTTATTTATTTAAATTTATATATTCTTATAAAATTTTCATGTTGTAGGTTGCATATAAAATGTGCTTTTATTTTCTCAAATTGCGGAGAATAATCAACACCAACTTATAAGCATACTGGATCAAGTTGCACCTCATAAAGAGGTAATATGGATCATGGATAAGTCAAGGTCATTAGAGGTCTTAACCTTAGCCCCTTTATTGACCTAATTAATGTTGAAGCAGCTTCGAGCATTAACTAGTAAATACACTAGCACAAACATTCATACAAATTTTACATCATACATTCGTCCTATTTTGACATCGATTGTGGATATCAACATCGATGTTCTCACCGTATGTCTATCAAGACCAAAAGAATTCAAGTATCATGAAAAATTCTCGAGGAATTATTAAAAATTTATGAACTTTGTTTAAAGTCAGTTGATACAATAATAAACCATGAGAATGTCCACTAATGTCAGGTAGGCCACCATTATAAGTTGTTAGAGTATTTGGAGGCCACAGACGTATCAATGATGGTAAAGAACATGTCCTTAGGCCGGATACCGATCTTTCAAAAAAAATGATGGTAAAGAACATTCGCTAACTTTGTTAGGGAAGGTAGATAACAATCCCACAATTTATGAGGATTCACATTGCCGAGTGTTAGGAACCTATGTATATTTGTTCAAGATTCCACAAGAAAGAACGACAACATATGATGAACATTGTAAGATGTCGCTTAGTTCCATGGAGAAAGCAAACACACTGCTTGAGTATGTATGAGTTCTTTATTGACTGTTGATATTTTCATTTTATATTAATATTCGGGTATGAATTGGTATACTTTAACTCATTAAATTCTACTTATGTGAATTGTTAAGGTCAGGTTGTGAAGAATGTGTAAGGTGTCATGTAGAGTTAAGTGAAAGCCTAAGTAATTATGCTGACACTATATTGCAAAAGACAACAATCTCTGATTCGGGGATCAAGTTATGCCTTACTGCATTGACAAAGTATACAAACTCTCCAACATTAAAAGTAGATGTTTACAAGGTAACCTAATGTTTAATGTTTAGATAATAATTATTTTACTTTATTTATTTAAATTTATATATTCTTATAAAATTTTCATGTTGTAGGTTGCATATAAAATGTGCTTTTATTTTCTCAAATTGCGGAGAATAATCGACACCAACTTATAAGCATACTGGATCAAGTTGCACCTCATAAAGAGGTAATATGGATCATGGATAAGTCAAGGTCATTAGAGGTCTTAACCTTAGCCCCTTTATTGAGCTAATTAATGTTGAAGCAGCTTCGAGCATTAACTAGTAAATACACTAGCACAAACATTCATACAAATTTTACATCATACATTCGTCCTATTTTGACATCGATTGTGGATGTCAACATCGATGTTCTCACCCTACGTCTATCAAGACCAAAAGAATTCAAGTATCATGAAAAATTCTCGAGAAATTATTAAAAATTTATGAACTTTGTTTGAAGTCAGTTGATACAATAATAAACCATGAGAATGTCCATAAATGTCCGGTAGGCCACCATTATAAGTTGTTAGAGTATTTGGAGGCCACAGACGTATCAATGATGGTAAAGAACATGTCCTTAGGCCGGATACCGAGCTTTCAAGAAAAATGATGGTAAAGAACATTCGCTAACTTTGTTAGAGAAGGTAGATAACAATCCCACAATTTATGAGGATTCACATTGCCGAGTGTTAGGAACCTATGTATATTTGTTCAAGATTCCACAAGAAAGAACGACAACATATGATGAACATTGTAAGATGTCGCTTAGTTCCATGGAGAAAGCAAACACACTGCTTGAGTATGTATGAGTTCTTTATTGACTGTTGATATTTTCATTTTATATTAATATTCGGGTATGAATTGGTATACTTTAACTCATTAAATACTACTTATGTCAATTGTTAAGGTCAGGTTGTGAAGAATGTGTAAGGTGTCATGTAGAGTTAAGTGAAAGCCTAAGTAATTATGCTGACACTATATTGCAAAAGACAACAATCTCTGATTCATGGATCAAGTTATGCCTTACTGCATTGACAAAGTATACAAACTCTCCAACATTAAAAGTAGATGTTTACTAGGTAACCTAATGTTTAATGTTTAGATAATAATTATTTTACTTTATTTATTTAAATTTATATATTCTTATAAAATTTTCATGTTGTAGGTTGCATATAAAATGTGCTTTTATTTTCTCAAATTGCGGAGAATAATCAACACCAACTTATAAGCATACTGGATCAAGTTGCACCTCATAAAGAGGTAATATGGATCATGGATAAGTCAAGGTCATTAGAGGTCTTAACCTTAGCCCCTTTATTGACCTAATTAATGTTGAAGCAGCTTCGAGCATTAACTAGTAAATACACTAGCACAAACATTCATACAAATTTTACATCATACATTCGTCCTATTTTGACATCGATTGTGGATATCAACATCGATGTTCTCACCGTATGTCTATCAAGACCAAAAGAATTCAAGTATCATGAAAAATTCTCGAGGAATTATTAAAAATTTATGAACTTTGTTTAAAGTCAGTTGATACAATAATAAACCATGAGAATGTCCACTAATGTCTGGTAGGCCACCATTATAAGTTGTTAGAGTATTTGGAGGCCACAGACGTATCAATGATGGTAAAGAACATGTCCTTAGGCCGGATACCGATCTTTCAAAAAAAATGATGGTAAAGAACATTCGCTAACTTTGTTAGGGAAGGTAGATAACAATCCCACAATTTATGAGGATTCACATTGCCGAGTGTTAGGAACCTATGTATATTTGTTCAAGATTCCACAAGAAAGAACGACAACATATGATGAACATTGTAAGATGTCGCTTAGTTCCATGGAGAAAGCAAACACACTGCTTGAGTATGTATGAGTTCTTTATTGACTGTTGATATTTTCATTTTATATTAATATTCGGGTATGAATTGGTATACTTTAACTCATTAAATTCTACTTATGTGAATTGTTAAGGTCAGGTTGTGAAGAATGTGTAAGGTGTCATGTAGAGTTAAGTGAAAGCCTAAGTAATTATGCTGACACTATATTGCAAAAGACAACAATCTCTGATTCGGGGATCAAGTTATGCCTTACTGCATTGACAAAGTATACAAACTCTCCAACATTAAAAGTAGATGTTTACAAGGTAACCTAATGTTTAATGTTTAGATAATAATTATTTTACTTTATTTATTTAAATTTATATATTCTTATAAAATTTTCATGTTGTAGGTTGCATATAAAATGTGCTTTTATTTTCTCAAATTGCGGAGAATAATCAACACCAACTTATAAGCATACTGGATCAAGTTGCACCTCATAAAGAGGTAATATGGATCATGGATAAGTCAAGGTCATTAGAGGTCTTAACCTTAGCCCCTTTATTGAGCTAATTAATGTTGAAGCAACTTCGAGCATTAACTAGTAAATACACTAGCACAAACATTCATACAAATTTTACATCATACATTCGTCCTATTTTGACATCGATTGTGGATGTCAACATCGATGTTCTCACCCTACGTCTATCAAGACCAAAAGAGTTCAAGTATCATGAAAAATTCTCGAGAAATTATTAAAAATTTATGAACTTTGTTTGAAGTCAGTTGATACAATAATAAACCATGAGAATGTCCATAAATGTCCGGTAGGCCACCATTATAAGTTGTTAGAGTATTTGGAGGCCACAGACGTATCAATGATGGTAAAGAACATGTCCTTAGGCCGGATACCGAGCTTTCAAAAAAAATGATGGTAAAGAACATTCGCTAACTTTGTTAGGGAAGGTAGATAACAATCCCACAATTTATGAGGATTCACATTGCCGAGTGTTAGGAACCTATGTATATTTGTTCAAGATTCCACAAGAAAGAACGACAACATATGATGAACATTGTAAGATGTCGCTTAGTTCCATGGAGAAAGCAAACACACTGCTTGAGTATGTATGAGTTCTTTATTGACTGTTGATATTTTCATTTTATATTAATATTCGGGTATGAATTGGTATACTTTAACTCATTAAATTCTACTTATGTGAATTGTTAAGGTCAGGTTGTGAAGAATGTGTAAGGTGTCATGTAGAGTTAAGTGAAAGCGTAAGTAATTATGCTGACACTATATTGCAAAAGACAACAATCTCTGATTCGGGGATCAAGTTATGCCTTACTGCATTGACAAAGTATACAAACTCTCCAACATTAAAAGTAGATGTTTACTAGGTAACCTAATGTTTAATGTTTAGATAATAATTATTTTACTTTATTTATTTAAATTTATATATTCTTATAAAATTTTCATGTTGTAGGTTGCATATAAAATGTGCTTTTATTCTCTCAAATTGCGGAGAATAATCAACACCAACTTATAAGCATACTGGATCAAGTTGCACCTCATAAAGAGGTAATATGGATCATGGATAAGTCAAGGTCATTAGAGGTCTTAACCTTAGCCCCTTTATTGACCTAATTAATGTTGAAGCAGCTTCGAGCATTAACTAGTAAATACACTAGCACAAACATTCATACAAATTTTACATCATACATTCGTCCTATTTTGACATCGATTGTGGATGTCAACATCGATGTTCTCACCCTACGTCTATCAAGACCAAAAGAGTTCAAGTATCATGAAAAATTCTCGAGAAATTATTAAAAATTTATGAACTTTGTTTGAAGTCAGTTGATACAATAATAAACCATGAGAATGTCCATAAATGTCCGGTAGGCCACCATTATAAGTTGTTAGAGTATTTGGAGGCCACAGACGTATCAATGATGGTAAAGAACATGTCCTTAGGCCGGATACCGAGCTTTCAAAAAAAATGATGGTAAAGAACATTCGCTAACTTTGTTAGGGAAGGTAGATAACAATCCCACAATTTATGAGGATTCACATTGCCGAGTGTTAGGAACCTATGTATATTTGTTCAAGATTCCACAAGAAAGAATGACAACATATGATGAACATTGTAAGATGTCGCTTAGTTCCATGGAGAAAGCAAACACACTGCATGAGTATGTATGAGTTCTTTATTGACTGTTGATATTTTCATTTTATATTAATATTCGGGTATGAATTGGTATACTTTAACTCATTAAATTCTACTTATGTGAATTGTTAAGGTCAGGTTGTGAAGAATGTGTAAGGTGTCATGTAGAGTTAAGTGAAAGCCTAAGTAATTATGCTGACACTATATTGCAAAAGACAACAATCTCTGATTCGGGGATCAAGTTATGCCTTACTGCATTGACAAAGTATACAAACTCTCCAACATTAAAAGTAGATGTTTACTAGGTAACCTAATGTTTAATGTTTAGATAATAATTATTTTACTTTATTTATTTAAATTTATATATTCTTATAAAATTTTCATGTTGTAGGTTGCATATAAAATGTGCTTTTATTCTCTCAAATTGCGGAGAATAATCAACACCAACTTATAAGCATACTGGATCAAGTTGCACCTCATAAAGAGGTAATATGGATCATGGATAAGTCAAGGTCATTAGAGGTCTTAACCTTAGCCCCTTTATTGACCTAATTAATGTTGAAGCAGCTTCGAGCATTAACTAGTAAATACACTAGCACAAACATTCATACAAATTTTACATCATACATTCGTCCTATTTTGACATCGATTGTGGATGTCAACATCGATGTTCTCACCCTACGTCTATCAAGACCAAAAGAGTTCAAGTATCATGAAAAATTCTCGAGAAATTATTAAAAATTTATGAACTTTGTTTGAAGTCAGTTGATACAATAATAAACCATGAGAATGTCCATAAATGTCCGGTAGGCCACCATTATAAGTTGTTAGAGTATTTGGAGGCCACAGACGTATCAATGATGGTAAAGAACATGTCCTTAGGCCGGATACCGAGCTTTCAAAAAAAATGATGGTAAAGAACATTCGCTAACTTTGTTAGGGAAGGTAGATAACAATCCCACAATTTATGAGGATTCACTTTGCCGAGTGTTAGGAACCTATGTATATTTGTTCAAGATTCCACAAGAAAGAATGACAACATATGATGAACATTGTAAGATGTCGCTTAGTTCCATGGAGAAAGCAAACACACTGCATGAGTATGTATGAGTTCTTTATTGACTGTTGATATTTTCATTTTATATTAATATTCGGGTATGAATTGGTATACTTTAACTCATTAAATTCTACTTATGTGAATTGTTAAGGTCAGGTTGTGAAGAATGTGTAAGGTGTCATGTAGAGTTAAGTGAAAGCCTAAGTAATTATGCTGACACTATATTGCAAAAGACAACAATCTCTGATTCGGGGATCAAGTTATGCCTTACTGCATTGACAAAGTATACAAACTCTCCAACATTAAAAGTAGATGTTTACTAGGTAACCTAATGTTTAATGTTTAGATAATAATTATTTTACTTTATTTATTTAAATTTATATATTCTTATAAAATTTTCATGTTGTAGGTTGCATATAAAATGTTCTTTTATTTTCTCAAATTGCGGAGAATAATCAACACCAACTTATAAGCATACTGGATCAAGTTGCACCTCATAAAGAGGTAATATGCATCATGGATAAGTCAAGGTCATTAGAGGTCTTAACATTAGCCCCTTTATTGAGCTAATTAATGTTGAAGCAGCTTCGAGCATTAACTAGTAAATACACTAGCACAAACATTCATACAAATTTTACATCATACATTCGTCCTATTTTGACATCGATTGTGGATGTCAACATCGATGTTCTCACCCTACGTCTATCAAGACCAAAAGAGTTCAAGTATCATGAAAAATTCTCGAGAAATTATTAAAAATTTATGAACTTTGTTTGAAGTCAGTTGATACAATAATAAACCATGAGAATGTCCATAAATGTCCGGTAGGCCACCATTATAAGTTGTTAGAGTATTTGGAGGCCACAGACTAATCAATGATGGTAAAGAACATGTCCTTAGGCCGGATACCGAGCTTTCAAAAAAAATGATGGTAAAGAACATTCGCTAACTTTGTTAGGGAAGGTAGATAACAATCCCACAATTTATGAGGATTCACATTGCCGAGTGTTAGGAACCTATGTATATTTGTTCAAGATTCCACAAGAAAGAATGACAACATATGATGAACATTGTAAGATGTCGCTTAGTTCCATGGAGAAAGCAAACACACTGCTTGAGTATGTATGAGTTCTTTATTGACTGTTGATATTTTCATTTTATATTAATATTCGGGTATGAATTGGTATACTTTAACTCATTAAATTCTACTTATGTGAATTGTTAAGGTCAGGTTGTGAAGAATGTGTAAGGTGTCATGTAGAGTTAAGTGAAAGCGTAAGTAATTATGCTGACACTATATTGCAAAAGACAACAATCTCTGATTCGGGGATCAAGTTATGCCTTACTGCATTGACAAAGTATACAAACTCTCCAACATTAAAAGTAGATGTTTACTAGGTAACCTAATGTTTAATGTTTAGATAATAATTATTTTACTTTATTTATTTAAATTTATATATTCTTATAAAATTTTCATGTTGTAGGTTGCATATAAAATGTGCTTTTATTTTCTCAAATTGCGGAGAATAATCAACACCAACTTATAAGCATACTGGATCAAGTTGCACCTCATAAAGAGGTAATATGGATCATGGATAAGTCAAGGTCATTAGAGGTCTTAACCTTAGCCCCTTTATTGAGCTAATTAATGTTGAAGCAGCTTCGAGCATTAACTAGTAAATACACTAGCACAAACATTCATACAAATTTTACATCATACATTCGTCCTATTTTGACATCGATTGTGGATGTCAACATCGATGTTCTCACCCTACGTCTATCAAGACCAAAAGAGTTCAAGTATCATGAAAAATTCTCGAGAAATTATTAAAAATTTATGAACTTTGTTTGAAGTCAGTTGATACAATAATAAACCATGAGAATGTCCATAAATGTCCGGTAGGCCACCATTATAAGTTGTTAGAGTATTTGGAGGCCACAGACTAATCAATGATGGTAAAGAACATGTCCTTAGGCCGGATACCGAGCTTTCAAAAAAAATGATGGTAAAGAACATTCGCTAACTTTGTTAGGGAAGGTAGATAACAATCCCACAATTTATGAGGATTCACATTGCCGAGTGTTAGGAACCTATGTATATTTGTTCAAGATTCCACAAGAAAGAATGACAACATATGATGAACATTGTAAGATGTCGCTTAGTTCCATGGAGAAAGCAAACACACTGCTTGAGTATGTATGAGTTCTTTATTGACTGTTGATATTTTCATTTTATATTAATATTCGGGTATGAATTGGTATACTTTAACTCATTAAATTCTACTTATGTGAATTGTTAAGGTCAGGTTGTGAAGAATGTGTAAGGTGTCATGTAGAGTTAAGTGAAAGCGTAAGTAATTATGCTGACACTATATTGCAAAAGACAACAATCTCTGATTCGGGGATCAAGTTATGCCTTACTGCATTGACAAAGTATACAAACTCTCCAACATTAAAAGTAGATGTTTACTAGGTAACCTAATGTTTAATGTTTAGATAATAATTATTTTACTTTATTTATTTAAATTTATATATTCTTATAAAATTTTCATGTTGTAGGTTGCATATAAAATGTGCTTTTATTTTCTCAAATTGCGGAGAATAATCAACACCAACTTATAAGCATACTGGATCAAGTTGCACCTCATAAAGAGGTAATATGGATCATGGATAAGTCAAGGTCATTAGAGGTCTTAACCTTAGCCCCTTTATTGAGCTAATTAATGTTGAAGCAGCTTCGAGCATTAACTAGTAAATACACTAGCACAAACATTCATACAAATTTTACATCATACATTCGTCCTATTTTGACATCGATTGTGGATGTCAACATCGATGTTCTCACCCTACGTCTATCAAGACCAAAAGAGTTCAAGTATCATGAAAAATTCTCGAGAAATTATTAAAAATTTATGAACTTTGTTTGAAGTCAGTTGATACAATAATAAACCATGAGAATGTCCATAAATGTCCGGTAGGCCACCATTATAAGTTGTTAGAGTATTTGGAGGCCACAGACTAATCAATGATGGTAAAGAACATGTCCTTAGGCCGGATACCGAGCTTTCAAAAAAAATGATGGTAAAGAACATTCGCTAACTTTGTTAGGGAAGGTAGATAACAATCCCACAATTTATGAGGATTCACATTGCCGAGTGTTAGGAACCTATGTATATTTGTTCAAGATTCCACAAGAAAGAATGACAACATATGATGAACATTGTAAGATGTCGCTTAGTTCCATGGAGAAAGCAAACACACTGCTTGAGTATGTATGAGTTCTTTATTGACTGTTGATATTTTCATTTTATATTAATATTCGGGTATGAATTGGTATACTTTAACTCATTAAATTCTACTTATGTGAATTGTTAAGGTCAGGTTGTGAAGAATGTGTAAGGTGTCATGTAGAGTTAAGTGAAAGCGTAAGTAATTATGCTGACACTATATTGCAAAAGACAACAATCTCTGATTCGGGGATCAAGTTATGCCTTACTGCATTGACAAAGTATACAAACTCTCCAACATTAAAAGTAGATGTTTACTAGGTAACCTAATGTTTAATGTTTAGATAATAATTATTTTACTTTATTTATTTAAATTTATATATTCTTATAAAATTTTCATGTTGTAGGTTGCATATAAAATGTGCTTTTATTTTCTCAAATTGCGGAGAATAATCAACACCAACTTATAAGCATACTGGATCAAGTTGCACCTCATAAAGAGGTAATATGGATCATGGATAAGTCAAGGTCATTAGAGGTCTTAACCTTAGCCCCTTTATTGACCTAATTAATGTTGAAGCAGCTTCGAGCATTAACTAGTAAATACACTAGCACAAACATTCATACAAATTTTACATCATACATTCGTCCTATTTTGACATCGATTGTGGATGTCAACATCGATGTTCTCACCCTACGTCTATCAAGACCAAAAGAGTTCAAGTATCATGAAAAATTCTCGAGAAATTATTAAAAATTTATGAACTTTGTTTGAAGTCAGTTGATACAATAATAAACCATGAGAATGTCCATAAATGTCCGGTAGGCCACCATTATAAGTTGTTAGAGTATTTGGAGGCCACAGACGTATCAATGATGGTAAAGAACATGTCCTTAGGCCGGATACCGAGCTTTCAAAAAAAATGATGGTAAAGAACATTCGCTAACTTTGTTAGGGAAGGTAGATAACAATCCCACAATTTATGAGGATTCACATTGCCGAGTGTTAGGAACCTATGTATATTTGTTCAAGATTCCACAAGAAAGAACGACAACATATGATGAACATTGTAAGATGTCGCTTAGTTCCATGGAGAAAGCAAACACACTGCTTGAGTATGTATGAGTTCTTTATTGACTGTTGATATTTTCATTTTATATTAATATTCGGGTATGAATTGGTATACTTTAACTCATTAAATTCTACTTATGTCAATTGTTAAGGTCAGGTTGTGAAGAATGTGTAAGGTGTCATGTAGAGTTAAGTGAAAGCCTAAGTAATTATGCTGACACTATATTGCAAAAGACAACAATCTCTGATTCATGGATCAAGTTATGCCTTACTGCATTGACAAAGTATACAAACTCTCCAACATTAAAAGTAGATGTTTACTAGGTAACCTAATGTTTAATGTTTAGATAATAATTATTTTACTTTATTTATTTAAATTTATATATTCTTATAAAATTTTCATGTTGTAGGTTGCATATAAAATGTGCTTTTATTTTCTCAAATTGCGGAGAATAATCAACACCAACTTATAAGCATACTGGATCAAGTTGCACCTCATAAAGAGGTAATATGGATCATGGATAAGTCAAGGTCATTAGAGGTCTTAACCTTAGCCCCTTTATTGACCTAATTAATGTTGAAGCAGCTTCGAGCATTAACTAGTAAATACACTAGCACAAACATTCATACAAATTTTACATCATACATTCGTCCTATTTTGACATCGATTGTGGATGTCAACATCGATGTTCTCACCCTACGTCTATCAAGACCAAAAGAGTTCAAGTATCATGAAAAATTCTCGAGAAATTATTAAAAATTTATGAACTTTGTTTGAAGTCAGTTGATACAATAATAAACCATGAGAATGTCCATAAATGTCCGGTAGGCCACCATTATAAGTTGTTAGAGTATTTGGAGGCCACAGACGTATCAATGATGGTAAAGAACATGTCCTTAGGCCGGATACCGAGCTTTCAAAAAAAATGATGGTAAAGAACATTCGCTAACTTTGTTAGGGAAGGTAGATAACAATCCCACAATTTATGAGGATTCACATTGCCGAGTGTTAGGAACCTATGTATATTTGTTCAAGATTCCACAAGAAAGAACGACAACATATGATGAACATTGTAAGATGTCGCTTAGTTCCATGGAGAAAGCAAACACACTGCTTGAGTATGTATGAGTTCTTTATTAACTGTTGATATTTTCATTTTATATTAATATTCGGGTATGAATTGGTATACTTTAACTCATTAAATTCTACTTATGTGAATTGTTAAGGTCAGGTTGTGAAGAATGTGTAAGGTGTCATGTAGAGTTAAGTGAAAGCCTAAGTAATTATGCTGACACTATATTGCAAAAGACAACAATCTCTGATTCGGGGATCAAGTTATGCCTTACTGCATTGACAAAATATACAAACTCTCCAACATTAAAATTAGATGTTTACTAGGTAACCTAATGTTTAATGTTTAGATAATAATTATTTTACTTTATTTATTTAAATTTATATATTCTTATAAAATTTTCATGTTGTAGGTTGCATATAAAATGTTCTTTTATTTTCTCAAATTGCGGAGAATAATCAACACCAACTTATAAGCATACTGGATCAAGTTGCACCTCATAAAGAGGTAATATGCATCATGGATAAGTCAAGGTCATTAGAGGTCTTAACCTTAGCCCCTTTATTGAGCTAATTAATGTTGAAGCAGCTTCGAGCATTAACTAGTAAATACACTAGCACAAACATTCATACAAATTTTACATCATACATTCGTCCTATTTTGACATCAATTGTGGATGTCAACATCGATGTTCTCACCCTACGTCTATCAAGACCAAAAGAGTTCAAGTATCATGAAAAATTCTCGAGAAATTATTAAAAATTTATGAACTTTGTTTGAAGTCAGTTGATACAATAATAAACCATGAGAATGTCCATAAATGTCCGGTAGGCCACCATTATAAGTTGTTAGAGTATTTGGAGGCCACAGACGTATCAATGATGGTAAAGAACATGTCCTTAGGCCGGATACCGAGCTTTCAAAAAAAATGATGGTAAAGAACATTCGCTAACTTTGTTAGAGAAGGTAGATAACAATCCCACAATTTATGAGGATTCACATTGCCGAGTGTTAGGAACTTATGTATATTTGTTCAAGATTCCACAAGAAAGAACGACAACATATGATGAACATTGTAAGATGTCGCTTAGTTCCATGGAGAAAGCAAACACACTGCTTGAGTATGTATGAGTTCTTTATTGACTGTTGATATTTTCATTTTATATTAATATTCGGGTATGAATTGGTATACTTTAACTCATTAAATTCTACTTATGTCAATTGTTAAGGTCAGGTTGTGAAGAATGTGTAAGGTGTCATGTAGAGTTAAGTGAAAGCCTAAGTAATTATGCTGACACTATATTGCAAAAGACAACAATCTCTGATTCATGGATCAAGTTATGCCTTACTGCATTGACAAAGTATACAAACTCTCCAACATTAAAAGTAGATGTTTACTAGGTAACCTAATGTTTAATGTTTAGATAATAATTATTTTACTTTATTTATTTAAATTTATATATTCTTATAAAATTTTCATGTTGTAGGTTGCATATAAAATGTGCTTTTATTTTCTCAAATTGCGGAGAATAATCAACACCAACTTATAAGCATACTGGATCAAGTTGCACCTCATAAAGAGGTAATATGGATCATGGATAAGTCAAGGTCATTAGAGGTCTTAACCTTAGCCCCTTTATTGACCTAATTAATGTTGAAGCAGCTTCGAGCATTAACTAGTAAATACACTAGCACAAACATTCATACAAATTTTACATCATACATTCGTCCTATTTTGACATCGATTGTGGATGTCAACATCGATGTTCTCACCCTACGTCTATCAAGACCAAAAGAGTTCAAGTATCATGAAAAATTCTCGAGAAATTATTAAAAATTTATGAACTTTGTTTGAAGTCAGTTGATACAATAATAAACCATGAGAATGTCCATAAATGTCCGGTAGGCCACCATTATAAGTTGTTAGAGTATTTGGAGGCCACAGACGTATCAATGATGGTAAAGAACATGTCCTTAGGCCGGATACCGAGCTTTCAAAAAAAATGATGGTAAAGAACATTCGCTAACTTTGTTAGGGAAGGTAGATAACAATCCCACAATTTATGAGGATTCACATTGCCGAGTGTTAGGAACCTATGTATATTTGTTCAAGATTCCACAAGAAAGAACGACAACATATGATGAACATTGTAAGATGTCGCTTAGTTCCATGGAGAAAGCAAACACACTGCTTGAGTATGTATGAGTTCTTTATTGACTGTTGATATTTTCATTTTATATTAATATTCGGGTATGAATTGGTATACTTTAACTCATTAAATTCTACTTATGTCAATTGTTAAGGTCAGGTTGTGAAGAATGTGTAAGGTGTCATGTAGAGTTAAGTGAAAGCCTAAGTAATTATGCTGACACTATATTGCAAAAGACAACAATCTCTGATTCATGGATCAAGTTATGCCTTACTGCATTGACAAAGTATACAAACTCTCCAACATTAAAAGTAGATGTTTACTAGGTAACCTAATGTTTAATGTTTAGATAATAATTATTTTACTTTATTTATTTAAATTTATATATTCTTATAAAATTTTCATGTTGTAGGTTGCATATAAAATGTGCTTTTATTTTCTCAAATTGCGGAGAATAATCAACACCAACTTATAAGCATACTGGATCAAGTTGCACCTCATAAAGAGGTAATATGGATCATGGATAAGTCAAGGTCATTAGAGGTCTTAACCTTAGCCCCTTTATTGACCTAATTAATGTTGAAGCAGCTTCGAGCATTAACTAGTAAATACACTAGCACAAACATTCATACAAATTTTACATCATACATTCGTCCTATTTTGACATCGATTGTGGATGTCAACATCGATGTTCTCACCCTACGTCTATCAAGACCAAAAGAGTTCAAGTATCATGAAAAATTCTCGAGAAATTATTAAAAATTTATGAACTTTGTTTGAAGTCAGTTGATACAATAATAAACCATGAGAATGTCCATAAATGTCCGGTAGGCCACCATTATAAGTTGTTAGAGTATTTGGAGGCCACAGACGTATCAATGATGGTAAAGAACATGTCCTTAGGCCGGATACCGAGCTTTCAAAAAAAATGATGGTAAAGAACATTCGCTAACTTTGTTAGGGAAGGTAGATAACAATCCCACAATTTATGAGGATTCACATTGCCGAGTGTTAGGAACCTATGTATATTTGTTCAAGATTCCACAAGAAAGAACGACAACATATGATGAACATTGTAAGATGTCGCTTAGTTCCATGGAGAAAGCAAACACACTGCTTGAGTATGTATGAGTTCTTTATTAACTGTTGATATTTTCATTTTATATTAATATTCGGGTATGAATTGGTATACTTTAACTCATTAAATTCTACTTATGTGAATTGTTAAGGTCAGGTTGTGAAGAATGTGTAAGGTGTCATGTAGAGTTAAGTGAAAGCCTAAGTAATTATGCTGACACTATATTGCAAAAGACAACAATCTCTGATTCGGGGATCAAGTTATGCCTTACTGCATTGACAAAATATACAAACTCTCCAACATTAAAAGTAGATGTTTACTAGGTAACCTAATGTTTAATGTTTAGATAATAATTATTTTACTTTATTTATTTAAATTTATATATTCTTATAAAATTTTCATGTTGTAGGTTGCATATAAAATGTTCTTTTATTTTCTCAAATTGCGGAGAATAATCAACACCAACTTATAAGCATACTGGATCAAGTTGCACCTCATAAAGAGGTAATATGCATCATGGATAAGTCAAGGTCATTAGAGGTCTTAACCTTAGCCCCTTTATTGAGCTAATTAATGTTGAAGCAGCTTCGAGCATTAACTAGTAAATACACTAGCACAAACATTCATACAAATTTTACATCATACATTCGTCCTATTTTGACATCAATTGTGGATGTCAACATCGATGTTCTCACCCTACGTCTATCAAGACCAAAAGAGTTCAAGTATCATGAAAAATTCTCGAGAAATTATTAAAAATTTATGAACTTTGTTTGAAGTCAGTTGATACAATAATAAACCATGAGAATGTCCATAAATGTCCGGTAGGCCACCATTATAAGTTGTTAGAGTATTTGGAGGCCACAGACGTATCAATGATGGTAAAGAACATGTCCTTAGGCCGGATACCGAGCTTTCAAAAAAAATGATGGTAAAGAACATTCGCTAACTTTGTTAGAGAAGGTAGATAACAATCCCACAATTTATGAGGATTCACATTGCCGAGTGTTAGGAACCTATGTATATTTGTTCAAGATTCCACAAGAAAGAACGACAACATATGATGAACATTGTAAGATGTCGCTTAGTTCCATGGAGAAAGCAAACACACTGCTTGAGTATGTATGAGTTCTTTATTGACTGTTGATATTTTCATTTTATATTAATATTCGGGTATGAATTGGTATACTTTAACTCATTAAATTCTACTTATGTCAATTGTTAAGGTAAGGTTGTGAAGAATGTGTAAGGTGTCATGTAGAGTTAAGTGAAAGCCTAAGTAATTATGCTGACACTATATTGCAAAAGACAACAATCTCTGATTCATGGATCAAGTTATGCCTTACTGCATTGACAAAGTATACAAACTCTCCAACATTAAAAGTAGATGTTTACTAGGTAACCTAATGTTTAATGTTTAGATAATAATTATTTTACTTTATTTATTTAAATTTATATATTCTTATAAAATTTTCATGTTGTAGGTTGCATATAAAATGTGCTTTTATTTTCTCAAATTGCGGAGAATAATCAACACCAACTTATAAGCATACTGGATCAAGTTGCACCTCATAAAGAGGTAATATGGATCATGGATAAGTCAAGGTCATTAGAGGTCTTAACCTTAGCCCCTTTATTGACCTAATTAATGTTGAAGCAGCTTCGAGCATTAACTAGTAAATACACTAGCACAAACATTCATACAAATTTTACATCATACATTCGTCCTATTTTGACATCGATTGTGGATGTCAACATCGATGTTCTCACCCTACGTCTATCAAGACCAAAAGAGTTCAAGTATCATGAAAAATTCTCGAGAAATTATTAAAAATTTATGAACTTTGTTTGAAGTCAGTTGATACAATAATAAACCATGAGAATGTCCATAAATGTCCGGTAGGCCACCATTATAAGTTGTTAGAGTATTTGGAGGCCACAGACGTATCAATGATGGTAAAGAACATGTCCTTAGGCCGGATACCGAGCTTTCAAAAAAAATGATGGTAAAGAACATTCGCTAACTTTGTTAGGGAAGGTAGATAACAATCCCACAATTTATGAGCATTCACATTGCCGAGTGTTAGGAACCTATGTATATTTGTTCAAGATTCCACAAGAAAGAACGACAACATATGATGAACATTGTAAGATGTCGCTTAGTTCCATGGAGAAAGCAAACACACTGCTTGAGTATGTATGAGTTCTTTATTAACTGTTGATATTTTCATTTTATATTAATATTCGGGTATGAATTGGTATACTTTAACTCATTAAATTCTACTTATGTGAATTGTTAAGGTCAGGTTGTGAAGAATGTATAAGGTGTCATGTAGAGTTAAGTGAAAGCCTAAGTAATTATGCTGACACTATATTGCAAAAGACAACAATCTCTGATTCGGGGATCAAGTTATGCCTTACTGCATTGACAAAGTATACAAACTCTCCAACATTAAAAGTAGATGTTTACTAGGTAACCTAATGTTTAATGTTTAGATAATAATTATTTTACTTTATTTATTTAAATTTATATATTCTTATAAAATTTTCATGTTGTAGGTTGCATATAAAATGTTCTTTTATTTTCTCAAATTGCGGAGAATAATCAACACCAACTTATAAGCATACTGGATCAAGTTGCACCTCATAAAGAGGTAATATGCATCATGGATAAGTCAAGGTCATTAGAGGTCTTAACCTTAGCCCCTTTATTGAGCTAATTAATGTTGAAGCAGCTTCGAGCATTAACTAGTAAATACACTAGCACAAACATTCATACAAATTTTACATCATACATTCGTCCTATTTTGACATCGATTGTGGATGTCAACATCGATGTTCTCACCCTACGTCTATCAAGACCAAAAGAGTTCAAGTATCATGAAAAATTCTCGAGAAATTATTAAAAATTTATGAACTTTGTTTGAAGTCAGTTGATACAATAATAAACCATGAGAATGTCCATAAATGTCCGGTAGGCCACCATTATAAGTTGTTAGAGTATTTGGAGGCCACAGACGTATCAATGATGGTAAAGAACATGTCCTTAGGCCGGATACCGAGCTTTCAAAAAAAATGATGGTAAAGAACATTCGCTAACTTTGTTAGGGAAGGTAGATAACAATCCCACAATTTATGAGGATTCACATTGCCGAGTGTTAGGAACCTATGTATATTTGTTCAAGATTCCACAAGAAAGAACGACAACATATGATGAACATTGTAAGATGTCGCTTAGTTCCATGGAGAAAGCAAACACACTGCTTGAGTATGTATGAGTTCTTTATTAACTGTTGATATTTTCATTTTATATTAATATTCGGGTATGAATTGGTATACTTTAACTCATTAAATTCTACTTATGTGAATTGTTAAGGTCAGGTTGTGAAGAATGTATAAGGTGTCATGTAGAGTTAAGTGAAAGCCTAAGTAATTATGCTGACACTATATTGCAAAAGACAACAATCTCTGATTCGGGGATCAAGTTATGCCTTACTGCATTGACAAAGTATACAAACTCTCCAACATTAAAAGTAGATGTTTACTAGGTAACCTAATGTTTAATGTTTAGATAATAATTATTTTACTTTATTTATTTAAATTTATATATTCTTATAAAATTTTCATGTTGTAGGTTGCATATAAAATGTTCTTTTATTTTCTCAAATTGCGGAGAATAATCAACACCAACTTATAAGCATACTGGATCAAGTTGCACCTCATAAAGAGGTAATATGCATCATGGATAAGTCAAGGTCATTAGAGGTCTTAACCTTAGCCCCTTTATTGAGCTAATTAATGTTGAAGCAGCTTCGAGCATTAACTAGTAAATACACTAGCACAAACATTCATACAAATTTTACATCATACATTCGTCCTATTTTGACATCGATTGTGGATGTCAACATCGATGTTCTCACCCTACGTCTATCAAGACCAAAAGAGTTCAAGTATCATGAAAAATTCTCGAGAAATTATTAAAAATTTATGAACTTTGTTTGAAGTCAGTTGATACAATAATAAACCATGAGAATGTCCATAAATGTCCGGTAGGCCACCATTATAAGTTGTTAGAGTATTTGGAGGCCACAGACGTATCAATGATGGTAAAGAACATGTCCTTAGGCCGGATACCGAGCTTTCAAAAAAAATGATGGTAAAGAACATTCGCTAACTTTGTTAGGGAAGGTAGATAACAATCCCACAATTTATGAGGATTCACATTGCCGAGTGTTAGGAACCTATGTATATTTGTTCAAGATTCCACAAGAAAGAACGACAACATATGATGAACATTGTAAGATGTCGCTTAGTTCCATGGAGAAAGCAAACACACTGCTTGAGTATGTATGAGTTCTTTATTAACTGTTGATATTTTCATTTTATATTAATATTCGGGTATGAATTGGTATACTTTAACTCATTAAATTCTACTTATGTGAATTGTTAAGGTCAGGTTGTGAAGAATGTGTAAGGTGTCATGTAGAGTTAAGTGAAAGCCTAAGTAATTATGCTGACACTATATTGCAAAAGACAACAATCTCTGATTCGGGGATCAAGTTATGCCTTACTGCATTGACAAAGTATACAAACTCTCCAACATTAAAAGTAGATGTTTACTAGGTAACCTAATGTTTAATGTTTAGATAATAATTATTTTACTTTATTTATTTAAATTTATATATTCTTATAAAATTTTCATGTTGTAGGTTGCATATAAAATGTTCTTTTATTTTCTCAAATTGCGGAGAATAATCAACACCAACTTATAAGCATACTGGATCAAGTTGCACCTCATAAAGAGGTAATATGCATCATGGATAAGTCAAGGTCATTAGAGGTCTTAACCTTAGCCCCTTTATTGAGCTAATTAATGTTGAAGCAGCTTCGAGCATTAACTAGTAAATACACTAGCACAAACATTCATACAAATTTTACATCATACATTCGTCCTATTTTGACATCGATTGTGGATGTCAACATCGATGTTCTCACCCTACGTCTATCAAGACCAAAAGAGTTCAAGTATCATGAAAAATTCTCGAGAAATTATTAAAAATTTATGAACTTTGTTTGAAGTCAGTTGATACAATAATAAACCATGAGAATGTCCATAAATGTCCGGTAGGCTACTATTATAAGTTGTTAGAGTATTTGGAGGCCACAGACGTATCAATGATGGTAAAGAACATGTCCTTAGGCCGGATACCGAGCTTTCAAAAAAAATGATGGTAAAGAACATTCGCTAACTTTGTTAGGGAAGGTAGATAACAATCCCACAATTTATGAGGATTCACATTGCCGAGTGTTAGGAACCTATGTATATTTGTTCAAGATTCCACAAGAAAGAACGACAACATATGATGAACATTGTAAGATGTCGCTTAGTTCCATGGAGAAAGCAAACACACTGCTTGAGTATGTATGAGTTCTTTATTGACTGTTGATATTTTCATTTTATATTAATATTCGGGTATGAATTGGTATACTTTAACTCATTAAATTCTACTTATGTGAATTGTTAAGGTCAGGTTGTGAAGAATGTGTAAGGTGTCATGTAGAGTTAAGTGAAAGCCTAAGTAATTATGCTGACACTATATTGCAAAAGACAACAATCTCTGATTCGGGGATCAAGTTATGCCTTACTGCATTGACAAAGTATACAAACTCTCCAACATTAAAAGTAGATGTTTACTAGGTAACCTAATGTTTAATGTTTAGATAATAATTATTTTACTTTATTTATTTAAATTTATATATTCTTATAAAATTTTCATGTTGTAGGTTGCATATAAAATGTGCTTTTATTCTCTCAAATTGCGGAGAATAATCAACACCAACTTATAAGCATACTGGATCAAGTTGCACCTCATAAAGAGGTAATATGCATCATGGATAAGTCAAGGTCATTAGAGGTCTTAACCTTAGCCCCTTTATTGAGCTAATTAATGTTGAAGCAGCTTCGAGCATTAACTAGTAAATACACTAGCACAAACATTCATACAAATTTTACATCATACATTCGTCCTATTTTGACATCGATTGTGGATGTCAACATCGATGTTCTCACCCTACGTCTATCAAGACCAAAAGAGTTCAAGTATCATGAAAAATTCTCGAGAAATTATTAAAAATTTATGAACTTTGTTTGAAGTCAGTTGATACAATAATAAACCATGAGAATGTCCATAAATGTCCGGTAGGCCACCATTATAAGTTGTTAGAGTATTTGGAGGCCACAGACGTATCAATGATGGTAAAGAACATGTCCTTAGGCCGGATACCGAGCTTTCAAAAAAAATGATGGTAAAGAACATTCGCTAACTTTGTTAGAGAAGGTAGATAACAATCCCACAATTTATGAGGATTCACATTGCCGAGTGTTAGGAACCTATGTATATTTGTTCAAGATTCCACAAGAAAGAACGACAACATATGATGAACATTGTAAGATGTCGCTTAGTTCCATGGAGAAAGCAAACACACTGCTTGAGTATGTATGAGTTCTTTATTGACTGTTGATATTTTCATTTTATATTAATATTCGGGTATGAATTGGTATACTTTAACTCATTAAATTCTACTTATGTCAATTGTTAAGGTCAGGTTGTGAAGAATGTGTAAGGTGTCATGTAGAGTTAAGTGAAAGCCTAAGTAATTATGCTGACACTATATTGCAAAAGACAACAATCTCTGATTGGTGGATCAAGTTATGCCTTACTGCATTGACAAAGTATACAAACTCTCCAACATTAAAAGTAGATGTTTACTAGGTATCCTAATGTTTAATGTTTAGATAATAATTATTTTACTTTATTTATTTAAATTTATATATTCTTATAAAATTTTCATGTTGTAGGTTGCATATAAAATGTGCTTTTATTTTCTCAAATTGCGGAGAATGATCAACACCAACTTATAAGCATACTGGATCAAGTTGCACCTCATAAAGGTAATATGGATCATGGATAAGTCAAGGTCATTAGAGGTCTTAACCTTAGCCCCTTTATTGACCTAATTAATGTTGAAGCAGCTTCGAGCATTAACTAGTAAATACACTAGCACAAACATTCATACAAATTTTACATCATACATTCGTCCTATTTTGACATCGATTGTGGATGTCAACATCGATGTTCTCACCCTACGTCTATCAAGACCAAAAGAGTTCAAGTATCATGAAAAATTCTCGAGAAATTATTAAAAATTTATGAACTTTGTTTGAAGTCAGTTGATACAATAATAAACCATGAGAATGTCCATAAATGTCCGGTAGGCCACCATTATAAGTTGTTAGAGTATTTGGAGGCCACAGACGTATCAATGATGGTAAAGAACATGTCCTTAGGCCGGATACCGAGCTTTCAAAAAAAATGATGGTAAAGAACATTCGCTAACTTTGTTAGGGAAGGTAGATAACAATCCCACAATTTATGAGGATTCACATTGCCGAGTGTTAGGAACCTATGTATATTTGTTCAAGATTCCACAAGAAAGAACGACAACATATGATGAACATTGTAAGATGTCGCTTAGTTCCATGGAGAAAGCAAACACACTGCTTGAGTATGTATGAGTTCTTTATTGACTGTTGATATTTTCATTTTATATTAATATTCGGGTATGAATTGGTATACTTTAACTCATTAAATTCTACTTATGTCAATTGTTAAGGTCAGGTTGTGAAGAATGTGTAAGGTGTCATGTAGAGTTAAGTGAAAGCCTAAGTAATTATGCTGACACTATATTGCAAAAGACAACAATCTCTGATTCGGGGATCAAGTTATGCCTTACTGCATTGACAAAGTATACAAACTCTCCAACATTAAAAGTAGATGTTTACTAGGTAACCTAATGTTTAATGTTTAGATAATAATTATTTTACTTTATTTATTTAAATTTATATATTCTTATAAAATTTTCATGTTGTAGGTTGCATATAAAATGTGCTTTTATTCTCTCAAATTGCGGAGAATAATCAACACCAACTAATAAGCATACTGGATCAAGTTGCACCTCATAAAGAGGTAATATGCATCATGGATAAGTCAAGGTCATTAGAGGTCTTAACTTTAGCCCCTTTATTGAGCTAATTAATGTTGAAGCAGCTTCGAGCATTAACTAGTAAATACACTAGCACAAACATTCATACAAATTTTACATCATACATTCGTCCTATTTTGACATCGATTGTGGATGTCAACATCGATGTTCTCACCCTACGTCTATCAAGACCAAAAGAGTTCAAGTATCATGAAAAATTCTCGAGAAATTATTAAAAATTTATGAACTTTGTTTGAAGTCAGTTGATACAATAATAAACCATGAGAATGTCCATAAATGTCCGGTAGGCCACCATTATAAGTTGTTAGAGTATTTGGAGGCCACAGACGTATCAATGATGGTAAAGAACATGTCCTTAGGCCGGATACCGAGCTTTCAAAAAAAATGATGGTAAAGAACATTCGCTAACTTTGTTAGGGAAGGTAGATAACAATCCCACAATTTATGAGGATTCACATTGCCGAGTGTTAGGAACCTATGTATATTTGTTCAAGATTCCACAAGAAAGAACGACAACATATGATGAACATTGTAAGATGTCGCTTAGTTCCATGGAGAAAGCAAACACACTGCTTGAGTATGTATGAGTTCTTTATTGACTGTTGATATTTTCATTTTATATTAATATTCGGGTATGAATTGGTATACTTTAACTCATTAAATTCTACTTATGTGAATTGTTAAGGTCAGGTTGTGAAGAATGTGTAAGGTGTGATGTAGAGTTAAGTGAAAGCCTAAGTAATTATGCTGACACTATATTGCAAAAGACAACAATCTCTGATTCGGGGATCAAGTTATGCCTTACTGCATTGACAAAGTATACAAACTCTCCAACATTAAAAGTAGATGTTTACAAGGTAACCTAATGTTTAATGTTTAGATAATAATTATTTTACTTTATTTATTTAAATTTATATATTCTTATAAAATTTTCATGTTGTAGGTTGCATATAAAATGTGCTTTTATTCTCTCAAATTGCGGAGAATAATCAACACCAACTAATAAGCATACTGGATCAAGTTGCACCTCATAAAGAGGTAATATGCATCATGGATAAGTCAAGGTCATTAGAGGTCTTAACCTTAGCCCCTTTATTGAGCTAATTAATGTTGAAGCAGCTTCGAGCATTAACTAGTAAATACACTAGCACAAACATTCATACAAATTTTACATCATACATTCGTCCTATTTTGACATCGATTGTGGATGTCAACATCGATGTTCTCACCCTACGTCTATCAAGACCAAAAGAGTTCAAGTATCATGAAAAATTCTCGAGAAATTATTAAAAATTTATGAACTTTGTTTGAAGTCAGTTGATACAATAATAAACCATGAGAATGTCCATAAATGTCCGGTAGGCCACCATTATAAGTTGTTAGAGTATTTGGAGGCCACAGACGTATCAATGATGGTAAAGAACATGTCCTTAGGCCGGATACCGAGCTTTCAAAAAAAATGATGGTAAAGAACATTCGCTAACTTTGTTAGGGAAGGTAGATAACAATCCCACAATTTATGAGGATTCACATTGCCGAGTGTTAGGAACCTATGTATATTTGTTCAAGATTCCACAAGAAAGAACGACAACATATGATGAACCTTGTAAGATGTCGCTTAGTTCCATGGAGAAAGCAAACACACTGCTTGAATATGTATGAGTTCTTTATTGACTGTTGATATTTTCATTTTATATTAATATTCGGGTATGAATTGGTATACTTTAACTCATTAAATTCTACTTATGTGAATTGTTAAGGTCAGGTTGTGAAGAATGTGTAAGGTGTCATGTAGAGTTAAGTGAAAGCCTAAGTAATTATGCTGACACTATATTGCAAAAGACAACAATCTCTGATTCGGGGATCAAGTTATGCCTTACTGCATTGACAAAGTATACAAACTCTCCAACATTAAAAGTAGATGTTTACAAGGTAACCTAATGTTTAATGTTTAGATAATAATTATTTTACTTTATTTATTTAAATTTATATATTCTTATAAAATTTTCATGTTGTAGGTTGCATATAAAATGTGCTTTTATTCTCTCAAATTGCGGAGAATAATCAACACCAACTAATAAGCATACTGGATCAAGTTGCACCTCATAAAGAGGTAATATGCATCATGGATAAGTCAAGGTCATTAGAGGTCTTAACCTTAGCCCCTTTATTGAGCTAATTAATGTTGAAGCAGCTTCGAGCATTAACTAGTAAATACACTAGCACAAACATTCATACAAATTTTACATCATACATTCGTCCTATTTTGACATCGATTGTGGATGTCAACCTCGATGTTCTCACCCTACGTCTATCCAGACCAAAAGAGTTCAAGTATCATGAAAAATTCTCGAGAAATTATTAAAAATTTATGAACTTTGTTTGAAGTCAGTTGATACAATAATAAACCATGAGAATGTCCATAAATGTCCGGTAGGCCACCATTATAAGTTGTTAGAGTATTTGGAGGCCACAGACGTATCAATGATGGTAAAGAACATGTCCTTAGGCCGGATACCGAGCTTTCAAAAAAAATGATGGTAAAGAACATTCGCTAACTTTGTTAGGGAAGGTAGATAACAATCCCACAATTTATGAGGATTCACATTGCCGAGTGTTAGGAACCTATGTATATTTGTTCAAGATTCCACAAGAAAGAACGACAACATATGATGAACATTGTAAGATGTCGCTTAGTTCCATGGAGAAAGCAAACACACTGCTTGAGTATGTATGAGTTCTTTATTGACTGTTGATATTTTCATTTTATATTAATATTCGGGTATGAATTGGTATACTTTAACTCATTAAATTCTACTTATGTGAATTGTTAAGGTCAGGTTGTGAAGAATGTGTAAGGTGTCATGTAGAGTTAAGTGAAAGCCTAAGTAATTATGCTGACACTATATTGCAAAAGACAACAATCTCTGATTCGGGGATCAAGTTATTCATTACTGCATTGACAGAGTATACAAACTCTCCAACATTAACAGTACATGTTTACAAGGTAACCTAATGTTTAATGTTTAGATAATAATTATTTTACTTTATTTATTTAAAGCTATATATTCTTATAAAATTTTATATGTTGTAGGTTGCATATAAAGTGTGCTTTTATTTTCTCAAATTGCGAAGAATAATCACCACCAACTTATAAGCATACTGGATCACATTGCACCTCATAAAGAGGTAATATGGATCATGGATAAGTCAAGCTCATTAGAGGTCATAGCCTTAACCCCTTTATTTACCTAATTAATGTTGAAACAGCTTCGAGCATTAACTAGTAAATACACTAGCACAAACATTCTTACAAATTTTACATCATACATTCGTCCTATTTTGACATCGATTGTGGATATCAACATCGATGTTCTCACCGTACGTCTATCAAGACCAAAAGAATTCAAGTATCATGAAAAATTCTCGAGGAATTATTAAAAATTTATGAACTTTGTTTAAAGTCAGTTGATACAATAATAAACCATGAGAATGTCCATAAATGTCTGGTAGGCCACCATTATAAGTTGTTAGAGTATTTGGAGGCCACAAACGTATCAATGATGGTAAAGAACATGTCCTTAGGCCGGATACCGATCTTTCAAAAAAAATGATGGTAAAGAACATTCGCTAACTTTGTTAGGGAAGGTAGATAACAATCCCACAATTTATGAGGATTCACATTGCCGAGTGTTAGGAACCTATGTATATTTGTTCAAGATTCCACAAGAAAGAACGACAACATATGATGAACATTGTAAGATGTCGCTTAGTTCCATGGAGAAAGCAAACACACTGCTTGAGTATGTATGAGTTCTTTATTGACTGTTGATATTTTCATTTTATATTAATATTCGGGTATGAATTGGTATACTTTAACTCATTAAATTCTACTTATGTGAATTGTTAAGGTCAGGTTGTGAAGAATGTGTAAGGTGTCATGTAGAGTTAAGTGAAAGCCTAAGTAATTATGCTGACACTATATTGCAAAAGACAACAATCTCTGATTCGGGGATCAAGTTATGCCTTACTGCATTGACAAAGTATACAAACTCTCCAACATTAAAAGTAGATGTTTACAAGGTAACCTAATGTTTAATGTTTAGATAATAATTATTTTACTTTATTTATTTAAATTTATATATTCTTATAAAATTTTCATGTTGTAGGTTGCATATAAAATGTGCTTTTATTCTCTCAAATTGCGGAGAATAATCAACACCAACTAATAAGCATACTGGATCAAGTTGCACCTCATAAAGAGGTAATATGCATCATGGATAAGTCAAGGTCATTAGAGGTCTTAACCTTAGCCCCTTTATTGAGCTAATTAATGTTGAAGCAGCTTCGAGCATTAACTAGTAAATACACTAGCACAAACATTCATACAAATTTTACATCATACATTCGTCCTATTTTGACATCGATTGTGGATGTCAACATCGATGTTCTCACCCTACGTCTATCCAGACCAAAAGAGTTCAAGTATCATGAAAAATTCTCGAGAAATTATTAAAAATTTATGAACTTTGTTTGAAGTCAGTTGATACAATAATAAACCATGAGAATGTCCATAAATGTCCGGTAGGCCACCATTATAAGTTGTTAGAGTATTTGGAGGCCACAGACGTATCAATGATGGTAAAGAACATGTCCTTAGGCCGGATACCGAGCTTTCAAAAAAAATGATGGTAAAGAACATTCGCTAACTTTGTTAGGGAAGGTAGATAACAATCCCACAATTTATGAGGATTCACATTGCCGAGTGTTAGGAACCTATGTATATTTGTTCAAGATTCCACAAGAAAGAACGACAACATATGATGAACATTGTAAGATGTCGCTTAGTTCCATGGAGAAAGCAAACACACTGCTTGAGTATGTATGAGTTCTTTATTGACTGTTGATATTTTCATTTTATATTAATATTCGGGTATGAATTGGTATACTTTAACTCATTAAATTCTACTTATGTGAATTGTTAAGGTCAGGTTGTGAAGAATGTGTAAGGTGTCATGTAGAGTTAAGTGAAAGCCTAAGTAATTATGCTGACACTATATTGCAAAAGACAACAATCTCTGATTCGGGGATCAAGTTATTCATTACTGCATTGACAGAGTATACAAACTCTCCAACATTAACAGTACATGTTTACAAGGTAACCTAATGTTTAATGTTTAGATAATAATTATTTTACTTTATTTATTTAAAGCTATATATTCTTATAAAATTTTATATGTTGTAGGTTGCATATAAAGTGTGCTTTTATTTTCTCAAATTGCGAAGAATAATCACCACCAACTTATAAGCATACTGGATCAAGTTGCACCTCATAAAGAGGTAATATGGATCATGGATAAGTCAAGCTCATTAGAGGTCATAGCCTTAACCCCTTTATTTACCTAATTAATGTTGAAACAGCTTCGAGCATTAACTAGTAAATACACTAGCACAAACATTCTTACAAATTTTACATCATACATTCGTCCTATTTTGACATCGATTGTGGATATCAACATCGATGTTCTCACCGTACGTCTATCAAGACCAAAAGAATTCAAGTATCATGAAAAATTCTCGAGGAATTATTAAAAATTTATGAACTTTGTTTAAAGTCAGTTGATACAATAATAAACCATGAGAATGTCCATAAATGTCTGGTAGGCCACCATTATAAGTTGTTAGAGTATTTGGAGGCCACAAACGTATCAATGATGGTAAAGAACATGTCCTTAGGCCGGATACCGATCTTTCAAAAAAAATGATGGTAAAGAACATTCGCTAACTTTGTTAGGGAAGGTAGATAACAATCCCACAATTTATGAGGATTCACATTGCCGAGTGTTAGGAACCTATGTATATTTGTTCAAGATTCCACAAGAAAGAACGACAACATATGATGAACATTGTAAGATGTCGCTTAGTTCCATGGAGAAAGCAAACACACTGCTTGAGTATGTATGAGTTCTTTATTGACTGTTGATATTTTCATTTTATATTAATATTCGGGTATGAATTGGTATACTTTAACTCATTAAATTCTACTTATGTGAATTGTTAAGGTCAGGTTGTGAAGAATGTGTAAGGTGTCATGTAGAGTTAAGTGAAAGCCTAAGTAATTATGCTGACACTATATTGCAAAAGACAACAATCTCTGATTCGGGGATCAAGTTATGCCTTACTGCATTGGCAAAGTATACAAACTCTCCAACATTAAAAGTAGATGTTTACAAGGTAACCTAATGTTTAATGTTTAGATAATAATTATTTTACTTTATTTATTTAAATTTATATATTCTTATAAAATTTTCATGTTGTAGGTTGCATATAAAATGTGCTTTTATTTTCTCAAATTGCGGAGAATAATCAACACCAACTTATAAGCATACTGGATCAAGTTGCACCTCATAAAGAGGTAATATGGATCATGGATAAGTCAAGGTCATTAGAGGTCTTAACCTTAGCCCCTTTATTGAGCTAATTAATGTTGAAGCAGCTTCGAGCATTAACTAGTAAATACACTAGCACAAACATTCATACAAATTTTACATCATACATTCGTCCTATTTTGACATCGATTGTGGATGTCAACATCGATGTTCTCACCCTACGTCTATCAAGACCAAAAGAGTTCAAGTATCATGAAAAATTCTCGAGAAATTATTAAAAATTTATGAACTTTGTTTGAAGTCAGTTGATACAATAATAAACCATGAGAATGTCCATAAATGTCCGGTAGGCCACCATTATAAGTTGTTAGAGTATTTGGAGGCCACAGACGTATCAATGATGGTAAAGAACATGTCCTTAGGCCGGATACCGAGCTTTCAAAAAAAATGATGGTAAAGAACATTCGCTAACTTTGTTAGGGAAGGTAGATAACAATCCCACAATTTATGAGGATTCACATTGCCGAGTGTTAGGAACCTATGTATATTTGTTCAAGATTCTACAAGAAAGAACGACAACATATGATGAACATTGTAAGATGTCGCTTAGTTCCATGGAGAAAGCAAACACACTGCTTGAGTATGTATGAGTTCTTTATTGACTGTTGATATTTTCATTTTATATTAATATTCGGGTATGAATTGGTATACTTTAACTCATTAAATTCTACTTCTGTGAATTGTTAAGGTCAGGTTGTGAAGAATGTGTAAGGTGTCATGTAGAGTTAAGTGAAAGCCTAAGTAATTATGCTGACACTATATTGCAAAAGACAACAATCTCTGATTCGGGGATCAAGTTATGCCTTACTGCATTGACAAAGTATACAAACTCTCCAACATTAAAAGTAGATGTTTACTAGGTAACCTAATGTTTAATGTTTAGATAATAATTATTTTACTTTATTTATTTAAATTTATATATTCTTATAAAATTTTCATGTTGTAGGTTGCATATAAAATGTTCTTTTATTTTCTCAAATTGCGGAGAATAATCAACACCAACTTATAAGCATACTGGATCAAGTTGCACCTCATAAAGAGGTAATATGCATCATGGATAAGTCAAGGTCATTAGAGGTCTTAACCTTAGCCCCTTTATTGAGCTAATTAATGTTGAAGCAGCTTCGAGCATTAACTAGTAAATACACTAGCACAAACATTCATACAAATTTTACATCATACATTCGTCCTATTTTGACATCGATTGTGGATGTCAACATCGATGTTCTCACCGTACGTCTATCAAGACCAAAAGAGTTCAAGTATCATGAAAAATTCTCGAGGAATTATTAAAAATTTATGAACTTTGTTTGAAGTCAGTTGATACAATAATAAACCATGAGAATGTCCATAAATGTCCGGTAGGCCACCATTATAAGTTGTTAGAGTATTTGGAGGCCACAAACGTATCAATGATGGTAAAGAACATGTCCTTAGGCCGGATACCGATCTTTCAAAAAAAATGATGGTAAAGAACATTCGCTAACTTTGTTAGGGAAGGTAGATAACAATCCCACAATTTATGAGGATTCACATTGCCGAGTGTTAGGAACCTATGTATATTTGTTCAAGATTCCACAAGAAAGAACGACAACATATGATGAACATTGTAAGATGTCGCTTAGTTCCATGGAGAAAGCAAACACACTGCTTGAGTATGTATGAGTTCTTTATTGACTGTTGATATTTTCATTTTATATTAATATTCGGGTATGAATTGGTATACTTTAACTCATTAAATTCTACTTATGTCAATTGTTAAGGTCAGGTTGTGAAGAATGTGTAAGGTGTCATGTAGAGTTAAGTGAAAGCCTAAGTAATTATGCTGACACTATATTACAAAAGACAACAATCTCTGATTCGGGGATCAAGTTATGCCTTACTGCATTGACAAAGTATACAAACTCTCCAACATTAAAAGTAGATGTTTACTAGGTAACCTAATGTTTAATGTTTAGATAATAATTATTTTACTTTATTTATTTAAATTTATATATTCTTATAAAATTTTCATGTTGTAGGTTGCATATAAAATGTTCTTTTATTTTCTCAAATTGCGGAGAATAATCAACACCAACTTATAAGCATACTGGATCAAGTTGCACCTCATAAAGAGGTAATATGCATCATGGATAAGTCAAGGTCATTAGAGGTCTTAACCTTAGCCCCTTTATTGAGCTAATTAATGTAGAAGCAGCTTCGAGCATTAACTAGTAAATACACTAGCACAAACATTCATACAAATTTTACATCATACATTCGTCCTATTTTGACATCGATTGTGGATGTCAACATCGATGTTCTCACCCTACGTCTATCAAGACCAAAAGAGTTCAAGTATCATGAAAAATTCTCGAGAAATTATTAAAAATTTATGAACTTTGTTTGAAGTCAGTTGATACAATAATAAACCATGAGAATGTCCATAAATGTCCGGTAGGCCACCATTATAAGTTGTTAGAGTATTTGGAGGCCACAGACGTATCAATGATGGTAAAGAACATGTCCTTAGGCCGGATACCGAGCTTTCAAAAAAAATGATGGTAAAGAACATAAGCTAACTTTGTTAGGAAAGGTAGATAACAATCCCACAATTTATGAGAATTCACATTGCCGAGTGTTAGGAACCTATGTATATTTGTTCAAGATTCCACAAGAAAGAACGACAACATATGATGAACATTGTAAGATGTCGCTTAGTTCCATGGAGAAAGCAAACACACTGCTTGAGTATGTATGAGTTCTTTATTGACTGTTGATATTTTCATTTTATATTAATATTCGGGTATGAATTGGTATACTTTAACTCATTAAATTCTACTTATGTCAATTGTTAAGGTCAGGTTGTGAAGAATGTGTAAGGTGTCATGTAGAGTTAAGTGAAAGCCTAAGTAATTATGCTGACACTATATTGCAAAAGACAACAATCTCTGATTCATGGATCAAGTTATGCTTTACTGCATTGACAAAGTATACAAACTCTCCAACATTAAAAGTAGATGTTTACTAGGTAACCTAATGTTTAATGTTTAGATAATAATTATTTTACTTTATTTATTTAAATTTATATATTCTTATAAAATTTTCATGTTGTAGGTTGCATATAAAATGTGCTTTTATTTTCTCAAATTGCGGAGAATAATCAACACCAACTGATAAGCATACTGGATCACGTTGCATCTCATAAAGAGGTAATACGGATCATGGATAAGACAAGGTCATTAGAGGTCATAGCCTTAGGCCCTTTAATGACCTAATTAATGTTGAAGCAGCTCCGAGCATTAACTAGTAAATACACTATCACACACATTCATAAAAATTTTACATCATACATTCATCCTATTTTGACATCGATTGTTGATTTCAATGTCGTTGTTATGACAAGTTTTAAAACTTTCCATACTTCGTGCTTCAGTGTTCTCACCTTACGTCTATCAAGGCCAAAACAATTCAAGTATAATGACAAAATTCTCAAGGAATTACTAAAAATTTATGAACTTTGTTTGAAGTCAGTTGATAAAATAATAAACCATGAGAATGTCCATAAATGTCTGGTAGGCCACCATTATAAGTTCTTAGAGTATTCGGAGGCCACGGACGTATCAATGATGTTAAAGAACATGTGCTAACTTTATTAGGGAAGGTAGATAGCAACCCCACAATTTTTGAGGATTCACATTGCCGAGTGTTAGAAACCTATGTGTATTTGTTCAAGATTCCACAAGAAAGAATGACAACATATGATGAACATTGTAAGATGTTGCTTAGTTCCATGGAGAAAGCAAACACACGGCTTGGGTATGTATGAGTTCTTAATTGACTATAGATATTTTCATTTAATATTAATTTTCGGGTATGAATTGGTTATCTTTAACTCATTAAATTCTACTTATATGAATTGTCCAGGTCATGTTGTGAAGAGTGTGTAAGGTGTCATGTAGAGTTAAGTGAAAGCCTAGGTAATTATGCTGACATTATATTGCAAAAGACAACAATCTTTGATTCGGGGATCAAGTTATGCCTTACTGCATTGACAAAGTATACAAAGTCCCCAACATTAAAAGTAGATGTTTACAAGGTAACCAAATGTTTAATGTTTAGATAATAATTATTTTACTTTATTTATTTATAGCTATATAATCTTATAAAATTTTACATGTTGTAGGTTGCATATAAAATGTGCTTTTATTTTCTTAAATTGCGGAGAATAATCACCACCATCTTATAATCATACTGGATCACATTGCACCTCATAAAGAGGTAATATGGATCATGGATAAGACAAGGTCATTAGAGGTCATAACCTTAGACCCTTTAATGACCTATTTAATGTTGAAGCAACTCCGAGCATTAACTAATAAAGACACTTGCACAAACATTCATACAAATTTTATATCATACGTTTATCTTATTATGACATCGATTGTAGATGTGAATGTCGATGTTACGACAAGTTTTAGAAATTTCCTTACTTCTTTTTTTGGTGTTCTCACCCTACGTCTATCACGACCTAAACAAATCAAGTATCATGACAAAATTACAAAGAATTATCAAAACTTTATGAACTTTGTTTGAAGTCAATTGGTACAATACTTAACCATGAAAATGTCCATAAATACCTGGTAGACCACCATAATAAGTTCTTAGAGTCTTTTGAGGCCCACAGACGTGTCAATATGGGTAAAGATCATTCGCTAACGTTGTTATGGAAGGTAGATAACAATCCCAAAATTTATGAGGATTCACATTGACGAGTGTTAGGAACCTATGTGTATTTTTTCAAGATTCCACAAGAAAGAACAACAACATATGATGACCATTGTAAGATGTTGCTTAATTCCACGGAGAAAGCAAAAACACGGCTTGGATATGTTTGGATTCTTAATTGACTGTTGATTTTTTTTCAATTTATATTAATTTATGGGTATGAATTGTTTAAATTTAACTCATTAAATTCTACTTATACGACTGATTTAGGTCAGGTTGTCAAGAGTGTGTAATGTGTCATGTAGAGTGAAGTAAAAGCCTAAGTAATTATGCTGACACTATATTGCAAAAGACAACAATCTCTGATTCGGGGATCAAGTTATGCCTTACTGCATTGACAAAGTATACAAACTCTCCAACATTAAAAGTAGATGTTTACTAGGTAACCTAATGTTTAATGTTTAGATAATAATTATTTTACTTTATTTATTTAAATTTATATATTCTTATAAAATTTTCATGTTGTAGGTTGCATATAAAATGTTCTTTTATTTTCTCAAATTGCGGAGAATAATCAACACCAACTTATAAGCATACTGGATCAAGTTGCACCTCATAAAGAGGTAATATGCATCATGGATAAGTCAAGGTCATTAGAGGTCTTAACCTTAGCCCCTTTATTGAGCTAATTAATGTAGAAGCAGCTTCGAGCATTAACTAGTAAATACACTAGCACAAACATTCATACAAATTTTACATCATACATTCGTCCTATTTTGACATCGATTGTGGATGTCAACATCGATGTTCTCACCCTACGTCTATCAAGACCAAAAGAGTTCAAGTATCATGAAAAATTCTCGAGAAATTATTAAAAATTTATGAACTTTGTTTGAAGTCAGTTGATACAATAATAAACCATGAGAATGTCCATAAATGTCCGGTAGGCCACCATTATAAGTTGTTAGAGTATTTGGAGGCCACAGACGTATCAATGATGGTAAAGAACATGTCCTTAGGCCGGATACCGAGCTTTCAAAAAAAATGATGGTAAAGAACATAAGCTAACTTTGTTAGGAAAGGTAGATAACAATCCCACAATTTATGAGAATTCACATTGCCGAGTGTTAGGAACCTATGTATATTTGTTCAAGATTCCACAAGAAAGAACGACAACATATGATGAACATTGTAAGATGTCGCTTAGTTCCATGGAGAAAGCAAACACACTGCTTGAGTATGTATGAGTTCTTTATTGACTGTTGATATTTTCATTTTATATTAATATTCGGGTATGAATTGGTATACTTTAACTCATTAAATTCTACTTATGTCAATTGTTAAGGTCAGGTTGTGAAGAATGTGTAAGGTGTCATGTAGAGTTAAGTGAAAGCCTAAGTAATTATGCTGACACTATATTGCAAAAGACAACAATCTCTGATTCATGGATCAAGTTATGCTTTACTGCATTGACAAAGTATACAAACTCTCCAACATTAAAAGTAGATGTTTACTAGGTAACCTAATGTTTAATGTTTAGATAATAATTATTTTACTTTATTTATTTAAATTTATATATTCTTATAAAATTTTCATGTTGTAGGTTGCATATAAAATGTGCTTTTATTTTCTCAAATTGCGGAGAATAATCAACACCAACTGATAAGCATACTGGATCACGTTGCATCTCATAAAGAGGTAATACGAATCATGGATAAGACAAGGTCATTAGAGGTCATAGCCTTAGGCCCTTTAATGACCTAATTAATGTTGAAGCAGCTCCGAGCATTAACTAGTAAATACACTATCACACACATTCATAAAAATTTTACATCATACATTCATCCTATTTTGACATCGATTGTTGATTTCAATGTCGTTGTTATGACAAGTTTTAAAACTTTCCATACTTCGTGCTTCAGTGTTCTCACCTTACGTCTATCAAGGCCAAAACAATTCAAGTATAATGACAAAATTCTCAAGGAATTACTAAAAATTTATGAACTTTGTTTGAAGTCAGTTGATAAAATAATAAACCATGAGAATGTCCATAAATGTCTGGTAGGCCACCATTATAAGTTCTTAGAGTATTCGGAGGCCACGGACGTATCAATGATGTTAAAGAACATGTGCTAACTTTATTAGGGAAGGTAGATAGCAACCCCACAATTTTTGAGGATTCACATTGCCGAGTGTTAGAAACCTATGTGTATTTGTTCAAGATTCCACAAGAAAGAATGACAACATATGATGAACATTGTAAGATGTTGCTTAGTTCCATGGAGAAAGCAAACACACGGCTTGGGTATGTATGAGTTCTTAATTGACTATAGATATTTTCATTTAATATTAATTTTCGGGTATGAATTGGTTATCTTTAACTCATTAAATTCTACTTATATGAATTGTCCAGGTCATGTTGTGAAGAGTGTGTAAGGTGTCATGTAGAGTTAAGTGAAAGCCTAGGTAATTATGCTGACATTATATTGCAAAAGACAACAATCTTTGATTCGGGGATCAAGTTATGCCTTACTGCATTGACAAAGTATACAAAGTCCCCAACATTAAAAGTAGATGTTTACAAGGTAACCAAATGTTTAATGTTTAGATAATAATTATTTTACTTTATTTATTTATAGCTATATATTCTTATAAAATTTTACATGTTGTAGGTTGCATATAAAATGTGCTTTTATTTTCTTAAATTGCGGAGAATAATCACCACCATCTTATAATCATACTGGATCACATTGCACCTCATAAAGAGGTAATATGGATCATGGATAAGACAAGGTCATTAGAGGTCATAACCTTAGACCCTTTAATGACCTATTTAATGTTGAAGCAACTCCGAGCATTAACTAATAAAGACACTTGCACAAACATTCATACAAATTTTATATCATACGTTTATCTTATTATGACATCGATTGTAGATGTGAATGTCGATGTTACGACAAGTTTTAGAAATTTCCTTACTTCTTTTTTTGGTGTTCTCACCCTACGTCTATCACGACCTAAACAAATCAAGTATCATGACAAAATTACAAAGAATTATCAAAACTTTATGAACTTTGTTTGAAGTCAATTGGTACAATACTTAACCATGAAAATGTCCATAAATACCTGGTAGACCACCATAATAAGTTCTTAGAGTCTTTTGAGGCCCACAGACGTGTCAATATGGGTAAAGATCATTCGCTAACGTTGTTATGGAAGGTAGATAACAATCCCAAAATTTATGAGGATTCACATTGACGAGTGTTAGGAACCTATGTGTATTTTTTCAAGATTCCACAAGAAAGAACAACAACATATGATGACCATTGTAAGATGTTGCTTAATTCCACGGAGAAAGCAAAAACACGGCTTGGATATGTTTGGATTCTTAATTGACTGTTGATTTTTTTTCAATTTATATTAATTTATGGGTATGAATTGTTTAAATTTAACTCATTAAATTCTACTTATACGACTGATTTAGGTCAGGTTGTCAAGAGTGTGTAATGTGTCATGTAGAGTGAAGTAAAAGCCTAAGTAATTATGTTCAGACTATATTGCAAAACACAATAGTCTTTGATTCGGGGATCAAGTTATTCATTACTGCATTTACAGAGTATACAAACTCTCCAACATTAAAAGAAGATGTTTACAAGGTAACCTAATGTTTAATGCTTAGATAATAATTATTTTACTTTATTTATTTAAAGCTATATATTCTTATAAAATATTACATGTTGTAGGTTGCATATAAAATGTGCTTTTATTTTCTCAAATTGCAAGAATAATCACCACCAACTTATAAGCATATTGGATCACATTACACCTCATAAAGAGGTAATATGGATCATGGATAAGTCAAGGTCATTAGAGGTCATAGCCTTAGCCCCTTTATTGACCTATTTAATGTTGAAGCAGCTCCGAGCATTAACTAGTAAATATACTAGCACAAACATTCACACAAATTATACGTCATACATTCATCCTATTTAAACATCGATTGTGGATGTCAATGTCAATGTTATGACAAGTTTTAAAACTTTCCATACTTCGTGCTTCAGTGTTCTCACCTTACGTCTATCAAGGCCAAAACAATTCAAGTATAATGACAAAATTCTCAAGGAATTACTAAAAATTTATGAACTTTGTTTGAAGTCAGTTGATAAAATAATAAACCATGAGAATGTCCATAAATGTCTGGTAGGCCACCATTATAAGTTCTTAGAGTATTCGGAGGCCACGGACGTATCAATGATGTTAAAGAACATGTGCTAACTTTATTAGGGAAGGTAGATAGCAACCCCACAATTTTTGAGGATTCACATTGCCGAGTGTTAGAAACCTATGTGTATTTGTTCAAGATTCCACAAGAAAGAATGACAACATATGATGAACATTGTAAGATGTTGCTTAGTTCCATGGAGAAAGCAAACACACGGCTTGGGTATGTATGAGTTCTTAATTGACTATTGATATTTTCATTTAATATTAATTTTCGGGTATGAATTGGTTATCTTTAACTCATTAAATTCTACTTATATGAATTGTCCAGGTCATGTTGTGAAGAGTGTGTAAGGTGTCATGTAGAGTTAAGTGAAAGCCTAGGTAATTATGCTGACATTATATTGCAAAAGACAACAATCTTTGATTCGGGGATCAAGTTATGCCTTACTGCATTGACAAAGTATACAAAGTCCCCAACATTAAAAGTAGATGTTTACAAGGTAACCAAATGTTTAATGTTTAGATAATAATTATTTTACTTTATTTATTTATAGCTATATATTCTTATAAAATTTTACATGTTGTAGGTTGCATATAAAATGTGCTTTTATTTTCTTAAATTGCGGAGAATAATCACCACCATCTTATAATCATACTGGATCACATTGCACCTCATAAAGAGGTAATATGGATCATGGATAAGACAAGGTCATTAGAGGTCATAACCTTAGACCCTTTAATGACCTATTTAATGTTGAAGCAACTCCGAGCATTAACTAATAAAGACACTTGCACAAACATTCATACAAATTTTATATCATACGTTTATCTTATTATGACATCGATTGTAGATGTGAATGTCGATGTTACGACAAGTTTTAGAAATTTCCTTACTTCTTTTTTTGGTGTTCTCACCCTACGTCTATCACGACCTAAACAAATCAAGTATCATGACAAAATTACAAAGAATTATCAAAACTTTATGAACTTTGTTTGAAGTCAATTGGTACAATACTTAACCATGAAAATGTCCATAAATACCTGGTAGACCACCATAATAAGTTCTTAGAGTCTTTTGAGGCCCACAGACGTGTCAATATGGGTAAAGTTCATTCGCTAACGTTGTTATGGAAGGTAGATAACAATCCCAAAATTTATGAGGATTCACATTGACGAGTGTTAGGAACCTATGTGTATTTTTTCAAGATTCCACAAGAAAGAACAACAACATATGATGACCATTGTAAGATGTTGCTTAATTCCACGGAGAAAGCAAAAACACGGCTTGGATATGTTTGGATTCTTAATTGACTGTTGATTTTTTTTCAATTTATATTAATTTATGGGTATGAATTGTTTAAATTTAACTCATTAAATTCTACTTATACGACTGATTTAGGTCAGGTTGTCAAGAGTGTGTAATGTGTCATGTAGAGTGAAGTAAAAGCCTAAGTAATTATGTTCAGACTATATTGCAAAACACAATAGTCTTTGATTCGGGGATCAAGTTATTCATTACTGCATTTACAGAGTATACAAACTCTCCAACATTAAAAGAAGATGTTTACAAGGTAACCTAATGTTTAATGCTTAGATAATAATTATTTTACTTTATTTATTTAAAGCTATATATTCTTATAAAATATTACATGTTGTAGGTTGCATATAAAATGTGCTTTTATTTTCTCAAATTGCGAAGAATAATCACCACCAACTTATAAGCATATTGGATCACATTACACCTCATAAAGAGGTAATATGGATCATGGATAAGTCAAGGTCATTAGAGGTCATAGCCTTAGCCCCTTTATTGACCTATTTAATGTTGAAGCAGCTCCGAGCATTAACTAGTAAATATACTAGCACAAACATTCACACAAATTATACATCATACATTCATCCTATTTAAACATCGATTGTGGATGTCAATGTCAATGTTATGACAAGTTTTAAAACTTTACATACTTCGTGCTTCGGTGTTCTCAACCTACGTCTATAAAGAGGAATTACTAGAAATTTATAAACTTTGTTTGAAATCAGTTCATACAATAATAAACCATGAGAATGTCCATAAATGCCTGGTAGGCCACCATTATAAACCTATGTGTATATGTTCAAGATTCCTCAAGAAAGAACGACAACATATGATTAACATTGTAAGATGTTGCTTAGATCCATGGAGAAAGCAAACACACGGCTTGGGTATGTATGAGTTCTTAATTGACTGTTGATATTTTCATTTTATATTAATTTTTGGGTATGAATTGGTTAACTTTAACTCATGAAATTCTACTTATGTGAATTGTTCAGGTCAGGTTCTGAAGAGTGTGTAAGGTGTCATGTAGAGTTAAGTGAAAGCTTAAGTAATTATGCTGACACTATATTGCAAAAGACAAAAATCTCTGATTCGTGGATCAAGTTATGCCTTACTGCATTGACAAAGTATACAAACTCTCCAACATTAAAAGTAGATGTTTACAAGGTAACCTAATGTGTACTGTTTAGATAATAATTATTTTACTTTATTTATTTAAAGCTATATATTCTTATAAAAGTTTATATGTTGTAGGTTGAATATAAAATGTGCTTTTATTTTCTCAAATTGCGAAGAATAATAACCACCAACTTATAAGCATACAAGATCACATTGCACCTCATAAAGAAGTAATATGGATCATGGATAAGACAAGGTTATTAGAGGTCATAGCATTAAGCCCTTTAATGACCTAATTAATGTTGAAGCCACTCCTAGCATTAACTAATAAATACACTTGCACAAACATTCATACAAATTTTACATCATACGTTTATCTTATTTTGACATCGATTGTAGATGTCAATGTCGATGTTATGAAAAGTTTTAGAAATTTCTTACTTCGTGTTTCGGTGTTCTCACCCTACGTCTATCACGACCTAAACAAATCAAATATCATGACAAAATTATCAAAGAATTATTAAAAGTTTATGAACTTTGTTTGAAGTCAGTAGATACAATACTTAACCATGAAAATGTCCATAAATACCTAGTAGACCACCATAATAAGTTCTTAGAGTCTTTTGAGGCCCACAGACCTGTCAATGAGGGTAAAGATCATTTACTAACTTTGTTAGGGAAGGTAGATAACAATCCCAAAATTTATGAGGATTCACATTGCCGAGTGTTAGGAACCTATGTGTATTTCTTCAAGATTCCACAAGAAAGAACGAAGACATATGATGAACATTGTAAGATGTTGCTTAGTTCCACGGAGAAAGCAAAACCACGGCTTGGATATGTATGAATTCTTAATTGACTGTTGATTTTTTTTCAATTTATATTAATTTATGGGTATGAATTGGTTAAATTTAACTCATTAAATTCTACTTATATGAATTATTTAGGTCAGGTTGTCAAGAGTGTGTAAGGTGTCATGTAGCGTGAAGTAAAAGCCTAAGTAATTATCTTCAGACTATATTGCAAAACACAATAGTCTCTGATTCGGGGATTAAGTTATTCATTACTGCATTGACAGAGTATACTAACTCTCCAACATTAACAGTACATGTTTACAAGGTAACCTAATGTTTAATGTTTAGATAATAATTATTTTACTTTATTTATTTAAAGCTATATATTCTTATAAAATTTTATATGTTGTAGGTTGCATATAAAATGTGCTTTTATTTTCTCAAATTTCGAAGAATAATCACCACCAACTTATAAGCATACTGGATCACATTTTACGTCATAAAGAGGTAATATGGATCATGGATAAGTCAAGCTCATTAGAGGTCATAGCCTTAACCCCTTTATTTACCTAATTAATGTTGAAACAGCTTCGAGCATTAACTAGTAAATACACTAGCACAAACATTCATACAAATTTTACATCATACATTCATCCTATTTTGACATCGATTGTGGATGTCAACATCGATGTTATGACAAGTTTTACAACTTTCCATACTTCGTGCTTCGGTGTTCTCACCCTACGTCTATCAAGACCAAAAGAGTTCAAGTATCATGAAAAATTCTCGAGAAATTATTAAAAATTTATGAACTTTGTTTGAAGTCAGTTGATACAATAATAAACCATGAGAATGTCCATAAATGTCCAGTAGGCCACCATTATAAGTTGTTAGAGTATTTGGAGGCCACAGACGTATCAATGATGGTAAAGAACATGTCCTTAGGCCGGATACCGAGCTTTCAAAAAAAATGATGGTAAAGAACATTCGCTAACTTTGTTAGGGAAGGTAGATAACAATCCCACAATTTATGAGGATTCACATTGCCGAGTGTTAGGAACCTATGTATATTTGTTCAAGATTCCACAAGAAAGAACGACAACATATGATGAACATTGTAAGATGTCGCTTAGTTCCATGGAGAAAGCAAACACACTGCTTGAGTATGTATGAGTTCTTTATTGACTGTTGATATTTTCATTTTATATTAATATTCGGGTATGAATTGGTATACTTTAACTCATTAAATTCTACTTATGTGAATTGTTAAGGTCAGGTTGTGAAGAATGTGTAAGGTGTCATGTAGAGTTAAGTGAAAGCCTAAGTAATTATGCTGACACTATATTACAAAAGACAACAATCTCTGATTCGGGGATCAAGTTATGCCTTACTGCATTGACAAAGTATACAAACTCTCCAACATTAAAAGTAGATGTTTACAAGGTAACCTAATGTTTAATGTTTAGATAATAATTATTTTACTTTATTTATTTAAATTTATATATTCTTATAAAATTTTCATGTTGTAGGTTTCATATAAAATGTGCTTTTATTTTCTCAAATTGCGGAGAATAATCAACACCAACTTATAAGCATACTAGATCAAGTTGCACCTCGTAAAGAGGTAATATGGATCATGGATAAGTCAAGGTCATTAGAGGTCTTAACCTTAGCCCCTTTATTGACCTAATTAATGTTGAAGCAGCTTCGAGCATTAACTAGTAAATACACTAGCACAAACATTCATACAAATTTTACATCATACATTCGTCCTATTTTGACATCGATTGTGGATGTCAACATCGATGTTCTCACCGTACGTCTATCAAGACCAAAAGAATTCAAGTATCATGAAAAATTCTCGAGGAATTATTAAAAATTTATGAACTTTGTTTGAAGTCAGTTGATACAATAATAAACCATGAGAATGTCCATAAATGTCTGGTAGGCCACCATTATAAGTTGTTAGAGTATTTGGAGGCCACAGACGTATCAATGATGGTAAAGAACATGTCCTTAGGCCGGATACCGATCTTTAAAAAAAAATGATTGTAAAGAACATTCGCTAACTTTGTTAGGGAAGGTAGATAACAATCCCACAATTTATGAGGATTCACATTGCCGAGTGTTAGGAACCTATGTATATTTGTTCAAGATTCCACAAGAAAGAACGACAACATATGATGAACATTGTAAGATGTCGCTTAGTTCCATGGAGAAAGCAAACACACTGCTTGAGTATGTATGAGTTCTTTATTGACTGTTGATATTTTCATTTTATATTAATATTCGGGTATGAATTGGTATACTAACTCATTAAATTCTTCTTATGTGAATTGTTAAGGTCAGGTTGTGAAGAATGTGTAAGGTGTCATGTAGAGTTAAGTGAAAGCCTAAGTAATTATGCTGACACTATATTGCAAAAGACAACAATCTCTGATTCGGGGATCAAGTTATGCCTTACTGCATTGACAAAGTATAGAAACTCTCCAACATTAAAAGTAGATGTTTACAAGGTAACCTAATGTTTAATGTTTAGATAGTAATTATTTTACTTTATTTATTTAAAGCTATATATTCTTATAAAATTTTATATGTTGTAGGTTGCATATAAAATGTGCTTTTATTTTCTCAAATTTCGAAGAATAATCACCACCAACTTATAAGCATACTGGATCACATTTTACGTCATAAAGAGGTAATATGGATCATGGATAAGTCAAGCTCATTAGAGGTCATAGCCTTAACCCCTTTATTTACCTAATTAATGTTGAAACAGCTTCGAGCATTAACTAGTAAATACACTAGCACAAACATTCATACAAATTTTACATCATACATTCATCCTATTTTGACATCGATTGTGGATGTCAACATCGATGTTATGACAAGTTTTACAACTTTCCATACTTCGTGCTTCGGTGTTCTCACCCTACGTCTATCAAGACCAAAAGAGTTCAAGTATCATGAAAAATTCTCGAGAAATTATTAAAAATTTATGAACTTTGTTTGAAGTCAGTTGATACAATAATAAACCATGAGAATGTCCATAAATGTCCAGTAGGCCACCATTATAAGTTGTTAGAGTATTTTGAGGCCACAGACGTATCAATGATGGTAAAGAACATGTCCTTAGGCCGGATACCGAGCTTTCAAAAAAAATGATGGTAAAGAACATTCGCTAACTTTGTTAGGGAAGGTAGATAACAATCCCACAATTTATGAGGATTCACATTGCCGAGTGTTAGGAACCTATGTATATTTGTTCAAGATTCCACAAGAAAGAACGACAACATATGATGAACATTGTAAGATGTCGCTTAGTTCCATGGAGAAAGCAAACACACTGCTTGAGTATGTATGAGTTCTTTATTGACTGTTGATATTTTCATTTTATATTAATATTCGGGTATGAATTGGTATACTTTAACTCATTAAATTCTACTTATGTGAATTGTCAAGGTCAGGTTGTGAAGAATGTGTAAGGTGTCATGTAGAGTTAAGTGAAAGCCTAAGTAATTATGCTGACACTATATTACAAAAGACAACAATCTCTGATTCGGGGATCAAGTTATGCCTTACTGCATTGACAAAGTATACAAACTCTCCAACATTAAAAGTAGATGTTTACAAGGTAACCTAATGTTTAATGTTTAGATAATAATTATTTTACTTTATTTATTTAAATTTATATATTCTTATAAAATTTTCATGTTGTAGGTTTCATATAAAATGTGCTTTTATTTTCTCAAATTGCGGAGAATAATCAACACCAACTTATAAGCATACTAGATCAAGTTGCACCTCGTAAAGAGGTAATATGGATCATGGATAAGTCAAGGTCATTAGAGGTCTTAACCTTAGCCCCTTTATTGACCTAATTAATGTTGAAGCAGTTTCGAGCATTAACTAGTAAATACACTAGCACAAACATTCATACAAATTTTACATCATACATTCGTCCTATTTTGACATCGATTGTGGATGTCAACATCGATGTTCTCACCGTACGTCTATCAAGACCAAAAGACTTCAAGTATCATGAAAAATTCTCGAGGAATTATTAAAAATTTATGAACTTTGTTTGAAGTCAGTTGATACAATAATAAACCATGAGAATGTCCATAAATGTCTGGTAGGCCACCATTATAAGTTGTTAGAGTATTTGGAGGCCACAGACGTATCAATGATGGTAAAGAACATGTCCTTAGGCCGGATACCGATCTTTAAAAAAAAATGATTGTAAAGAACATTCGCTAACTTTGTTAGGGAAGGTAGATAACAATCCCACAATTTATGAGGATTCACATTGCCGAGTGTTAGGAACCTATGTATATTTGTTCAAGATTCCACAAGAAAGAACGACAACATATGATGAACATTGTAAGATGTCGCTTAGTTCCATGGAGAAAGCAAACACACTGCTTGAGTATGTATGTGTTCTTTATTGACTGTTGATATTTTCATTTTATATTAATATTCGGGTATGAATTGGTATACTAACTCATTAAATTCTTCTTATGTGAATTGTTAAGGTCAGGTTGTGAAGAATGTGTAAGGTGTCATGTAGAGTTAAGTGAAAGCCTAAGTAATTATGCTGACACTATATTGCAAAAGACAACAATCTCTGATTCGGGGATCAAGTTATGCCTTACTGCATTGACAAAGTATAGAAACTCTCCAACATTAAAAGTAGATGTTTACAAGGTAACCTAATGTTTAATGTTTAGATAGTAATTATTTTACTTTATTTCTTTAAATTTATATATTCTTATAAAATTTTCATGTTGTAGGTTGCATATAAAATGTGCTTTTATTTTCTCAAATTGCGGAGAATAATCAACACCAACTTATAAGCATACTGGATCAAGTTGCACCTCATAAAGAGGTAATATGGATCATGGATAAGTTAAGGTCATTAGAGGTCTTAACCTTAGCCCCTTTATTGACCTAATTAATGTTGAAGCAGCTTCGAGCATTAACTAGTAAATACACTAGCTCAAACATTCATACAAATTTTACATCATACATTCGTCCTATTTTGACATCGATTGTGGATGTCAACATCGATGTTCTCACCGTACGTCTATAAAGACCAAAAGAATTCAAGTATCATGAAAAATTCTCGAGGAATTATTAAAAATTTATGAACTTTGTTTGAAGTCAGTTGATACAATAATAAACCATGAGAATGTCCATAAATGTCTGGTAGGCCACCATTATAAGTTGTTAGAGTATTTGGAGGCCACGGACGTGTCAATGATGGTAAAGAACATTTCCTTAGGCCGGATACCGAGCTTTAAAAAAAAATGATGGTAAAGAACATGTGCTAACTTTATTATGGAAGGTAGATAGCAATCCCAAAATTTATGAGGATTCACATTGTCGAGCGTTAGAAACGTATGTGTATATGTTCAAGATTCCACAAGAAATAACGACAACATATGATGAACATTGTAAGATGTCGCTTAGTTCCATGGAGAAAGCAAACACACTGCTTGAGTATGTATGACTTCTTTATTGACTATTGATATTTTCATTTTATATTAATATTCGGGTATGAATTGGCATACTTTAACTCATTAAATTCTACTTATGTGAATTGTTCAGGTCAGGTTGTGAAGAATGTGTAAGGTGTCATGTAGAGTTAAGTGAAAGCCTAAGTAATTATGCTGACACTATATTGCATTGCAAAAGACAACAATCTCTGATTCGGGGATCAAGTTATGCCTTACTGTATTGACAAAGTATACAAACTCTCCAACATTAAAAGTAGATGTTTACAAGGTAACCTAATGTTTAATGTTTAGATAATAATTATTTTACTTTATTTATTTAAATTTATATATTCTTATAAAATTTTCATGTTGTAGGTTGCATATAAAATGTGCTTTTATTTTCTCAAATTGCGGAGAATAATCAACACCAACTTATAAGCATACTGGATCAAGTTGCACCTCATAAAAAGGTAATATGGATCATGGATAAGTCAAGGTCATTAGAGGTCTTAACCCTAGCCCCTTTATTGACCTAATTAATGTTGAAGCAGCTTCGAGCATTAACTAGTAAATACACTAGCACAAACATTCATACAAATTTTACATCATACATTCGTCCTATTTTGACATCGATTGTGGATGTCAACATCGATGTTCTCACCGTACGTCTATAAAGACCAAAAGAATTCAAGTATCATGAAAAATTCTCGAGGAATTATTAAAAATTTATGAACTTTGTTTGAAGTCAGTTGATACAATAATAAACCATGAGAATGTCCATAAATGTCTGGTAGGCCACCATTATAAGTTGTTAGAGTATTTGGAGGCCACGGACGTGTCAATGATGGTAAAGAACATTTCCTTAGGCCGGATACCGAGCTTTAAAAAAAAATGATGGTAAAGAACATGTGCTAACTTTATTAGGGAAGGTAGATAGCAATCACAAAATTTATGAGGATTCACATTGTCGAGTGTTAGAAACCTATGTGTATATGTTCAAGATTCCACAAGAAATAACGACAACATATGATGAACATTGTAAGATGTCGCTTAGTTCCATGGAGAAAGCAAACACACTGCTTGAGTATGTATGACTTCTTTATTGACTGTTGATATTTTCATTTTATATTAATATTCGGGTATGAATTGGTATACTTTAACTCATTAAATTCTACTTATGTGAATTGTTCAGGTCAGGTTGTGAAGAATGTGTAAGGTGTCATGTAGAGTTAAGTGAAAGCCTAAGTAATTATGCTGACACTATATTGCATTGCAAAAGACAACAATCTCTGATTCGGGGATCAAGTTATGCCTTACTGCATTGACAAAGTATACAAACTCTCCAACATTAAAAGTAGATGTTTACAAGGTAACCTAATGTTTAATGTTTAGATAATAATTATTTTACTTTATTTATTTAAATTTATATATTCTTATAAAATTTTCATGTTGTAGGTTGCATATAAAATGTGCTTTTATTTTCTCAAATTGCGGAGAATAATCAACACCAACTTATAAGCATACTGGATCACGTTGCACCTCATAAAGAGGTAATACGGATCATGGATAAGACAAGGTCATTAGAGGTCATAGCCTTAGGCCCTTTAATGACCTAATTAATGTTGAAGCAGCTCCGAGCATTAACTAGTAAATACACTAGCACAAACATTCATACAAATTTTACATCATACATTCGTCCTATTTTGACATCGATTGTGGATGTCAACATCGATGTTCTCACCGTACGTCTATCAAGACCAAAAGAATTCAAGTATCATGAAAAATTCTCGAGGAATTATTAAAAATTTATGAACTTTGTTTGAAGTCAGTTGATACAATAATAAACCATGAGAATGTCCATAAATGTCCGGTAGGCCACCATTATAAGTTGTTAGAGTATTTGGAGGCCACAGACGTATCAATGATGGTAAAGAACATGTCCTTAGGCCGGATACCGAGCTTTCAAAAAAAATGATGGTAAAGAACATTCGCTAACTTTGTTAGGGAAGGTAGATAACAATCCCACAATTTATGAGGATTCACATTGTCGAGTGTTAGGAACCTATGTATATTTGTTCAAGATTCCACAAGAAAGAACGACAACATATTATGAACATTGTAAGATGTCGCTTAGTTCCATGGAGAAAGCAAACACACTGCTTGAGTATGTATGAGTTCTTTATTGACTGTTGATATTTTTATTTTATATTAATATTCGGGTATGAATTGGTATACTTTAACTCATTAAATTCTACTTATGTCAATTGTTAAGGTCAGGTTGTGAAGAATGTGTAAGGTGTCATGTAGAGTTAAGTGAAAGCCTAAGTAATTATGCTGACACTATATTGCAAAAGACAACAATCTCTGATTCATGGATCAAGTTATGCCTTACTGCATTGACAAAGTATACAAACTCTCTAACATTAAAAGTAGATGTTTACTAGGTAACCTAATGTTTAATGTTTAGATAATAATTATTTTACTTTATTTATTTAAATTTATATATTCTTATAAAATTTTCATGTTGTAGGTTGCATATAAAATGTTCTTTTATTTTCTCAAATTGCGGAGAATAATCAACACCAACTTATAAGCATACTGGATCAAGTTGCACCTCATAAAGAGGTAATATGCATCATGGATAAGTCCAGGTCATTAGAGGTCTTAACCTTAGCCCCTTTATTGAGCTAATTAATGTTGAAGCAGCTTCGAGCATTAACTAGTAAATACACTAGCACAAACATTCATACAAATTTTACATCATACATTCGTCCTATTTTGACATCGATTGTGGATGTCAACATCGATGTTCTCACCCTACGTCTATCAAGACCAAAAGAGTTCAAGTATCATGAAAAATTCTCGAGAAATTATTAAAAATTTATGAACTTTGTTTGAAGTCAGTTGATACAATAATAAACCATGAGAATGTCCATAAATGTCCGGTAGGCCACCATTATAAGTTGTTAGAGTATTTGGAGGCCACAGACGTATCAATGATGGTAAAGAACATGTCCTTAGGCCGGATACTGAGCTTTCAAAAAAAATGATGGTAAAGAACATTCGCTAACTTTGTTAGGGAAGGTAGATAACAATCCCACAATTTATGAGGATTCACATTGCCGAGTGTTAGGAACCTATGTATATTTGTTCAAGATTCCACAAGAAAGAACGACAACATATGATGAACATTGTAAGATGTCGCTTAGTTCCATGGAGAAAGCAAACACACTGTTTGAGTATGTATGAGTTCTTTATTGACTGTTGATATTTTCATTTTATATTAATATTCGGGTATGAATTGGTATACTTTAACTCATTAAATTCTACTTATGTGAATTGTTAAGGTCAGGTTGTGAAGAATGTGTAAGGTGTCATGTAGAGTTAAGTGAAAGCCTAAGTAATTATGCTGACACTATATTGCAAAAGACAACAATCTCTGATTCGGGGATCAAGTTATGCCTTACTGCATTGACAAAGTATACAAACTCTCCAACATTAAAAGTAGATGTTTACTAGGTAACCTAATGTTTAATGTTTAGATAATAATTATTTTACTTTATTTATTTAAATTTATATATTCTTATAAAATTTTCATGTTGTAGGTTGCATATAAAATGTACTTTTATTCTCTCAAATTGCGGAGAATAATCAACACCAACTTATAAGCATACTGGATCAAGTTGCACCTCATAAAGAGGTAATATGCATCATGGATAAGTCAAGGTCATTAGAGGTCTTAACCTTAGCCCCTTTATTGAGCTAATTAATGTTGAAGCAGCTTCGAGCATTAACTAGTAAATACACTAGCACAAACATTCATACAAATTTTACATCATACATTCGTCCTATTTTGACATCGATTGTGGATGTCAACATCGATGTTCTCACCCTACGTCTATCAAGACCAAAAGAGTTCAAGTATCATGAAAAATTCTCGAGAAATTATTAAAAATTTATGAACTTTGTTTGAAGTCAGTTGATACAATAATAAACCATGAGAATGTCCATAAATGTCCGGTAGGCCACCATTATAAGTTGTTAGAGTATTTGGAGGCCACAGACGTATCAATGATGGTAAAGAACATGTCCTTAGGCCGGATACCGAGCTTTCAAAAAAAATGATGGTAAAGAACATTCGCTAACTTTGTTAGAGAAGGTAGATAACAATCCCACAATTTATGAGGATTCACATTGCCGAGTGTTAGGAACCTATGTATATTTGTTCAAGATTCCACAAGAAAGAACGACAACATATGATGAACATTGTAAGATGTCGCTTAGTTCCATGGAGAAAGCAAACACACTGCTTGAGTATGTATGAGTTCTTTATTGACTGTTGATATTTTCATTTTATATTAATATTCGGGTATGAATTGGTATACTTTAACTCATTAAATTCTACTTATGTGAATTGTTAAGGTCAGGTTGTGAAGAATGTGTAAGGTGTCATGTAGAGTTAAGTGAAAGCCTAAGTAATTATGCTGACACTATATTGCAAAAGACAACAATCTCTGATTCATGGATCAAGTTATGCCTTACTGCATTGACAAAGTATACAAACTCTCCAACATTAAAAGTAGATGTTTACTAGGTAACCTAATGTTTAATGTTTAGATAATAATTATTTTACTTTATTTATTTAAATTTATATATTCTTATAAAATTTTCATGTTGTAGGTTGCATATAAAATGTGCTTTTATTTTCTCAAATTGCGGAGAATAATCAACACCAACTTATAAGCATACTGGATCAAGTTGCACCTCATAAAGAGGTAATATGGATCATGGATAAGTCAAGGTCATTAGAGGTCTTAACCTTAGCCCCTTTATTGACCTAATTAATGTTGAAGCAGCTTCGAGCATTAACTAGTAAATACACTAGCACAAACATTCATACAAATTTTACATCATACATTCGTCCTATTTTGACATCGATTGTGGATGTCAACATCGATGTTCTCACCCTACGTCTATCAAGACCAAAAGAGTTCAAGTATCATGAAAAAATCTCGAGAAATTATTAAAAATTTATGAACTTTGTTTGAAGTCAGTTGATACAATAATAAACCATGAGAATGTCCATAAATGTCCGGTAGGCCACCATTATAAGTTGTTAGAGTATTTGGAGGCCACAGACGTATCAATGATGGTAAAGAACATGTCCTTAGGCCGGATACCGAGCTTTCAAAAAAAATGATGGTAAAGAACATTCGCTAACTTTGTTAGGGAAGGTAGATAACAATCCCACAATTTATGAGGATTCATATTGCCGATTGTTAGGAACCTATGTATATTTGTTCAAGATTCCACAAGAAAGAACGACAACATATGATGAACATTGTAAGATGTCGCTTAGTTCCATGGAGAAAGCAAACACACTGCTTGAGTATGTATGAGTTCTTTATTGACTGTTGATATTTTCATTTTATATTAATATTCGGGTATGAATTGGTATACTTTAACTCATTAAATTCTACTTATGTGAATTGTTAAGGTCAGGTTGTGAAGAATGTGTAAGGTGTCATGTAGAGTTAAGTGAAAGCCTAAGTAATTATGCTGACACTATATTGCAAAAGACAACAATCTTTGATTCGGGGATCAAGTTATGCCTTACTGCATTGACAAAGTATACAAACTCTCCAACATTAAAAATAGATGTTTACTAGGTAACCTAATGTTTAATGTTTAGATAATAATTATTTTACTTTATTTATTTAAATTTATATATTCTTATAAAATTTTCATGTTGTAGGTTGCATATAAAATGTTCTTTTATTTTCTCAAATTGCGGAGAATAATCAACACCAACTTATAAGCATACTGGATCAAGTTGCACCTCATAAAGAGGTAATATGCATCATGGATAAGTCAAGGTCATTAGAGGTCTTAACCTTAGCCCCTTTATTGAGCTAATTAATGTTGAAGCAGCTTCGAGCATTAACTAGTAAATACACTAGCACAAACATTCATACAAATTTTACATCATACATTCGTCCTATTTTGACATCAATTGTGGATGTCAACATCGATGTTCTCACCCTACGTCTATCAAGACCAAAAGAGTTCAAGTATCATGAAAAATTCTCGAGAAATTATTAAAAATTTATGAACTTTGTTTGAAGTCAGTTGATACAATAATAAACCATGAGAATGTCCATAAATGTCCGGTAGGCCACCATTATAAGTTGTTAGAGTATTTGGAGGCCACGGACGTATCAATGATGGTAAAGAACATGTCCTTAGGCCGGATACCGAGCTTTCAAAAAAAATGATGGTAAAGAACATTCGCTAACTTTGTTAAGGAAGGTAGATAACAATCCCACAATTTATGAGGATTCACATTGCCGAGTGTTAGGAACCTATGTATATTTGTTCAAGATTCCACAAGAAAGAACGACAACATATGATGAACATTGTAAGATGTCGCTTAGTTCCATGGAGAAAGCAAACACACTGCTTGAGTATGTATGAGTTCTTTATTGACTGTTGATATTTTCATTTTATATTAATATTCGGGTATGAATTGGTATACTTTAACTCATTAAATTCTACTTATGTGAATTGTTAAGGTCAGGTTGTGAAGAATGTGTAAGGTGTCATGTAGAGTTAAGTGAAAGCCTAAGTAATTATGCTGACACTATATTGCAAAAGACAACAATCTCTGATTCGGGGATCAAGTTATGCCTTACTGCATTGACAAAGTATACAAACTCTCCAACATTAAAAGTAGATGTTTACAAGGTAACCTAATGTTTAATGTTTAGATAATAATTATTTTACTTTATTTATTTAAATTTATATATTCTTATAAAATTTTCATGTTGTAGGTTGCATATAAAATGTGCTTTTATTTTCTCAAATTGCGGAGAATAATCAACACCAACTTATAAGCATACTGGATCAAGTTGCACCTCATAAAGAGGTAATATGGATCATGGATAAGTCAAGGTCATTAGAGGTCTTAACCTTAGCCCCTTTATTGAGCTAATTAATGTTGAAGCAGCTTCGAGCATTAACTAGTAAATACACTAGCACAAACATTCATACAAACTTTACATCATACATTCGTCCTATTTTGACATCGATTGTGGATGTCAACATCGATGTTCTCACCCTACGTCTATCAAGACCAAAAGAATTCAAGTATCATAAAAAATTCTCGAGGAATTATTAAAAATTTATGAACTTTGTTTGAAGTCAGTTGATACAATAATAAAGCATGAAAATGTCCATAAATGTCTGGTAGGCCACCATTATAAGTTGTTAGAGTATTTGGAGGCCACGGACGTATCAATGATGGTAAAGAACATGTCCTTAGGCCGGATACCGTGCTTTCAAAAAAAATGATGGTAAAGAACATTCGCTAACTTTGTTAGGGAAGGTAGATAACAATCCAACAATTTATGAGGATTCACATTGCCGAGTGTTAGGAACCTATGTATATTTGTTCAAGATTCCACAAGAAAGAACGACAACATATGATGAACATTGTAAGATGTCGCTTAGTTCCATGGAGAAAGCAAACACACTGCTTGAGTATGTATGAGTTCTTTATTGACTGTTGATATTTTCATTTTATATTAATATTCGGGTATGAATTGGTATACTTTAACTCATTAAATTCTACTTATGTGAATTGTTAAGGTCAGGTTGTGAAGAATGTTTAAGGTGTCATGTAGAGTTAAGTGAAAGCCTAAGTAATTATGCTGACACTATATTGCAAAAGACAACAATCTCTGATTCGGGGATCAAGTTATGCCTTACTGCATTGACAAAGTATACAAACTCTCCAACATTAAAAGTAGATGTTTACTAGGTAACCTAATGTTTAATTTTTAGATAATAATTATTTTACTTTATTTATTTAAATTTATATATTCTTATAAAATTTTCATGTTGTAGGTTGCATATAAAATGTTCTTTTATTTTCTCAAATTGCGGAGAATAATCAACACCAACTTATAAGCATACTGGATCAAGTTGCACCTCATAAAGAGGTAATATGCATCATGGATAAGTCAAGGTCATTAGAGGTCTTAACCTTAGCCCCTTTATTGACCTAATTAATGTTGAAGCAGCTTCGAGCATTAACTAGTAAATACACTAGCACAAACATTCATACAAATTTTACATCATACATTCGTCCTATTTTGACATCGATTGTGGATGTCAACATCGATGTTCTCACCCTACGTCTATCAAGACCAAAAGAGTTCAAGTATCATGAAAAATTCTCGAGAAATTATTAAAAATTTATGAACTTTGTTTGAAGTCAGTTGATACAATAATAAACCATGAGAATGTCCATAAATGTCCGGTAGGCCACCATTATAAGTTGTTAGAGTATTTGGAGGCCACAGACGTATCAATGATGGTAAAGAACATGTCCTTAGGCCGGATACCGAGCTTTCAAAAAAAATGATGGTAAAGAACATTCGCTAACTTTGTTAGGGAAGGTAGATAACAATCCCACAATTTATGAGGATTCACATTGCCGATTGTTAGGAACCTATGTATATTTGTTCAAGATTCCACAAGAAAGAACGACAACATATGATGAACATTGTAAGATGTCGCTTAGTTCCATGGAGAAAGCAAACACACTGCTTGAGTATGTATGAGTTCTTTATTGACTGTTGATATTTTCATTTTATATTAATATTCGGGTATGAATTGGTATACTTTAACTCATTAAATTCTACTTATGTGAATTGTTAAGGTCAGGTTGTGAAGAATGTGTAAGGTGTCATGTAGAGTTAAGTGAAAGCCTAAGTAATTATGCTGACACTATATTGCAAAAGACAACAATCTCTGATTCGGGGATCAAGTTATGCCTTACTGCATTGACAAAGTATACAAACTCTCCAACATTAAAAGTAGATGTTTACAAGGTAACCTAATGTTTAATGTTTAGATAATAATTATTTTACTTTATTTATTTAAATTTATATATTCTTATAAAATTTTCATGTTGTAGGTTGCATATAAAATGTGCTTTTATTTTCTCAAATTGCGGAGAATAATCAACACCAACTTATAAGCATACTGGATCAAGTTGCACCTCATAAAGAGGTAATATGGATCATGGATAAGTCAAGGTCATTAGAGGTCTTAACCTTAGCCCCTTTATTGAGCTAATTAATGTTGAAGCAGCTTCGAGCATTAACTAGTAAATACACTAGCACAAACATTCATACAAACTTTACATCATACATTCGTCCTATTTTGACATCGATTGTGGATGTCAACATCGATGTTCTCACCCTACGTCTATCAAGACCAAAAGAATTCAAGTATCATAAAAAATTCTCGAGGAATTATTAAAAATTTATGAACTTTGTTTGAAGTCAGTTGATACAATAATAAAGCATGAAAATGTCCATAAATGTCTGGTAGGCCACCATTATAAGTTGTTAGAGTATTTGGAGGCCACGGACGTATCAATGATGGTAAAGAACATGTCCTTAGGCCGGATACCGTGCTTTCAAAAAAAATGATGGTAAAGAACATTCGCTAACTTTGTTAGGGAAGGTAGATAACAATCCAACAATTTATGAGGATTCACATTGCCGAGTGTTAGGAACCTATGTATATTTGTTCAAGATTCCACAAGAAAGAACGACAACATATGATGAACATTGTAAGATGTCGCTTAGTTCCATGGAGAAAGCAAACACACTGCTTGAGTATGTATGAGTTCTTTATTGACTGTTGATATTTTCATTTTATATTAATATTCGGGTATGAATTGGTATACTTTAACTCATTAAATTCTACTTATGTGAATTGTTAAGGTCAGGTTGTGAAGAATGTGTAAGGTGTCATGTAGAGTTAAGTGAAAGCCTAAGTAATTATGCTGACACTATATTGCAAAAGACAACAATCTCTGATTCGGGGATCAAGTTATGCCTTACTGCATTGACAAAGTATACAAACTCTCCAACATTAAAAGTAGATGTTTACTAGGTAACCTAATGTTTAATGTTTAGATAATAATTATTTTACTTTATTTATTTAAATTTATATATTCTTATAAAATTTTCATGTTGTAGGTTGCATATAAAATGTTCTTTTATTTTCTCAAATTGCGGAGAATAATCAACACCAACTTATAAGCATACTGGATCAAGTTGCACCTCATAAAGAGGTAATATGCATCATGGATAAGTCAAGGTCATTAGAGGTCTTAACCTTAGCCCCTTTATTGAGCTAATTAATGTTGAAGCAGCTTCGAGCATTAACTAGTAAATACACTAGCACAAACATTCATACAAATTTTACATCATACATTCGTCCTATTTTGACATCGATTGTGGATGTCAACATCGATGTTCTCACCCTACGTCTATCAAGACCAAAAGAGTTCAAGTATCATGAAAAATTCTCGAGAAATTATTAAAAATTTATGAACTTTGTTTGAAGTCAGTTGATACAATAATAAACCATGAGAATGTCCATAAATGTCCGGTAGGCCACCATTATAAGTTGTTAGAGTATTTGGAGGCCACAGACGTATCAATGATGGTAAAGAACATGTCCTTAGGCCGGATACCGAGCTTTCAAAAAAAATGATGGTAAAGAACATTCGCTAACTTTGTTAGGGAAGGTAGATAACAATCCCACAATTTATGAGGATTCACATTGCCGATTGTTAGGAACCTATGTATATTTGTTCAAGATTCCACAAGAAAGAACGACAACATATGATGAACATTGTAAGATGTCGCTTAGTTCCATGGAGAAAGCAAACACACTGCTTGAGTATGTATGAGTTCTTTATTGACTGTTGATATTTTCATTTTATATTAATATTCGGGTATGAATTGGTATCCTTTAACTCATTAAATTCTATTTATGTGAATTGTTAAGGTCAGGTTGTGAAGAATGTGTAAGGTGTCATGTAGAGTTAAGTGAAAGCCTAAGTAATTATGCTGACACTATATTGCAAAAGACAACAATCTCTGATTCGGGGATCAAGTTATGCCTTACTGCATTGACAAAGTATACAAACTCTCCAACATTAAAAATAGATGTTTACTAGGTAACCTAATGTTTAATGTTTAGATAATAATTATTTTACTTTATTTATTTAAATTTATATATTCTTATAAAATTTTCATGTTGTAGGTTGCATATAAAATGTTCTTTTATTTTCTCAAATTGCGGAGAATAATCAACACCAACTTATAAGCATACTGGATCAAGTTGCACCTCATAAAGAGGTAATATGCATCATGGATAAGTCAAGGTCATTAGAGGTCTTAACCTTAGCCCCTTTATTGAGCTAATTAATGTTGAAGCAGCTTCGAGCATTAACTAGTAAATACACTAGCACAAACATTCATACAAATTTTACATCATACATTCGTCCTATTTTGACATCAATTGTGGATGTCAACATCGATGTTCTCACCCTACGTCTATCAAGACCAAAAGAGTTCAAGTATCATGAAAAATTCTCGAGAAATTATTAAAAATTTATGAACTTTGTTTGAAGTTAGTTGATACAATAATAAACCATGAGAATGTCCATAAATGTCCGGTAGGCCACCATTATAAGTTGTTAGAGTATTTGGAGGCCACAGACGTATCAATGATGGTAAAGAACATGTCCTTAGGCCGGATACCGAGCTTTCAAAAAAAATGATGGTAAAGAACATTCGCTAACTTTGTTAGGGAAGGTAGATAACAATCCCACAATTTATGAGGATTCACATTGCCGAGTGTTAGGAACCTATGTATATTTGTTCAAGATTCCACAAGAAAGAACGACAACATATGATGAACATTGTAAGATGTCGCTTAGTTCCATGGAGAAAGCAAACACACTGCTTGAGTATGTATGAGTTCTTTATTGACTGTTGATATTTTCATTTTATATTAATATTCGGGTATGAATTGGTATACTTTAACTCATTAAATTCTACTTATGTGAATTGTTAAGGTCAGGTTGTGAAGAATGTGTAAGGTGTCATGTAGAGTTAAGTGAAAGCCTAAGTAATTATGCTGACACTATATTGCAAAAGACAACAATCTCTGATTCGGGGATCAAGTTATGCCTTACTGCATTGACAAAGTATACAAACTCTCCAACATTAAAAGTAGATGTTTACAAGGTAACCTAATGTTTAATGTTTAGATAATAATTATTTTACTTTATTTATTTAAATTTATATATTCTTATAAAATTTTCATGTTGTAGGTTGCATATAAAATGTGCTTTTATTTTCTCAAATTGCGGAGAATAATCAACACCAACTTATAAGCATACTGGATCAAGTTGCACCTCATAAAGAGGTAATATGGATCATGGATAAGTCAAGGTCATTAGAGGTCTTAACCTTAGCCCCTTTATTGAGCTAATTAATGTTGAAGCAGCTTCGAGCATTAACTAGTAAATACACTAGCACAAACATTCATACAAATTTTACATCATACATTCGTCCTATTTTGACATCGATTGTGGATGTCAACATCGATGTTCTCACCCTACGTCTATCAAGACCAAAAGAATTCAAGTATAATAAAAAATTCTCGAGGAATTATTAAAAATTTATGAACTTTGTTTGAAGTCAGTTGATACAATAATAAAGCATGAAAATGTCCATAAATGTCTGGTAGGCCACCATTATAAGTTGTTAGAGTATTTGGAGGCCACGGACGTATCAATGATGGTAAAGAACATGTCCTTAGGCCGGATACCGTGCTTTCAAAAAAAATGATGGTAAAGAACATTCGCTAACTTTGTTAGGGAAGGTAGATAACAATCCAACAATTTATGAGGATTCACATTGCCGAGTGTTAGGAACCTATGTATATTTGTTCAAGATTCCACAAGAAAGAACGACAACATATGATGAACATTGTAAGATGTCGCTTAGTTCCATGGAGAAAGCAAACACACTGCTTGAGTATGTATGAGTTCTTTATTGACTGTTGATATTTTCATTTTATATTAATATTCGGGTATGAATTGGTATACTTTAACTCATTAAATTCTACTTATGTGAATTGTTAAGGTCAGGTTGTGAAGAATGTGTAAGGTGTCATGTAGAGTTAAGTGAAAGCCTAAGTAATTATGCTGACACTATATTGCAAAAGACAACAATCTCTGATTCGGGGATCAAGTTATGCCTTACTGCATTGACAAAGTATACAAACTCTCCAACATTAAAAGTAGATGTTTACAAGGTAACCTAATGTTTAATGTTTAGATAATAATTATTTTACTTTATTTATTTAAATTTATATATTCTTATAAAATTTTCATGTTGTAGGTTGCATATAAAATGTGCTTTTATTTTCTCAAATTGCGGAGAATAATCAACACCAACTTATAAGCATACTGGATCAAGTTGCACCTCATAAAGAGGTAATATGGATCATGGATAAGTCAAGGTCATTAGAGGTCTTAACCTTAGCCCCTTTATTGAGCTAATTAATGTTGAAGCAGCTACGAGCATTAACTAGTAAATACACTAGCACAAACATTCATACAAACTTTACATCATACATTCGTCCTATTTTGACATCGATTGTGGATGTCAACATCGATGTTCTCACCCTACGTCTATCAAGACCAAAAGAATTCAAGTATCATAAAAAATTCTCGAGGAATTATTAAAAATTTATGAACTTTGTTTGAAGTCAGTTGATACAATAATAAAGCATGAAAATGTCCATAAATGTCTGGTAGGCCACCATTATAAGTTGTTAGAGTATTTGGAGGCCACGGACGTATCAATGATGGTAAAGAACATGTCCTTAGGCCGGATACCGTGCTTTCAAAAAAAATGATGGTAAAGAACATTCGCTAACTTTGTTAGGGAAGGTAGATAACAATCCAACAATTTATGAGGATTCACATTGCCGAGTGTTAGGAACCTATGTATATTTGTTCAAGATTCCACAAGAAAGAACGACAACATATGATGAACATTGTAAGATGTCGCTTAGTTCCATGGAGAAAGCAAACACACTGCTTGAGTATGTATGAGTTCTTTATTGACTGTTGATATTTTCATTTTATATTAATATTCGGGTATGAATTGGTATACTTTAACTCATTAAATTCTACTTATGTGAATTGTTAAGGTCAGGTTGTGAAGAATGTGTAAGGTGTCATGTAGAGTTAAGTGAAAGCCTAAGTAATTATGCTGACACTATATTGCAAAAGACAACAATCTCTGATTCGGGGATCAAGTTATGCCTTACTGCATTGACAAAGTATACAAACTCTCCAACATTAAAAGTAGATGTTTACTAGGTAACCTAATGTTTAATGTTTAGATAATAATTATTTTACTTTATTTATTTAAATTTATATATTCTTATAAAATTTTCATGTTGTAGGTTGCATATAAAATGTTCTTTTATTTTCTCAAATTGCGGAGAATAATCAACACCAACTTATAAGCATACTGGATCAAGTTGCACCTCATAAAGAGGTAATATGCATCATGGATAAGTCAAGGTCATTAGAGGTCTTAACCTTAGCCCCTTTATTGAGCTAATTAATGTTGAAGCAGCTTCGAGCATTAACTAGTAAATACACTAGCACAAACATTCATACAAATTTTACATCATACATTCGTCCTATTTTGACATCGATTGTGGATGTCAACATCGATGTTCTCACCCTACGTCTATCAAGACCAAAAGAGTTCAAGTATCATGAAAAATTCTCGAGAAATTATTAAAAATTTATGAACTTTGTTTGAAGTCAGTTGATACAATAATAAACCATGAGAATGTCCATAAATGTCCGGTAGGCCACCATTATAAGTTGTTAGAGTATTTGGAGGCCACAGACGTATCAATGATGGTAAAGAACATGTCCTTAGGCCGGATACCGAGCTTTCAAAAAAAATGATGGTAAAGAACATTCGCTAACTTTGTTAGGGAAGGTAGATAACAATCCCACAATTTATGAGGATTCACATTGCCGATTGTTAGGAACCTATGTATATTTGTTCAAGATTCCACAAGAAAGAACGACAACATATGATGAACATTGTAAGATGTCGCTTAGTTCCATGGAGAAAGCAAACACACTGCTTGAGTATGTATGAGTTCTTTATTGACTGTTGATATTTTCATTTTATATTAATATTCGGGTATGAATTGGTATACTTTAACTCATTAAATTCTATTTATGTGAATTGTTAAGGTCAGGTTGTGAAGAATGTGTAAGGTGTCATGTAGAGTTAAGTGAAAGCCTAAGTAATTATGCTGACACTATATTGCAAAAGACAACAATCTCTGATTCGGGGATCAAGTTATGCCTTACTGCATTGACAAAGTATACAAACTCTCCAACATTAAAAATAGATGTTTACTAGGTAACCTAATGTTTAATGTTTAGATAATAATTATTTTACTTTATTTATTTAAATTTATATATTCTTATAAAATTTTCATGTTGTAGGTTGCATATAAAATGTTCTTTTATTTTCTCAAATTGCGGAGAATAATCAACACCAACTTATAAGCATACTGGATCAAGTTGCACCTCATAAAGAGGTAATATGCATCATGGATAAGTCAAGGTCATTAGAGGTCTTAACCTTAGCCCCTTTATTGAGCTAATTAATGTTGAAGCAGCTTCGAGCATTAACTAGTAAATACACTAGCACAAACATTCATACAAATTTTACATCATACATTCGTCCTATTTTGACATCAATTGTGGATGTCAACATCGATGTTCTCACCCTACGTCTATCAAGACCAAAAGAGTTCAAGTATCATGAAAAATTCTCGAGAAATTATTAAAAATTTATGAACTTTGTTTGAAGTTAGTTGATACAATAATAAACCATGAGAATGTCCATAAATGTCCGGTAGGCCACCATTATAAGTTGTTAGAGTATTTGGAGGCCACAGACGTATCAATGATGGTAAAGAACATGTCCTTAGGCCGGATACCGAGCTTTCAAAAAAAATGATGGTAAAGAACATTCGCTAACTTTGTTAGGGAAGGTAGATAACAATCCCACAATTTATGAGGATTCACATTGCCGAGTGTTAGGAACCTATGTATATTTGTTCAAGATTCCACAAGAAAGAACGACAACATATGATGAACATTGTAAGATGTCGCTTAGTTCCATGGAGAAAGCAAACACACTGCTTGAGTATGTATGAGTTCTTTATTGACTGTTGATATTTTCATTTTATATTAATATTCGGGTATGAATTGGTATACTTTAACTCATTAAATTCTACTTATGTGAATTGTTAAGGTCAGGTTGTGAAGAATGTGTAAGGTGTCATGTAGAGTTAAGTGAAAGCCTAAGTAATTATGCTGACACTATATTGCAAAAGACAACAATCTCTGATTCGGGGATCAAGTTATGCCTTACTGCATTGACAAAGTATACAAACTCTCCAACATTAAAAGTAGATGTTTACAAGGTAACCTAATGTTTAATGTTTAGATAATAATTATTTTACTTTATTTATTTAAATTTATATATTCTTATAAAATTTTCATGTTGTAGGTTGCATATAAAATGTGCTTTTATTTTCTCAAATTGCGGAGAATAATCAACACCAACTTATAAGCATACTGGATCAAGTTGCACCTCATAAAGAGGTAATATGGATCATGGATAAGTCAAGGTCATTAGAGGTCTTAACCTTAGCCCCTTTATTGAGCTAATTAATGTTGAAGCAGCTTCGAGCATTAACTAGTAAATACACTAGCACAAACATTCATACAAATTTTACATCATACATTCGTCCTATTTTGACATCGATTGTGGATGTCAACATCGATGTTCTCACCCTACGTCTATCAAGACCAAAAGAATTCAAGTATAATAAAAAATTCTCGAGGAATTATTAAAAATTTATGAACTTTGTTTGAAGTCAGTTGATACAATAATAAAGCATGAAAATGTCCATAAATGTCTGGTAGGCCACCATTATAAGTTGTTAGAGTATTTGGAGGCCACGGACGTATCAATGATGGTAAAGAACATGTCCTTAGGCCGGATACCGTGCTTTCAAAAAAAATGATGGTAAAGAACATTCGCTAACTTTGTTAGGGAAGGTAGATAACAATCCAACAATTTATGAGGATTCACATTGCCGAGTGTTAGGAACCTATGTATATTTGTTCAAGATTCCACAAGAAAGAACGACAACATATGATGAACATTGTAAGATGTCGCTTAGTTCCATGGAGAAAGCTAACACACTGCTTGAGTATGTATGAGTTCTTTATTGACTGTTGATATTTTCATTTTATATTAATATTCGGGTATGAATTGGTATACTTTAACTCATTAAATTCTACTTATGTGAATTGTTAAGGTCAGGTTGTGAAGAATGTGTAAGGTGTCATGTAGAGTTAAGTGAAAGCCTAAGTAATTATGCTGACACTATATTGCAAAAGACAACAATCTCTGATTCGGGGATCAAGTTATGCCTTACTGCATTGACAAAGTATACAAACTCTCCAACATTAAAAGTAGATGTTTACAAGGTAACCTAATGTTTAATGTTTAGATAATAATTATTTTACTTTATTTATTTAAATTTATATATTCTTATAAAATTTTCATGTTGTAGGTTGCATATAAAATGTGCTTTTATTTTCTCAAATTGCGGAGAATAATCAACACCAACTTATAAGCATACTGGATCAAGTTGCACCTCATAAAGAGGTAATATGGATCATGGATAAGTCAAGGTCATTAGAGGTCTTAACCTTAGCCCCTTTATTGAGCTAATTAATGTTGAAGCAGCTTCGAGCATTAACTAGTAAATACACTAGCACAAACATTCATACAAATTTTACATCATACATTCGTCCTATTTTGACATCGATTGTGGATGTCAACATCGATGTTCTCACCCTACGTCTATCAAGACCAAAAGAATTCAAGTATAATAAAAAATTCTCGAGGAATTATTAAAAATTTATGAACTTTGTTTGAAGTCAGTTGATACAATAATAAAGCATGAAAATGTCCATAAATGTCTGGTAGGCCACCATTATAAGTTGTTAGAGTATTTGGAGGCCACGGACGTATCAATGATGGTAAAGAACATGTCCTTAGGCCGGATACCGTGCTTTCAAAAAAAATGATGGTAAAGAACATTCGCTAACTTTGTTAGGGAAGGTAGATAACAATCCAACAATTTATGAGGATTCACATTGCCGAGTGTTAGGAACCTATGTATATTTGTTCAAGATTCCACAAGAAAGAACGACAACATATGATGAACATTGTAAGATGTCGCTTAGTTCCATGGAGAAAGCAAACACACTGCTTGAGTATGTATGAGTTCTTTATTGACTGTTGATATTTTCATTTTATATTAATATTCGGGTATGAATTGGTATACTTTAACTCATTAAATTCTACTTATGTGAATTGTTAAGGTCAGGTTGTGAAGAATGTGTAAGGTGTCATGTAGAGTTAAGTGAAAGCCTAAGTAATTATGCTGACACTATATTGCAAAAGACAACAATCTCTGATTCGGGGATCAAGTTATGCCTTACTGCATTGACAAAGTATACAAACTCTCCAACATTAAAAGTAGATGTTTACTAGGTAACCTAATGTTTAATGTTTAGATAATAATTATTTTACTTTATTTATTTAAATTTATATATTCTTATAAAATTTTCATGTTGTAGGTTGCATATAAAATGTTCTTTTATTTTCTCAAATTGCGGAGAATAATCAACACCAACTTATAAGCATACTGGATCAAGTTGCACCTCATAAAGAGGTAATATGCATCATGGATAAGTCAAGGTCATTAGAGGTCTTAACCTTAGCCCCTTTATTGAGCTAATTAATGTTGAAGCAGCTTCGAGCATTAACTAGTAAATACACTAGCACAAACATTCATACAAATTTTACATCATACATTCGTCCTATTTTGACATCGATTGTGGATGTCAACATCGATGTTCTCACCCTACGTCTATCAAGACCAAAAGAATTCAAGTATAATAAAAAATTCTCGAGGAATTATTAAAAATTTATGAACTTTGTTTGAAGTCAGTTGATACAATAATAAAGCATGAAAATGTCCATAAATGTCTGGTAGGCCACCATTATAAGTTGTTAGAGTATTTGGAGGCCACGGACGTATCAATGATGGTAAAGAACATGTCCTTAGGCCGGATACCGTGCTTTCAAAAAAAATGATGGTAAAGAACATTCGCTAACTTTGTTAGGGAAGGTAGATAACAATCCAACAATTTATGAGGATTCACATTGCCGAGTGTTAGGAACCTATGTATATTTGTTCAAGATTCCACAAGAAAGAACGACAACATATGATGAACATTGTAAGATGTCGCTTAGTTCCATGGAGAAAGCAAACACACTGCTTGAGTATGTATGAGTTCTTTATTGACTGTTGATATTTTCATTTTATATTAATATTCGGGTATGAATTGGTATACTTTAACTCATTAAATTCTACTTATGTGAATTGTTAAGGTCAGGTTGTGAAGAATGTGTAAGGTGTCATGTAGAGTTAAGTGAAAGCCTAAGTAATTATGCTGACACTATATTGCAAAAGACAACAATCTCTGATTCGGGGATCAAGTTATGCCTTACTGCATTGACAAAGTATACAAACTCTCCAACATTAAAAGTAGATGTTTACAAGGTAACCTAATGTTTAATGTTTAGATAATAATTATTTTACTTTATTTATTTAAATTTATATATTCTTATAAAATTTTCATGTTGTAGGTTGCATATAAAATGTGCTTTTATTTTCTCAAATTGCGGAGAATAATCAACACCAACTTATAAGCATACTGGATCAAGTTGCACCTCATAAAGAGGTAATATGGATCATGGATAAGTCAAGGTCATTAGAGGTCTTATCCTTAGCCCCTTTATTGAGCTAATTAATGTTGAAGCAGCTTCGAGCATTAACTAGTAAATACACTAGCACAAACATTCATACAAATTTTACATCATACATTCGTCCTATTTTGACATCGATTGTGGATGTCAACATCGATGTTCTCACCCTACGTCTATCAAGACCAAAAGAATTCAAGTATAATAAAAAATTCTCGAGGAATTATTAAAAATTTATGAACTTTGTTTGAAGTCAGTTGATACAATAATAAAGCATGAAAATGTCCATAAATGTCTGGTAGGCCACCATTATAAGTTGTTAGAGTATTTGGAGGCCACGGACGTATCAATGATGGTAAAGAACATGTCCTTAGGCCGGATACCGTGCTTTCAAAAAAAATGATGGTAAAGAACATTCGCTAACTTTGTTAGGGAAGGTAGATAACAATCCAACAATTTATGAGGATTCACATTGCCGAGTGTTAGGAACCTATGTATATTTGTTCAAGATTCCACAAGAAAGAACGACAACATATGATGAACATTGTAAGATGTCGCTTAGTTCCATGGAGAAAGCAAACACACTGCTTGAGTATGTATGAGTTCTTTATTGACTGTTGATATTTTCATTTTATATTAATATTCGGGTATGAATTGGTATACTTTAACTCATTAAATTCTACTTATGTGAATTGTTAAGGTCAGGTTGTGAAGAATGTGTAAGGTGTCATGTAGAGTTAAGTGAAAGCCTAAGTAATTATGCTGACACTATATTGCAAAAGACAACAATCTCTGATTCGGGGATCAAGTTATGCCTTACTGCATTGACAAAGTATACAAACTCTCCAACATTAAAAGTAGATGTTTACTAGGTAACCTAATGTTTAATGTTTAGATAATAATTATTTTACTTTATTTATTTAAATTTATATATTCTTATAAAATTTTCATGTTGTAGGTTGCATATAAAATGTTCTTTTATTTTCTCAAATTGCGGAGAATAATCAACACCAACTTATAAGCATACTGGATCAAGTTGCACCTCATAAAGAGGTAATATGCATCATGGATAAGTCAAGGTCATTAGAGGTCTTAACCTTAGCCCCTTTATTGAGCTAATTAATGTTGAAGCAGCTTCGAGCATTAACTAGTAAATACACTAGCACAAACATTCATACAAATTTTACATCATACATTCGTCCTATTTTGACATCAATTGTGGATGTCAACATCGATGTTCTCACCCTACGTCTATCAAGACCAAAAGAGTTCAAGTATCATGAAAAATTCTCGAGAAATTATTAAAAATTTATGAACTTTGTTTGAAGTCAGTTGATACAATAATAAACCATGAGAATGTCCATAAATGTCCGGTAGGCCACCATTATAAGTTGTTAGAGTATTTGGAGGCCACAGACGTATCAATGATGGTAAAGAACATGTCCTTAGGCCGGATACCGAGCTTTCAAAAAAAATGATGGTAAAGAACATTCGCTAACTTTGTTAGGGAAGGTAGATAACAATCCCACAATTTATGAGGATTCACATTGCCGAGTGTTAGGAACCTATGTATATTTGTTCAAGATTCCACAAGAAAGAACGACAACATATGATGAACATTGTAAGATGTCGCTTAGTTCCATGGAGAAAGCAAACACACTGCTTGAGTATGTATGAGTTCTTTATTGACTGTTGATATTTTCATTTTATATTAATATTCGGGTATGAATTGGTATACTTTAACTCATTAAATTCTACTTATGTGAATTGTTAAGGTCAGGTTGTGAAGAATGTGTAAGGTGTCATGTAGAGTTAAGTGAAAGCCTAAGTAATTATGCTGACACTATATTGCAAAAGACAACAATCTCTGATTCGGGGATCAAGTTATGCCTTACTGCATTGACAAAGTATACAAACTCTCCAACATTAAAAGTAGATGTTTACAAGGTAACCTAATGTTTAATGTTTAGATAATAATTATTTTACTTTATTTATTTAAATTTATATATTCTTATAAAATTTTCATGTTGTAGGTTGCATATAAAATGTGCTTTTATTTTCTCAAATTGCGGAGAATAATCAACACCAACTTATAAGCATACTGGATCAAGTTGCACCTCATAAAGAGGTAATATGGATCATGGATAAGTCAAGGTCATTAGAGGTCTTAACCTTAGCCCCTTTATTGAGCTAATTAATGTTGAAGCAGCTTCGAGCATTAACTAGTAAATACACTAGCACAAACATTCATACAAATTTTACATCATACATTCGTCCTATTTTGACATCGATTGTGGATGTCAACATCGATGTTCTCACCCTACGTCTATCAAGACCAAAAGAATTCAAGTATCATAAAAAATTCTCGAGGAATTATTAAAAATTTATGAACTTTGTTTGAAGTCAGTTGATACAATAATAAAGCATGAAAATGTCCATAAATGTCTGGTAGGCCACCATTATAAGTTGTTAGAGTATTTGGAGGCCACGGACGTATCAATGATGGTAAAGAACATGTCCTTAGGCTGGATACCGTGCTTTCAAAAAAAATGATGGTAAAGAACATTCGCTAACTTTGTTAGGGAAGGTAGATAACAATCCCACAATTTATGAGGATTCACATTGCCGAGTGTTAGGAACCTATGTATATTTGTTCAAGATTCCACAAGAAAGAACGACAACATATGATGAACATTGTAAGATGTCGCTTAGTTCCATGGAGAAAGCAAACACACTGCTTGAGTATGTATGAGTTCTTTATTGACTGTTGATATTTTCATTTTATATTAATATTCGGGTATGAATTGGTATACTTTAACTCATTAAATTCTACTTATGTGAATTGTTAAGGTCAGGTTGTGAAGAATGTGTAAGGTGTCATGTAGAGTTAAGTGAAAGCCTAAGTAATTATGCTGACACTATATTGCAAAAGACAACAATCTCTGATTCGGGGATCAAGTTATGCCTTACTGCATTGACAAAGTATACAAACTCTCCAACATTAAAAGTAGATGTTTACAAGGTAACCTAATGTTTAATGTTTAGATAATAATTATTTTACTTTATTTATTTAAATTTATATATTCTTATAAAATTTTCATGTTGTAGGTTGCATATAAAATGTGCTTTTATTTTCTCAAATTGCGGAGAATAATCAACACCAACTTATAAGCATACTGGATCAAGTTGCACCTCATAAAGAGGTAATATGGATCATGGATAAGTCAAGGTCATTAGAGGTCTTAACCTTAGCCCCTTTATTGAGCTAATTAATGTTGAAGCAGCTTCGAGCATTAACTAGTAAATACACTAGCACAAACATTCATACAAATTTTACATCATACATTCGCCCTATTTTGACATCGATTGTGGATGTCAACATCGATGTTCTCACCCTACGTCTATCAAGACCAAAAGAATTCAAGTATCATAAAAAATTCTCGAGGAATTATTAAAAATTTATGAACTTTGTTTGAAGTCAGTTGATACAATAATAAAGCATGAAAATGTCCATAAATGTCCGGTAGGCCACCATTATAAGTTGTTAGAGTATTTGGAGGCCACGGACGTATCAATGATGGTAAAGAACATGTCCTTAGGCCGGATACCGTGCTTTCAAAAAAAATGATGGTAAAGAACATTCGCTAACTTTGTTAGGGAAGGTAGATAACAATCCAACAATTTATGAGGATTCACATTGCCGAGTGTTAGGAACCTATGTATATTTGTTCAAGATTCCACAAGAAAGAACGACAACATATGATGAACATTGTAAGATGTCGCTTAGTTCCATGGAGAAAGCAAACACACTGCTTGAGTATGTATGAGTTCTTTATTGACTGTTGATATTTTCATTTTATATTAATATTCGGGTATGAATTGGTATACTTTCACTCATTAAATTCTACTTATGTGAATTGTTAAGGTCAGGTTGTGAAGAATGTGTAAGGTGTCATGTAGAGTTAAGTGAAAGCCTAAGTAATTATGCTGACACTATATTGCAAAAGACAACAATCTCTGATTCGGGGATCAAGTTATGCCTTACTGCATTGACAAAGTATACAAACTCTCCAACATTAAAAGTAGATGTTTACTAGGTAACCTAATGTTTAATGTTTAGATAATAATTATTTTACTTTATTTATTTAAATTTATATATTCTTATAAAATTTTCATGTTGTAGGTTGCATATAAAATGTTCTTTTATTTTCTCAAATTGCGGAGAATAATCAACACCAACTTATAAGCATACTGGATCAAGTTGCACCTCATAAAGAGGTAATATGCATCATGGATAAGTCAAGGTCATTAGAGGTCTTAACCTTAGCCCCTTTATTGAGCTAATTAATGTTGAAGCAGCTTCGAGCATTAACTAGTAAATACACTAGCACAAACATTCATACAAATTTTACATCATACATTCGTCCTATTTTGACATCGATTGTGGATGTCAACATCGATGTTCTCACCCTACGTCTATTAAGACCAAAAGAGTTCAAGTATCATGAAAAATTCTCGAGAAATTATTAAAAATTTACGAACTTTGTTTGAAGTCAGTTGATACAATAATAAACCATGAGAATGTCCATAAACGTCCGGTAGGCCACCATTATAAGTTGTTAGAGTATTTGGAGGCCACAGACGTATCAATGATGGTAAAGATCATGTCCTTAGGCCGGATACCGAGCTTTCAAAAAAAATGATGGTAAAGAACATTCGCTAACTTTGTTAGGGAAGGTAGATAACAATCCCACAATTTATGAGGATTCACATTGCCGAGTGTTAGGAACCTATGTATATTTGTTCAAGATTCCACAAGAAAGAACGACAACATATGATGAACATTGTAAGATGTCGCTTAGTTCCATGGAGAAAGCAAACACACTGCTTGAGTATGTATGAGTTCTTTATTGACTGTTGATATTTTCATTTTATATTAATATTCGGGTATGAATTGGTATACTTTAACTCATTAAATTCTACTTATGTGAATTGTTAAGGTCAGGTTGTGAAGAATGTGTAAGGTGTCATGTAGAGTTAAGTGAAAGCCTAAGTAATTATGCTGACACTATATTGCAAAAGACAACAATCTCTGATTCGGGGATCAAGTTATGCCTTACTGCATTGACAAAGTATACAAACTCTCCAATATTAAAAGTAGATGTTTACAAGGTAACCTAATGTTTAATGTTTAGATAATAATTATTTTACTTTATTTATTTAAATTTTTATATTCTTATAAAATTTTCACGTTGTAGGTTGCATATAAAATGTGCTTTTATTTTCTCAAATTGCGGAGAATAATCAACACCAACTTATAAGCATACTGGATCAAGTTGCACCTCATAAAGAGGTAATATGGATCATGGATAAGTCAAGGTCATTAGAGGTCTTAACCTTAGCCCCTTTATTGAGCTAATTAATGTTGAAGCAGCTTCGAGCATTAACTAGTAAATACACTAGCACAAACATTCATACAAATTTTACATCATACATTCGTCCTATTTTGACATCGATTGTGGATGTCAACATCGATGTTCTCACCCTACGTCTATCAAGACCAAAAGAATTCAAGTATCATAAAAAATTCTCGAGGAATTATTAAAAATTTATGAACTTTGTTTGAAGTCAGTTGATACAATAATAAAGCATGAAAATGTCCATAAATGTCTGGTAGTCCACCATTATAAGTTGTTAGAGTATTTGGAGGCCACGGACGTATCAATGATGGTAAAGAACATGTCCTTAGGCCGGATACCGTGCTTTCAAAAAAAATGATGGTAAAGAACATTCGCTAACTTTGTTAGGGAAGGTAGATAACAATCCAACAATTTATGAGGATTCACATTGCCGAGTGTTAGGAACCTATGTATATTTGTTCAAGATTCCACAAGAAAGAACGACAACATATGATGAACATTGTAAGATGTCGCTTAGTTCCATGGAGAAAGCAAACACACTGCTTGAGTATGTATGAGTTCTTTATTGACTGTTGATATTTTCATTTTATATTAATATTCGGGTATGAATTGGTATACTTTAACTCATTAAATTCTACTTATGTGAATTGTTAAGGTCAGGTTGTGAAGAATGTGTAAGGTGTCATGTAGAGTTAAGTGAAAGCCTAAGTAATTATGCTGACACTATATTGCAAAAGACAACAATCTCTGATTCGGGGATCAAGTTATGCCTTACTGCATTGACAAAGTATACAAACTCTCCAACATTAAAATTAGATGTTTACTAGGTAACCTAATGTTTAATGTTTAGATAATAATTATTTTACTTTATTTATTTAAATTTATATATTCTTATAAAATTTTCATGTTGTAGGTTGCATATAAAATGTTCTTTTATTTTCTCAAATTGCGGAGAATAATCAACACCAACTTATAAGCATACTGGATCAAGTTGCACCTCATAAAGAGGTAATATGCATCATGGATAAGTCAAGGTCATTAGAGGTCTTAACCTTAGCCCCTTTATTGAGCTAATTAATGTTGAAGCAGCTTCGAGCATTAACTAGTAAATACACTAGCACAAACATTCATACAAATTTTACATCATACATTCGTCCTATTTTGACATCAATTGTGGATGTCAACATCGATGTTCTCACCCTACGTCTATCAAGACCAAAAGAATTCAAGTATCATAAAAAATTCTCGAGGAATTATTAAAAATTTATGAACTTTGTTTGAAGTAAGTTGATACAATAATAAAGCATGAAAATGTCCATAAATGTCTGGTTGGCCACCATTATAAGTTGTTAGAGTATTTGGAGGCCACGGACGTATCAATGATGGTAAAGAACATGTCCTTAGGCCGGATACCGTGCTTTCAAAAAAAATGATGGTAAAGAACATTCGCTAACTTTGTTAGGGAAGGTAGATAACAATCCAACAATTTATGAGGATTCACATTGCCGAGTGTTAGGAACCTATGTATATTTGTTCAAGATTCCACAAGAAAGAACGACAACATATGATGAACATTGTAAGATGTCGCTTAGTTCCATGGAGAAAGCAAACACACTGCTTGAGTATGTATGAGTTCTTTATTGACTGTTGATATTTTCATTTTATATTAATATTCGGGTATGAATTGGTATACTTTAACTCATTAAATTCTACTTATGTGAATTGTTAAGGTCAGGTTGTGAAGAATGTGTATGGTGTCATGTAGAGTTAAGTGAAAGCCTAAGTAATTATGCTGACACTATATTGCAAAAGACAACAATCTCTGATTCGGGGATCAAGTTATGCCTTACTGCATTGACAAAGTATACAAACTCTCCAACATTAAAAGTAGATGTTTACAAGGTAACCTAATGTTTAATGTTTAGATAATAATTATTTTACTTTATTTATTTAAATTTATATATTCTTATAAAATTTTCATGTTGTAGGTTGCATATAAAATGTGCTTTTATTTTCTCAAATTGCGGAGAATAATCAACACCAACTTATAAGCATACTGGATCAAGTTGCACCTCATAAAGAGGTAATATGGATCATGGATAAGTCAAGGTCATTAGAGGTCTTAACCTTAGCCCCTTTATTGAGCTAATTAATGTTGAAGCAGCTTCGAGCATTAACTAGTAAATACACTAGCACAAACATTCATACAAATTTTACATCATACATTCGTCCTATTTTGACATCGATTGTGGATGTCAACATCGATGTTCTCACCCTACGTCTATCAAGACCAAAAGAGTTCAAGTATCATGAAAAATTCTCGAGAAATTATTAAAAATTTACGAACTTTGTTTAAAGTCAGTTGATACAATAATAAACCATGAGAATGTCCATAAACGTCCGGTAGGCCACCATTATAAGTTTTTAGAGTATTTGGAGGCCACAGACGTATCAATGATGGTAAAGATCATGTCCTTAGGCCGGATACCGAGCTTTCAAAAAAAATGATGGTAAAGAACATTCGCTAACTTTGTTAGGGAAGGTAGATAACAATCCCACAATTTATGAGGATTCACATTGCCGAGTGTTAGGAACCTATGTATATTTGTTCAAGATTCCACAAGAAAGAACGACAACATATGATGAACATTGTAAGATGTCGCTTAGTTCCATGGAGAAAGCAAACACACTGCTTGAGTATGTATGAGTTCTTTATTGACTGTTGATATTTTCATTTTATATTAATATTCGGGTATGAATTGGTATACTTTAACTCATTAAATTCTACTTATGTGAATTGTTAAGGTCAGGTTGTGAAGAATGTGTAAGGTGTCATGTAGAGTTAAGTGAAAGCCTAAGTAATTATGCTGACACTATATTGCAAAAGACAACAATCTCTGATTCGGGGATCAAGTTATGCCTTACTGCATTGACAAAGTATACAAACTCTCCAACATTAAAAGTAGATGTTTACAAGGTAACCTAATGTTTAATGTTTAGATAATAATTATTTTACTTTATTTATTTAAATTTATATATTCTTATAAAATTTTCATGTTGTAGGTTGCATATAAAATGTGCTTTTATTTTCTCAAATTGCGGAGAATAATCAACACCAACTTATAAGCATACTGGATCAAGTTGCACCTCATAAAGAGGTAATATGGATCATGGATAAGTCAAGGTCATTAGAGGTCTTAACCTTAGCCCCTTTATTGAGCTAATTAATGTTGAAGCAGCTTCGAGCATTAACTAGTAAATACACTAGCACAAACATTCATACAAATTTTACATCATACATTCGTCCTATTTTGACATCGATTGTGGATGTCAACATCGATGTTCTCACCCTACGTCTATCAAGACCAAAAGAGTTCAAGTATCATGAAAAATTCTCGAGAAATTATTAAAAATTTACGAACTTTGTTTAAAGTCAGTTGATACAATAATAAACCATGAGAATGTCCATAAACGTCCGGTAGGCCACCATTATAAGTTGTTAGAGTATTTGGAGGCCACAGACGTATCAATGATGGTAAAGATCATGTCCTTAGGCCGGATACCGAGCTTTCAAAAAAAATGATGGTAAAGAACATTCGCTAACTTTGTTAGGGAAGGTAGATAACAATCCCACAATTTATGAGGATTCACATTGCCGAGTGTTAGGAACCTATGTATATTTGTTCAAGATTCCACAAGAAAGAACGACAACATATGATGAACATTGTAAGATGTCGCTTAGTTCCATGGAGAAAGCAAACACACTGCTTGAGTATGTATGAGTTCTTTATTGACTGTTGATATTTTCATTTTATATTAATATTCGGGTATGAATTGGTATACTTTAACTCATTAAATTCTACTTATGTGAATTGTTAAGGTCAGGTTGTGAAGAATGTGTAAGGTGTCATGTAGAGTTAAGTGAAAGCCTAAGTAATTATGCTGACACTATATTGCAAAAGACAACAATCTCTGATTCGGGGATCAAGTTATGCCTTACTGCATTGACAAAGTATACAAACTCTCCAACATTAAAAGTAGATGTTTACAAGGTAACCTAATGTTTAATGTTTAGATAATAATTATTTTACTTTATTTATTTAAATTTTTATATTCTTATAAAATTTTCATGTTGTAGGTTGCATATAAAATGTGCTTTTATTTTCTCAAATTGCGGAGAATAATCAACACCAACTTATAAGCATACTGGATCAAGTTGCACCTCATAAAGAGGTAATATGGATCATGGATAAGTCAAGGTCATTAGAGGTCTTAACCTTAGCCCCTTTATTGAGCTAATTAATGTTGAAGCAGCTTCGAGCATTAACTAGTAAATACACTAGCACAAACATTCATACAAATTTTACATCATACATTCGTCCTATTTTGACATCGATTGTGGATGTCAACATCGATGTTCTCACCCTACGTCTATCAAGACCAAAAGAGTTCAAGTATCATGAAAAATTCTCGAGAAATTATTAAAAATTTATGAACTTTGTTTGAAGTCAGTTGATACAATAATAAACCATGAGAATGTCCATAAATGTCTGGTAGGCCACCATTATAAGTTGTTAGAGTATTTGGAGGCCACAGACGTATCAATGATGGTAAAGAACATGTCCTTAGGCCGGATACCGAGCTTTCAAAAAAAATGATGGTAAAGAACATTCGCTAACTTTGTTAGGGAAGGTAGATAACAATCCCACAATTTATGAGGATTCACATTGCCGAGTGTTAGGAACCTATGTATATTTGTTCAAGATTCCACAAGAAAGAACGACAACATATGATGAACATTGTAAGATGTCGCTTAGTTCCATGGAGAAAGCAAACACACTGCTTGAGTATGTATGAGTTCTTTATTGACTGTTGATATTTTCATTTTATATTAATATTCGGGTATGAATTGGTATACTTTAACTCATTAAATTCTACTTATGTGAATTGTTAAGGTCAGGTTGTGAAGAATGTGTAAGGTGTCATGTAGAGTTAAGTGAAAGCCTAAGTAATTATGCTGACACTATATTGCTAAAGACAACAATCTCTGATTCGGGGATCAAGTTATGCCTTACTGCATTGACAAAGTATACAAACTCTCCAACATTAAAAGTAGATGTTTACAAGGTAACCTAATGTTTAATGTTTAGATAATAATTATTTTACTTTATTTATTTAAATTTATATATTCTTATAAAATTTTCATGTTGTAGGTTGCATATAAAATGTGCTTTTATTTTCTCAAATTGCGGAGAATAATCAACACCAACTTATAAGCATACTGGATCAAGTTGCACCTCATAAAGAGGTAATATGGATCATGGATAAGTCAAGGTCATTAGAGGTCTTAACCTTAGCCCCTTTATTGAGCTAATTAATGTTGAAGCAGCTTCGAGCATTAACTAGTAAATACACTAGCACAAACATTCATACAAATTTTACATCATACATTCGTCCTATTTTGACATCGATTGTGGATGTCAACATCGATGTTCTCACCCTACGTCTATCAAGACCAAAAGAATTCAAGTATCATAAAAAATTCTCGAGGAATTATTAAAAATTTATGAACTTTGTTTGAAGTAAGTTGATACAATAATAAAGCATGAAAATGTCCATAAATGTCTGGTTGGCCACCATTATAAGTTGTTAGAGTATTTGGAGGCCACGGACGTATCAATGATGGTAAAGAACATGTCCTTAGGCCGGATACCGTGCTTTCAAAAAAAATGATGGTAAAGAACATTCGCTAACTTTGTTAGGGAAGGTAGATAACAATCCAACAATTTATGAGGATTCACATTGCCGAGTGTTAGGAACCTATGTATATTTGTTCAAGATTCCACAAGAAAGAACGACAACATATGATGAACATTGTAAGATGTCGCTTAGTTCCATGGAGAAAGCAAACACACTGCTTGAGTATGTATGAGTTCTTTATTGACTGTTGATATTTTCATTTTATATTAATATTCGGGTATGAATTGGTATACTTTAACTCATTAAATTCTACTTATGTGAATTGTTAAGGTCAGGTTGTGAAGAATGTGTATGGTGTCATGTAGAGTTAAGTGAAAGCCTAAGTAATTATGCTGACACTATATTGCAAAAGACAACAATCTCTGATTCGGGGATCAAGTTATGCCTTACTGCATTGACAAAGTATACAAACTCTCCAACATTAAAAGTAGATGTTTACAAGGTAACCTAATGTTTAATGTTTAGATAATAATTATTTTACTTTATTTATTTAAATTTATATATTCTTATAAAATTTTCATGTTGTAGGTTGCATATAAAATGTGCTTTTATTTTCTCAAATTGCGGAGAATAATCAACACCAACTTATAAGCATACTGGATCAAGTTGCACCTCATAAAGAGGTAATATGGATCATGGATAAGTCAAGGTCATTAGAGGTCTTAACCTTAGCCCCTTTATTGAGCTAATTAATGTTGAAGCAGCTTCGAGCATTAACTAGTAAATACACTAGCACAAACATTCATACAAATTTTACATCATACATTCGTCCTATTTTGACATCGATTGTGGATGTCAACATCGATGTTCTCACCCTACGTCTATCAAGACCAAAAGAGTTCAAGTATCATGAAAAATTCTCGAGAAATTATTAAAAATTTACGAACTTTGTTTAAAGTCAGTTGATACAATAATAAACCATGAGAATGTCCATAAACGTCCGGTAGGCCACCATTATAAGTTGTTAGAGTATTTGGAGGCCACAGACGTATCAATGATGGTAAAGATCATGTCCTTAGGCCGGATACCGAGCTTTCAAAAAAAATGATGGTAAAGAACATTCGCTAACTTTGTTAGGGAAGGTAGATAACAATCCCACAATTTATGAGGATTCACATTGCCGAGTGTTAGGAACCTATGTATATTTGTTCAAGATTCCACAAGAAAGAACGACAACATATGATGAACATTGTAAGATGTCGCTTAGTTCCATGGAGAAAGCAAACACACTGCTTGAGTATGTATGAGTTCTTTATTGACTGTTGATATTTTCATTTTATATTAATATTCGGGTATGAATTGGTATACTTTAACTCATTAAATTCTACTTATGTGAATTGTTAAGGTCAGGTTGTGAAGAATGTGTAAGGTGTCATGTAGAGTTAAGTGAAAGCCTAAGTAATTATGCTGACACTATATTGCAAAAGACAACAATCTCTGATTCGGGGATCAAGTTATGCCTTACTGCATTGACAAAGTATACAAACTCTCCAACATTAAAAGTAGATGTTTACAAGGTAACCTAATGTTTAATGTTTAGATAATAATTATTTTACTTTATTTATTTAAATTTTTATATTCTTATAAAATTTTCATGTTGTAGGTTGCATATAAAATGTGCTTTTATTTTCTCAAATTGCGGAGAATAATCAACACCAACTTATAAGCATACTGGATCAAGTTGCACCTCATAAAGAGGTAATATGGATCATGGATAAGTCAAGGTCATTAGAGGTCTTAACCTTAGCCCCTTTATTGAGCTAATTAATGTTGAAGCAGCTTCGAGCATTAACTAGTAAATACACTAGCACAAACATTCATACAAATTTTACATCATACATTCGTCCTATTTTGACATCGATTGTGGATGTCAACATCGATGTTCTCACCCTACGTCTATCAAGACCAAAAGAATTCAAGTATCATAAAAAATTCTCGAGGAATTATTAAAAATTTATGAACTTTGTTTGAAGTCAGTTGATACAATAATAAAGCATGAAAATGTCCATAAATGTCTGGTAGGCCACCATTATAAGTTGTTAGAGTATTTGGAGGCCACGGACGTATCAATGATGGTAAAGAACATGTCCTTAGGCTGGATACCGTGCTTTCAAAAAAAATGATGGTAAAGAACATTCGCTAACTTTGTTAGGGAAGGTAGATAACAATCCCACAATTTATGAGGATTCACATTGCCGAGTGTTAGGAACCTATGTATATTTGTTCAAGATTCCACAAGAAAGAACGACAACATATGATGAACATTGTAAGATGTCGCTTAGTTCCATGGAGAAAGCAAACACACTGCTTGAGTATGTATGAGTTCTTTATTGACTGTTGATATTTTCATTTTATATTAATATTCGGGTATGAATTGGTATACTTTAACTCATTAAATTCTACTTATGTGAATTGTTAAGGTCAGGTTGTGAAGAATGTGTAAGGTGTCATGTAGAGTTAAGTGAAAGCCTAAGTAATTATGCTGACACTATATTGCAAAAGACAACAATCTCTGATTCGGGGATCAAGTTATGCCTTACTGCATTGACAAAGTATACAAACTCTCCAACATTAAAAGTAGATGTTTACAAGGTAACCTAATGTTTAATGTTTAGATAATAATTATTTTACTTTATTTATTTAAATTTATATATTCTTATAAAATTTTCATGTTGTAGGTTGCATATAAAATGTGCTTTTATTTTCTCAAATTGCGGAGAATAATCAACACCAACTTATAAGCATACTGGATCAAGTTGCACCTCATAAAGAGGTAATATGGATCATGGATAAGTCAAGGTCATTAGAGGTCTTAACCTTAGCCCCTTTATTGAGCTAATTAATGTTGAAGCAGCTTCGAGCATTAACTAGTAAATACACTAGCACAAACATTCATACAAATTTTACATCATACATTCGCCCTATTTTGACATCGATTGTGGATGTCAACATCGATGTTCTCACCCTACGTCTATCAAGACCAAAAGAATTCAAGTATCATAAAAAATTCTCGAGGAATTATTAAAAATTTATGAACTTTGTTTGAAGTCAGTTGATACAATAATAAAGCATGAAAATGTCCATAAATGTCTGGTAGGCCACCATTATAAGTTGTTAGAGTATTTGGAGGCCACGGACGTATCAATGATGGTAAAGAACATGTCCTTAGGCCGGATACCGTGCTTTCAAAAAAAATGATGGTAAAGAACATTCGCTAACTTTGTTAGGGAAGGTAGATAACAATCCAACAATTTATGAGGATTCACATTGCCGAGTGTTAGGAACCTATGTATATTTGTTCAAGATTCCACAAGAAAGAACGACAACATATGATGAACATTGTAAGATGTCGCTTAGTTCCATGGAGAAAGCAAACACACTGCTTGAGTATGTATGAGTTCTTTATTGACTGTTGATATTTTCATTTTATATTAATATTCGGGTATGAATTGGTATACTTTAACTCATTAAATTCTACTTATGTGAATTGTTAAGGTCAGGTTGTGAAGAATGTGTAAGGTGTCATGTAGAGTTAAGTGAAAGCCTAAGTAATTATGCTGACACTATATTGCAAAAGACAACAATCTCTGATTCGGGGATCAAGTTATGCCTTACTGCATTGACAAAGTATACAAACTCTCCAACATTAAAAGTAGATGTTTACTAGGTAACCTAATGTTTAATGTTTAGATAATAATTATTTTACTTTATTTATTTAAATTTATATATTCTTATAAAATTTTCATGTTGTAGGTTGCATATAAAATGTTCTTTTATTTTCTCAAATTGCGGAGAATAATCAACACCAACTTATAAGCATACTGGATCAAGTTGCACCTCATAAAGAGGTAATATGCATCATGGATAAGTCAAGGTCATTAGAGGTCTTAACCTTAGCCCCTTTATTGAGCTAATTAATGTTGAAGCAGCTTCGAGCATTAACTAGTAAATACACTAGCACAAACATTCATACAAATTTTACATCATACATTCGTCCTATTTTGACATCAATTGTGGATGTCAACATCGATGTTCTCACCCTACGTCTATCAAGACCAAAAGAGTTCAAGTATCATGAAAAATTCTCGAGAAATTATTAAAAATTTATGAACTTTGTTTGAAGTCAGTTGATACAATAATAAACCATGAGAATGTCCATAAATGTCCGGTAGGCCACCATTATAAGTTGTTAGAGTATTTGGAGGCCACAGACGTATCAATGATGGTAAAGAACATGTCCTTAGGCCGGATACCGAGCTTTCAAAAAAAATGATGGTAAAGAACATTCGCTAACTTTGTTAGGGAAGGTAGATAACAATCCCACAATTTATGAGGATTCACATTGCCGAGTGTTAGGAACCTATGTATATTTGTTCAAGATTCCACAAGAAAGAACGACAACATATGATGAACATTGTAAGATGTCGCTTAGTTCCATGGAGAAAGCAAACACACTGCTTGAGTATGTATGAGTTCTTTATTGACTGTTGATATTTTCATTTTATATTAATATTCGGGTATGAATTGGTATACTTTAACTCATTAAATTCTACTTATGTGAATTGTTAAGGTCAGGTTGTGAAGAATGTGTAAGGTGTCATGTAGAGTTAAGTGAAAGCCTAAGTAATTATGCTGACACTATATTGCAAAAGACAACAATCTCTGATTCGGGGATCAAGTTATGCCTTACTGCATTGACAAAGTATACAAACTCTCCAACATTAAAAGTAGATGTTTACAAGGTAACCTAATGTTTAATGTTTAGATAATAATTATTTTACTTTATTTATTTAAATTTATATATTCTTATAAAATTTTCATGTTGTAGGTTGCATATAAAATGTGCTTTTATTTTCTCAAATTGCGGAGAATAATCAACACCAACTTATAAGCATACTGGATCAAGTTGCACCTCATAAAGAGGTAATATGGATCATGGATAAGTCAAGGTCATTAGAGGTCTTAACCTTAGCCCCTTTATTGAGCTAATTAATGTTGAAGCAGCTTCGAGCATTAACTAGTAAATACACTAGCACAAACATTCATACAAATTTTACATCATACATTCGTCCTATTTTGACATCAATTGTGGATGTCAACATCGATGTTCTCACCCTACGTCTATCAAGACCAAAAGAGTTCAAGTATCATGAAAAATTCTCGAGAAATTATTAAAAATTTATGAACTTTGTTTGAAGTCAGTTGATACAATAATAAACCATGAGAACGTCCATAAATGTCCGGTAGGCCACCATTATAAGTTGTTAGAGTATTTGGAGGCCACAGACGTATCAATGATGGTAAAGAACATGTCCTTAGGCCGGATACCGAGCTTTCAAAAAAAATGATGGTAAAGAACATTCGCTAACTTTGTTAGGGAAGGTAGATAACAATCCCACAATTTATGAGGATTCACATTGCCGAGTGTTAGGAACCTATGTATATTTGTTCAAGATTCCACAAGAAAGAACGACAACATATGATGAACATTGTAAGATGTCGCTTAGTTCCATGGAGAAAGCAAACACACTGCTTGAGTATGTATGAGTTCTTTATTGACTGTTGATATTTTCATTTTATATTAATATTCGGGTATGAATTGGTATACTTTAACTCATTAAATTCTACTTATGTGAATTGTTAAGGTCAGGTTGTGAAGAATGTGTAAGGTGTCATGTAGAGTTAAGTGAAAGCCTAAGTAATTATGCTGACACTATATTGCAAAAGACAACAATCTCTGATTCGGGGATCAAGTTATGCCTTACTGCATTGACAAAGTATACAAACTCTCCAACATTAAAAGTAGATGTTTACAAGGTAACCTAATGTTTAATGTTTAGATAATAATTATTTTACTTTATTTATTTAAATTTATATATTCTTATAAAATTTTCATGTTGTAGGTTGCATATAAAATGTGCTTTTATTTTCTCAAATTGCGGAGAATAATCAACACCAACTTATAAGCATACTGGATCAAGTTGCACCTCATAAAGAGGTAATATGGATCATGGATAAGTCAAGGTCATTAGAGGTCTTAACCTTAGCCCCTTTATTGAGCTAATTAATGTTGAAGCAGCTTCGAGCATTAACTAGTAAATACACTAGCACAAACATTCATACAAATTTTACATCATACATTCGTCCTATTTTGACATCGATTGTGGATGTCAACATCGATGTTCTCACCCTACGTCTATCAAGACCAAAAGAATTCAAGTATCATAAAAAATTCTCGAGGAATTATTAAAAATTTATGAACTTTGTTTGAAGTCAGTTGATACAATAATAAAGCATGAAAATGTCCATAAATGTCTGGTAGGCCACCATTATAAGTTGTTAGAGTATTTGGAGGCCACGGACGTATCAATGATGGTAAAGAACATGTCCTTAGGCTGGATACCGTGCTTTCAAAAAAAATGATGGTAAAGAACATTCGCTAACTTTGTTAGGGAAGGTAGATAACAATCCCACAATTTATGAGGATTCACATTGCCGAGTGTTAGGAACCTATGTATATTTGTTCAAGATTCCACAAGAAAGAACGACAACATATGATGAACATTGTAAGATGTCGCTTAGTTCCATGGAGAAAGCAAACACACTGCTTGAGTATGTATGAGTTCTTTATTGACTGTTGATATTTTCATTTTATATTAATATTCGGGTATGAATTGGTATACTTTAACTCATTAAATTCTACTTATGTGAATTGTTAAGGTCAGGTTGTGAAGAATGTGTAAGGTGTCATGTAGAGTTAAGTGAAAGCCTAAGTAATTATGCTGACACTATATTGCAAAAGACAACAATCTCTGATTCGGGGATCAAGTTATGCCTTACTGCATTGACAAAGTATACAAACTCTCCAACATTAAAAGTAGATGTTTACAAGGTAACCTAATGTTTAATGTTTAGATAATAATTATTTTACTTTATTTATTTAAATTTATATATTCTTATAAAATTTTCATGTTGTAGGTTGCATATAAAATGTGCTTTTATTTTCTCAAATTGCGGAGAATAATCAACACCAACTTATAAGCATACTGGATCAAGTTGCACCTCATAAAGAGGTAATATGGATCATGGATAAGTCAAGGTCATTAGAGGTCTTAACCTTAGCCCCTTTATTGAGCTAATTAATGTTGAAGCAGCTTCGAGCATTAACTAGTAAATACACTAGCACAAACATTCATACAAATTTTACATCATACATTCGCCCTATTTTGACATCGATTGTGGATGTCAACATCGATGTTCTCACCCTACGTCTATCAAGACCAAAAGAATTCAAGTATCATAAAAAATTCTCGAGGAATTATTAAAAATTTATGAACTTTGTTTGAAGTCAGTTGATACAATAATAAAGCATGAAAATGTCCATAAATGTCTGGTAGGCCACCATTATAAGTTGTTAGAGTATTTGGAGGCCACGGACGTATCAATGATGGTAAAGAACATGTCCTTAGGCCGGATACCGTGCTTTCAAAAAAAATGATGGTAAAGAACATTCGCTAACTTTGTTAGGGAAGGTAGATAACAATCCAACAATTTATGAGGATTCACATTGCCGAGTGTTAGGAACCTATGTATATTTGTTCAAGATTCCACAAGAAAGAACGACAACATATGATGAACATTGTAAGATGTCGCTTAGTTCCATGGAGAAAGCAAACACACTGCTTGAGTATGTATGAGTTCTTTATTGACTGTTGATATTTTCATTTTATATTAATATTCGGGTATGAATTGGTATACTTTAACTCATTAAATTCTACTTATGTGAATTGTTAAGGTCAGGTTGTGAAGAATGTGTAAGGTGTCATGTAGAGTTAAGTGAAAGCCTAAGTAATTATGCTGACACTATATTGCAAAAGACAACAATCTCTGATTCGGGGATCAAGTTATGCCTTACTGCATTGACAAAGTATACAAACTCTCCAACATTAAAAGTAGATGTTTACTAGGTAACCTAATGTTTAATGTTTAGATAATAATTATTTTACTTTATTTATTTAAATTTATATATTCTTATAAAATTTTCATGTTGTAGGTTGCATATAAAATGTTCTTTTATTTTCTCAAATTGCGGAGAATAATCAACACCAACTTATAAGCATACTGGATCAAGTTGCACCTCATAAAGAGGTAATATGCATCATGGATAAGTCAAGGTCATTAGAGGTCTTAACCTTAGCCCCTTTATTGAGCTAATTAATGTTGAAGCAGCTTCGAGCATTAACTAGTAAATACACTAGCACAAACATTCATACAAATTTTACATCATACATTCGTCCTATTTTGACATCGATTGTGGATGTCAACATCGATGTTCTCACCCTACGTCTATTAAGACCAAAAGAGTTCAAGTATCATGAAAAATTCTCGAGAAATTATTAAAAATTTACGAACTTTGTTTGAAGTCAGTTGATACAATAATAAACCATGAGAATGTCCATAAACGTCCGGTAGGCCACCATTATAAGTTGTTAGAGTATTTGGAGGCCACAGACGTATCAATGATGGTAAAGATCATGTCCTTAGGCCGGATACCGAGCTTTCAAAAAAAATGATGGTAAAGAACATTCGCTAACTTTGTTAGGGAAGGTAGATAACAATCCCACAATTTATGAGGATTCACATTGCCGAGTGTTAGGAACCTATGTATATTTGTTCAAGATTCCACAAGAAAGAACGACAACATATGATGAACATTGTAAGATGTCGCTTAGTTCCATGGAGAAAGCAAACACACTGCTTGAGTATGTATGAGTTCTTTATTGACTGTTGATATTTTCATTTTATATTAATATTCGGGTATGAATTGGTATACTTTAACTCATTAAATTCTACTTATGTGAATTGTTAAGGTCAGGTTGTGAAGAATGTGTAAGGTGTCATGTAGAGTTAAGTGAAAGCCTAAGTAATTATGCTGACACTATATTGCAAAAGACAACAATCTCTGATTCGGGGATCAAGTTATGCCTTACTGCATTGACAAAGTATACAAACTCTCCAATATTAAAAGTAGATGTTTACAAGGTAACCTAATGTTTAATGTTTAGATAATAATTATTTTACTTTATTTATTTAAATTTTTATATTCTTATAAAATTTTCATGTTGTAGGTTGCATATAAAATGTGCTTTTATTTTCTCAAATTGCGGAGAATAATCAACACCAACTTATAAGCATACTGGATCAAGTTGCACCTCATAAAGAGGTAATATGCATCATGGATAAGTCAAGGTCATTAGAGGTCTTAACCTTAGCCCCTTTATTGAGCTAATTAATGTTGAAGCAGCTTCGAGCATTAACTAGTAAATACACTAGCACAAACATTCATACAAATTTTACATCATACATTCGCCCTATTTTGACATCGATTGTGGATGTCAACATCGATGTTCTCACCCTACGTCTATCAAGACCAAAAGAATTCAAGTATCATAAAAAATTCTCGAGGAATTATTAAAAATTTATGAACTTTGTTTGAAGTCAGTTGATACAATAATAAAGCATGAAAATGTCCATAAATGTCTGGTTGGCCACCATTATAAGTTGTTAGAGTATTTGGAGGCCACGGACGTATCAATGATGGTAAAGAACATGTCCTTAGGCCGGATACCGTGCTTTCAAAAAAAATGATGGTAAAGAACATTCGCTAACTTTGTTAGGGAAGGTAGATAACAATCCAACAATTTATGAGGATTCACATTGCCGAGTGTTAGGAACCTATGTATATTTGTTCAAGATTCCACAAGAAAGAACGACAACATATGATGAACATTGTAAGATGTCGCTTAGTTCCATGGAGAAAGCAAACACACTGCTTGAGTATGTATGAGTTCTTTATTGACTGTTGATATTTTCATTTTATATTAATATTCGGGTATGAATTGGTATACTTTAACTCATTAAATTCTACTTATGTGAATTGTTAAGGTCAGGTTGTGAAGAATGTGTAAGGTGTCATGTAGAGTTAAGTGAAAGCCTAAGTAATTATGCTGACACTATATTGCAAAAGACAACAATCTCTGATTCGGGGATCAAGTTATGCCTTACTGCATTGACAAAGTATACAAACTCTCCAACATTAAAAGTAGATGTTTACTAGGTAACCTAATGTTTAATGTTTAGATAATAATTATTTTACTTTATTTATTTAAATTTATATATTCTTATAAAATTTTCATGTTGTAGGTTGCATATAAAATGTTCTTTTATTTTCTCAAATTGCGGAGAATAATCAACACCAACTTATAAGCATACTGGATCAAGTTGCACCTCATAAAGAGGTAATATGCATCATGGATAAGTCAAGGTCATTAGAGGTCTTAACCTTAGCCCCTTTATTGAGCTAATTAATGTTGAAGCAGCTTCGAGCATTAACTAGTAAATACACTAGCACAAACATTCATACAAATTTTACATCATACATTCGTCCTATTTTGACATCGATTGTGGATGTCAACATCGATGTTCTCACCCTACGTCTATTAAGACCAAAAGAGTTCAAGTATCATGAAAAATTCTCGAGAAATTATTAAAAATTTACGAACTTTGTTTGAAGTCAGTTGATACAATAATAAACCATGAGAATGTCCATAAACGTCCGGTAGGCCACCATTATAAGTTGTTAGAGTATTTGGAGGCCACAGACGTATCAATGATGGTAAAGATCATGTCCTTAGGCCGGATACCGAGCTTTCAAAAAAAATGATGGTAAAGAACATTCGCTAACTTTGTTAGGGAAGGTAGATAACAATCCCACAATTTATGAGGATTCACATTGCCGAGTGTTAGGAACCTATGTATATTTGTTCAAGATTCCACAAGAAAGAACGACAACATATGATGAACATTGTAAGATGTCGCTTAGTTCCATGGAGAAAGCAAACACACTGCTTGAGTATGTATGAGTTCTTTATTGACTGTTGATATTTTCATTTTATATTAATATTCGGGTATGAATTGGTATACTTTAACTCATTAAATTCTACTTATGTGAATTGTTAAGGTCAGGTTGTGAAGAATGTGTAAGGTGTCATGTAGAGTTAAGTGAAAGCCTAAGTAATTATGCTGACACTATATTGCAAAAGACAACAATCTCTGATTCGGGGATCAAGTTATGCCTTACTGCATTGACAAAGTATACAAACTCTCCAATATTAAAAGTAGATGTTTACAAGGTAACCTAATGTTTAATGTTTAGATAATAATTATTTTACTTTATTTATTTAAATTTTTATATTCTTATAAAATTTTCATGTTGTAGGTTGCATATAAAATGTGCTTTTATTTTCTCAAATTGCGGAGAATAATCAACACCAACTTATAAGCATACTGGATCAAGTTGCACCTCATAAAGAGGTAATATGGATCATGGATAAGTCAAGGTCATTAGAGGTCTTAACCTTAGCCCCTTTATTGAGCTAATTAATGTTGAAGCAGCTTCGAGCATTAACTAGTAAATACACTAGCACAAACATTCATACAAATTTTACATCATACATTCGTCCTATTTTGACATCGATTGTGGATGTCAACATCGATGTTCTCACCCTACGTCTATCAAGACCAAAAGAATTCAAGTATCATAAAAAATTCTCGAGGAATTATTAAAAATTTATGAACTTTGTTTGAAGTCAGTTGATACAATAATAAAGCATGAAAATGTCCATAAATGTCTGGTAGTCCACCATTATAAGTTGTTAGAGTATTTGGAGGCCACGGACGTATCAATGATGGTAAAGAACATGTCCTTAGGCCGGATACCGTGCTTTCAAAAAAAATGATGGTAAAGAACATTCGCTAACTTTGTTAGGGAAGGTAGATAACAATCCAACAATTTATGAGGATTCACATTGCCGAGTGTTAGGAACCTATGTATATTTGTTCAAGATACCACAAGAAAGAACGACAACATATGATGAACATTGTAAGATGTCGCTTAGTTCCATGGAGAAAGCAAACACACTGCTTGAGTATGTATGAGTTCTTTATTGACTGTTGATATTTTCATTTTATATTAATATTCGGGTATGAATTGGTATACTTTAACTCATTAAATTCTACTTATGTGAATTGTTAAGGTCAGGTTGTGAAGAATGTGTAAGGTGTCATGTAGAGTTAAGTGAAAGCCTAAGTAATTATGCTGACACTATATTGCAAAAGACAACAATCTCTGATTCGGGGATCAAGTTATGCCTTACTGCATTGACAAAGTATACAAACTCTCCAACATTAAAATTAGATGTTTACTAGGTAACCTAATGTTTAATGTTTAGATAATAATTATTTTACTTTATTTATTTAAATTTATATATTCTTATAAAATTTTCATGTTGTAGGTTGCATATAAAATGTTCTTTTATTTTCTCAAATTGCGGAGAATAATCAACACCAACTTATAAGCATACTGGATCAAGTTGCACCTCATAAAGAGGTAATATGCATCATGGATAAGTCAAGGTCATTAGAGGTCTTAACCTTAGCCCCTTTATTGAGCTAATTAATGTTGAAGCAGCTTCGAGCATTAACTAGTAAATACACTAGCACAAACATTCATACAAATTTTACATCATACATTCGTCCTATTTTGACATCAATTGTGGATGTCAACATCGATGTTCTCACCCTACGTCTATCAAGACCAAAAGAGTTCAAGTATCATGAAAAATTCTCGAGAAATTATTAAAAATTTATGAACTTTGTTTGAAGTCAGTTGATACAATAATAAACCATGAGAATGTCCATAAATGTCCGGTAGGCCACCATTATAAGTTGTTAGAGTATTTGGAGGCCACGGACGTATCAATGATGGTAAAGAACATGTCCTTAGGCCGGATACCGTGCTTTCAAAAAAAATGATGGTAAAGAACATTCGCTAACTTTGTTAGGGAAGGTAGATAACAATCCAACAATTTATGAGGATTCACATTGCCGAGTGTTAGGAACCTATGTATATTTGTTCAAGATTCCACAAGAAAGAACGACAACATATGATGAACATTGTAAGATGTCGCTTAGTTCCATGGAGAAAGCAAACACACTGCTTGAGTATGTATGAGTTCTTTATTGACTGTTGATATTTTCATTTTATATTAATATTCGGGTATGAATTGGTATACTTTAACTCATTAAATTCTACTTATGTGAATTGTTAAGGTCAGGTTGTGAAGAATGTGTAAGGTGTCATGTAGAGTTAAGTGAAAGCCTAAGTAATTATGCTGACACTATATTGCAAAAGACAACAATCTCTGATTCGGGGATCAAGTTATGCCTTACTGCATTGACAAAGTATACAAACTCTCCAACATTAAAATTAGATGTTTACTAGGTATCCTAATGTTTAATGTTTAGATAATAATTATTTTACTTTATTTATTTAAATTTATATATTCTTATAAAATTTTCATGTTGTAGGTTGCATATAAAATGTTCTTTTATTTTCTCAAATTGCGGAGAATAATCAACACCAACTTATAAGCATACTGGATCAAGTTGCACCTCATAAAGAGGTAATATGCATCATGGATAAGTCAAGGTCATTAGAGGTCTTAACCTTAGCCCCTTTATTGAGCTAATTAATGTTGAAGCAGCTTCGAGCATTAACTAGTAAATACACTAGCACAAACATTCATACAAATTTTACATCATACATTCGTCCTATTTTGACATCAATTGTGGATGTCAACATCGATGTTCTCACCCTACGTCTATCAAGACCAAAAGAATTCAAGTATCATAAAAAATTCTCGAGGAATTATTAAAAATTTATGAACTTTGTTTGAAGTAAGTTGATACAATAATAAAGCATGAAAATGTCCATAAATGTCTGGTTGGCCACCATTATAAGTTGTTAGAGTATTTGGAGGCCACGGACGTATCAATGATGGTAAAGAACATGTCCTTAGGCCGGATACCGTGCTTTCAAAAAAAATGATGGTAAAGAACATTCGCTAACTTTGTTAGGGAAGGTAGATAACAATCCAACAATTTATGAGGATTCACATTGCCGAGTGTTAGGAACCTATGTATATTTGTTCAAGATTCCACAAGAAAGAACGACAACATATGATGAACATTGTAAGATGTCGCTTAGTTCCATGGAGAAAGCAAACACACTGCTTGAGTATGTATGAGTTCTTTATTGACTGTTGATATTTTCATTTTATATTAATATTCGGGTATGAATTGGTATACTTTAACTCATTAAATTCTACTTATGTGAATTGTTAAGGTCAGGTTGTGAAGAATGTGTATGGTGTCATGTAGAGTTAAGTGAAAGCCTAAGTAATTATGCTGACACTATATTGCAAAAGACAACAATCTCTGATTCGGGGATCAAGTTATGCCTTACTGCATTGACAAAGTATACAAACTCTCCAACATTAAAAGTAGATGTTTACAAGGTAACCTAATGTTTAATGTTTAGATAATAATTATTTTACTTTATTTATTTAAATTTATATATTCTTATAAAATTTTCATGTTGTAGGTTGCATATAAAATGTGCTTTTATTTTCTCAAATTGCGGAGAATAATCAACACCAACTTATAAGCATACTGGATCAAGTTGCACCTCATAAAGAGGTAATATGGATCATGGATAAGTCAAGGTCATTAGAGGTCTTAACCTTAGCCCCTTTATTGAGCTAATTAATGTTGAAGCAGCTTCGAGCATTAACTAGTAAATACACTAGCACAAACATTCATACAAATTTTACATCATACATTCGTCCTATTTTGACATCGATTGTGGATGTCAACATCGATGTTCTCACCCTACGTCTATCAAGACCAAAAGAGTTCAAGTATCATGAAAAATTCTCGAGAAATTATTAAAAATTTACGAACTTTGTTTAAAGTCAGTTGATACAATAATAAACCATGAGAATGTCCATAAACGTCCGGTAGGCCACCATTATAAGTTGTTAGAGTATTTGGAGGCCACAGACGTATCAATGATGGTAAAGATCATGTCCTTAGGCCGGATACCGAGCTTTCAAAAAAAATGATGGTAAAGAACATTCGCTAACTTTGTTAGGGAAGGTAGATAACAATCCCACAATTTATGAGGATTCACATTGCCGAGTGTTAGGAACCTATGTATATTTGTTCAAGATTCCACAAGAAAGAACGACAACATATGATGAACATTGTAAGATGTCGCTTAGTTCCATGGAGAAAGCAAACACACTGCTTGAGTATGTATGAGTTCTTTATTGACTGTTGATATTTTCATTTTATATTAATATTCGGGTATGAATTGGTATACTTTAACTCATTAAATTCTACTTATGTGAATTGTTAAGGTCAGGTTGTGAAGAATGTGTAAGGTGTCATGTAGAGTTAAGTGAAAGCCTAAGTAATTATGCTGACACTATATTGCAAAAGACAACAATCTCTGATTCGGGGATCAAGTTATGCCTTACTGCATTGACAAAGTATACAAACTCTCCAACATTAAAAGTAGATGTTTACAAGGTAACCTAATGTTTAATGTTTAGATAATAATTATTTTACTTTATTTATTTAAATTTTTATATTCTTATAAAATTTTCATGTTGTAGGTTGCATATAAAATGTGCTTTTATTTTCTCAAATTGCGGAGAATAATCAACACCAACTTATAAGCATACTGGATCAAGTTGCACCTCATAAAGAGGTAATATGGATCATGGATAAGTCAAGGTCATTAGAGGTCTTAACCTTAGCCCCTTTATTGAGCTAATTAATGTTGAAGCAGCTTCGAGCATTAACTAGTAAATACACTAGCACAAACATTCATACAAATTTTACATCATACATTCGTCCTATTTTGACATCGATTGTGGATGTCAACATCGATGTTCTCACCCTACGTCTATCAAGACCAAAAGAGTTCAAGTATCATGAAAAATTCTCGAGAAATTATTAAAAATTTATGAACTTTGTTTGAAGTCAGTTGATACAATAATAAACCATGAGAATGTCCATAAATGTCCGGTAGGCCACCATTATAAGTTGTTAGAGTATTTGGAGGCCACAGACGTATCAATGATGGTAAAGAACATGTCCTTAGGCCGGATACCGAGCTTTCAAAAAAAATGATGGTAAAGAACATTCGCTAACTTTGTTAGGGAAGGTAGATAACAATCCCACAATTTATGAGGATTCACATTGCCGAGTGTTAGGAACCTATGTATATTTGTTCAAGATTCCACAAGAAAGAACGACAACATATGATGAACATTGTAAGATGTCGCTTAGTTCCATGGAGAAAGCAAACACACTGCTTGAGTATGTATGAGTTCTTTATTGACTGTTGATATTTTCATTTTATATTAATATTCGGGTATGAATTGGTATACTTTAACTCATTAAATTCTACTTATGTGAATTGTTAAGGTCAGGTTGTGAAGAATGTGTAAGGTGTCATGTAGAGTTAAGTGAAAGCCTAAGTAATTATGCTGACACTATATTGCTAAAGACAACAATCTCTGATTCGGGGATCAAGTTATGCCTTACTGCATTGACAAAGTATACAAACTCTCCAACATTAAAAGTAGATGTTTACAAGGTAACCTAATGTTTAATGTTTAGATAATAATTATTTTACTTTATTTATTTAAATTTATATATTCTTATAAAATTTTCATGTTGTAGGTTGCATATAAAATGTGCTTTTATTTTCTCAAATTGCGGAGAATAATCAACACCAACTTATAAGCATACTGGATCAAGTTGCACCTCATAAAGAGGTAATATGGATCATGGATAAGTCAAGGTCATTAGAGGTCTTAACCTTAGCCCCTTTATTGAGCTAATTAATGTTGAAGCAGCTTCGAGCATTAACTAGTAAATACACTAGCACAAACATTCATACAAATTTTACATCATACATTCGTCCTATTTTGACATCGATTGTGGATGTCAACATCGATGTTCTCACCCTACGTCTATCAAGACCAAAAGAATTCAAGTATCATAAAAAATTCTCGAGGAATTATTAAAAATTTATGAACTTTGTTTGAAGTAAGTTGATACAATAATAAAGCATGAAAATGTCCATAAATGTCTGGTTGGCCACCATTATAAGTTGTTAGAGTATTTGGAGGCCACGGACGTATCAATGATGGTAAAGAACATGTCCTTAGGCCGGATACCGTGCTTTCAAAAAAAATGATGGTAAAGAACATTCGCTAACTTTGTTAGGGAAGGTAGATAACAATCCAACAATTTATGAGGATTCACATTGCCGAGTGTTAGGAACCTATGTATATTTGTTCAAGATTCCACAAGAAAGAACGACAACATATGATGAACATTGTAAGATGTCGCTTAGTTCCATGGAGAAAGCAAACACACTGCTTGAGTATGTATGAGTTCTTTATTGACTGTTGATATTTTCATTTTATATTAATATTCGGGTATGAATTGGTATACTTTAACTCATTAAATTCTACTTATGTGAATTGTTAAGGTCAGGTTGTGAAGAATGTGTATGGTGTCATGTAGAGTTAAGTGAAAGCCTAAGTAATTATGCTGACACTATATTGCAAAAGACAACAATCTCTGATTCGGGGATCAAGTTATGCCTTACTGCATTGACAAAGTATACAAACTCTCCAACATTAAAAGTAGATGTTTACAAGGTAACCTAATGTTTAATGTTTAGATAATAATTATTTTACTTTATTTATTTAAATTTATATATTCTTATAAAATTTTCATGTTGTAGGTTGCATATAAAATGTGCTTTTATTTTCTCAAATTGCGGAGAATAATCAACACCAACTTATAAGCATACTGGATCAAGTTGCACCTCATAAAGAGGTAATATGGATCATGGATAAGTCAAGGTCATTAGAGGTCTTAACCTTAGCCCCTTTATTGAGCTAATTAATGTTGAAGCAGCTTCGAGCATTAACTAGTAAATACACTAGCACAAACATTCATACAAATTTTACATCATACATTCGTCCTATTTTGACATCGATTGTGGATGTCAACATCGATGTTCTCACCCTACGTCTATCAAGACCAAAAGAGTTCAAGTATCATGAAAAATTCTCGAGAAATTATTAAAAATTTACGAACTTTGTTTAAAGTCAGTTGATACAATAATAAACCATGAGAATGTCCATAAACGTCCGGTAGGCCACCATTATAAGTTGTTAGAGTATTTGGAGGCCACAGACGTATCAATGATGGTAAAGATCATGTCCTTAGGCCGGATACCGAGCTTTCAAAAAAAATGATGGTAAAGAACATTCGCTAACTTTGTTAGGGAAGGTAGATAACAATCCCACAATTTATGAGGATTCACATTGCCGAGTGTTAGGAACCTATGTATATTTGTTCAAGATTCCACAAGAAAGAACGACAACATATGATGAACATTGTAAGATGTCGCTTAGTTCCATGGAGAAAGCAAACACACTGCTTGAGTATGTATGAGTTCTTTATTGACTGTTGATATTTTCATTTTATATTAATATTCGGGTATGAATTGGTATACTTTAACTCATTAAATTCTACTTATGTGAATTGTTAAGGTCAGGTTGTGAAGAATGTGTAAGGTGTCATGTAGAGTTAAGTGAAAGCCTAAGTAATTATGCTGACACTATATTGCAAAAGACAACAATCTCTGATTCGGGGATCAAGTTATGCCTTACTGCATTGACAAAGTATACAAACTCTCCAACATTAAAAGTAGATGTTTACAAGGTAACCTAATGTTTAATGTTTAGATAATAATTATTTTACTTTATTTATTTAAATTTTTATATTCTTATAAAATTTTCATGTTGTAGGTTGCATATAAAATGTGCTTTTATTTTCTCAAATTGCGGAGAATAATCAACACCAACTTATAAGCATACTGGATCAAGTTGCACCTCATAAAGAGGTAATATGGATCATGGATAAGTCAAGGTCATTAGAGGTCTTAACCTTAGCCCCTTTATTGAGCTAATTAATGTTGAAGCAGCTTCGAGCATTAACTAGTAAATACACTAGCACAAACATTCATACAAATTTTACATCATACATTCGTCCTATTTTGACATCGATTGTGGATGTCAACATCGATGTTCTCACCCTACGTCTATCAAGACCAAAAGAGTTCAAGTATCATGAAAAATTCTCGAGAAATTATTAAAAATTTACGAACTTTGTTTAAAGTCAGTTGATACAATAATAAACCATGAGAATGTCCATAAACGTCCGGTAGGCCACCATTATAAGTTGTTAGAGTATTTGGAGGCCACAGACGTATCAATGATGGTAAAGATCATGTCCTTAGGCCGGATACCGAGCTTTCAAAAAAAATGATGGTAAAGAACATTCGCTAACTTTGTTAGGGAAGGTAGATAACAATCCCACAATTTATGAGGATTCACATTGCCGAGTGTTAGGAACCTATGTATATTTGTTCAAGATTCCACAAGAAAGAACGACAACATATGATGAACATTGTAAGATGTCGCTTAGTTCCATGGAGAAAGCAAACACACTGCTTGAGTATGTATGAGTTCTTTATTGACTGTTGATATTTTCATTTTATATTAATATTCGGGTATGAATTGGTATACTTTAACTCATTAAATTCTACTTATGTGAATTGTTAAGGTCAGGTTGTGAAGAATGTGTAAGGTGTCATGTAGAGTTAAGTGAAAGCCTAAGTAATTATGCTGACACTATATTGCAAAAGACAACAATCTCTGATTCGGGGATCAAGTTATGCCTTACTGCATTGACAAAGTATACAAACTCTCCAACATTAAAAGTAGATGTTTACAAGGTAACCTAATGTTTAATGTTTAGATAATAATTATTTTACTTTATTTATTTAAATTTTTATATTCTTATAAAATTTTCATGTTGTAGGTTGCATATAAAATGTGCTTTTATTTTCTCAAATTGCGGAGAATAATCAACACCAACTTATAAGCATACTGGATCAAGTTGCACCTCATAAAGAGGTAATATGGATCATGGATAAGTCAAGGTCATTAGAGGTCTTAACCTTAGCCCCTTTATTGAGCTAATTAATGTTGAAGCAGCTTCGAGCATTAACTAGTAAATACACTAGCACAAACATTCATACAAATTTTACATCATACATTCGTCCTATTTTGACATCGATTGTGGATGTCAACATCGATGTTCTCACCCTACGTCTATCAAGACCAAAAGAATTCAAGTATCATAAAAAATTCTCGAGGAATTATTAAAAATTTATGAACTTTGTTTGAAGTCAGTTGATACAATAATAAAGCATGAAAATGTCCATAAATGTCGGGTAGGCCACCATTATAAGTTGTTAGAGTATTTGGAGGCCACGGACGTATCAATGATGGTAAAGAACATGTCCTTAGGCCGGATACCGTGCTTTCAAAAAAAATGATGGTAAAGAACATTCGCTAACTTTGTTAGGGAAGGTAGATAACAATCCAACAATTTATGAGGATTCACATTGCCGAGTGTTAGGAACCTATGTATATTTGTTCAAGATTCCACAAGAAAGAACGACAACATATGATGAACATTGTAAGATGTCGCTTAGTTCCATGGAGAAAGCAAACACACTGCTTGAGTATGTATGAGTTCTTTATTGACTGTTGATATTTTCATTTTATATTAATATTCGGGTATGAATTGGTATACTTTAACTCATTAAATTCTACTTATGTGAATTGTTAAGGTCAGGTTGTGAAGAATGTGTAAGGTGTCATGTAGAGTTAAGTGAAAGCCTAAGTAATTATGCTGACACTATATTGCAAAAGACAACAATCTCTGATTCGGGGATCAAGTTATGCCTTACTGCATTGACAAAGTATACAAACTCTCCAACATTAAAAGTAGATGTTTACTAGGTAACCTAATGTTTATTGTTTAGATAATAATTATTTTACTTTATTTATTTAAATTTATATATTCTTATAAAATTTTCATGTTGTAGGTTGCATATAAAATGTGCTTTTATTTTCTCAAATTGCGGAGAATAATCAACACCAACTTATAAGCATACTGGATCAAGTTGCACCTCATAAAGAGGTAATATGCATCATGGATAAGTCAAGGTCATTAGAGGTCTTAACCTTAGCCCCTTTATTGAGCTAATTAATGTTGAAGCAGCTTCGAGCATTAACTAGTAAATACACTAGCACAAACATTCATACAAATTTTACATCATACATTCGTCCTATTTTGACATCGATTGTGGATGTCAACATCGATGTTCTCACCCTACGTCTATCAAGACCAAAAGAATTCAAGTATCATAAAAAATTCTCGAGGAATTATTAAAAATTTATGAACTTTGTTTGAAGTCAGTTGATACAATAATAAAGCATGAAAATGTCCATAAATGTCTGGTTGGCCACCATTATAAGTTGTTAGAGTATTTGGAGGCCACGGACGTATCAATGATGGTAAAGAACATGTCCTTAGGCCGGATACCGTGCTTTCAAAAAAAATGATGGTAAAGAACATTCGCTAACTTTGTTAGGGAAGGTAGATAACAATCCAACAATTTATGAGGATTCACATTGCCGAGTGTTAGGAACCTATGTATATTTGTTCAAGATTCCACAAGAAAGAACGACAACATATGATTAACATTGTAAGATGTCGCTTAGTTCCATGGAGAAAGCAAACACACTGCTTGAGTATGTATGAGTTCTTTATTGACTGTTGATATTTTCATTTTATATTAATATTCGGGTATGAATTGGTATACTTTAACTCATTAAATTCTACTTATGTGAATTGTTAAGGTCAGGTTGTGAAGAATGTGTAAGGTGTCATGTAGAGTTAAGTGAAAGCCTAAGTAATTATGCTGACACTATATTGAAAAAGACAACAATCTCTGATTCGGGGATCAAGTTATGCCTTACTGCATTGACAAAGTATACAAACTCTCCAACATTAAAAGTAGATGTTTACAAGGTAACCTAATGTTTAATGTTTAGATAATAATTATTTTACTTTATTTATTTAAATTTATATATTCTTATAAAATTTTCATGTTGTAGGTTGCATATAAAATGTGCTTTTATTTTCTCAAATTGCGGAGAATAATCAACACCAACTTATAAGCATACTGGATCAAGTTGCACCTCATAAAGAGGTAATATGGATCATGGATAAGTCAAGGTCATTAGAGGTCTTAACCTTAGCCCTTTATTGAGCTAATTAATGTTGAAGCAACTTCGAGCATTAACTAGTAAATACACTAGCACAAACATTCATACAAATTTTATATCATACATTCGTCCTATTTTGACATCGATTGTGGATGTCAACATCGATGTTCTCACCCTACGTCTATCAAGACCAAAAGAATTCAAGTATCATAAAAAATTCTCGAGGAATTATTAAAAATTTATGAACTTTGTTTGAAGTCAGTTGATACAATAATAAACCATGAAAATGTCCATAAATGTCTGGTAGGCCACCATTATAAGTTGTTAGAGTATTTGGAGGCCACGGACGTATCAATGATTGTAAAGAACATGTCCTTAGGCCGGATACCGAGCTTTCAAAAAAAATGATGGTAAAGAACATTCGCTAACTTTGTTAGGGAAGGTAGATAACAATCCCACAATTTATGAGGATTCACATTGCCGAGTGTTAGGAACCTATGTATATTTGTTCAAGATTCCACAAGAAAGAACGACAACATATGATGAACATTGTAAGATGTCGCTTAGTTCCATGGAGAAAGCAAACACACTGCTTGAGTATGTATGAGTTCTTTATTGACTGTTGATATTTTCATTTTATATTAATATTCGGGTATGAATTGGTATACTTTAACTCATTAAATTCTACTTATATGAATTGTTAAGGTCAGGTTGTGAAGAATGTGTAAGGTGTCATGTAGAGTTAAGTGAAAGCCTAAGTAATTATGCTGACACTATATTGCAAAAGACAACAATCTCTAATTCGGGGATCAAGTTATGCCTTACTGCATTGACAAAGTATACAAACTCTCCAACATTAAAAGTAGATGTTTACAAGGTAACCTAATGTTTAATGTTTAGATAATAATTATTTTACTTTATTTATTTAAATTTATATATTCTTATAAAATTTTCATGTTGTAGGTTGCATATAAAATGTGCTTTTATTTTCTCAAATTGCGGAGAATAATCAACACCAACTTATAAGCATACTGGATCAAGTTGCACCTCATAAAGAGGTAATATGGATCATGGATAAGTCAAGGTCATTAGAGGTCTTAACCTTAGCCCCTTTATTGAGCTAATTAATGTTGAAGCAGCTTCGAGCATTAACTAGTAAATACACTAGCACAAACATTCATACAAATTTTACATCATACATTTGTCCTATTTTGATATCGATTGTGGATGTCAACATCGATGTTCTCACCCTACGTCTATCAAGACCAAAAGAGTTCAAGTATCATGAAAAATTCTCGAGAAATTATTAAAAATTTATGAACTTTGTTTGAAGTCAGTTGATACAATAATAAACCATGAGAATGTCCATAAATGTCCGGTAGGCCACCATTATAAGTTGTTAGAGTATTTGGAGGCCACAGACGTATCAATGATGGTAAAGAACATGTCCTTAGGCCGGATACCGATCTTTCAAAAAAAATGATGGTAAAGAACATTCGCTAACTTTGTTAGGGAAGGTAGATAACAATCCCACAATTTATGAGGATTCACATTGCCGAGTGTTAGGAACCTATGTATATTTGTTCAAGATTCCACAAGAAAGAACGACAACATATGATGAACATTGTAAGATGTCGCTTAGTTCCATGGAGAAAGCAAACACACTGCTTGAGTATGTATGAGTTCTTTATTGACTGTTGATATTTTCATTTTATATTAATATTCGGGTATGAATTGGTATACTTTAACTCATTAAATTCTACTTATGTGAATTGTTAAGGTCAGGTTGTGAAGAATGTGTATGGTGTCATGTAGAGTTAAGTGAAAGCCTAAGTAATTATGCTGACACTATATTGCAAAAGACAACAATCTCTGATTCGGGGATCAAGTTATGCCTTACTGCATTGACAAAGTATACAAACTCTCCAACATTAAAAGTAGATGTTTACAAGGTAACCTAATGTTTAATGTTTAGATAATAATTATTTTACTTTATTTATTTAAATTTATATATTCTTATAAAATTTTCATGTTGTAGGTTGCATATAAAATGTGCTTTTATTTTCTCAAATTGCGGAGAATAATCAACACCAACTTATAAGCATACTGGATCAAGTTGCACCTCATAAAGAGGTAATATGGATCATGGATAAGTCAAGGTCATTAGAGGTCTTAACCTTAGCCCCTTTATTGAGCTAATTAATGTTGAAGCAGCTTCGAGCATTAACTAGTAAATACACTAGCACAAACATTCATACAAATTTTACATCATACATTCGTCCTATTTTGACATCGATTGTGGATGTCAACATCGATGTTCTCACCCTACGTCTATCAAGACCAAAAGAGTTCAAGTATCATGAAAAATTCTCGAGAAATTATTAAAAATTTACGAACTTTGTTTGAAGTCAGTTGATACAATAATAAACCATGAGAATGTCCATAAACGTCCGGTAGGCCACCATTATAAGTTGTTAGAGTATTTGGAGGCCACAGACGTATCAATGATTGTAAAGATCATGTCCTTAGGCCGGATACCGAGCTTTCAAAAAAAATGATGGTAAATAACATTCGCTAACTTTGTTAGGGAAGGTAGATAACAATCCCACAATTTATGAGGATTCACATTGCCGAGTGTTAGGAACCTATGTATATTTGTTCAAGATTCCACAAGAAAGAACGACAACATATGATGAACATTGTAAGATGTCGCTTAGTTCCATGGAGAAAGCAAACACACTGCTTGAGTATGTATGAGTTCTTTATTGACTGTTGATATTTTCATTTTATATTAATATTCGGGTATGAATTGGTATACTTTAACTCATTAAATTCTACTTATGTGAATTGTTAAGGTCAGGTTGTGAAGAATGTGTATGGTGTCATGTAGAGTTAAGTGAAAGCCTAAGTAATTATGCTGACACTATATTACAAAAGACAACAATCTCTGATTCGGGGATCAAGTTATGCCTTACTGCATTGACAAAGTATACAAACTCTCCAACATTAAAAGTAGATGTTTACAAGGTAACCTAATGTTTAATGTTTAGATAATAATTATTTTACTTTATTTATTTAAATTTATATATTCTTATAAAATTTTCATGTTGTAGGTTGCATATAAAATGTGCTTTTATTTTCTCAAATTGCGGAGAATAATCAACACCAACTTATAAGCATACTGGATCAAGTTGCACCTCGTAAAGAGGTAATATGGATCATGGATAAGACAAGGTCATTAGAGGTCATAACCTTAGACCCTTTAATGACCTATTTAATGTTGAAGCAACTCCGAGCATTAACTAATAAAGACACTTGCACAAACATTCATACAAATTTTATATCATACGTTTATCTTATTATGACATCGATTGTAGATGTGAATGTCGATGTTATGACAAGTTTTAGAAATTTCCTTACTTCCTTTTTTGGTGTTCTCACCCTACGTCTATCACGACCTAAACAAATCAAGTATCATGACAAAATTACAAAGAATTATCAAAACTTTATGAACTTTGTTTGAAGTCAGTTGGTACAATACTTAACCATGAAAATGTCCATAAATACCTGGTAGACCACCATAATAAGTTCTTAGAGTCTTTTGAGGCCCACAGACGTGTCAATGTGGGTAAAGATCATTCGCTAACGTTGTTATGGAAGGTAGATAACAATCCCAAAATTTTTGAGGATTCACATTGCCGAGTGTTAGGAACCTATGTGTATTTTTTCAAGATTCCACAAGAAAGAACAACAACATATGATGACCATTGTAAGATGTTGCTTAATTCCACGGAGAAAGCAAAAACACGGCTTGGATATGTTTGGATTCTTAATTGACTGTTGATTTTTTTTCAATTTATATTAATTTATGGGTATGAATTGTTTAAATTTAACTCATTAAATTCTACTTATATGAATTATTTAGGTCAGGTTGTCAAGAGTGTGTAATGTGTGATGTAGAGTGAAGTAAAAGCCTAAGTAATTATGTTCAGACTATATTGCAAAACACAATAGTCTTTGATTCGGGGATCAAGTTATTCATTACTGCATTTACAGAGTATACAAACTCTCCAACATTAAAAGAAGATGTTTACAAGGTAACCTAATGTTTAATGCTTAGATAATAATTATTTTACTTTATTTATTTAAAGCTATATATTCTTATAAAATATTACATGTTGTAGGTTGCATATAAAATGTGTTTTTATTTTCTCAAATTGCGAAGAATAATCACCACCAACTTATAAGCATATTGGATCACATTACACCTCATAAAGAGGTACTATGGATCATGGATAAGTCAAGGTCATTAGAGGTCATAGCCTTAGCCCCTTTATTGACCTATTTAATGTTGAAGCAGCTCCGAGCATTAACTAGTAAATATACTAGCACAAACATTCACACAAATTATACATCATACATTCATCCTATTTAAACATCGATTGTGGATGTCAATGTCAATGTTATGACAAGTTTTAAAACTTTACATACTTCGTGCTTCGGTGTTCTCAACCTACGTCTATAAAGAGGAATTACTAGAAATTTATAAACTTTGTTTGAAATCAGTTCATACAATAATAAACCATGAGAATGTCCATAAATGCCTGGTAGGCCACCATTATAAGTTCTTAGAGAAATTGGGGGCCAGAGACGTATCAATGATGGTGAAGAACATGTGCTAACTTTATTCGAGAAGGTAGATAGCAATCCCACAATTTATGAAGATTCACATTGCCGATTGTTAGAAACCTATGTGTATATGTTCAAGATTCCTCAAGAAAGAATGACAACAAATGATGAACATTGTAAGATGTTGCTTAGATCCATGGAGAAAGCAAACACACGGCTTGGGTATGTATGAGTTCTTAATTGACTGTTGATATTTTCATTTTATATTAATTTTTGGGTATGAATTGGTTAACTTTAACTCATGAAATTCTACTTATGTGAATTGTTCAGGTCAGGTTCTGAAGAGTGTGTAAGGTGTCATGTAGAGTTAAGTGAAAGCTTAAGTAATTATGCCGACACTATATTGCAAAAGACAAAAATCTCTGATTCGTGGATCAAGTTATGCCTTACTGCATTGACAAAGTATACAAACTCTCCAACATTAAAAGTAGATGTTTACAAGGTAACCTAATGTGTACTGTTTAGATAATAATTATTTTACTTTATTTATTTAAAGCTATATATTCTTATAAAATTTTATATGTTGTAGGTTGAATATAAAATGTGCTTTTATTTTCTCAAATTGCGAAGAATAATAACCACCAACTTATAAGCATACAAGATCACATTGCACCTCATAAAGAAGTAATATGGATCATGGATAAGACAAGGTTATTAGAGGTCATAGCATTAAGCCCTTTAATGACCTAATTAATGTTGAAGCCACTCCTAGCATTAACTAATAAATACACTTGCACAAACATTCATACAAATTTTACATCATACGTTTATCTTATTTTGACATCGATTGTAGATGTCAATGTCGATGTTATGAAAAGTTTTAGAAATTTCTTACTTCGTGTTTCGGTGTTCTCACCCTACGTCTATCACGACCTAAACAAATCAAATATCATGAAAAAAATATCAAAGAATTATTAAAAGTTTATGAACTTTGTTTGAAGTCAGTAGATACAATACTTAACCATGAAAATGTCCATAAATACCTAGTAGACCACCATAATAAGTTCTTAGAGTCTTTTGAGGCCCACAGACCTGTCAATGAGGGTAAAGATCATTTACTAACTTTGTTAGGGAAGGTAGATAACAATCCCAAAATTTATGAGGATTCACATTGCCGAGTGTTAGGAACCTATGTGTATTTCTTAAAGATTCCACAAGAAAGAACGAAGACATATGATGAACATTGTAAGATGTTGCTTCGTTCCACGGAGAAAGCAAAACCATGGCTTGGATATGTATGAATTCTTAATTGACTGTTGATTTTTTTTCAATTTATATTAATTTATGGGTATGAATTGGTTAAATTTAACTCATTAAATTCTACTTATATGAATTATTTAGGTCAGGTTGTCAAGAGTGTGTAAGGTGTCATGTAGGGTGAAGTAAAAGCCTAAGTAATTATCTTCAGACTATATTGCAAAACACAATAGTCTCTGATTCGGGGATTAAGTTATTCATTACTGCATTGACAGAGTATACTAACTCTCCAACATTAACAGTACATGTTTACAAGGTAACCTAATGTTTAATGTTTAGATAATAATTATTTTACTTTATTTATTTAAAGCTATATATTCTTATAAAATTTTATATGTTGTAGGTTGCATATAAAATGTGCTTTTATTTTCTCAAATTGCGAAGAATAATCTCCACCAACTTATAAGCATACTGGATCACATTGCACCTCATAAAGAGGTAATATGGATCATGGATAAGTCAAGCTCATTAGAGGTCATAGCCTTAACCCCTTTATTTACCTAATTAATGTTGAAACAGCTTCGAGCATTAACTAGTAAATACACTAGCACAAACATTCATACAAATTTTACATCATACATTCATCTTATTTTGACATCGATTGTGGATGTCAACATCGATGTTATGACAAGTTTTACAACTTTCCATACTTCGTGCTTCGGTGTTCTCACCCTACGTCTATCAAGACCAAAAGAGTTCAAGTATCATGAAAAATTCTCGAGAAATTATTAAAAATTTATGAACTTTGTTTGAAGTCAGTTGATACAATAATAAACCATGAGAATGTCCATAAATGTCCAGTAGGCCACCATTATAAGTTGTTAGAGTATTTGGAGGCCACAGACGTATCAATGATGGTAAAGAACATGTCCTTAGGCCAGATACCGAGCTTTCAAAAAAAATGATGGTAAAGAACATTCGCTAACTTTGTTAGGGAAGGTAGATAACAATCCCACAATTTATGAGGATTCACATTGCCGAGTGTTAGGAACCTATGTATATTTGTTCAAGATTCCACAAGAAAGAACGACAACATATGATGAACATTGTAAGATGTCGCTTAGTTCCATGGAGAAAGCAAACACACTGCTTGAGTATGTATGAGTTCTTTATTGACTGTTGATATTTTCATTTTATATTAATATTCGGGTATGAATTGGTATACTTTAACTCATTAAATTCTACTTATGTGAATTGTTAAGGTCAGGTTGTGAAGAATGTGTAAGGTGTCATGTAGAGTTAAGTGAAAGCCTAAGTAATTATGCTGACACTATATTACAAAAGACAACAATCTCTGATTCGGGGATCAAGTTATGCCTTACTGCATTGACAAAGTATACAAACTCTCCAACATTAAAAGTAGATGTTTACAAGGTAACCTAATGTTTAATGTTTAGATAATAATTATTTTACTTTATTTATTTAAATTTATATATTCTTATAAAATTTTCATGTTGTAGGTTGCATATAAAATGTGCTTTTATTTTCTCAAATTGCGGAGAATAATCAACACCAACTTATAAGCATACTGGATCAAGTTGCACCTCGTAAAGTGGTAATATGGATCATGGATAAGTCAAGGTCATTAGAGGTCTTAACCTTAGCCCCTTTATTGACCTAATTAATGTTGAAGCAGCTTCGAGCATTAACTAGTAAATACACTAGCACAAACATTCATACAAATTTTACATCATACATTCGTCCTATTTTGACATCGATTGTGGATGTCAACATCGATGTTCTCACCGTACGTCTATAAAGACCAAAAGAATTCAAGTATCATGAAAAATTCTCGAGGAATTATTAAAAATTTATGAACTTTGTTTGAAGTCAGTTGATACAATAATAAACCATGAGAATGTCCATAAATGTCTGGTAGGCCACCATTATAAGTTGTTAGAGTATTTGGAGGCCACGGACGTATCAATGATGGTAAAGAACATGTCCTTAGGCCGGATACCGAGCTTTAAAAAAAATGATGGTAAAGAACATGTGCTAACTTTATTAGGGAAGGTAGATAGCAATCCCAAAATTTATGAGGATTCACATTGTCGAGTGTTAGCAACCTATGTGTATATGTTCAAGATTCCACAAGAAATAACGACAACATATGATGAACATTGTAAGATGTCGCTTAGTTCCATGGAGAAAGCAAACACACTGCTTGAGTATGTATGAGTTCTTTATTGACTGTTGATATTTTCTTTTTAAATTAATATTCGGTTATGAGTTGGTATACTTTAACTCATTAAATTCTACTTATGTGAATTGTTAAGGTCAGGTTGTGAAGAATGTGTAAGGTGTCATGTAGAGTTAAGTGAAAGCCTAAGTAATTATGCTGACACTATATTGCAAAAGACAACAATCTCTGATTCGGGGATCAAGTTACGCCTTACTGCATTGACAAAGTATACAAACTCTCCAACATTAAAAGTAGATGTTTACAAGGTAACCTAATGTTTAAAGTTTAGATAATAATTATTTTACTTTATTTATTTAAATTTATATATTCTTATAAAATTTTACATGTTGTAGGTTGCATATAAAATGTGCTTTTATTTTCTCAAATTGCGGAGAATAATCAACACCAACTTATAAGCATACTGGATCACGTTGCACCTCATAAAGAGGTAATACGGATCATGGATAAGACAAGGTCATTAGAGGTCATAGCCTTAGGCCCTTTAATGACCTAATTAATGTTGAAGCAGCTCCGAGCATTAACTAGTAAATACACTAGCACAAACATTCATACAAATTTTACATCATACATTCGTCCTATTTTGACATCGATTGTGGATGTCAACATCGATGTTCTCACCGTACGTCTATCAAGACCAAAAGAATTCAAGTATCATGAAAAATTCTCGAGGAATTATTAAAAATTTATGAACTTTGTTTGAAGTCAGTTGATACAATAATAAACCATGAAAATGTCCATAAATGTCTGGTAGGCCACCATTATAAGTTGTTAGAGTATTTGGAGGCCACGGACGTATCAATGATGGTAAAGAACATGTCCTTAGGCCGGATACCGAGCTTTAAAAAAAAATGATGGTAAAGAACATGTGCTAACTTTATTAGGGAAGGTAGATAGCAATCCCAAAATTTATGAGGATTCACATTGTCGAGTGTTAGAAACCTATGTGTATATGTTTTAGATTCCACAAGAAATAACGACAACATATGATGAACATTGTAAGATGTCGCTTAGTTCCATGGAGAAAGCAAACACACTGCTTGAGTATGTATGAGTTCTTTATTGACTGTTGATATTTTCTTTTTAAATTAATATTCGGTTATGAGTTGGTATACTTTAACTCATTAAATTCTACTTATGTGAATTGTTAAGGTCAGGTTGTGAAGAATGTGTAAGGTGTCATGTAGAGTTAAGTGAAAGCCTAAGTAATTATGCTGACACTATATTGCAAAAGACAACAATCTCTGATTCGGGGATCAAGTTATGCCTTACTGCATTGACAACGTATACAAACTCTCCAACATTAAAAGTAGATGTTTACAAGGTAACCTAATGTTTAATGTTTAGATAATAATTATTTTACTTTATTTATTTAAATTTATATATTCTGATAAAATTTTCATGTTGTAGGTTGCATATAAAATGTGCTTTTATTTTCTCAAATTGCGGAGAATAATCAACACCAACTTATAAGCATACTGGATCAAGTTGCACCTCATAAAGAGGTAATATGGATCATGGATAAGTCAAGGTCATTAGAGGTCTTAACCTTAGCCCCTTTATTGAGCTAATTAATGTTGAAGCAGCTTCGAGCATTAACTAGTAAATACACTAGCACAAACATTCATACAAATTTTACATCATACATTCGTCCTATTTTGACATCGATTGTGGATGTCAACATCGATGTTCTCACCCTACGTCTATCAAGACCAAAAGAATTCAAGTATCATAAAAAATTCTCGAGGAATTATTAAAAATTTATGAACTTTGTTTGAAGTCAGTTGATACAATAATAAACCATGAAAATGTCCATAAATGTCTGGTAGGCCACCATTATAAGTTGTTAGAGTATTTGGAGGCCACGGACGTATCAATGATGGTAAAGAACATGTCCTTAGGCCGGATACCGAGCTTTCAAAAAAAATGATGGTAAAGAACATTCGCTAACTTTGTTAGGGAAGGTAGATAACAATCCCACAATTTATGAGGATTCACATTGCCGAGTGTTAGGAACCTATGTATATTTGTTCAAGATTCCACAAGAAAGAACGACAACATATGATGAACATTGTAAGATGTCGCTTAGTTCCATGGAGAAAGCAAACACACTGCTTGAGTATGTATGAGTTCTTTATTGACTGTTGATATTTTCATTTTATATTAATATTCGGGTATGAATTGGTATACTTTAACTCATTAAATTCTACTTATGTGAATTGTTAAGGTCAGGTTGTGAAGAATGTGTAAGGTGTCATGTAGAGTTAAGTGAAAGCCTAAGTAATTATGCTGACATTGTATTGCAAAAGACAACAATCTCTGATTCGGGGATCAAGTTATGCCTTACTGCATTGACAAAGTATACAAACTCTCCAACATTAAAAGTAGATGTTTACAAGGTTACCTAATGTTTAAAGTTTAGATAATAATTATTTTACTTTATTTATTTAAATTTATATATTCTTATAAAATTTTACTTGTTGTAGGTTGCATATAAAATGTGCTTTTATTTTCTCAAATTGCGGAGAATAATCAACACCAACTTATAAGCATACTGGATCACGTTGCACCTCATAAAGAGGTAATACGGATCATGGATAAGACAAGGTCATTAGAGGTCATAGCCTTAGGCCCTTTAATGACCTAATTAATGTTGAAGCAGCTCCGAGCATTAACTAGTAAATACACTAGCACAAACATTCATACAAATTTTACATCATACATTCGTCCTATTTTGACATCGATTGTGGATGTCAACATCGATGTTCTCACCGTACGTCTATCAAGACCAAAAGAATTCAAGTATCATGAAAAATTCTCGAGGAATTATTAAAAATTTATGAACTTTGTTTGAAGTCAGTTGATACAATAATAAACCATGAAAATGTCCATAAATGTCTGGTAGGCCACCATTATAAGTTGTTAGAGTATTTGGAGGCCACGGACGTATCAATGATGGTAAAGAACATGTCCTTAGGCCGGATACCGAGCTTTAAAAAAAATGATGGTAAAGAACATGTGCTAACTTTATTAGGGAAGGTAGATAGCAATCCCAAAATTTATGAGGATTCACATTGTCGAGTGTTAGAAACCTATGTGTATATGTTTAAGATTCCACAAGAAATAACGACAACATATGATGAACATTGTAAGATGTCGCTTAGTTCCATGGAGAAAGCAAACACACTGCTTGAGTATGTATGAGTTTGTTTATTGACTGTTGATATTTTCTTTTTAAATTAATATTCGGTTATGAGTTGGTATACTTTAACTCATTAAATTCTACTTATGTGAATTGTTAAGGTCAGGTTGTGAAGAATGTGTAAGGTGTCATGTAAAGTTAAGTGAAAGCCTAAGTAATTATGCTGACACTGTATTGCAAAAGACAACAATCTCTGATTCGGGGATCAAGTTATGCCTTACTGCATTGACAAAGTATACAAACTCTCCAACATTAAAAGTAGATGTTTACAAGGTAACCTAATGTTTAATGTTTAGATAATAATTATTTTACTTTATTTATTTAAATTTATATATTCTTATAAAATTTTCATGTTGTAGGTTGCATATAAAATGTGCTTTTATTTTCTCAAATTGCGGAGAATAATCAACACCAACTTATAAGCATACTGGATCAAGTTGCACCTCATAAAGAGGTAATATGGATAAGTCAAGGTCATTAGAGGTCTTAACCTTAGCCCCTTTATTGAGCTAATTAATGTTGAAGCAGCTTCGAGCATTAACTAGTAAATACACTAGCACAAACATTCATACAAATTTTACATCATACATTCGTCCTATTTTGACATCGATTGTGGATGTCAACATCGATGTTCTCACCCTACGTCTATCAAGACCAAAAGAATTCAAGTATCATAAAAAATTCTCGAGGAATTATTAAAAATTTATGAACTTTGTTTGAAGTCAGTTGATACAATAATAAACCATGAAAATGTCCATAAATGTCTGGTAGGCCACCATTATAAGTTGTTAGAGTATTTGGAGGCCACGGACGTATCAATGATGGTAAAGAACATGTCCTTAGGCCGGGTACCGAGCTTTCAAAAAAAATGATGGTAAAGAACATTCGCTAACTTTGTTAGGGAAGGTAGATAACAATCCCACAATTTATGAGGATTCACATTGCCGAGTGTTAGGAACCTATGTATATTTGTTCAAGATTCCACAAGAAAGAACGACAACATATGATGAACATTGTAAGATGTCGCTTAGTTCCATGGAGAAAGCAAACACACTGCTTGAGTATGTACGAGTTCTTTATTGACTGTTGATATTTTCATTTTATATTAATATTCGGGTATGAATTGGTATACTTTAACTCATTAAATTCTACTTATGTGAATTGTTAAGGGCAGGTTGTGAAGAATGTGTAAGGTGTCATGTAGAGTTAAGTGAAAGCCTAAGTAATTATGCTGACACTGTATTGCAAAAGACAACAATCTCTGATTCGGGGATCAAGTTATGCCTTACTGCATTGACAAAGTATACAAACTCTCCAACATTAAAAGTAGATGTTTACAAGGTAACCTAATGTTTAATGTTTAGATAATAATTATTTTACTTTATTTATTTAAATTTATATATTCTTATAAAATTTTCATGTTGTAGGTTGCATATAAAATGTGCTTTTATTTTCTCAAATTGCGGAGAATAATCAACACCAACTTATAAGCATACTGGATCAAGTTGCACCTCATAAAGAGGTAATATGGATCATGGATAAGTCAAGGTCATTAGAGGTCTTAACCTTAGCCCCTTTATTGAGCTAATTAATGTTGAAGCAGCTTCGAGCATTAACTAGTAAATACACTAGCACAAACATTCATACAAATTTTACATCATACATTCGTCCTATTTTGACATCGATTGTGGATGTCAACATCGATGTTCTCACCCTACGTCTATCAAGACCAAAAGAGTTCAAGTATCATGAAAAATTCTCGAGAAATTATTAAAAATTTACGAACTTTGTTTGAAGTCAGTTGATACAATAATAAACCATGAGAATGTCCATAAATGTCCGGTAGGCCACCATTATAAGTTGTTAGAGTATTTGGAGGCCACTGACGTATCAATGATGGTAAAGAACATGTCCTTAGGCCGGATACCGAGCTTTCAAAAAAAATGATGGTAAAGAACATTCGCTAACTTTGTTAGGGAAGGTAGATAACAATCCCACAATTTATGAGGATTCACATTGCCGAGTGTTAGGAACCTATGTATATTTGTTCAAGATTCCACAAGAAAGAACGACAACATATGATGAACATTGTAAGATGTCGCTTAGTTCCATGGAGAAAGCAAACACACTGCTTGAGTATGTATGAGTTCTTTATTGACTGTTGATATTTTCATTTTATATTAATATTCGGGTATGAATTGGTATACTTTAACTCATTAAATTCTACTTATGTGAATTGTTAAGGTCAGGTTGTGAAGAATGTGTAAGGTGTCATGTAGAGTTAAGTGAAAGCCTAAGTAATTATGCTGACACTATATTGCAAAAGACAACAATCTCTGATTCGGGGATCAAGTTATGCCTTACTGCATTGACAAAGTATACAAACTCTCCAACATTAAAAGTAGATGTTTACAAGGTAACCTAATGTTTAATGTTTAGATAATAATTATTTTACTTTATTTATTTAAATTTATATATTCTTATAAAATTTTCATGTTGTAGGTTGCATATAAAATGTGCTTTTATTATCTCAAATTGCGGAGAATAATCAACACCAACTTATAAGCATACTGGATCAAGTTGCACCTCATAAAGAGGTAATATGGATCATGGATAAGTCAAGGTCATTAGAGGTCTTAACCTTAGCCCCTTTATTGAGCTAATTAATGTTGAAGCAGCTTCGAGCATTAACTAGTAAATACACTAGCACAAACATTCATACAAATTTTACATCATACATTCGTCCTATTTTGACATCGATTGTGGATGTCAACATCGATGTTCTCACCCTACGTCTATCAAGACCAAAAGAATTCAAGTATCATAAAAAATTCTCGAGGAATTATTAAAAATTTATGAACTTTGTTTGAAGTCAGTTGATACAATAATAAACCATGAAAATGTCCATAAATGTCTGGTAGGCCACCGTTATAAGTTGTTAGAGTATTTGGAGGCCACGGACGTATCAATGATGGTAAAGAACATGTCCTTAGGCCGGATACCGAGCTTTCAAAAAAAATGATGGTAAAGAACATTCGCTAACTTTGTTAGGGAAGGTAGATAACAATCCCACAATTTATGAGGATTCACATTGCCGAGTGTTAGGAACCTATGTATATTTGTTCAAGATTCCACAAGAAAGAACGACAACATATGATGAACATTGTAAGATGTCGCTTAGTTCCATGGAGAAAGCAAACACACTGCTTGAGTATGTATGAGTTCTTTATTGACTGTTGATATTTTCATTTTATATTAATATTCGGGTATGAATTGGTATACTTTAACTCATTAAATTCTACTTATGTGAATTGTTAAGGTCAGGTTGTGAAGAATGTGTAAGGTGTCATGTAGAGTTAAGTGAAAGCCTAAGTAATTATGCTGACATTGTATTGCAAAAGACAACAATCTCTGATTCGGGGATCAAGTTATGCCTTACTGCATTGACAAAGTATACAAACTCTCCAACATTAAAAGTAGATGTTTACAAGGTAACCTAATGTTTAAAGTTTAGATAATAATTATTTTACTTTATTTATTTAAATTTATATATTCTTATAAAATTTTACTTGTTGTAGGTTGCATATAAAATGTGCTTTTATTTTCTCAAATTGCGGAGAATAATCAACACCAACTTATAAGCATACTGGATCACGTTGCACCTCATAAAGAGGTAATACGGATCATGGATAAGACAAGGTCATTAGAGGTCATAGCCTTAGGCCCTTTAATGACCTAATTAATGTTGAAGCAGCTCCGAGCATTAACTAGTAAATACACTAGCACAAACATTCATACAAATTTTACATCATACATTCGTCCTATTTTGACATCGATTGTGGATGTCAACATCGATGTTCTCACCGTACGTCTATCAAGACCAAAAGAATTCAAGTATCATGAAAAATTCTCGAGGAATTATTAAAAATTTATGAACTTTGTTTGAAGTCAGTTGATACAATAATAAACCATGAAAATGTCCATAAATGTCTGGTAGGCCACCATTATAAGTTGTTAGAGTATTTGGAGGCCACGGACGTATCAATGATGGTAAAGAACATGTCCTTAGGCCGGATACCGAGCTTTAAAAAAAAATGATGGTAAAGAACATGTGCTAACTTTATTAGGGAAGGTAGATAGCAATCCCAAAATTTATGAGGATTCACATTGTCGAGTGTTAGAAACCTATGTGTATATGTTTTAGATTCCACAAGAAATAACGACAACATATGATGAACATTGTAAGATGTCGCTTAGTTCCATGGAGAAAGCAAACACACTACTTGAGTATGTATGAGTTCTTTATTGACTGTTGATATTTTCTTTTTAAATTAATATTCGGTTATGAGTTGGTATACTTTAACTCATTAAATTCTACTTATGTGAATTGTTAAGGTCAGGTTGTGAAGAATGTGTAAGGTGTCATGTAGAGTTAAGTGAAAGCCTAAGTAATTATGCTGACACTATATTGCAAAAGACAACAATCTCTGATTCGGGGATCAAGTTATGCCTTACTGCATTGACAACGTATACAAACTCTCCAACATTAAAAGTAGATGTTTACAAGGTAACCTAATGTTTAATGTTTAGATAATAATTATTTTACTTTATTTATTTAAATTTATATATTCTAATAAAATTTTCATGTTGTAGGTTGCATATAAAATGTGCTTTTATTTTCTCAAATTGCGGAGAATAATCAACACCAACTTATAAGCATACTGGATCAAGTTGCACCTCATAAAGAGGTAATATGAATCATGGATAAGTCAAGGTCATTAGAGGTCTTAACCTTAGCCCCTTTATTGAGCTAATTAATGTTGAAGCAGCTTCGAGCATTAACTAGTAAATACACTAGCACAAACATTCATACAAATTTTACATCATACATTCGTCCTATTTTGACATCGATTGTGGATGTCAACATCGATGTTCTCACCCTACGTCTATCAAGACCAAAAGAATTCAAGTATCATAAAAAATTCTCGAGGAATTATTAAAAATTTATGAACTTTGTTTGAAGTCAGTTGATACAATAATAAACCATGAAAATGTCCATAAATGTCTGGTAGGCCACCATTATAAGTTGTTAGAGTATTTGGAGGCCACGGACGTATCAATGATGGTAAAGAACATGTCCTTAGGCCGGGTACCGAGCTTTCAAAAAAAATGATGGTAAAGAACATTCGCTAACTTTGTTAGGGAAGGTAGATAACAATCCCACAATTTATGAGGATTCACATTGCCGAGTGTTAGGAACCTATGTATATTTGTTCAAGATTCCACAAGAAAGAACGACAACATATGATGAACATTGTAAGATGTCGCTTAGTTCCATGGAGAAAGCAAACACACTGCTTGAGTATGTACGAGTTCTTTATTGACTGTTGATATTTTCATTTTATATTAATATTCGGGTATGAATTGGTATACTTTAACTCATTAAATTCTACTTATGTGAATTGTTAAGGTCAGGTTGTGAAGAATGTGTAAGGTGTCATGTAGAGTTAAGTGAAAGCCTAAGTAATTATGCTGACACTGTATTGCAAAAGACAACAATCTCTGATTCGGGGATCAAGTTATGCCTTACTGCATTGACAAAGTATACAAACTCTCCAACATTAAAAGTAGATGTTTACAAGGTAACCTAATGTTTAATGTTTAGATAATAATTATTTTACTTTATTTATTTAAATTTATATATTCTTATAAAATTTTCATGTTGTAGGTTGCATATAAAATGTGCTTTTATTTTCTCAAATTGCGGAGAATAATCAACACCAACTTATAAGCATACTGGATCAAGTTGCACCTCATAAAGAGGTAATATGGATCATGGATAAGTCAAGGTCATTAGAGGTCTTAACCTTAGCCCCTTTATTGAGCTAATTAATGTTGAAGCAGCTTCGAGCATTAACTAGTAAATACACTAGCACAAACATTCATACAAATTTTACATCATACATTCGTCCTATTTTGACATCGATTGTGGATGTCAACATCGATGTTCTCACCCTACGTCTATCAAGACCAAAAGAGTTCAAGTATCATGAAAAATTCTCGAGAAATTATTAAAAATTTACGAACTTTGTTTGAAGTCAGTTGATACAATAATAAACCATGAGAATGTCCATAAATGTCCGGTAGGCCACCATTATAAGTTGTTAGAGTATTTGGAGGCCACTGACGTATCAATGATGGTAAAGAACATGTCCTTAGGCCGGATACCGAGCTTTCAAAAAAAATGATGGTAAAGAACATTCGCTAACTTTGTTAGGGAAGGTAGATAACAATCCCACAATTTATGAGGATTCACATTGCCGAGTGTTAGGAACCTATGTATATTTGTTCAAGATTCCACAAGAAAGAACGACAACATATGATGAACATTGTAAGATGTCGCTTAGTTCCATGGAGAAAGCAAACACACTGCTTGAGTATGTATGAGTTCTTTATTGACTGTTGATATTTTCATTTTATATTAATATTCGGGTATGAATTGGTATACTTTAACTCATTAAATTCTACTTATGTGAATTGTTAAGGTCAGGTTGTGAAGAATGTGTAAGGTGTCATGTAGAGTTAAGTGAAAGCCTAAGTAATTATGCTGACACTATATTGCAAAAGACAACAATCTCTGATTCGGGGATCAAGTTATGCCTTACTGCATTGACAAAGTATACAAACTCTCCAACATTAAAAGTAGATGTTTACAAGGTAACCTAATGTTTAATGTTTAGATAATAATTATTTTACTTTATTTATTTAAATTTATATATTCTTATAAAATTTTCATGTTGTAGGTTGCATATAAAATGTGCTTTTATTATCTCAAATTGCGGAGAATAATCAACACCAACTTATAAGCATACTGGATCAAGTTGCACCTCATAAAGAGGTAATATGGATCATGGATAAGTCAAGGTCATTAGAGGTCTTAACCTTAGCCCCTTTATTGAGCTAATTAATGTTGAAGCAGCTTCGAGCATTAACTAGTAAATACACTAGCACAAACATTCATACAAATTTTACATCATACATTCGTCCTATTTTGACATCGATTGTGGATGTCAACATCGATGTTCTCACCCTACGTCTATCAAGACCAAAAGAATTCAAGTATCATAAAAAATTCTCGAGGAATTATTAAAAATTTATGAACTTTGTTTGAAGTCAGTTGATACAATAATAAACCATGAAAATGTCCATAAATGTCTGGTAGGCCACCGTTATAAGTTGTTAGAGTATTTGGAGGCCACGGACGTATCAATGATGGTAAAGAACATGTCCTTAGGCCGGATACCGAGCTTTCAAAAAAAATGATGGTAAAGAACATTCGCTAACTTTGTTAGGGAAGGTAGATAACAATCCCACAATTTATGAGGATTCACATTGCCGAGTGTTAGGAACCTATGTATATTTGTTCAAGATTCCACAAGAAAGAACGACAACATATGATGAACATTGTAAGATGTCGCTTAGTTCCATGGAGAAAGCAAACACACTGCTTGAGTATGTATGAGTTCTTTATTGACTGTTGATATTTTCATTTTATATTAATATTCGGGTATGAATTGGTATACTTTAACTCATTAAATTCTACTTATGTGAATTGTTAAGGTCAGGTTGTGAAGAATGTGTAAGGTGTCATGTAGAGTTAAGTGAAAGCCTAAGTAATTATGCTGACATTGTATTGCAAAAGACAACAATCTCTGATTCGGGGATCAAGTTATGCCTTACTGCATTGACAAAGTATACAAACTCTCCAACATTAAAAGTAGATGTTTACAAGGTAACCTAATGTTTAAAGTTTAGATAATAATTATTTTACTTTATTTATTTAAATTTATATATTCTTATAAAATTTTACTTGTTGTAGGTTGCATATAAAATGTGCTTTTATTTTCTCAAATTGCGGAGAATAATCAACACCAACTTATAAGCATACTGGATCACGTTGCACCTCATAAAGAGGTAATACGGATCATGGATAAGACAAGGTCATTAGAGGTCATAGCCTTAGGCCCTTTAATGACCTAATTAATGTTGAAGCAGCTCCGAGCATTAACTAGTAAATACACTAGCACAAACATTCATACAAATTTTACATCATACATTCGTCCTATTTTGACATCGATTGTGGATGTCAACATCGATGTTCTCACCGTACGTCTATCAAGACCAAAAGAATTCAAGTATCATGAAAAATTCTCGAGGAATTATTAAAAATTTATGAACTTTGTTTGAAGTCAGTTGATACAATAATAAACCATGAAAATGTCCATAAATGTCTGGTAGGCCACCATTATAAGTTGTTAGAGTATTTGGAGGCCACGGACGTATCAATGATGGTAAAGAACATGTCCTTAGGCCGGATACCGAGCTTTAAAAAAAAATGATGGTAAAGAACATGTGCTAACTTTATTAGGGAAGGTAGATAGCAATCCCAAAATTTATGAGGATTCACATTGTCGAGTGTTAGAAACCTATGTGTATATGTTTTAGATTCCACAAGAAATAACGACAACATATGATGAACATTGTAAGATGTCGCTTAGTTCCATGGAGAAAGCAAACACACTGCTTGAGTATGTATGAATTCTTTATTGACTGTTGATATTTTCTTTTTAAATTAATATTCGGTTATGAGTTGGTATACTTTAACTCATTAAATTCTACTTATGTGAATTGTTAAGGTCAGGTTGTGAAGAATGTGTAAGGTGTCATGTAGAGTTAAGTGAAAGCCTAAGTAATTATGCTGACACTATATTGCAAAAGACAACAATCTTTGATTCGGGGATCAAGTTATGCCTTACTGCATTGACAAAGTATACAAACTCTCCAACATTAAAAGTAGATGTTTACAAGGTAACCTAATGTTTAATGTTTAGATAATAATTATTTTACTTTATTTATTTAAATTTATATATTCTTATAAAATTTTCATGTTGTAGGTTGCATATAAAATGTGCTTTTATTTTCTCAAATTGCGGAGAATAATCAACACCAACTTATAAGCATATTGGATCAAGTTGCACCTCATAAAGAGGTAATATGGATCATGGATAAGTCAAGGTCATTAGAGGTCTTAACCTTAGCCCCTTTATTGAGCTAATTAATGTTGAAGCAGCTTCGAGCATTAACTAGTAAATACACTAGCACAAACATTCATACAAATTTTACATCATACATTCGTCCTATTTTGACATCGATTGTGGATGTCAACATCGATGTTCTCACCCTACGTCTATCAAGACCAAAAGAATTCAAGTATCATAAAAAATTCTCGAGGAATTATTAAAAATTTATGAACTTTGTTTGAAGTCAGTTGATACAATAATAAACCATGAAAATGTCCATAAATGTCTGGTAGGCCACCATTATAAGTTGTTAGAGTATTTTGAGGCCACGGACGTATCAATGATGGTAAAGAACATGTCCTTAGGCCGGATACCGAGCTTTCAAAAAAAATGATGGTAAAGAACATTCGCTAACTTTGTTAGGGAAGGTAGATAACAATCCCACAATTTATGAGGATTCACATTGCCGAGTGTTAGGAACCTATGTATATTTGTTCAAGATTCCACAAGAAAGAACGACAACATATGATGAACATTGTAAGATGTCGCTTAGTTCCATGGAGAAAGCAAACACACTGCTTGAGTATGTATGAATTCTTTATTGACTGTTGATATTTTCTTTTTAAATTAATATTCGGTTATGAGTTGGTATACTTTAACTCATTAAATTCTACTTATGTGAATTGTTAAGGTCAGGTTGTGAAGAATGTGTAAGGTGTCATGTAGAGTTAAGTGAAAGCCTAAGTAATTATGCTGACACTATATTGCAAAAGACAACAATCTCTGATTCGGGGATCAAGTTATGCCTTACTGCATTGACAAAGTATACAAACTCTCCAACATTAAAAGTAGATGTTTACAAGGTAACCTAATGTTTAATGTTTAGATAATAATTATTTTACTTTATTTATTTAAATTTATATATTCTTATAAAATTTTCATGTTGTAGGTTGCATATAAAATGTGCTTTTATTTTCTCAAATTGCGGAGAATAATCAACACCAACTTATAAGCATATTGGATCAAGTTGCACCTCATAAAGAGGTAATATGGATCATGGATAAGTCAAGGTCATTAGAGGTCTTAACCTTAGCCCCTTTATTGAGCTAATTAATGTTGAAGCAGCTTCGAGCATTAACTAGTAAATACACTAGCACAAACATTCATACAAATTTTACATCATACATTCGTCCTATTTTGACATCGATTGTGGATGTCAACATCGATGTTCTCACCCTACGTCTATCAAGACCAAAAGAATTCAAGTATCATAAAAAATTCTCGAGGAATTATTAAAAATTTATGAACTTTGTTTGAAGTCAGTTGATACAATAATAAACCATGAAAATGTCCATAAATGTCTGGTAGGCCACCATTATAAGTTGTTAGAGTATTTTGAGGCCACGGACGTATCAATGATGGTAAAGAACATGTCCTTAGGCCGGATACCGAGCTTTCAAAAAAAATGATGGTAAAGAACATTCGCTAACTTTGTTAGGGAAGGTAGATAACAATCCCACAATTTATGAGGATTCACATTGCCGAGTGTTAGGAACCTATGTATATTTGTTCAAGATTCCACAAGAAAGAACGACAACATATGATGAACATTGTAAGATGTCGCTTAGTTCCATGGAGAAAGCAAACACACTGCTTGAGTATGTATGAGTTCTTTATTGACTGTTGATATTTTCATTTTATATTAATATTCGGGTATGAATTGGTATACTTTAACTCATTAAATTCTACTTATGTGAATTGTTAAGGTCAGGTTGTGAAGAATGTGTAAGGTGTCATGTAGAGTTAAGTGAAAGCCTAAGTAATTATGCTGACACTGTATTGCAAAAGACAACAATCTCTGATTCGGGGATCAAGTTATGCCTTACTGCATTGACAAAGTATACAAACTCTCCAACATTAAAAGTAGATGTTTACAAGGTAACCTAATGTTTAATGTTTAGATAATAATTATTTTACTTTATTTATTTAAATTTATATATTCTTATAAAATTTTCATGTTGTAGGTTGCATATAAAATGTGCTTTTATTTTCTCAAATTGCGGAGAATAATCAACACCAACTTATAAGCATACTGGATCAAGTTGCACCTCATAAAGAGGTAATATGGATCATGGATAAGTCAAGGTCATTAGAGGTCTTAACCTTAGCCCCTTTATTGAGCTAATTAATGTTGAAGCAGCTTCGAGCATTAACTAGTAAATACACTAGCACAAACATTCATACAAATTTTACATCATACATTCGTCCTATTTTGACATCGATTGTGGATGTCAACATCGATGTTCTCACCCTACGTCTATCAAGACCAAAAGAGTTCAAGTATCATGAAAAATTCTCGAGAAATTATTAAAAATTTACGAACTTTGTTTGAAGTCAGTTGATACAATAATAAACCATGAGAATGTCCATAAATGTCCGGTAGGCCACCATTATAAGTTGTTAGAGTATTTGGAGGCCACTGACGTATCAATGATGGTAAAGAACATGTCCTTAGGCCGGATACCGAGCTTTCAAAAAAAATGATGGTAAAGAACATTCGCTAACTTTGTTAGGGAAGGTAGATAACAATCCCACAATTTATGAGGATTCACATTGCCGAGTGTTAGGAACCTATGTATATTTGTTCAAGATTCCACAAGAAAGAACGACAACATATGATGAACATTGTAAGATGTCGCTTAGTTCCATGGAGAAAGCAAACACACTGCTTGAGTATGTATGAGTTCTTTATTGACTGTTGATATTTTCATTTTATATTAATATTCGGGTATGAATTGGTATACTTTAACTCATTAAATTCTACTTATGTGAATTGTTAAGGTCAGGTTGTGAAGAATGTGTAAGGTGTCATGTAGAGTTAAGTGAAAGCCTAAGTAATTATGCTGACACTATATTGCAAAAGACAACAATCTCTGCTTCGGGGATCAAGTTATGCCTTACTGCATTGACAAAGTATACAAACTCTCCAACATTAAAAGTAGATGTTTACAAGGTAACCTAATGTTTAATGTTTAGATAATAATTATTTTACTTTATTTATTTAAATTTATATATTCTTATAAAATTTTCATGTTGTAGGTTGCATATAAAATGTGCTTTTATTTTCTCAAATTGCGGAGAATAATCAACACCAACTTATAAGCATACTGGATCAAGTTGCACCTCATAAAGAGGTAATATGGATCATGGATAAGTCAAGGTCATTAGAGGTCTTAACCTTAGCCCCTTTATTGAGCTAATTAATGTTGAAGCAGCTTCGAGCATTAACTAGTAAATACACTAGCACAAACATTCATACAAATTTTACATCATACATTCGTCCTATTTTGACATCGATTGTGGATGTCAACATCGATGTTCTCACCCTACGTCTATCAAGACCAAAAGAATTCAAGTATCATAAAAAATTCTCGAGGAATTATTAAAAATTTATGAACTTTGTTTGAAGTCAGTTGATACAATAATAAACCATGAAAATGTCCATAAATGTCTGGTAGGCCACCATTATAAGTTGTTAGAGTATTTTGAGGCCACGGACGTATCAATGATGGTAAAGAACATGTCCTTAGGCCGGATACCGAGCTTTCAAAAAAAATGATGGTAAAGAACATTCGCTAACTTTGTTAGGGAAGGTAGATAACAATCCCACAATTTATGAGGATTCACATTGCCGAGTGTTAGGAACCTATGTATATTTGTTCAAGATTCCACAAGAAAGAACGACAACATATGATGAACATTGTAAGATGTCGCTTAGTTCCATGGAGAAAGCAAACACACTGCTTGAGTATGTATGAGTTCTTTATTGACTGTTGATATTTTCATTTTATATTAATATTCGGGTATGAATTGGTATACTTTAACTCATTAAATTCTACTTATGTGAATTGTTAAGGTCAGGTTGTGAAGAATGTGTAAGGTGTCATGTAGAGTTAAGTGAAAGCCTAAGTAATTATGCTGACACTGTATTGCAAAAGACAACAATCTCTGATTCGGGGATCAAGTTATGCCTTACTGCATTGACAAAGTATACAAACTCTCCAACATTAAAAGTAGATGTTTACAAGGTAACCTAATGTTTAATGTTTAGATAATAATTATTTTACTTTATTTATTTAAATTTATATATTCTTATAAAATTTTCATGTTGTAGGTTGCATATAAAATGTGCTTTTATTTTCTCAAATTGCGGAGAATAATCAACACCAACTTATAAGCATACTGGATCAAGTTGCACCTCATAAAGAGGTAATATGGATCATGGATAAGTCAAGGTCATTAGAGGTCTTAACCTTAGCCCATTTATTGAGCTAATTAATGTTGAAGCAGCTTCGAGCATTAACTAGTAAATACACTAGCACAAACATTCATACAAATTTTACATCATACATTCGTCCTATTTTGACATCGATTGTGGATGTCAACATCGATGTTCTCACCCTACGTCTATCAAGACCAAAAGAGTTCAAGTATCATGAAAAATTCTCGAGAAATTATTAAAAATTTACGAACTTTGTTTGAAGTCAGTTGATACAATAATAAACCATGAGAATGTCCATAAATGTCCGGTAGGCCACCGTTATAAGTTGTTAGAGTATTTGGAGGCCACTGACGTATCAATGATGGTAAAGAACATGTCCTTAGGCCGGATACCGAGCTTTCAAAAAAAATGATGGTAAAGAACATTCGCTAACTTTGTTAGGGAAGGTAGATAACAATCCCACAATTTATGAGGATTCACATTGCCGAGTGTTAGGAACCTATGTATATTTGTTCAAGATTCCACAAGAAAGAACGACAACATATGATGAACATTGTAAGATGTCGCTTAGTTCCATGGAGAAAGCAAACACACTGCTTGAGTATGTATGAGTTCTTTATTGACTGTTGATATTTTCATTTTATATTAATATTCGGGTATGAATTGGTATACTTTAACTCATTAAATTCTACTTATGTGAATTGTTAAGGTCAGGTTGTGAAGAATGTGTAAGGTGTCATGTAGAGTTAAGTGAAAGACTAAGTAATTATGCTGACATTGTATTGCAAAAGACAACAATCTCTGATTCGGGGATCAAGTTATGCCTTACTGCATTGACAAAGTATACAAACTCTCCAACATTAAAAGTAGATGTTTACAAGGTAACCTAATGTTTAAAGTTTAGATAATAATTATTTTACTTTATTTATTTAAATTTATATATTCTTATAAAATTTTACTTGTTGTAGGTTGCATATAAAATGTGCTTTTATTTTCTCAAATTGCGGAAAATAATCAACACCAACTTATAAGCATACTGGATCACGTTGCACCTCATAAAGAGGTAATACGGATCATGGATAAGACAAGGTCATTAGAGGTCATAGCCTTAGGCCCTTTAATGATCTAATTAATGTTGAAGCAGCTCCGAGCATTAACTAGTAAATACACTAGCACAAACATTCATACAAATTTTACATCATACATTCGTCCTATTTTGACATCGATTGTGGATGTCAACATCGATGTTCTCACCGTACGTCTATCAAGACCAAAAGAATTCAAGTATCATGAAAAATTCTCGAGGAATTATTAAAAATTTATGAACTTTGTTTGAAGTCAGTTGATACAATAATAAACCATGAAAATGTCCATAAATGTCTGGTAGGCCACCATTATAAGTTGTTAGAGTATTTGGAGGCCACGGACGTATCAATGATGGTAAAGAACATGTCCTTAGGCCGGATACCGAGCTTTAAAAAAAAATGATGGTAAAGAACATGTGCTAACTTTATTAGGGAAGGTAGATAGCAATCCCAAAATTTATGAGGATTCACATTGTCGAGTGTTAGAAACCTATGTGTATATGTTTAAGATTCCACAAGAAATAACGACAACATATGATGAACATTGTAAGATGTCGCTTAGTTCCATGGAGAAAGCAAACACACTGCTTGAGTATGTATGAGTTCTTTATTGACTGTTGATATTTTCTTTTTAAATTAATATTCGGTTATGAGTTGGTATACTTTAACTCATTAAATTCTACTTATGTGAATTGTTAAGGTCAGGTTGTGAAGAATGTGTAAGGTGTCATGTAGAGTTAAGTGAAAGCCTAAGTAATTATGCTGACACTATATTGCAAAAGACAACAATCTCTGATTCGGGGATCAAGTTATGCCTTACTGCATTGACAAAGTATACAAATTCTCCAACATTAAAAGTAGATGTTTACAAGGTAACCTAATGTTTAATGTTTAGATAATAATTATTTTACTTTATTTATTTAAATTTATATATTCTTATAAAATTTTCATGTTGTAGGTTGCATATAAAATGTGCTTTTATTTTCTCAAATTGCGGAGAATAATCAACACCAACTTATAAGCATACTGGATCAAGTTGCACCTCATAAAGAGGTAATATGGATCATGGATAAGTCAAGGTCATTAGAGGTCTTAACCTTAGCCCCTTTATTGAGCTAATTAATGTTGAAGCAGCTTCGAGCATTAACTAGTAAATACACTAGCACAAACATTCATACAAATTTTACATCATACATTCGTCCTATTTTGACATCGATTGTGGATGTCAACATCGATGTTCTCACCCTACGTCTATCAAGACCAAAAGAATTCAAGTATCATAAAAAATTCTCGAGGAATTATTAAAAATTTATGAACTTTGTTTGAAGTCAGTTGATACAATAATAAACCATGAAAATGTCCATAAATGTCTGGTAGGCCACCATTATAAGTTGTTAGAGTATTTGGAGGCCACGGACGTATCAATGATGGTAAAGAACATGTCCTTAGGCCGGATACCGAGCTTTCAAAAAAAATGATGGTAAAGAACATTCGCTAACTTTGTTAGGGAAGGTAGATAACAATCCCACAATTTATGAGGATTCACATTGCCGAGTGTTAGGAACCTATGTATATTTGTTCAAGATTCCACAAGAAAGAACGACAACATATGATGAACATTGTAAGATGTCGCTTAGTTCCATGGAGAAAGCAAACACACTGCTTGAGTATGTATGAGTTCTTTATTGACTGTTGATATTTTCATTTTATATTAATATTCGGGTATGAATTGGTATACTTTAACTCATTAAATTCTACTTATGTGAATTGTTAAGGTCAGGTTGTGAAGAATGTGTAAGGTGTCATGTAGAGTTAAGTGAAAGCCTAAGTAATTATGCTGACACTATATTGCAAAAGACAACAATCTCTGATTCGGGGATCAAGTTATGCCTTACTGCATTGACAAAGTATACAAATTCTCCAACATTAAAAGTAGATGTTTACAAGGTAACCTAATGTTTAATGTTTAGATAATAATTATTTTACTTTATTTATTTAAATTTATATATTCTTATAAAATTTTCATGTTGTAGGTTGCATATAAAATGTGCTTTTATTTTCTCAAATTGCGGAGAATAATCAACACCAACTTATAAGCATACTGGATCAAGTTGCACCTCATAAAGAGGTAATATGGATCATGGATAAGTCAAGGTCATTAGAGGTCTTAACCTTAGCCCCTTTATTGAGCTAATTAATGTTGAAGCAGCTTCGAGCATTAACTAGTAAATACACTAGCACAAACATTCATACAAATTTTACATCATACATTCGTCCTATTTTGACATCGATTGTGGATGTCAACATCGATGTTCTCACCCTACGTCTATCAAGACCAAAAGAATTCAAGTATCATAAAAAATTCTCGAGGAATTATTAAAAATTTATGAACTTTGTTTGAAGTCAGTTGATACAATAATAAACCATGAAAATGTCCATAAATGTCTGGTAGGCCACCATTATAAGTTGTTAGAGTATTTGGAGGCCACGGACGTATCAATGATGGTAAAGAACATGTCCTTAGGCCGGATACCGAGCTTTCAAAAAAAATGATGGTAAAGAACATTCGCTAACTTTGTTAGGGAAGGTAGATAACAATCCCACAATTTATGAGGATTCACATTGCCGAGTGTTAGGAACCTATGTATATTTGTTCAAGATTCCACAAGAAAGAACGACAACATATGATGAACATTGTAAGATGTCGCTTAGTTCCATGGAGAAAGCAAACACACTGCTTGAGTATGTATGAGTTCTTTATTGACTGTTGATATTTTCATTTTATATTAATATTCGGGTATGAATTGGTATACTTTAACTCATTAAATTCTACTTATGTGAATTGTTAAGGTCAGGTTGTGAAGAATGTGTAAGGTGTCATGTAGAGTTAAGTGAAAGCCTAAGTAATTATGCTGACACTGTATTGCAAAAGACAACAATCTCTGATTCGGGGATCAAGTTATGCCTTACTGAATTGACAAAGTATACAAACTCTCCAACATTAAAAGTAGATGTTTACAAGGTAACCTAATGTTTAATGTTTAGATAATAATTATTTTACTTTATTTATTTAAATTTATATATTCTTATAAAATTTTCATGTTGTAGGTTGCATATAAAATGTGCTTTTATTTTCTCAAATTGCGGAGAATAATCAACACCAACTTATAAGCATACTGGATCAAGTTGCACCTCATAAAGAGGTAATACGGATCATGGATAAGACAAGGTCATTAGAGGTCATAGCCTTAAGCCCTTTAATGACCTAATTAATGTTGAAGCAGCTCCGAGCATTAACTAGTAAATACACTAGCACAAACATTCATACAAATTTTACATCATACATTCGTCCTATTTTGACATCGATTGTGGATGTCAACATCGATGTTCTCACCGTACGTCTATCAAGACCAAAAGAATTCAAGAATCATGAAAAATTCTCGAGGAATTATTAAAAATTTATGAACTTTGTTTGAAGTCAGTTGATACAATAATAAACCATGAAAATGTCCATAAATGTCTGGTAGGCCACCATTATAAGTTGTTAGAGTATTTGGAGGCCACGGACGTATCAATGATGGTAAAGAACATGTCCTTAGGCCGGATACCGAGCTTTAAAAAAAAATGATGGTAAAGAACATGTGCTAACTTTATTAGGGAAGGTAGATAGCAATCCCAAAATTTATGAGGATTCACATTGTCGAGTGTTAGAAACCTATGTGTATATGTTTAAGATTCCACAAGAAATAACGACAACATATGATGAACATTGTAAGATGTCGCTTAGTTCCATGGAGAAAGCAAACACACTGCTTGAGTATGTATGAGTTCTTTATTGACTGTTGATATTTTCTTTTTAAATTAATATTCGGTTATGAGTTGGTATACTTTAACTCATTAAATTCTACTTATGTGAATTGTTAAGGTCAGGTTGTGAAGAATGTGTAAGGTGTCATGTAGAGTTAAGTGAAAGCCTAAGTAATTATGCTGACACTATATTGCAAAAGACAACAATCTCTGATTCGGGGATCAAGTTATGCCTTACTGCATTGACAAAGTATACAAACTCTCCAACATTAAAAGTAGATGTTTACAAGGTAACCTAATGTTTAATGTTTAGATAATAATTATTTTACTTTATTTATTTAAATTTATATATTCTTATAAAATTTTCATGTTGTAGGTTGCATATAAAATGTGCTTTTATTTTCTCAAATTGCGGAGAATAATCAACACCAACTTATAAGCATACTGGATCAAGTTGCACCTCATAAAGAGGTAATACGGATCATGGATAAGACAAGGTCATTAGAGGTCATAGCCTTAGGCCCTTTAATGACCTAATTAATGTTGAAGCAGCTCCGAGCATTAACTAGTAAATACACTAGCACAAACATTCATACAAATTTTACATCATACATTCGTCCTATTTTGACATCGATTGTGGATGTCAACATCGATGTTCTCACCGTACGTCTATCAAGACCAAAAGAATTCAAGTATCATGAAAAATTCTCGAGGAATTATTAAAAATTTATGAACTTTGTTTGAAGTCAGTTGATACAATAATAAACCATGAAAATGTCCATAAATGTCTGGTAGGCCACCATTATAAGTTGTTAGAGTATTTGGAGGCCACGGACGTATCAATGATGGTAAAGAACATGTCCTTAGGCCGGATACCGAGCTTTAAAAAAAAATGATGGTAAAGAACATGTGCTAACTTTATTAGGGAAGGTAGATAGCAATCCCAAAATTTATGAGGATTCACATTGTCGAGTGTTAGAAACCTATGTGTATATGTTTAAGATTCCACAAGAAATAACGACAACATATGATGAACATTGTAAGATGTCGCTTAGTTCCATGGAGAAAGCAAACACACTGCTTGAGTATGTATGAGTTCTTTATTGACTGTTGATATTTTCTTTTTAAATTAATATTCGGTTATGAGTTGGTATACTTTAACTCATTAAATTCTACTTATGTGAATTGTTAAGGTCAGGTTGTGAAGAATGTGTAAGGTGTCATGTAGAGTTAAGTGAAAGCCTAAGTAATTATGCTGACACTATATTGCAAAAGACAACAATCTCTGATTCGGGGATCAAGTTATGCCTTACTGCATTGACAAAGTATACAAACTCTCCAACATTAAAAGTAGATGTTTACAAGGTAACCTAATGTTTAATGTTTAGATAATAATTATTTTACTTTATTTATTTAAATTTATATATTCTTATAAAATTTTCATGTTGTAGGTTGCATATAAAATGTGCTTTTATTTTCTCAAATTGCGGAGAATAATCAACACCAACTTATAAGCATACTGGATCAAGTTGCACCTCATAAAGAGGTAATACGGATCATGGATAAGACAAGGTCATTAGAGGTCATAGCCTTAGCCCCTTTAATGACCTAATTAATGTTGAAGCAGCTTCGAGCATTAACTAGTAAATACACTAGCACAAACATTCATACAAATTTTACATCATACATTCGTCCTATTTTGACATCGATTGTGGATGTCAACATCGATGTTCTCACCGTACGTCTATCAAGACCAAAAGAATTCAAGTATCATGAAAAATTCTCGAGGAATTATTAAAAATTTATGAACTTTGTTTGAAGTCAGTTGATACAATAATAAACCATGAAAATGTCCATAAATGTCTGGTAGGCCACCATTATAAGTTGTTAGAGTATTTGGAGGCCACGGACGTATCAATGATGGTAAAGAACATGTCCTTAGGCCGGATACCGAGCTTTAAAAAAAAATGATGGTAAAGAACATGTGCTAACTTTATTAGGGAAGGTAGATAGCAATCCCAAAATTTATGAGGATTCACATTGTCGAGTGTTAGAAACCTATGTGTATATGTTTAAGATTCCACAAGAAATAACGACAACATATGATGAACATTGTAAGATGTCGCTTAGTTCCATGGAGAAAGCAAACACACTGCTTGAGTATGTATGAGTTCTTTATTGACTGTTGATATTTTCTTTTTAAATTAATATTCGGTTATGAGTTGGTATACTTTAACTCATTAAATTCTACTTATGTGAATTGTTAAGGTCAGGTTGTGAAGAATGTGTAAGGTGTCATGTAGAGTTAAGTGAAAGCCTAAGTAATTATGCTGACACTGTATTGCAAAAGACAACAATCTCTGATTCGGGGATCAAGTTATGCCTTACTGCATTGACAAAGTATACAAACTCTCCAACATTAAAAGTAGATGTTTACAAGGTAACCTAATGTTTAATGTTTAGATAATAATTATTTTACTTTATTTATTTAAATTTATATATTCTTATAAAATTTTCATGTTGTAGGTTGCATATAAAATGTGCTTTTATTTTCTCAAATTGCGGAGAATAATCAACACCAACTTATAAGCATACTGGATCAAGTTGCACCTCATAAAGAGGTAATACGGATCATGGATAAGACAAGGTCATTAGAGGTCATAGCCTTAGGCCCTTTAATGACCTAATTAATGTTGAAGCAGCTCCGAGCATTAACTAGTAAATACACTAGCACAAACATTCATACAAATTTTACATCATACATTCGTCCTATTTTGACATCGATTGTGGATGTCAACATCGATGTTCTCACCGTACGTCTATCAAGACCAAAAGAATTCAAGTATCATGAAAAATTCTCGAGGAATTATTAAAAATTTATGAACTTTGTTTGAAGTCAGTTGATACAATAATAAACCATGAAAATGTCCATAAATGTCTGGTAGGCCACCATTATAAGTTGTTAGAGTATTTGGAGGCCACGGACGTATCAATGATGGTAAAGAACATGTCCTTAGGCCGGATACCGAGCTTTAAAAAAAAATGATGGTAAAGAACATGTGCTAACTTTATTAGGGAAGGTAGATAGCAATCCCAAAATTTATGAGGATTCACATTGTCGAGTGTTAGAAACCTATGTGTATATGTTTAAGATTCCACAAGAAATAACGACAACATATGATGAACATTGTAAGATGTCGCTTAGTTCCATGGAGAAAGCAAACACACTGCTTGAGTATGTATGAGTTCTTTATTGACTGTTGATATTTTCTTTTTAAATTAATATTCGGTTATGAGTTGGTATACTTTAACTCATTAAATTCTACTTATGTGAATTGTTAAGGTCAGGTTGTGAAGAATGTGTAAGGTGTCATGTAGAGTTAAGTGAAAGCCTAAGTAATTATGCTGACACTATATTGCAAAAGACAACAATCTCTGATTCGGGGATCAAGTTATGCCTTACTGCATTGACAAAGTATACAAACTCTCCAACATTAAAAGTAGATGTTTACAAGGTAACCTAATGTTTAATGTTTAGATAATAATTATTTTACTTTATTTATTTAAATTTATATATTCTTATAAAATTTTCATGTTGTAGGTTGCATATAAAATGTGCTTTTATTTTCTCAAATTGCGGAGAATAATCAACACCAACTTATAAGCATACTGGATCAAGTTGCACCTCATAAAGAGGTAATACGGATCATGGATAAGACAAGGTCATTAGAGGTCATAGCCTTAGGCCCTTTAATGACCTAATTAATGTTGAAGCAGCTCCGAGCATTAACTAGTAAATACACTAGCACAAACATTCATACAAATTTTACATCATACATTCGTCCTATTTTGACATCGATTGTGGATGTCAACATCGATGTTCTCACCGTACGTCTATCAAGACCAAAAGAATTCAAGTATCATGAAAAATTCTCGAGGAATTATTAAAAATTTATGAACTTTGTTTGAAGTCAGTTGATACAATAATAAACCATGAAAATGTCCATAAATGTCTGGTAGGCCACCATTATAAGTTGTTAGAGTATTTGGAGGCCACGGACGTATCAATGATGGTAAAGAACATGTCCTTAGGCCGGATACCGAGCTTTAAAAAAAAATGATGGTAAAGAACATGTGCTAACTTTATTAGGGAAGGTAGATAGCAATCCCAAAATTTATGAGGATTCACATTGTCGAGTGTTAGAAACCTATGTGTATATGTTTAAGATTCCACAAGAAATAACGACAACATATGATGAACATTGTAAGATGTCGCTTAGTTCCATGGAGAAAGCAAACACACTGCTTGAGTATGTATGAGTTCTTTATTGACTGTTGATATTTTCTTTTTAAATTAATATTCGGTTATGAGTTGGTATACTTTAACTCATTAAATTCTACTTATGTGAATTGTTAAGGTCAGGTTGTGAAGAATGTGTAAGGTGTCATGTAGAGTTAAGTGAAAGCCTAAGTAATTATGCTGACACTATATTGCAAAAGACAACAATCTCTGATTCGGGGATCAAGTTATGCCTTACTGCATTGACAAAGTATACAAACTCTCCAACATTAAAAGTAGATGTTTACAAGGTAACCTAATGTTTAATGTTTAGATAATAATTATTTTACTTTATTTATTTAAATTTATATATTCTTATAAAATTTTCATGTTGTAGGTTGCATATAAAATGTGCTTTTATTTTCTCAAATTGCGGAGAATAATCAACACCAACTTATAAGCATACTGGATCAAGTTGCACCTCATAAAGAGGTAATACGGATCATGGATAAGACAAGGTCATTAGAGGTCATAGCCTTAGGCCCTTTAATGACCTAATTAATGTTGAAGCAGCTCCGAGCATTAACTAGTAAATACACTAGCACAAACATTCATACAAATTTTACATCATACATTCGTCCTATTTTGACATCGATTGTGGATGTCAACATCGATGTTCTCACCGTACGTCTATCAAGACCAAAAGAATTCAAGTATCATGAAAAATTCTCGAGGAATTATTAAAAATTTATGAACTTTGTTTGAAGTCAGTTGATACAATAATAAACCATGAAAATGTCCATAAATGTCTGGTAGGCCACCATTATAAGTTGTTAGAGTATTTGGAGGCCACGGACGTATCAATGATGGTAAAGAACATGTCCTTAGGCCGGATACCGAGCTTTAAAAAAAAATGATGGTAAAGAACATGTGCTAACTTTATTAGGGAAGGTAGATAGCAATCCCAAAATTTATGAGGATTCACATTGTCGAGTGTTAGAAACCTATGTGTATATGTTTAAGATTCCACAAGAAATAACGACAACATATGATGAACATTGTAAGATGTCGCTTAGTTCCATGGAGAAAGCAAACACACTGCTTGAGTATGTATGAGTTCTTTATTGACTGTTGATATTTTCTTTTTAAATTAATATTCGGTTATGAGTTGGTATACTTTAACTCATTAAATTCTACTTATGTGAATTGTTAAGGTCAGGTTGTGAAGAATGTGTAAGGTGTCATGTAGAGTTAAGTGAAAGCCTAAGTAATTATGCTGACACTATATTGCAAAAGACAACAATCTCTGATTCGGGGATCAAGTTATGCCTTACTGCATTGACAAAGTATACAAACTCTCCAACATTAAAAGTAGATGTTTACAAGGTAACCTAATGTTTAATGTTTAGATAATAATTATTTTACTTTATTTATTTAAATTTATATATTCTTATAAAATTTTCATGTTGTAGGTTGCATATAAAATGTGCTTTTATTTTCTCAAATTGCGGAGAATAATCAACACCAACTTATAAGCATACTGGATCAAGTTGCACCTCATAAAGAGGTAATACGGATCATGGATAAGACAAGGTCATTAGAGGTCATAGCCTTAGGCCCTTTAATGACCTAATTAATGTTGAAGCAGCTCCGAGCATTAACTAGTAAATACACTAGCACAAACATTCATACAAATTTTACATCATACATTCGTCCTATTTTGACATCGATTGTGGATGTCAACATCGATGTTCTCACCGTACGTCTATCAAGACCAAAAGAATTCAAGTATCATGAAAAATTCTCGAGGAATTATTAAAAATTTATGAACTTTGTTTGAAGTCAGTTGATACAATAATAAACCATGAAAATGTCCATAAATGTCTGGTAGGCAACCATTATAAGTTGTTAGAGTATTTGGAGGCCACGGACGTATCAATGATGGTAAAGAACATGTCCTTAGGCCGGATACCGAGCTTTAAAAAAAAATGATGGTAAAGAACATGTGCTAACTTTATTAGGGAAGGTAGATAGCAATCCCAAAATTTATGAGGATTCACATTGTCGAGTGTTAGAAACCTATGTGTATATGTTTAAGATTCCACAAGAAATAACGACAACATATGATGAACATTGTAAGATGTCGCTTAGTTCCATGGAGAAAGCAAACACACTGCTTGAGTATGTATGAGTTCTTTATTGACTGTTGATATTTTCTTTTTAAATTAATATTCGGTTATGAGTTGGTATACTTTAACTCATTAAATTCTACTTATGTGAATTGTTAAGGTCAGGTTGTGAAGAATGTGTAAGGTGTCATGTAGAGTTAAGTGAAAGCCTAAGTAATTATGCTGACACTCTATTGCAAAAGACAACAATCTCTGATTCGGGGATCAAGTTATGCCTTACTGCATTGACAAAGTATACAAACTCTCCAACATTAAAAGTAGATGTTTACAAGGTAACCTAATGTTTAATGTTTAGATAATAATTATTTTACTTTATTTATTTAAATTTATATATTCTTATAAAATTTTCATGTTGTAGGTTGCATATAAAATGTGGTTTTATTTTCTCAAATTGCAAAGAATAATCAACACCAACTTATAAGCATACTGGATCAAGTTGCACCTCATAAAGAGGTAATATGGATCATGGATAAGTCAAGGTCATTAGAGGTCTTAACCTTAGCCCCTTTATTGAGCTAATTAATGTTGAAGCAGCTTCGAGCATTAACTAGTAAATACACTAGCACAAACATTCATACAAATTTTACATCATACATTCGTCCTATTTTGACATCGATTGTGGATGTCAACATCGATGTTCTCACCCTACGTCTATCAAGACCAAAAGAATTCAAGTATCATAAAAAATTCTCGAGGAATTATTAAAAATTTATGAACTTTGTTTGAAGTCAGTTGATACAATAATAAACCATGAAAATGACCATAAATGTCTGGTAGGCCACCATTATAAGTTGTTAGAGTATTTGGAGGCCACGGACGTATCAATGATGGTAAAGAACATGTCCTTAGGCCGGATACCGAGCTTTCAAAAAAAATGATGGTAAAGAACATTCGCTAACTTTGTTAGGGAAGGTAGATAACAATCCCACAATTTATGAGGATTCACATTGCCGAGTGTTAGGAACCTATGTATATTTGTTCAAGATTCCACAAGAAAGAACGACAACATATGATGAACATTGTAAGATGTCGCTTAGTTCCATGGAGAAAGCAAACACACTGCTTGAGTATGTATGAGTTCTTTATTGACTGTTGATATTTTCATTTTATATTAATATTCGGGTATGAATTGGTATACTTTAACTCATTAAATTCTACTTATGTGAATTGTTAAGGTCAGGTTGTGAAGAATGTGTAAGGTGTCATGTAGAGTTAAGTGAAAGCCTAAGTAATTATGCTGACACTGTATTGCAAAAGACAACAATCTCTGATTCGGGGATCAAGTTATGCCTTACTGCATTGACAAAGTATACAAACTCTCCAACATTAAAAGTAGATGTTTACAAGGTAACCTAATGTTTAATGTTTAGATAATAATTATTTTACTTTATTTATTTAAATTTATATATTCTTATAAAATTTTCATGTTGTAGGTTGCATATAAAATGTGCTTTTATTTTCTCAAATTGCGGAGAATAATCAACACCAACTTATAAGCATACTGGATCAAGTTGCACCTCATAAAGAGGTAATATGGATCATGGATAAGTCAAGGTCATTAGAGGTCTTAACCTTAGCCCCTTTATTGAGCTAATTAATGTTGAAGCAGCTTCGAGCATTAACTAGTAAATACACTAGCACAAACATTCATACAAATTTTACATCATACATTCGTCCTATTTTGACATCGATTGTGGATGTCAACATCGATGTTCTCACCCTACGTCTATCAAGACCAAAAGAGTTCAAGTATCATGAAAAATTCTCGAGAAATTATTAAAAATTTACGAACTTTGTTTGAAGTCAGTTGATACAATAATAAACCATGAGAATGTCCATAAATGTCCGGTAGGCCACCATTATAAGTTGTTAGAGTATTTGGAGGCCACTGACGTATCAATGATTGTAAAGAACATGTCCTTAGGCCGGATACCGAGCTTTCAAAAAAAATGATGGTAAAGAACATTCGCTAACTTTGTTAGGGAAGGTATATAACAATCCCACAATTTATGAGGATTCGCATTGTCGAGTGTTAGAAACCTATGTGTATATGTTTAAGATTCCACAAGAAATAACGACAACATATGATGAACATTGTAAGATGTCGCTTAGTTCCATGGAGAAAGCAAACACACTGCTTGAGTATGTATGAGTTCTTTATTGACTGTTGATATTTTCATTTTATATTAATATTCGGGTATGAATTGGTATACTTTAACTCATTAAATTCTACTTATGTGAATTGTTAAGGTCAGGTTGTGAAGAATGTGTAAGGTGTCATGTAGAGTTAAGTGAAAGCCTAAGTAATTATGCTGACACTATATTACAAAAGACAACAATCTCTGATTCGGGGATCAAGTTATGCCTTACTGCATTGACAAAGTATACAAACTCTCCAACATTAAAAGTAGATGTTTACAAGGTAACCTAATGTTTAATGTTTAGATAATAATTATTTTACTTTATTTATTTAAATTTATATATTCTTATAAAATTTTCATGTTGTAGGTTGCATATAAAATGTGCTTTTATTTTCTCAAATTGCGGAGAATAATCAACACCAACTTATAAGCATACTGGATCAAGTTGCACCTCGTAAAGAGGTAATATGGATCATGGATAAGTCAAGGTCATTAGAGGTCTTAACCTTAGCCCCTTTATTGACCTAATTAATGTTGAAGCAGCTTCGAGCATTAACTAGTAAATACACTAGCACAAACATTCATACAAATTTTACATCATACATTCGTCCTATTTTGACATCGATTGTGGATGTCAACATCGATGTTCTCACCGTACGTCTATCAAGACCAAAAGAATTCAAGTATCATGAAAAATTCTCGAGGAATTATTAAAAATTTATGAACTTTGTTTGAAGTCAGTTGATACAATAATAAACCATGAGAATGTCCATAAATGTCTGGTAGGCCACCATTATAAGTTGTTAGAGTATTTGGAGGCCACAGACGTATCAATGATGGTAAAGAACATGTCCTTAGGCCGGATACCGATCTTTAAAAAAAAATGATTGTAAAGAACATTCGCTAACTTTGTTAGGGAAGGTAGATAACAATCCCACAATTTATGAGGATTCACATTGCCGAGTGTTAGGAACCTATGTATATTTGTTCAAGATTCCACAAGAAAGAACGACAACATATGATGAACATTGTAAGATGTCGCTTAGTTCCATGGAGAAAGCAAACACACTGCTTGAGTATGTATGAGTTCTTTATTGACTGTTGATATTTTCTTTTTATATTAATATTCGGTTATGAATTGGTATACTTTAACTCATTAAATTCTACTTATGTGAATTGTTAAGGTCAGGTTGTGAAGAATGTGTAAGGTGTCATGTAGAGTTAAGTGAAAGCCTAAGTAATTATGCTGACACTATATTGCAAAAGACAACAATCTCTGATTCGGGGATCAAGTTATGCCTTACTGCATTGACAAAGTATAGAAATTCTCCAACATTAAAAGTAGATGTTTACAAGGTAACCTAATGTTTAATGTTTAGATAATAATTATTTTACTTTATTTATTTAAATTTATATATTCTTATAAAATTTTCATGTTGTAGGTTGCATATAAAATGTGCTTTTATTTTCTCAAATTGCGGAGAATAATCAACACCAACTTATAAGCATACTGGATCAAGTTGCACCTCATAAAAAGGTAATATGGATCATGGATAAGTCAAGGTCATTAGAGGTCTTAACCTTAGCCCCTTTATTGACCTAATTAATGTTGAAGCAGCTTCGAGCATTAACTAGTAAATACACTAGCACAAACATTCATACAAATTTTACATCATACATTCGTCCTATTTTGACATCGATTGTGGATGTCAACATCGATGTTCTCACCGTACGTCTATAAAGACCAAAAGAATTCAAGTATCATGAAAAATTCTCGAGGAATTATTAAAAATTTATGAACTTTGTTTGAAGTCAGTTGATACAATAATAAACCATGAGAATGTCCATAAATGTCTGGTAGGCCACCATTATAAGTTGTTAGAGTATTTGGAGGCCACAGACGTATCAATGATGGTAAAGAACATGTCCTTAGGCCGGATACCGATCTTTAAAAAAAAATGATTGTAAAGAACATTCGCTAACTTTGTTAGGGAAGGTAGATAACAATCCCACAATTTATGAGGATTCACATTGCCGAGTGTTAGGAACCTATGTCTATTTGTTCAAGATTCCACAAGAAAGAACGACAACATATGATGAACATTGTAAGATGTCGCTTAGTTCCATGGAGAAAGCAAACACACTGCTTGAGTATGTATGAGTTCTTTATTGACTGTTGATATTTTCTTTTTATATTAATATTCGGTTATGAATTGGTATACTTTAACTCATTAAATTCTACTTATGTGAATTGTTAAGGTCAGGTTGTGAAGAATGTGTAAGGTGTCATGTAGAGTTAAGTGAAAGCCTAAGTAATTATGCTGACACTATATTGCATTGCAAAAGACAACAATCTCTGATTCGGGGATCAAGTTATGCCTTACTGCATTGACAAAGTATAGAAATTCTCCAACATTAAAAGTAGATGTTTACAAGGTAACCTAATGTTTAATGTTTAGATAATAATTATTTTACTTTATTTATTTAAATTTATATATTCTTATAAAATTTTCATGTTGTAGGTTGCATATAAAATGTGCTTTTATTTTCTCAAATTGCGGAGAATAATCAACACCAACTTATAAGCATACTGGATCAAGTTGCACCTCATAAAAAGGTAATATGGATCATGGATAAGTCAAGGTCATTAGAGGTCTTAACCTTAGCCCCTTTATTGACCTAATTAATGTTGAAGCAGCTTCGAGCATTAACTAGTAAATACACTAGCACAAACATTCATACAAATTTTACATCATACATTCGTCCTATTTTGACATCGATTGTGGATGTCAACATCGATGTTCTCACCGTACGTCTATAAAGACCAAAAGAATTCAAGTATCATGAAAAATTCTCGAGGAATTATTAAAAATTTATGAACTTTGTTTGAAGTCAGTTGATACAATAATAAACCATGAGAATGTCCATAAATGTCTGGTAGGCCACCATTATAAGTTGTTAGAGTATTTGGAGGCCACGGACGTGTCAATGATGGTAAAGAACATTTCCTTAGGCCGGATACCGAGCTTTAAAAAAAATGATGGTAAAGAACATGTGCTAACTTTATTAGGGAAGGTAGATAGCAATCCCAAAATTTATGAGGATTCACATTGTCGAGTGTTAGAAACCTATGTGTATATGTTCAAGATTCCAAAAGAAATAACGACAACATATGATGAACATTGTAAGATGTCGCTTAGTTCCATGGAGAAAGCAAACACACTGCTTGAGTATGTATGACTTCTTTATTGACTGTTGTTATTTTCATTTTATATTAATATTCGGGTATGAATTGGTATACTTTAACTCATTAAATTCTACTTATGTGAATTGTTCAGGTCAGGTTGTGAAGAATGTGTAAGGTGTCATGTAGAGTTAAGTGAAAGCCTAAGTAATTATGCTGACACTATATTGCATTGCAAAAGACAACAATCTCTGATTCGGGGATCAAGTTATGCCTTACTGCATTGACAAAGTATACAAACTCTCCAACATTAAAAGTAGATGTTTACAAGGTAACCTAATGTTTAAAATTTAGATAATAATTATTTTACTTTATTTATTTAAATTTATATATTCTTATAAAATTTTACATGTTGTAGGTTGCATATAAAATGTGGTTTTATTTTCTCAAATTGCGGAGAATAATCAACACCAACTTATAAGCATACTGGATCACGTTGCACCTCATAAAGAGGTAATACGGATCATGGATAAGACAAGGTCATTAGAGGTCATAGCCTTAGGCCCTTTAATGACCTAATTAATGTTGAAGCAGCTCCGAGCATTAACTAGTAAATACACTAGCACAAACATTCATACAAATTTTACATCATACATTCGTCCTATTTTGACATCGATTGTGGATGTCAACATCGATGTTCTCACCGTACGTCTATCAAGACCAAAAGAATTCAAGTATCATGAAAAATTCTCGAGGAATTATTAAAAATTTATGAACTTTGTTTGAAGTCAGTTGATACAATAATAAACCATGAGAATGTCCATAAATGTCTGGTAGGCCACCATTATAAGTTGTTAGAGTATTTGGAGGCCACAGACGTATCAATGATGGTAAAGAACATGTCCTTAGGCCGGATACCGATCTTTAAAAAAAAATGATTGTAAAGAACATTCGCTAACTTTGTTAGGGAAGGTAGATAACAATCCCACAATTTATGAGGATTCACATTGCCGAGTGTTAGGAACCTATGTATATTTGTTCAAGATTCCACAAGAAAGAACGACAACATATGATGAACATTGTAAGATGTCGCTTAGTTCCATGGAGAAAGCAAACACACTGCTTGAGTATGTATGAGTTCTTTATTGACTGTTGATATTTTCTTTTTATATTAATATTCGGTTATGAATTGGTATACTTTAACTCATTAAATTCTACTTATGTGAATTGTTAAGGTCAGGTTGTGAAGAATGTGTAAGGTGTCATGTAGAGTTAAGTGAAAGCCTAAGTAATTATGCTGACACTATATTGCAAAAGACAACAATCTCTGATTCGGGGATCAAGTTATGCCTTACTGCATTGACAAAGTATAGAAATTCTCCAACATTAAAAGTAGATGTTTACAAGGTAACCTAATGTTTAATGTTTAGATAATAATTATTTTACTTTATTTATTTAAATTTATATATTCTTATAAAATTTTCATGTTGTAGGTTGCATATAAAATGTGCTTTTATTTTCTCAAATTGCGGAGAATAATCAACACCAACTTATAAGCATACTGGATCAAGTTGCACCTCATAAAAAGGTAATATGGATCATGGATAAGTCAAGGTCATTAGAGGTCTTAACCTTAGCCCCTTTATTGACCTAATTAATGTTGAAGCAGCTTCGAGCATTAACTAGTAAATACACTAGCACAAACATTCATACAAATTTTACATCATACATTCGTCCTATTTTGACATCGATTGTGGATGTCAACATCGATGTTCTCACCGTACGTCTATAAAGACCAAAAGAATTCAAGTATCATGAAAAATTCTCGAGGAATTATTAAAAATTTATGAACTTTGTTTGAAGTCAGTTGATACAATAATAAACCATGAGAATGTCCATAAATGTCTGGTAGGCCACCATTATAAGTTGTTAGAGTATTTGGAGGCCACGGACGTGTCAATGATGGTAAAGAACATTTACTTAGGCCGGATACCGAGCTTTAAAAAAAAATGATGGTAAAGAACATGTGCTAACTTTATTAGGGAAGGTAGATAGCAATCCCAAAATTTATGAGGATTCACATTGTCGAGTGTTAGAAACCTATGTGTATATGTTCAAGATTCCACAAGAAATAACGACAACATATGATGAACATTGTAAGATGTCGCTTAGTTCCATGGAGAAAGCAAACACACTGCTTGAGTATGTATGACTTCTTTATTGACTGTTGATATTTTCATTTTATATTAATATTCGGGTATGAATTGGTATACTTTAACTCATTAAATTCTACTTATGTGAATTGTTCAGGTCAGGTTGTGAAGAATGTGTAAGGTGTCATGTAGAGTTAAGTGAAAGCCTAAGTAATTATGCTGACACTATATTGCATTGCAAAAGACAACAATCTCTGATTCGGGGATCAAGTTATGCCTTACTGCATTGACAAAGTATACAAACTCTCCAACATTAAAAGTAGATGTTTACAAGGTAACCTAATGTTTAAAGTTTAGATAATAATTATTTTACTTTATTTATTTAAATTTATATATTCTTATAAAATTTTACATGTTGTAGGTTGCATATAAAATGTGGTTTTATTTTCTCAAATTGCGGAGAATAATCAACACCAACTTATAAGCATACTGGATCACGTTGCACCTCATAAAGAGGTAATACGGATCATGGATAAGACAAGGTCATTAGAGGTCATAGCCTTAGGCCCTTTAATGACCTAATTAATGTTGAAGCAGCTCCGAGCTTTAACTAGTAAATACACTAGCACAAACATTCATACAAATTTTACATCATACATTCGTCCTATTTTGACATCGATTGTGGATGTCAACATCGATGTTCTCACCGTACGTCTATCAAGACCAAAAGAATTCAAGTATCATGAAAAATTCTCGAGGAATTATTAAAAATTTATGAACTTTGTTTGAAGTCAGTTGATACAATAATAAACCATGAAAATGTCCATAAATGTCTGGTAGGCCACCATTATAAGTTGTTAGAGTATTTGGAGGCCACGGACGTATCAATGATGGTAAAGAACATGTCCTTAGGCCGGATACCGAGCTTTAAAAAAAAATGATGGTAAAGAACATGTGCTAACTTTATTAGGGAAGGTAGATAACAATCCCAAAATTTATGAGGATTCACATTGTCGAGTGTTAGAAACCTATGTGTATATGTTTAAGATTCCACAAGAAATAACGACAACATATGATGAACATTGTAAGATGTCGCTTAGTTCCATGGAGAAAGCAAACACACTGCTTGAGTATGTATGAGTTCTTTATTGACTGTTGATATTTTCATTTTATATTAATATTCGGGTATGAATTGGTATACTTTAACTCATTAAATTCTACTTATGTGAATTGTTAAGGTCAGGTTGTGAAGAATGTGTAAGGTGTCATGTAGAGTTAAGTGAAAGCCTAAGTAATTATGCTGACACTATATTGCAAAAGACAACAATCTCTGATTTGGGGATCAAGTTATGCCTTACTGCATTGACAAAGAATACAAACTCTCCAACATTAAAAGTAGATGTTTACAAGGTAACCTAATGTTTAATGTTTAGATAATAATTATTTTACTTTATTTATTTAAATTTATATATTTTTATAAAATTTTACATGTTGTAGGTTGCATATAAAATGTGCTTTTATTTTCTCAAATTGCGGAGAATAATCAACACCAACTTATAAGCATACTGGATCAAGTTGCACCTCATAAAGAGGTAATATGGATCATGGATAAGTCAAGGTCATTAGAGGTCTTAACCTTAGCCCCTTTATTGACCTAATTAATGTTGAAGCAGCTTCGAGCATTAACTAGTAAATACACTAGCACAAACATTCATACAAATTTTACATCATACATTCGTCCTATTTTGACATCGATTGTGGATGTCAACATCGATGTTCTCACCGTACGTCTATCAAGACCAAAAGAATTCAAGTATCATGAAAAATTCTCGAGGAATTATTAAAAATTTATGAACTTTGTTTGAAGTCAGTTGATACAATAATAAACCATGAAAATGTCCATAAATGTCTGGTAGGCCACCATTATAAGTTGTTAGAGTATTTGGAGGCCACGGACGTATCAATGATGGTAAAGAACATGTCCTTAGGTCGGATACCGAGCTTTAAAAAAAAATGATGGTAAAGAACATGTGCTAACTTTATTAGGGAAGGTAGATAGCAATCCCAAAATTTATGAGGATTCACATTGTCGAGTGTTAGAAACCTATGTGTATATGTTCAAGATTCCACAAGAAATAACGACAACATATGATCAACATTGTAAGATGTCGCTTAGTTCCATGGAGAAAGCAAACACACTGCTTGAGTATGTATGAGTTCTTTATTGACTGTTGATATTTTCATTTTATATTAATATTCGGGTATGAATTGGTATACTTTAACTCATTAAATTTTACTTATGTGAATTGTTCAGGTCAGGTTGTAAAGAATGTGTAAGGTGTCATGTAGAGTTAAGTGAAAGCCTAAGTAATTATGCTGACACAATATTGCATTGCAAAAGACAACAATCTCTGATTCGGGGATCAAGTTATGCCTTACTGCATTGACAAAGTATACAAACTCTCCAACATTAAAAGTAGATGTTTACAAGGTAACCTAATGTTTAAAGTTTAGATAATAATTATTTTACTTTATTTATTTAAATTTATATATTCTTATAAAATTTTACATGTTGTAGGTTGCATATAAAATGTGCTTTTATTTTCTCAAATTGCGGAGAATAATCAACACCAACTTATAAGCATACTGGATCACGTTGCACCTCATAAAGAGGTAATACGGATCATAGATAAGACAAGGTCATTAGAGGTCATAGCCTTAAGCCCTTTAATGATTTAATTAATGTTGAAGCAGCTCCGAGCATTAACTAGTAAATACACTAGCACACACATTCATAAAAATTTTACATCATACATTCATCCTATTTTGACATCGATTGTTGATTTCAATGTCGTTGTTATGACAGGTTTTAAAACTTTCCATACTTCGTGCTTCAGTGTTCTCACCCTACGTCTATCACGACCAAAACAATTCAAGAATCATGACAAAATTCTCAAGGAATTATTAAAAATTTATGAACTTTGTTTGAAGTCAGTTTATACAATAATTAACCATGAAAATATCCATAAATACCTTGTAGACCATCATTATAAGTTCTTAGAGTCTTTTGAGGCCCACGGACGTATCAATGAGGATAAAGAACATTCGCAAACTTTGTTAGGGAAGGTAGATAACAATCCCACAATTTATGAGGATTCACATTGCCGAGTGTTAGGAACCTATGTATGTTTGTTCAAGATTCCACAAGAAAGAACGACAACATATGATGAACATTGTAAGATGTCGCTTAGTTCCATGGAGAAAGCAAACACACTGCTTGAGTATGTATGAGTTCTTTATTGACTGTTGATATTTTCATTTTATATTAATATTCGGGTATGAATTGGTATACTTTAACTCATTAAATTCTACTTATGTGAATTGTTCAGGTCAGGTTGTGAAGAATGTGTAAGGTGTCATGTAGAGTTAAGTGAAAGCCTAAGTAATTATGCTGACACTATATTGCATTGCAAAAGACAACAATCTCTGATTCGGGGATCAAGTTATGCCTTACTGCATTGACAAAGTATACAAACTCTCCAACATTAAAAGTAGATGTTTACAAGGTAACCTAATGTTTAAAGTTTAGATAATAATTATTTTACTTTATTTATTTAAATTTATATATTCTTATAAAATTTTACATGTTGTAGGTTGCATATAAAATGTGGTTTTATTTTCTCAAATTGCGGAGAATAATCAACACCAACTTATAAGCATACTGGATCACGTTGCACCTCATAAAGAGGTAATACGGATCATGGATAAGACAAGGTCATTAGAGGTCATAGCCTTAGGCCCTTTAATGACCTAATTAATGTTGAAGCAGCTCCGAGCATTAACTAGTAAATACACTAGCACAAACATTCATACAAATTTTACATCATACATTCGTCCTATTTTGACATCGATTGTGGATGTCAACATCGATGTTCTCACCGTACGTCTATCAAGACCAAAAGAATTCAAGTATCATGAAAAATTCTCGAGGAATTATTAAAAATTTATGAACTTTGTTTGAAGTCAGTTGATACAATAATAAACCATGAAAATGTCCATAAATGTCTGGTAGGCCACCATTATAAGTTGTTAGAGTATTTGGAGGCCACGGACGTATCAATGATGGTAAAGAACATGTCCTTAGGCCGGATACCGAGCTTTAAAAAAAAATGATGGTAAAGAACATGTGCTAACTTTATTAGGGAAGGTAGATAACAATCCCAAAATTTATGAGGATTCACATTGTCGAGTGTTAGAAACCTATGTGTATATGTTTAAGATTCCACAAGAAATAACGACAACATATGATGAACATTGTAAGATGTCGCTTAGTTCCATGGAGAAAGCAAACACACTGCTTGAGTATGTATGAGTTCTTTATTGACTGTTGATATTTTCATTTTATATTAATATTCGGGTATGAATTGGTATACTTTAACTCATTAAATTCTACTTATGTGAATTGTTAAGGTCAGGTTGTGAAGAATGTGTAAGGTGTCATGTAGAGTTAAGTGAAAGCCTAAGTAATTATGCTGACACTATATTGCAAAAGACAACAATCTCTGATTTGGGGATCAAGTTATGCCTTACTGCATTGACAAAGAATACAAACTCTCCAACATTAAAAGTAGATGTTTACAAGGTAACCCAATGTTTAATGTTTAGATAATAATTATTTTACTTTATTTATTTAAATTTATATATTTTTATAAAATTTTACATGTTGTAGGTTGCATATAAAATGTGCTTTTATTTTCTCAAATTGCGGAGAATAATCAACACCAACTTATAAGCATACTGGATCAAGTTGCACCTCATAAAGAGGTAATATGGATCATGGATAAGTCAAGGTCATTAGAGGTCTTAACCTTAGCCCCTTTATTGACCTAATTAATGTTGAAGCAGCTTCGAGCATTAACTAGTAAATACACTAGCACAAACATTCATACAAATTTTACATCATACATTCGTCCTATTTTGACATCGATTGTGGATGTCAACATCGATGTTCTCACCGTACGTCTATCAAGACCAAAAGAATTCAAGTATCATGAAAAATTCTCGAGGAATTATTAAAAATTTATGAACTTTGTTTGAAGTCAGTTGATACAATAATAAACCATGAAAATGTCCATAAATGTCTGGTAGGCCACCATTATAAGTTGTTAGAGTATTTGGAGGCCACGGACGTATCAATGATGGTAAAGAACATGTCCTTAGGTCGGATACCGAGCTTTAAAAAAAAATGATGGTAAAGAACATGTGCTAACTTTATTAGGGAAGGTAGATAGCAATCCCAAAATTTATGAGGATTCACATTGTCGAGTGTTAGAAACCTATGTGTATATGTTCAAGATTCCACAAGAAATAACGACAACATATGATCAACATTGTAAGATGTCGCTTAGTTCCATGGAGAAAGCAAACACACTGCTTGAGTATGTATGAGTTCTTTATTGACTGTTGATATTTTCATTTTATATTAATATTCGGGTATGAATTGGTATACTTTAACTCATTAAATTTTACTTATGTGAATTGTTCAGGTCAGGTTGTAAAGAATGTGTAAGGTGTCATGTAGAGTTAAGTGAAAGCCTAAGTAATTATGCTGACACAATATTGCATTGCAAAAGACAACAATCTCTGATTCGGGGATCAAGTTATGCCTTACTGCATTGACAAAGTATACAAACTCTCCAACATTAAAAGTAGATGTTTACAAGGTAACCTAATGTTTAAAGTTTAGATAATAATTATTTTACTTTATTTATTTAAATTTATATATTCTTATAAAATTTTACATGTTGTAGGTTGCATATAAAATGTGCTTTTATTTTCTCAAATTGCGGAGAATAATCAACACCAACTTATAAGCATACTGGATCACGTTGCACCTCATAAAGAGGTAATACGGATCATAGATAAGACAAGGTCATTAGAGGTCATAGCCTTAAGCCCTTTAATGATTTAATTAATGTTGAAGCAGCTCCGAGCATTAACTAGTAAATACACTAGCACACACATTCATAAAATTTTTACATCATACATTCATCCTATTTTGACATCGATTGTTGATTTCAATGTCGTTGTTATGACAGGTTTTAAAACTTTCCATACTTCGTGCTTCAGTGTTCTCACCCTACGTCTATCACGACCAAAACAATTCAAGAATCATGACAAAATTCTCAAGGAATTATTAAAAATTTATGAACTTTGTTTGAAGTCAGTTTATACAATAATTAACCATGAAAATATCCATAAATACCTTGTAGACCATCATTATAAGTTCTTAGAGTCTTTTGAGGCCCACGGACGTATCAATGAGGATAAAGAACATTCGCAAACTTTGTTAGGGAAGGTAGATAACAATCCCACAATTTATGAGGATTCACATTGCCGAGTGTTAGGAACCTATGTATGTTTGTTCAAGATTCCACAAGAAAGAACGACAACATATGATGAACATTGTAAGATGTCGCTTAGTTCCATGGAGAAAGCAAACACACTGCTTGAGTATGTATGAGTTCTTTATTGACTGTTGATATTTTCATTTTATATTAATATTCGGGTATGAATTGGTATACTTTAACTCATTAAATTCTACTTATGTGAATTGTTCAGGTCAGGTTGTGAAGAATGTGTAAGGTGTCATGTAGAGTTAAGTGAAAGCCTAAGTAATTATGCTGACACTATATTGCATTGCAAAAGACAACAATCTCTGATTCGGGGATCAAGTTATGCCTTACTGCATTGACAAAGTATACAAACTCTCCAACATTAAAAGTAGATGTTTACAAGGTAACCTAATGTTTAAAGTTTAGATAATAATTATTTTACTTTATTTATTTAAATTTATATATTCTTATAAAATTTTACATGTTGTAGGTTGCATATAAAATGTGGTTTTATTTTCTCAAATTGCGGAGAATAATCAACACCAACTTATAAGCATACTGGATCACGTTGCACCTCATAAAGAGGTAATACGGATCATGGATAAGACAAGGTCATTAGAGGTCATAGCCTTAGGCCCTTTAATGACCTAATTAATGTTGAAGCAGCTCCGAGCATTAACTAGTAAATACACTAGCACAAACATTCATACAAATTTTACATCATACATTCGTCCTATTTTGACATCGATTGTGGATGTCAACATCGATGTTCTCACCGTACGTCTATCAAGACCAAAAGAATTCAAGTATCATGAAAAATTCTCGAGGAATTATTAAAAATTTATGAACTTTGTTTGAAGTCAGTTGATACAATAATAAACCATGAAAATGTCCATAAATGTCTGGTAGGCCACCATTATAAGTTGTTAGAGTATTTGGAGGCCACGGACGTATCAATGATGGTAAAGAACATGTCCTTAGGCCGGATACCGAGCTTTAAAAAAAAATGATGGTAAAGAACATGTGCTAACTTTATTAGGGAAGGTAGATAACAATCCCAAAATTTATGAGGATTCACATTGTCGAGTGTTAGAAACCTATGTGTATATGTTTAAGATTCCACAAGAAATAACGACAACATATGATGAACATTGTAAGATGTCGCTTAGTTCCATGGAGAAAGCAAACACACTGCTTGAGTATGTATGAGTTCTTTATTGACTGTTGATATTTTCATTTTATATTAATATTCGGGTATGAATTGGTATACTTTAACTCATTAAATTCTACTTATGTGAATTGTTAAGGTCAGGTTGTGAAGAATGTGTAAGGTGTCATGTAGAGTTAAGTGAAAGCCTAAGTAATTATGCTGACACTATATTGCAAAAGACAACAATCTCTGATTTGGGGATCAAGTTATGCCTTACTGCATTGACAAAGAATACAAACTCTCCAACATTAAAAGTAGATGTTTACAAGGTAACCTAATGTTTAATGTTTAGATAATAATTATTTTACTTTATTTATTTAAATTTATATATTTTTATAAAATTTTACATGTTGTAGGTTGCATATAAAATGTGCTTTTATTTTCTCAAATTGCGGAGAATAATCAACACCAACTTATAAGCATACTGGATCAAGTTGCACCTCATAAAGAGGTAATATGGATCATGGATAAGTCAAGGTCATTAGAGGTCTTAACCTTAGCCCCTTTATTGACCTAATTAATGTTGAAGCAGCTTCGAGCATTAACTAGTAAATACACTAGCACAAACATTCATACAAATTTTACATCATACATTCGTCCTATTTTGACATCGATTGTGGATGTCAACATCGATGTTCTCACCGTACGTCTATCAAGACCAAAAGAATTCAAGTATCATGAAAAATTCTCGAGGAATTATTAAAAATTTATGAACTTTGTTTGAAGTCAGTTGATACAATAATAAACCATGAAAATGTCCATAAATGTCTGGTAGGCCACCATTATAAGTTGTTAGAGTATTTGGAGGCCACGGACGTATCAATGATGGTAAAGAACATGTCCTTAGGTCGGATACCGAGCTTTAAAAAAAAATGATGGTAAAGAACATGTGCTAACTTTATTAGGGAAGGTAGATAGCAATCCCAAAATTTATGAGGATTCACATTGTCGAGTGTTAGAAACCTATGTGTATATGTTCAAGATTCCACAAGAAATAACGACAACATATGATCAACATTGTAAGATGTCGCTTAGTTCCATGGAGAAAGCAAACACACTGCTTGAGTATGTATGAGTTCTTTATTGACTGTTGATATTTTCATTTTATATTAATATTCGGGTATGAATTGGTATACTTTAACTCATTAAATTTTACTTATGTGAATTGTTCAGGTCAGGTTGTAAAGAATGTGTAAGGTGTCATGTAGAGTTAAGTGAAAGCCTAAGTAATTATGCTGACACAATATTGCATTGCAAAAGACAACAATCTCTGATTCGGGGATCAAGTTATGCCTTACTGCATTGACAAAGTATACAAACTCTCCAACATTAAAAGTAGATGTTTACAAGGTAACCTAATGTTTAAAGTTTAGATAATAATTATTTTACTTTATTTATTTAAATTTATATATTCTTATAAAATTTTACATGTTGTAGGTTGCATATAAAATGTGCTTTTATTTTCTCAAATTGCGGAGAATAATCAACACCAACTTATAAGCATACTGGATCACGTTGCACCTCATAAAGAGGTAATACGGATCATAGATAAGACAAGGTCATTAGAGGTCATAGCCTTAAGCCCTTTAATGATTTAATTAATGTTGAAGCAGCTCCGAGCATTAACTAGTAAATACACTAGCACACACATTCATAAAAATTTTACATCATACATTCATCCTATTTTGACATCGATTGTTGATTTCAATGTCGTTGTTATGACAGGTTTTAAAACTTTCCATACTTCGTGCTTCAGTGTTCTCACCCTACGTCTATCACGACCAAAACAATTCAAGAATCATGACAAAATTCTCAAGGAATTATTAAAAATTTATGAACTTTGTTTGAAGTCAGTTTATACAATAATTAACCATGAAAATATCCATAAATACCTTGTAGACCATCATTATAAGTTCTTAGAGTCTTTTGAGGCCCACGGACGTATCAATGAGGATAAAGAACATTCGCAAACTTTGTTAGGGAAGGTAGATAACAATCCCACAATTTATGAGGATTCACATTGCCGAGTGTTAGGAACCTATGTATGTTTGTTCAAGATTCCACAAGAAAGAACGACAACATATGATGAACATTGTAAGATGTCGCTTAGTTCCATGGAGAAAGCAAACACACTGCTTGAGTATGTATGAGTTCTTTATTGACTGTTGATATTTTCTTTTTATATTAATATTCGGTTATGAATTGGTATACTTTAACTCATTAAATTCTACTTATGTGAATTGTTAAGGTCAGGTTGTGAAGAATGTGTAAAGTGTCATGTAGAGTTAAGTGAAAGCCTAAGTAATTATGCTGACACTATATTGCAAAAGACAACAATCTCTGATTTGGGGATCAAGTTATGCCTTACTGCATTGACAAAGTATACAAACTCTCCAACATTAAAAGTAGATGTTTACAAGGTAACCTAATGTTTAATGTTTAGATAATATTTATTTTACTTTATTTATTTAAATTTATATATTCTTATAAAATTTTACATGTTGTAGGTTGCATATAAAATGTGCTTTTATTTTCTCAAATTGCGGAGAATAATCAACACCAACTTATAAGCATACTGGATCAAGTTGCACCTCATAAAGAGGTAATATGGATCATGGATAAGTCAAGGTCATTAGAGGTCTTAACCTTAGCCCCTTTATTGACCTAATTAATGTTGAAGCAGCTTCGAGCATTAACTAGTAAATACACTAGCACAAACATTCATACAAATTTTACATCATACATTCGTCCTATTTTGACATCGATTGTGGATGTCAACATCGATGTTCTCACCGTACGTCTGTCAAGACCAAAAGAATTCAAGTATCCTGAAAAATTCTCGAGGAATTATTAAAAATTTATGAACTTTGTTTGAAGTCAGTTGATACAATAATAAACCATGAAAATGTCCATAAATGTCTGGTAGGCCACCATTATAAGTTGTTAGAGTATTTGGAGGCCACTGACGTATCAATGATGGTAAAGAACATGTCCTTAGGCCGGATACCGAGCTTTAAAAAAAAATGATGGTAAAGAACATGTGCTAACTTTATTAGGGAAGGTAGATAGCAATCCCAAAATTTATGAGGATTCACATTGTCGAGTGTTAGAAACCTATGTGTATATGTTCAAGATTCCACAAGAAATAACGACAACATATGATGAACATTGTAAGATGTCGCTTAGTTCCATGGAGAAAGCAAACACACTGCTTGAGTATGTATGAGTTCTTTATTGACTGTTGATATTTTCATTTTATATTAATATTCGGGTATGAATTGGTATACTTTAACTCATTAAATTCTACTTATGTGAATTGTTCAGGTCAGGTTGTAAAGAATGTGTAAGGTGTCATGTAGAGTTAAGTGAAAGCCTAAGTAATTATGCTGACACTATATTGCATTGCAAAAGACAACAATCTCTGATTCGGGGATCAAGTTATGCCTTACTGCATTGACAAAGTATACAAACTCTTCAACATTAAAAGTAGATGTTTACAAGGTAACCTAATGTTTAAAGTTTAGATAATAATTATTTTACTTTATTTATTTAAATTTATATATTCTTATAAAATTTTACATGTTGTAGGTTGCATATAAAATGTGCTTTTATTTTCTCAAATTGCGGAGAATAATCAACACCAACTTATAAGCATACTGGATCACGTTGCACCTCATAAAGAGGTAATACGGATCATAGATAAGACAAGGTCATTAGAGGTCATAGCCTTAAGCCCTTTAATGACCTAATTAATGTTGAAGCAGCTCCGAGCATTAACTAGTAAATACACTAGCACACACATTCATAAAAATTTTACATCATACATTCATCCTATTTTGACATCGATTGTTGATTTCAATGTCGTTGTTATGACAAGTTTTAAAACTTTCCATACTTCGTGCTTCAGTGTTCTCACCCTTCGTCTATCACAACCAAAACAATTCAAGAATCATGACAAAATTCTCAAGGAATTATTAAAAATTTATGAACTTTGTTTGAAGTCAGTTTATACAATAATTAACCGTGAAAATATCCATAAATACCTTGTAGACCATCATTATAAGTTCTTAGAGTCTTTTGAGGCCCACGGACGTATCAATGAGGATAAAGAACATTCGCTAACTTTGTTAGGGAAGGTAGATAACAATCCCACAATTTATGAGGATTCACATTGCCGAGTGTTAGGAACTTATGTATGTTTGTTCAAGATTCCACAAGAAAGAACGACAACATATGATGAACATTGTAAGATGTCGCTTAGTTCCATGGAGAAAGCAAACACACTGCTTGAGTATGTATGAGTTCTTTATTGACTGTTGATATTTTCTTTTTATATTAATATTCGGTTATGAATTGGTATACTTTAACTCATTAAATTCTACTTATGTGAATTGTTAAGGTCAGGTTGTGAAGAATGTGTAAAGTGTCATGTAGAGTTAAGTGAAAGCCTAAGTAATTATGCTGACACTATATTGCAAAAGACAACAATCTCTGATTTGGGGATCAAGTTATGCCTTACTGCATTGACAAAGTATACAAACTCTCCAACATTAAAAGTAGATGTTTACAAGGTAACCTAATGTTTAATGTTTAGATAATATTTATTTTACTTTATTTATTTAAATTTATATATTCTTATAAAATTTTACATGTTGTAGGTTGCATATAAAATGTGCTTTTATTTTCTCAAATTGCGGAGAATAATCAACACCAACTTATAAGCATACTGGATCAAGTTGCACCTCATAAAGAGGTAATATGGATCATGGATAAGTCAAGGTCATTAGAGGTCTTAACCTTAGCCCCTTTATTGACCTAATTAATGTTGAAGCAGCTTCGAGCATTAACTAGTAAATACACTAGCACAAACATTCATACAAATTTTACATCATACATTCGTCCTATTTTGACATCGATTGTGGATGTCAACATTGATGTTCTCACCGTACGTCTGTCAAGACCAAAAGAATTCAAGTATCCTGAAAAATTCTCGAGGAATTATTAAAAATTTATGAACTTTGTTTGAAGTCAGTTGATACAATAATAAACCATGAAAATGTCCATAAATGTCTGGTAGGCCACCATTATAAGTTGTTAGAGTATTTGGAGGCCACGGACGTATCAATGATGGTAAAGAACATGTCCTTAGGCCGGATACCGAGCTTTAAAAAAAAATGATGGTAAAGAACATGTGCTAACTTTATTAGGGAAGGTAGATAGCAATCCCAAAATTTATGAGGATTCACATTGTCGAGTGTTAGAAACCTATGTGTATATGTTCAAGATTCCACAAGAAATAACGACAACATATGATGAACATTGTAAGATGTCGCTTAGTTCCATGGAGAAAGCAAACACACTGCTTGAGTATGTATGAGTTCTTTATTGACTGTTGATATTTTCATTTTATATTAATATTCGGGTATGAATTGGTATACTTTAACTCATTAAATTCTACTTATGTGAATTGTTCAGGTCAGGTTGTAAAGAATGTGTAAGGTGTCATGTAGAGTTAAGTGAAAGCCTAAGTAATTATGCTGACACTATATTGCATTGCAAAAGACAACAATCTCTGATTCGGGGATCAAGTTATGCCTTACTGCATTGACAAAGTATACAAACTCTTCAACATTAAAAGTAGATGTTTACAAGGTAACCTAATGTTTAAAGTTTAGATAATAATTATTTTACTTTATTTATTTAAATTTATATATTCTTATAAAATTTTACATGTTGTAGGTTGCATATAAAATGTGCTTTTATTTTCTCAAATTGCGGAGAATAATCAACACCAACTTATAAGCATACTGGATCACGTTGCACCTCATAAAGAGGTAATACGGATCATAGATAAGACAAGGTCATTAGAGGTCATAGCCTTAAGCCCTTTAATGACCTAATTAATGTTGAAGCAGCTCCGAGCATTAACTAGTAAATACACTAGCACACACATTCATAAAAATTTTACATCATACATTCATCCTATTTTGACATCGATTGTTGATTTCAATGTCGTTGTTATGACAAGTTTTAAAACTTTCCATACTTCGTGCTTCAGTGTTCTCACCCTTCGTCTATCACAACCAAAACAATTCAAGAATCATGACAAAATTCTCAAGGAATTATTAAAAATTTATGAACTTTGTTTGAAGTCAGTTTATACAATAATTAACCATGAAAATATCCATAAATACCTTGTAGACCATCATTATAAGTTCTTAGAGTCTTTTGAGGCCCACGGACGTATCAATGAGGATAAAGAACATTCGCTAACTTTGTTAGGGAAGGTAGATAACAATCCCACAATTTATGAGGATTCACATTGCCGAGTGTTAGGAACCTATGTATGTTTGTTCAAGATTCCACAAGAAAGAACGACAACATATGATGAACATTGTAAGATGTCGCTTAGTTCCATGGAGAAAGCAAACACACTGCTTGAGTATGTATGAGTTCTTTATTGACTGTTGATATTTTCTTTTTATATTAATATTCGGTTATGAATTGGTATACTTTAACTCATTAAATTCTACTTATGTGAATTGTTAAGGTCAGGTTGTGAAGAATGTGTAAAGTGTCATGTAGAGTTAAGTGAAAGCCTAAGTAATTATGCTGACACTATATTGCAAAAGACAACAATCTCTGATTTGGGGATCAAGTTATGCCTTACTGCATTGACAAAGTATACAAACTCTCCAACATTAAAAGTAGATGTTTACAAGGTAACCTAATGTTTAATGTTTAGATAATATTTATTTTACTTTATTTATTTAAATTTATATATTCTTATAAAATTTTACATGTTGTAGGTTGCATATAAAATGTGCTTTTATTTTCTCAAATTGCGGAGAATAATCAACACCAACTTATAAGCATACTGGATCAAGTTGCACCTCATAAAGAGGTAATATGGATCATGGATAAGTCAAGGTCATTAGAGGTCTTAACCTTAGCCCCTTTATTGACCTAATTAATGTTGAAGCAGCTTCGAGCATTAACTAGTAAATACACTAGCACAAACATTCATACAAATTTTACATCATACATTCGTCCTATTTTGACATCGATTGTGGATGTCAACATCGATGTTCTCACCGTACGTCTATCAAGACCAAAAGAATTCAAGTATCCTGAAAAATTCTCGAGGAATTATTAAAAATTTATGAACTTTGTTTGAAGTCAGTTGATACAATAATAAACCATGAAAATGTCCATAAATGTCTGGTAGGCCACCATTATAAGTTGTTAGAGTATTTGGAGGCCACGGACGTATCAATGATGGTAAAGAACATGTCCTTAGGCCGGATACCGAGCTTTAAAAAAAAATGATGGTAAAGAACATGTGCTAACTTTATTAGGGAAGGTAGATAGCAATCCCAAAATTTATGAGGATTCACATTGTCGAGTGTTAGAAACCTATGTGTATATGTTCAAGATTCCACAAGAAATAACGACAACATATGATCAACATTGTAAGATGTCGCTTAGTTCCATGGAGAAAGCAAACACACTGCTTGAGTATGTATGAGTTCTTTATTGACTGTTGATATTTTCATTTTATATTAATATTCGGGTATGAATTGGTATACTTTAACTCATTAAATTTTACTTATGTGAATTGTTCAGGTCAGGTTGTAAAGAATGTGTAAGGTGTCATGTAGAGTTAAGTGAAAGCCTAAGTAATTATGCTGACACAATATTGCATTGCAAAAGACAACAATCTCTGATTCGGGGATCAAGTTATGCCTTACTGCATTGACAAAGTATACAAACTCTCCAACATTAAAAGTAGATGTTTACAAGGTAACCTAATGTTTAAAGTTTAGATAATAATTATTTTACTTTATTTATTTAAATTTATATATTCTTATAAAATTTTACATGTTGTAGGTTGCATATAAAATGTGCTTTTATTTTCTCAAATTGCGGAGAATAATCAACACCAACTTATAAGCATACTGGATCACGTTGCACCTCATAAAGAGGTAATACGGATCATAGATAAGACAAGGTCATTAGAGGTCATAGCCTTAAGCCCTTTAATGATTTAATTAATGTTGAAGCAGCTCCGAGCATTAACTAGTAAATACACTAGCACACACATTCATAAAAATTTTACATCATACATTCATCCTATTTTGACATCGATTGTTGATTTCAATGTCGTTGTTATGACAGGTTTTAAAACTTTCCATACTTCGTGCTTCAGTGTTCTCACCCTACGTCTATCACGACCAAAACAATTCAAGAATCATGACAAAATTCTCAAGGAATTATTAAAAATTTATGAACTTTGTTTGAAGTCAGTTTATACAATAATTAACCATGAAAATATCCATAAATACCTTGTAGACCATCATTATAAGTTCTTAGAGTCTTTTGAGGCCCACGGACGTATCAATGAGGATAAAGAACATTCGCAAACTTTGTTAGGGAAGGTAGATAACAATCCCACAATTTATGAGGATTCACATTGCCGAGTGTTAGGAACCTATGTATGTTTGTTCAAGATTCCACAAGAAAGAACGACAACATATGATGAACATTGTAAGATGTCGCTTAGTTCCATGGAGAAAGCAAACACACTGCTTGAGTATGTATGAGTTCTTTATTGACTGTTGATATTTTCTTTTTATATTAATATTCGGTTATGAATTGGTATACTTTAACTCATTAAATTCTACTTATGTGAATTGTTAAGGTCAGGTTGTGAAGAATGTGTAAAGTGTCATGTAGAGTTAAGTGAAAGCCTAAGTAATTATGCTGACACTATATTGCAAAAGACAACAATCTCTGATTTGGGGATCAAGTTATGCCTTACTGCATTGACAAAGTATACAAACTCTCCAACATTAAAAGTAGATGTTTACAAGGTAACCTAATGTTTAATGTTTAGATAATATTTATTTTACTTTATTTATTTAAATTTATATATTCTTATAAAATTTTACATGTTGTAGGTTGCATATAAAATGTGCTTTTATTTTCTCAAATTGCGGAGAATAATCAACACCAACTTATAAGCATACTGGATCAAGTTGCACCTCATAAAGAGGTAATATGGATCATGGATAAGTCAAGGTCATTAGAGGTCTTAACCTTAGCCCCTTTATTGACCTAATTAATGTTGAAGCAGCTTCGAGCATTAACTAGTAAATACACTAGCACAAACATTCATACAAATTTTACATCATACATTCGTCCTATTTTGACATCGATTGTGGATGTCAACATCGATGTTCTCACCGTACGTCTGTCAAGACCAAAAGAATTCAAGTATCCTGAAAAATTCTCGAGGAATTATTAAAAATTTATGAACTTTGTTTGAAGTCAGTTGATACAATAATAAACCATGAAAATGTCCATAAATGTCTGGTAGGCCACCATTATAAGTTGTTAGAGTATTTGGAGGCCACTGACGTATCAATGATGGTAAAGAACATGTCCTTAGGCCGGATACCGAGCTTTAAAAAAAAATGATGGTAAAGAACATGTGCTAACTTTATTAGGGAAGGTAGATAGCAATCCCAAAATTTATGAGGATTCACATTGTCGAGTGTTAGAAACCTATGTGTATATGTTCAAGATTCCACAAGAAATAACGACAACATATGATGAACATTGTAAGATGTCGCTTAGTTCCATGGAGAAAGCAAACACACTGCTTGAGTATGTATGAGTTCTTTATTGACTGTTGATATTTTCATTTTATATTAATATTCGGGTATGAATTGGTATACTTTAACTCATTAAATTCTACTTATGTGAATTGTTCAGGTCAGGTTGTAAAGAATGTGTAAGGTGTCATGTAGAGTTAAGTGAAAGCCTAAGTAATTATGCTGACACTATATTGCATTGCAAAAGACAACAATCTCTGATTCGGGGATCAAGTTATGCCTTACTGCATTGACAAAGTATACAAACTCTTCAACATTAAAAGTAGATGTTTACAAGGTAACCTAATGTTTAAAGTTTAGATAATAATTATTTTACTTTATTTATTTAAATTTATATATTCTTATAAAATTTTACATGTTGTAGGTTGCATATAAAATGTGCTTTTATTTTCTCAAATTGCGGAGAATAATCAACACCAACTTATAAGCATACTGGATCACGTTGCACCTCATAAAGAGGTAATACGGATCATAGATAAGACAAGGTCATTAGAGGTCATAGCCTTAAGCCCTTTAATGACCTAATTAATGTTGAAGCAGCTCCGAGCATTAACTAGTAAATACACTAGCACACACATTCATAAAAATTTTACATCATACATTCATCCTATTTTGACATCGATTGTTGATTTCAATGTCGTTGTTATGACAAGTTTTAAAACTTTCCATACTTCGTGCTTCAGTGTTCTCACCCTTCGTCTATCACAACCAAAACAATTCAAGAATCATGACAAAATTCTCAAGGAATTATTAAAAATTTATGAACTTTGTTTGAAGTCAGTTTATACAATAATTAACCATGAAAATATCCATAAATACCTTGTAGACCATCATTATAAGTTCTTAGAGTCTTTTGAGGCCCACGGACGTATCAATGAGGATAAAGAACATTCGCTAACTTTGTTAGGGAAGGTAGATAACAATCCCACAATTTATGAGGATTCACATTGCCGAGTGTTAGGAACCTATGTATGTTTGTTCAAGATTCCACAAGAAAGAACGACAACATATGATGAACATTGTAAGATGTCGCTTAGTTCCATGGAGAAAGCAAACACACTGCTTGAGTATGTATGAGTTCTTTATTGACTGTTGATATTTTCTTTTTATATTAATATTCGGTTATGAATTGGTATACTTTAACTCATTAAATTCTACTTATGTGAATTGTTAAGGTCAGGTTGTGAAGAATGTGTAAAGTGTCATGTAGAGTTAAGTGAAAGCCTAAGTAATTATGCTGACACTATATTGCAAAAGACAACAATCTCTGATTTGGGGATCAAGTTATGCCTTACTGCATTGACAAAGTATACAAACTCTCCAACATTAAAAGTAGATGTTTACAAGGTAACCTAATGTTTAATGTTTAGATAATATTTATTTTACTTTATTTATTTAAATTTATATATTCTTATAAAATTTTACATGTTGTAGGTTGCATATAAAATGTGCTTTTATTTTCTCAAATTGCGGAGAATAATCAACACCAACTTATAAGCATACTGGATCAAGTTGCACCTCATAAAGAGGTAATATGGATCATGGATAAGTCAAGGTCATTAGAGGTCTTAACCTTAGCCCCTTTATTGACCTAATTAATGTTGAAGCAGCTTCGAGCATTAACTAGTAAATACACTAGCACAAACATTCATACAAATTTTACATCATACATTCGTCCTATTTTGACATCGATTGTGGATGTCAACATCGATGTTCTCACCGTACGTCTGTCAAGACCAAAAGAATTCAAGTATCCTGAAAAATTCTCGAGGAATTATTAAAAATTTATGAACTTTGTTTGAAGTCAGTTGATACAATAATAAACCATGAAAATGTCCATAAATGTCTGGTAGGCCACCATTATAAGTTGTTAGAGTATTTGGAGGCCACGGACGTATCAATGATGGTAAAGAACATGTCCTTAGGCCGGATACCGAGCTTTAAAAAAAAATGATGGTAAAGAACATGTGCTAACTTTATTAGGGAAGGTAGATAGCAATCCCAAAATTTATGAGGATTCACATTGTCGAGTGTTAGAAACCTATGTGTATATGTTCAAGATTCCACAAGAAATAACGACAACATATGATGAACATTGTAAGATGTCGCTTAGTTTCATGGAGAAAGCAAACACACTGCTTGAGTATGTATGAGTTCTTTATTGACTGTTGATATTTTCATTTTATATTAATATTCGGGTATGAATTGGTATACTTTAACTCATTAAATTCTACTTATGTGAATTGTTCAGGTCAGGTTGTAAAGAATGTGTAAGGTGTCATGTAGAGTTAAGTGAAAGCCTAAGTAATTATGCTGACACTATATTGCATTGCAAAAGACAACAATCTCTGATTCGGGGATCAAGTTATGCCTTACTGCATTGACAAAGTATACAAACTCTTCAACATTAAAAGTAGATGTTTACAAGGTAACCTAATGTTTAAAGTTTAGATAATAATTATTTTACTTTATTTATTTAAATTTATATATTCTTATAAAATTTTACATGTTGTAGGTTGCATATAAAATGTGCTTTTATTTTCTCAAATTGCGGAGAATAATCAACACCAACTTATAAGCATACTGGATCACGTTGCACCTCATAAAGAGGTAATACGGATCATAGATAAGACAAGGTCATTAGAGGTCATAGCCTTAAGCCCTTTAATGACCTAATTAATGTTGAAGCAGCTCCGAGCATTAACTAGTAAATACACTAGCACACACATTCATAAAAATTTTACATCATACATTCATCCTATTTTGACATCGATTGTTGATTTCAATGTCGTTGTTATGACAAGTTTTAAAACTTTCCATACTTCGTGCTTCAGTGTTCTCACCCTTCGTCTATCACAACCAAAACAATTCAAGAATCATGACAAAATTCTCAAGGAATTATTAAAAATTTATGAACTTTGTTTGAAGTCAGTTTATACAATAATTAACCATGAAAATATCCATAAATACCTTGTAGACCATCATTATAAGTTCTTAGAGTCTTTTGAGGCCCACGGACGTATCAATGAGGATAAAGAACATTCGCTAACTTTGTTAGGGAAGGTAGATAACAATCCCACAATTTATGAGGATTCACATTGCCGAGTGTTAGGAACCTATGTATGTTTGTTCAAGATTCCACAAGAAAGAACGACTACATATGATGAACATTGTAAGATGTCGCTTAGTTCCATGGAGAAAGCAAACACACTGCTTGAGTATGTATGAGTTCTTTATTGACTGTTGATATTTTCTTTTTATATTAATATTCGGTTATGAATTGGTATACTTTAACTCATTAAATTCTACTTATGTGAATTGTTAAGGTCAGGTTGTGAAGAATGTGTAAAGTGTCATGTAGAGTTAAGTGAAAGCCTAAGTAATTATGCTGACACTATATTGCAAAAGACAACAATCTCTGATTTGGGGATCAAGTTATGCCTTACTGCATTGACAAAGTATACAAACTCTCCAACATTAAAAGTAGATGTTTACAAGGTAACCTAATGTTTAATGTTTAGATAATATTTATTTTACTTTATTTATTTAAATTTATATATTCTTATAAAATTTTACATGTTGTAGGTTGCATATAAAATGTGCTTTTATTTTCTCAAATTGCGGAGAATAATCAACACCAACTTATAAGCATACTGGATCAAGTTGCACCTCATAAAGAGGTAATATGGATCATGGATAAGTCAAGGTCATTAGAGGTCTTAACCTTAGCCCCTTTATTGACCTAATTAATGTTGAAGCAGCTTCGAGCATTAACTAGTAAATACACTAGCACAAACATTCATACAAATTTTACATCATACATTCGTCCTATTTTGACATCGATTGTGGATGTCAACATCGATGTTCTCACCGTACGTCTATCAAGACCAAAAGAATTCAAGTATCCTGAAAAATTCTCGAGGAATTATTAAAAATTTATGAACTTTGTTTGAAGTCAGTTGATACAATAATAAACCATGAGAATGTCCATAAATGTCCGGTAGGCCACAATTATAAGTTGTTAGAGTATTTGGAGGCCACGGACGTATCAATGATGGTAAAGAACATGTCCTTAGGCCGGATACCGAGCTTTAAAAAAAATGATGGTAAAGAACATGTGCTAACTTTATTAGGGAAGGTAGATAGCAATCCCAAAATTTATGAGGATTCACATTGTCGAGTGTTAGAAACCTATGTGTATATGTTCAAGATTCCACAAGAAATAACGACAACTTATGATGAACATTGTAAGATGTCGCTTAGTTCCATGGAGAAAGCAAACACACTGCTTGAGTATGTATGAGTTCTTTATTGACTGTTGATATTTTCATTTTATATTAATATTCGGGTATGAATTGGTATACTTTAACTCATTAAATTCTACTTATGTGAATTGTTCAGGTCAGGTTGTAAAGAATGTGTAAGGTGTCATGTAGAGTTAAGTGAAAGCCTAAGTAATTATGCTGACACTATATTGCATTGCAAAAGACAACAATCTCTGATTCGGGGATCAAGTTATGCCTTACTGCATTGACAAAGTATACAAACTCTTCAACATTAAAAGTAGATGTTTACAAGGTAACCTAATGTTTAAAGTTTAGATAATAATTATTTTACTTTATTTATTTAAATTTATATATTCTTATAAAATTTTACATGTTGTAGGTTGCATATAAAATGTGCTTTTATTTTCTCAAATTGCGGAGAATAATCAACACCAACTTATAAGCATACTGGATCACGTTGCACCTCATAAAGAGGTAATACGGATCATAGATAAGACAAGGTCATTAGAGGTCATAGCCTTAAGCCCTTTAATGACCTAATTAATGTTGAAGCAGCTCCGAGCATTAACTAGTAAATACACTAGCACACACATTCATAAAAATTTTACATCATACATTCATCCTATTTTGACATCGATTGTTGATTTCAATGTCGTTGTTATGACAAGTTTTAAAACTTTCCATACTTCGTGCTTCAGTGTTCTCACCCTTCGTCTATCACAACCAAAACAATTCAAGAATCATGACAAAATTCTCAAGGAATTATTAAAAATTTATGAACTTTGTTTGAAGTCAGTTTATACAATAATTAACCATGAAAATATCCATAAATACCTTGTAGACCATCATTATAAGTTCTTAGAGTCTTTTGAGGCCCACGGACGTATCAATGAGGATAAAGAACATTCGCTAACTTTGTTAGGGAAGGTAGATAACAATCCCACAATTTATGAGGATTCACATTGCCGAGTGTTAGGAACCTATGTATGTTTGTTCAAGATTCCACAAGAAAGAACGACAACATATGATGAACATTGTAAGATGTCGCTTAGTTCCATGGAGAAAGCAAACACACTGCTTGAGTATGTATGAGTTCTTTATTGACTGTTGATATTTTCTTTTTATATTAATATTCGGTTATGAATTGGTATACTTTAACTCATTAAATTCTACTTATGTGAATTGTTAAGGTCAGGTTGTGAAGAATGTGTAAAGTGTCATGTAGAGTTAAGTGAAAGCCTAAGTAATTATGCTGACACTATATTGCAAAAGACAACAATCTCTGATTTGGGGATCAAGTTATGCCTTACTGCATTGACAAAGTATACAAACTCTCCAACATTAAAAGTAGATGTTTACAAGGTAACCTAATGTTTAATGTTTAGATAATATTTATTTTACTTTATTTATTTAAATTTATATATTCTTATAAAATTTTACATGTTGTAGGTTGCATATAAAATGTGCTTTTATTTTCTCAAATTGCGGAGAATAATCAACACCAACTTATAAGCATACTGGATCAAGTTGCACCTCATAAAGAGGTAATATGGATCATGGATAAGTCAAGGTCATTAGAGGTCTTAACCTTAGCCCCTTTATTGACCTAATTAATGTTGAAGCAGCTTCGAGCATTAACTAGTAAATACACTAGCACAAACATTCATACAAATTTTACATCATACATTCGTCCTATTTTGACATCGATTGTGGATGTCAACATCGATGTTCTCACCGTACGTCTATCAAGACCAAAAGAATTCAAGTATCATGAAAAATTCTCGAGGAATTATTAAAAATTTATGAACTTTGTTTGAAGTCAGTTGATACAATAATAAACCATGAAAATGTCCATAAATGTCTGGTAGGCCACCATTATAAGTTGTTAGAGTATTTGGAGGCCACGGACGTATCAATGATGGTAAAGAACATGTCCTTAGGCCGGATACCGAGCTTTAAAAAAAATGATGGTAAAGAACATGTGCTAACTTTATTAGGGAAGGTAGATAGCAATCCCAAAATTTATGAGGATTCACATTGTCGAGTGTTAGAAACCTATGTGTATATGTTCAAGATTCCACAAGAAATAACGACAACATATGATGAACATTGTAAGATGTCGCTTAGTTCCATGGAGAAAGCAAACACACTGCTTGAGTATGTATGAGTTCTTTATTGACTGTTGATATTTTCATTTTATATTAATATTCGGGTATGAATTGGTATACTTTAACTCATTAAATTCTACTTATGTGAATTGTTCAGGTCAGGTTGTAAAGAATGTGTAAGGTGTCATGTAGAGTTAAGTGAAAGCCTAAGTAATTATGCTGACACTATATTGCATTGCAAAAGACAACAATCTCTGATTCGGGGATCAAGTTATGCCTTACTGCATTGACAAAGTATACAAACTCTTCAACATTAAAAGTAGATGTTTACAAGGTAACCTAATGTTTAAAGTTTAGATAATAATTATTTTACTTTATTTATTTAAATTTATATATTCTTATAAAATTTTACATGTTGTAGGTTGCATATAAAATGTGCTTTTATTTTCTCAAATTGCGGAGAATAATCAACACCAACTTATAAGCATACTGGATCACGTTGCACCTCATAAAGAGGTAATACGGATCATAGATAAGACAAGGTCATTAGAGGTCATAGCCTTAAGCCCTTTAATGACCTAATTAATGTTGAAGCAGCTCCGAGCATTAACTAGTAAATACACTAGCACACACATTCATAAAAATTTTACATCATACATTCATCCTATTTTGACATCGATTGTTGATTTCAATGTCGTTGTTATGACAAGTTTTAAAACTTTCCATACTTCGTGCTTCAGTGTTCTCACCCTTCGTCTATCACAACCAAAACAATTCAAGAATCATGACAAAATTCTCAAGGAATTATTAAAAATTTATGAACTTTGTTTGAAGTCAGTTTATACAATAATTAACCATGAAAATATCCATAAATACCTTGTAGACCATCATTATAAGTTCTTAGAGTCTTTTGAGGCCCACGGACGTATCAATGAGGATAAAGAACATTCGCTAACTTTGTTAGGGAAGGTAGATAACAATCCCACAATTTATGAGGATTCACATTGCCGAGTGTTAGGAACCTATGTATGTTTGTTCAAGATTCCACAAGAAAGAACGACTACATATGATGAACATTGTAAGATGTCGCTTAGTTCCATGGAGAAAGCAAACACACTGCTTGAGTATGTATGAGTTCTTTATTGACTGTTGATATTTTCTTTTTATATTAATATTCGGTTATGAATTGGTATACTTTAACTCATTAAATTCTACTTATGTGAATTGTTAAGGTCAGGTTGTGAAGAATGTGTAAAGTGTCATGTAGAGTTAAGTGAAAGCCTAAGTAATTATGCTGACACTATATTGCAAAAGACAACAATCTCTGATTTGGGGATCAAGTTATGCCTTACTGCATTGACAAAGTATACAAACTCTCCAACATTAAAAGTAGATGTTTACAAGGTAACCTAATGTTTAATGTTTAGATAATATTTATTTTACTTTATTTATTTAAATTTATATATTCTTATAAAATTTTACATGTTGTAGGTTGCATATAAAATGTGCTTTTATTTTCTCAAATTGCGGAGAATAATCAACACCAACTTATAAGCATACTGGATCAAGTTGCACCTCATAAAGAGGTAATATGGATCATGGATAAGTCAAGGTCATTAGAGGTCTTAACCTTAGCCCCTTTATTGACCTAATTAATGTTGAAGCAGCTTCGAGCATTAACTAGTAAATACACTAGCACAAACATTCATACAAATTTTACATCATACATTCGTCCTATTTTGACATCGATTGTGGATGTCAACATCGATGTTCTCACCGTACGTCTATCAAGACCAAAAGAATTCAAGTATCCTGAAAAATTCTCGAGGAATTATTAAAAATTTATGAACTTTGTTTGAAGTCAGTTGATACAATAATAAACCATGAGAATGTCCATAAATGTCCGGTAGGCCACCATTATAAGTTGTTAGAGTATTTGGAGGCCACGGACGTATCAATGATGGTAAAGAACATGTCCTTAGGCCGGATACCGAGCTTTAAAAAAAATGATGGTAAAGAACATGTGCTAACTTTATTAGGGAAGGTAGATAGCAATCCCAAAATTTATGAGGATTCACATTGTCGAGTGTTAGAAACCTATGTGTATATGTTCAAGATTCCACAAGAAATAACGACAACTTATGATGAACATTGTAAGATGTCGCTTAGTTCCATGGAGAAAGCAAACACACTGCTTGAGTATGTATGAGTTCTTTATTGACTGTTGATATTTTCATTTTATATTAATATTCGGGTATGAATTGGTATACTTTAACTCATTAAATTCTACTTATGTGAATTGTTCAGGTCAGGTTGTAAAGAATGTGTAAGGTGTCATGTAGAGTTAAGTGAAAGCCTAAGTAATTATGCTGACACTATATTGCATTGCAAAAGACAACAATCTCTGATTCGGGGATCAAGTTATGCCTTACTGCATTGACAAAGTATACAAACTCTTCAACATTAAAAGTAGATGTTTACAAGGTAACCTAATGTTTAAAGTTTAGATAATAATTATTTTACTTTATTTATTTAAATTTATATATTCTTATAAAATTTTACATGTTGTAGGTTGCATATAAAATGTGTTTTTATTTTCTCAAATTGCGGAGAATAATCAACACCAACTTATAAGCATACTGGATCACGTTGCACCTCATAAAGAGGTAATACGGATCATAGATAAGACAAGGTCATTAGAGGTCATAGCCTTAAGCCCTTTAATGACCTAATTAATGTTGAAGCAGCTCCGAGCATTAACTAGTAAATACACTAGCACACACATTCATAAAAATTTTACATCATACATTCATCCTATTTTGACATCGATTGTTGATTTCAATGTCGTTGTTATGACAAGTTTTAAAACTTTCCATACTTCGTGCTTCAGTGTTCTCACCCTTCGTCTATCACAACCAAAACAATTCAAGAATCATGACAAAATTCTCAAGGAATTATTAAAAATTTATGAACTTTGTTTGAAGTCAGTTTATACAATAATTAACCATGAAAATATCCATAAATACCTTGTAGACCATCATTATAAGTTCTTAGAGTCTTTTGAGGCCCACGGACGTATCAATGAGGATAAAGAACATTCGCTAACTTTGTTAGGGAAGGTAGATAACAATCCCACAATTTATGAGGATTCACATTGCCGAGTGTTAGGAACCTATGTATGTTTGTTCAAGATTCCACAAGAAAGAACGACAACATATGATGAACATTGTAAGATGTCGCTTAGTTCCATGGAGAAAGCAAACACACTGCTTGAGTATGTATGAGTTCTTTATTGACTGTTGATATTTTCTTTTTATATTAATATTCGGTTATGAATTGGTATACTTTAACTCATTAAATTCTACTTATGTGAATTGTTAAGGTCAGGTTGTGAAGAATGTGTAAAGTGTCATGTAGAGTTAAGTGAAAGCCTAAGTAATTATGCTGACACTATATTGCAAAAGACAACAATCTCTGATTTGGGGATCAAGTTATGCCTTACTGCATTGACAAAGTATACAAACTCTCCAACATTAAAAGTAGATGTTTACAAGGTAACCTAATGTTTAATGTTTAGATAATATTTATTTTACTTTATTTATTTAAATTTATATATTCTTATAAAATTTTACATGTTGTAGGTTGCATATAAAATGTGCTTTTATTTTCTCAAATTGCGGAGAATAATCAACACCAACTTATAAGCATACTGGATCAAGTTGCACCTCATAAAGGGGTAATATGGATCATGGATAAGTCAAGGTCATTAGAGGTCTTAACCTTAGCCCCTTTATTGACCTAATTAATGTTGAAGCAGCTTCGACCATTAACTAGTAAATACACTAGCACAAACATTCATACAAATTTTACATCATACATTCGTCCTATTTTGACATCGATTGTGGATGTCAACATCGATGTTCTCACCGTACGTCTATCAAGACCAAAAGAATTCAAGTATCATGAAAAATTCTCGAGGAATTATTAAAAATTTATGAACTTTGTTTGAAGTCAGTTGATACAATAATAAACCATGAAAATGTCCATAAATGTCTGGTAGGCCACCATTATAAGTTGTTAGAGTATTTGGAGGCCACGGACGTATCAATGATGGTAAAGAACATGTCCTTAGGCCGGATACCGAGCTTTAAAAAAAATGATGGTAAAGAACATGTGCTAACTTTATTAGGGAAGGTAGATAGCAATCCCAAAATTTATGAGGATTCACATTGTCGAGTGTTAGAAACCTATGTGTATATGTTCAAGATTCCACAAGAAATAACGACAACATATGATGAACATTGTAAGATGTCGCTTAGTTCCATGGAGAAAGCAAACACACTGCTTGAGTATGTATGAGTTCTTTATTGACTGTTGATATTTTCATTTTATATTAATATTCGGGTATGAATTGGTATACTTTAACTCATTAAATTCTACTTATGTGAATTGTTCAGGTCAGGTTGTGAAGAATGTGTAAGGTGTCATGTAGAGTTAAGTGAAAGCCTAAGTAATTATGCTGACACTATATTGCATTGCAAAAGACAACAATCTCTGATTCGGGGATCAAGTTATGCCTTACTGCATTGACAAAGTATACAAACTCTCCAACATTAAAAGTAGATGTTTACAAGGTAACCTAATGTTTAAAGTTTAGATAATAATTATTTTACTTTATTTATTTAAATTTATATATTCTTATAAAATTTTACATGTTGTAGGTTGCATATAAAATGTGCTTTTATTTTCTCAAATTGCGGAGAATAATCAACACCAACTTATAAGCATACTGGATCACGTTGCACCTCATAAAGAGGTAATACGGATCATGGATAAGACAAGGTCATTAGAGGTCATAGCCTTAGGCCCTTTAATGACCTAATTAATGTTGAAGCAGCTCCGAGCATTAACTAGTAAATACACTAGCACACACATTCATAAAAATTTTACATCATACATTCATCCTATTTTGACATCGATTGTTGATTTCAATGTCGTTGTTATGACAAGTTTTAAAACTTTCCATACTTCGTGCTTCAGTGTTCTCACCCTTCGTCTATCACAACCAAAACAATTCAAGAATCATGACAAAATTCTCAAGGAATTATTAAAAATTTATGAACTTTGTTTGAAGTCAGTTTATACAATAATTAACCATGAAAATATCCATAAATACCTTGTAGACCATCATTATAAGTTCTTAGAGTCTTTTGAGGCCCACGGACGTATCAATGAGGATAAAGAACATTCGCTAACTTTGTTAGGGAAGGTAGATAACAATCCCACAATTTATGAGGATTCACATTGCCGAGTGTTAGGAACCTATGTATGTTTGTTCAAGATTCCACAAGAAAGAACGACTACATATGATGAACATTGTAAGATGTCGCTTAGTTCCATGGAGAAAGCAAACACACTGCTTGAGTATGTATGAGTTCTTTATTGACTGTTGATATTTTCTTTTTATATTAATATTCGGTTATGAATTGGTATACTTTAACTCATTAAATTCTACTTATGTGAATTGTTAAGGTCAGGTTGTGAAGAATGTGTAAAGTGTCATGTAGAGTTAAGTGAAAGCCTAAGTAATTATGCTGACACTATATTGCAAAAGACAACAATCTCTGATTTGGGGATCAAGTTATGCCTTACTGCATTGACAAAGTATACAAACTCTCCAACATTAAAAGTAGATGTTTACAAGGTAACCTAATGTTTAATGTTTAGATAATATTTATTTTACTTTATTTATTTAAATTTATATATTCTTATAAAATTTTACATGTTGTAGGTTGCATATAAAATGTGCTTTTATTTTCTCAAATTGCGGAGAATAATCAACACCAACTTATAAGCATACTGGATCAAGTTGCACCTCATAAAGAGGTAATATGGATCATGGATAAGTCAAGGTCATTAGAGGTCTTAACCTTAGCCCCTTTATTGACCTAATTAATGTTGAAGCAGCTTCGAGCATTAACTAGTAAATACACTAGCACAAACATTCATACAAATTTTACATCATACATTCGTCCTATTTTGACATCGATTGTGGATGTCAACATCGATGTTCTCACCGTACGTCTATCAAGACCAAAAGAATTCAAGTATCCTGAAAAATTCTCGAGGAATTATTAAAAATTTATGAACTTTGTTTGAAGTCAGTTGATACAATAATAAACCATGAGAATGTCCATAAATGTCCGGTAGGCCACAATTATAAGTTGTTAGAGTATTTGGAGGCCACGGACGTATCAATGATGGTAAAGAACATGTCCTTAGGCCGGATACCGAGCTTTAAAAAAAATGATGGTAAAGAACATGTGCTAACTTTATTAGGGAAGGTAGATAGCAATCCCAAAATTTATGAGGATTCACATTGTCGAGTGTTAGAAACCTATGTGTATATGTTCAAGATTCCACAAGAAATAACGACAACATATGATGAACATTGTAAGATGTCGCTTAGTTCCATGGAGAAAGCAAACACACTGCTTGAGTATGTATGAGTTCTTTATTGACTGTTGATATTTTCATTTTATATTAATATTCGGGTATGAATTGGTATACTTTAACTCATTAAATTCTACTTATGTGAATTGTTCAGGTCAGGTTGTGAAGAATGTGTAAGGTGTCATGTAGAGTTAAGTGAAAGCCTAAGTAATTATGCTGACACTATATTGCATTGCAAAAGACAACAATCTCTGATTCGGGGATCAAGTTATGCCTTACTGCATTGACAAAGTATACAAACTCTTCAACATTAAAAGTAGATGTTTACAAGGTAACCTAATGTTTAAAGTTTAGATAATAATTATTTTACTTTATTTATTTAAATTTATATATTCTTATAAAATTTTACATGTTGTAGGTTGCATATAAAATGTGCTTTTATTTTCTCAAATTGCGGAGAATAATCAACACCAACTTATAAGCATACTGGATCACGTTGCACCTCATAAAGAGGTAATACGGATCATAGATAAGACAAGGTCATTAGAGGTCATAGCCTTAAGCCCTTTAATGACCTAATTAATGTTGAAGCAGCTGCGAGCATTAACTAGTAAATACACTAGCACACACATTCATAAAAATTTTACATCATACATTCATCCTATTTTGACATCGATTGTTGATTTCAATGTCGTTGTTATGACAAGTTTTAAAACTTTCCATACTTCGTGCTTCAGTGTTCTCACCCTTCGTCTATCACAACCAAAACAATTCAAGAATCATGACAAAATTCTCAAGGAATTATTAAAAATTTATGAACTTTGTTTGAAGTCAGTTTATACAATAATTAACCATGAAAATATCCATAAATACCTTGTAGACCATCATTATAAGTTCTTAGAGTCTTTTGAGGCCCACGGACGTATCAATGAGGATAAAGAACATTCGCTAACTTTGTTAGGGAAGGTAGATAACAATCCCACAATTTATGAGGATTCACATTGCCGAGTGTTAGGAACCTATGTATGTTTGTTCAAGATTCCACAAGAAAGAACGACAACATATGATGAACATTGTAAGATGTCGCTTAGTTCCATGGAGAAAGCAAACACACTGCTTGAGTATGTATGAGTTCTTTATTGACTGTTGATATTTTCTTTTTATATTAATATTCGGTTATGAATTGGTATACTTTAACTCATTAAATTCTACTTATGTGAATTGTTAAGGTCAGGTTGTGAAGAATGTGTAAAGTGTCATGTAGAGTTAAGTGAAAGCCTAAGTAATTATGCTGACACTATATTGCAAAAGACAACAATCTCTGATTTGGGGATCAAGTTATGCCTTACTGCATTGACAAAGTATACAAACTCTCCAACATTAAAAGTAGATGTTTACAAGGTAACCTAATGTTTAATGTTTAGATAATATTTATTTTACTTTATTTATTTAAATTTATATATTCTTATAAAATTTTACATGTTGTAGGTTGCATATAAAATGTGCTTTTATTTTCTCAAATTGCGGAGAATAATCAACACCAACTTATAAGCATACTGGATCAAGTTGCACCTCATAAAGAGGTAATATGGATCATGGATAAGTCAAGGTCATTAGAGGTCTTAACCTTAGCCCCTTTATTGACCTAATTAATGTTGAAGCAGCTTCGAGCATTAACTAGTAAATACACTAGCACAAACATTCATACAAATTTTACATCATACATTCGTCCTATTTTGACATCGATTGTGGATGTCAACATCGATGTTCTCACCGTACGTCTATCAAGACCAAAAGAATTCAAGTATCATGAAAAATTCTCGAGGAATTATTAAAAATTTATGAACTTTGTTTGAAGTCAGTTGATACAATAATAAACCATGAAAATGTCCATAAATGTCTGGTAGGCCACCATTATAAGTTGTTAGAGTATTTGGAGGCCACGGACGTATCAATGATGGTAAAGAACATGTCCTTAGGCCGGATACCGAGCTTTAAAAAAAATGATGGTAAAGAACATGTGCTAACTTTATTAGGGAAGGTAGATAGCAATCCCAAAATTTATGAGGATTCACATTGTCGAGTGTTAGAAACCTATGTGTATATGTTCAAGATTCCACAAGAAATAACGACAACATATGATGAACATTGTAAGATGTCGCTTAGTTCCATGGAGAAAGCAAACACACTGCTTGAGTATGTATGAGTTCTTTATTGACTGTTGATATTTTCATTTTATATTAATATTCGGGTATGAATTGGTATACTTTAACTCATTAAATTCTACTTATGTGAATTGTTCAGGTCAGGTTGTGAAGAATGTGTAAGGTGTCATGTAGAGTTAAGTGAAAGCCTAAGTAATTATGCTGACACTATATTGCATTGCAAAAGACAACAATCTCTGATTCGGGGATCAAGTTATGCCTTACTGCATTGACAAAGTATACAAACTCTTCAACATTAAAAGTAGATGTTTACAAGGTAACCTAATGTTTAAAGTTTAGATAATAATTATTTTACTTTATTTATTTAAATTTATATATTCTTATAAAATTTTACATGTTGTAGGTTGCATATAAAATGTGCTTTTATTTTCTCAAATTGCGGAGAATAATCAACACCAACTTATAAGCATACTGGATCACGTTGCACCTCATAAAGAGGTAATACGGATCATAGATAAGACAAGGTCATTAGAGGTCATAGCCTTAAGCCCTTTAATGACCTAATTAATGTTGAAGCAGCTCCGAGCATTAACTAGTAAATACACTAGCACACACATTCATAAAAATTTTACATCATACATTCATCCTATTTTGACATCGATTGTTGATTTCAATGTCGTTGTTATGACAAGTTTTAAAACTTTCCATACTTCGTGCTTCAGTGTTCTCACCCTTCGTCTATCACAACCAAAACAATTCAAGAATCATGACAAAATTCTCAAGGAATTATTAAAAATTTATGAACTTTGTTTGAAGTCAGTTTATACAATAATTAACCATGAAAATATCCATAAATACCTTGTAGACCATCATTATAAGTTCTTAGAGTCTTTTGAGGCCCACGGACGTATCAATGAGGATAAAGAACATTCGCTAACTTTGTTAGGGAAGGTAGATAACAATCCCACAATTTATGAGGATTCACATTGCCGAGTGTTAGGAACCTATGTATGTTTGTTCAAGATTCCACAAGAAAGAACGACTACATATGATGAACATTGTAAGATGTCGCTTAGTTCCATGGAGAAAGCAAACACACTGCTTGAGTATGTATGAGTTCTTTATTGACTGTTGATATTTTCTTTTTATATTAATATTCGGTTATGAATTGGTATACTTTAACTCATTAAATTCTACTTATGTGAATTGTTAAGGTCAGGTTGTGAAGAATGTGTAAAGTGTCATGTAGAGTTAAGTGAAAGCCTAAGTAATTATGCTGACACTATATTGCAAAAGACAACAATCTCTGATTTGGGGATCAAGTTATGCCTTACTGCATTGACAAAGTATACAAACTCTCCAACATTAAAAGTAGATGTTTACAAGGTAACCTAATGTTTAATGTTTAGATAATATTTATTTTACTTTATTTATTTAAATTTATATATTCTTATAAAATTTTACATGTTGTAGGTTGCATATAAAATGTGCTTTTATTTTCTCAAATTGCGGAGAATAATCAACACCAACTTATAAGCATACTGGATCAAGTTGCACCTCATAAAGAGGTAATATGGATCATGGATAAGTCAAGGTCATTAGAGGTCTTAACCTTAGCCCCTTTATTGACCTAATTAATGTTGAAGCAGCTTCGAGCATTAACTAGTAAATACACTAGCACAAACATTCATACAAATTTTACATCATACATTCGTCCTATTTTGACATCGATTGTGGATGTCAACATCGATGTTCTCACCGTACGTCTATCAAGACCAAAAGAATTCAAGTATCCTGAAAAATTCTCGAGGAATTATTAAATATTTATGAACTTTGTTTGAAGTCAGTTGATACAATAATAAACCATGAGAATGTCCATAAATGTCCGGTAGGCCACCATTATAAGTTGTTAGAGTATTTGGAGGCCACGGACGTATCAATGATGGTAAAGAACATGTCCTTAGGCCGGATACCGAGCTTTAAAAAAAATGATGGTAAAGAACATGTGCTAACTTTATTAGGGAAGGTAGATAGCAATCCCAAAATTTATGAGGATTCACATTGTCGAGTGTTAGAAACCTATGTGTATATGTTCAAGATTCCACAAGAAATAACGACAACTTATGATGAACATTGTAAGATGTCGCTTAGTTCCATGGAGAAAGCAAACACACTGCTTGAGTATGTATGAGTTCTTTATTGACTGTTGATATTTTCATTTTATATTAATATTCGGGTATGAATTGGTATACTTTAACTCATTAAATTCTACTTATGTGAATTGTTCAGGTCAGGTTGTAAAGAATGTGTAAGGTGTCATGTAGAGTTAAGTGAAAGCCTAAGTAATTATGCTGACACTATATTGCATTGCAAAAGACAACAATCTCTGATTCGGGGATCAAGTTATGCCTTACTGCATTGACAAAGTATACAAACTCTTCAACATTAAAAGTAGATGTTTACAAGGTAACCTAATGTTTAAAGTTTAGATAATAATTATTTTACTTTATTTATTTAAATTTATATATTCTTATAAAATTTTACATGTTGTAGGTTGCATATAAAATGTGTTTTTATTTTCTCAAATTGCGGAGAATAATCAACACCAACTTATAAGCATACTGGATCACGTTGCACCTCATAAAGAGGTAATACGGATCATAGATAAGACAAGGTCATTAGAGGTCATAGCCTTAAGCCCTTTAATGACCTAATTAATGTTGAAGCAGCTCCGAGCATTAACTAGTAAATACACTAGCACACACATTCATAAAAATTTTACATCATACATTCATCCTATTTTGACATCGATTGTTGATTTCAATGTCGTTGTTATGACAAGTTTTAAAACTTTCCATACTTCGTGCTTCAGTGTTCTCACCCTTCGTCTATCACAACCAAAACAATTCAAGAATCATGACAAAATTCTCAAGGAATTATTAAAAATTTATGAACTTTGTTTGAAGTCAGTTTATACAATAATTAACCATGAAAATATCCATAAATACCTTGTAGACCATCATTATAAGTTCTTAGAGTCTTTTGAGGCCCACGGACGTATCAATGAGGATAAAGAACATTCGCTAACTTTGTTAGGGAAGGTAGATAACAATCCCACAATTTATGAGGATTCACATTGCCGAGTGTTAGGAACCTATGTATGTTTGTTCAAGATTCCACAAGAAAGAACGACAACATATGATGAACATTGTAAGATGTCGCTTAGTTCCATGGAGAAAGCAAACACACTGCTTGAGTATGTATGAGTTCTTTATTGACTGTTGATATTTTCTTTTTATATTAATATTCGGTTATGAATTGGTATACTTTAACTCATTAAATTCTACTTATGTGAATTGTTAAGGTCAGGTTGTGAAGAATGTGTAAAGTGTCATGTAGAGTTAAGTGAAAGCCTAAGTAATTATGCTGACACTATATTGCAAAAGACAACAATCTCTGATTTGGGGATCAAGTTATGCCTTACTGCATTGACAAAGTATACAAACTCTCCAACATTAAAAGTAGATGTTTACAAGGTAACCTAATGTTTAATGTTTAGATAATATTTATTTTACTTTATTTATTTAAATTTATATATTCTTATAAAATTTTACATGTTGTAGGTTGCATATAAAATGTGCTTTTATTTTCTCAAATTGCGGAGAATAATCAACACCAACTTATAAGCATACTGGATCAAGTTGCACCTCATAAAGGGGTAATATGGATCATGGATAAGTCAAGGTCATTAGAGGTCTTAACCTTAGCCCCTTTATTGACCTAATTAATGTTGAAGCAGCTTCGAGCATTAACTAGTAAATACACTAGCACAAACATTCATACAAATTTTACATCATACATTCGTCCTATTTTGACATCGATTGTGGATGTCAACATCGATGTTCTCACCGTACGTCTATCAAGACCAAAAGAATTCAAGTATCATGAAAAATTCTCGAGGAATTATTAAAAATTTATGAACTTTGTTTGAAGTCAGTTGATACAATAATAAACCATGAAAATGTCCATAAATGTCTGGTAGGCCACCATTATAAGTTGTTAGAGTATTTGGAGGCCACGGACGTATCAATGATGGTAAAGAACATGTCCTTAGGCCGGATACCGAGCTTTAAAAAAAATGATGGTAAAGAACATGTGCTAACTTTATTAGGGAAGGTAGATAGCAATCCCAAAATTTATGAGGATTCACATTGTCGAGTGTTAGAAACCTATGTGTATATGTTCAAGATTCCACAAGAAATAACGACAACATATGATGAACATTGTAAGATGTCGCTTAGTTCCATGGAGAAAGCAAACACACTGCTTGAGTATGTATGAGTTCTTTATTGACTGTTGATATTTTCATTTTATATTAATATTCGGGTATGAATTGGTATACTTTAACTCATTAAATTCTACTTATGTGAATTGTTCAGGTCAGGTTGTGAAGAATGTGTAAGGTGTCATGTAGAGTTAAGTGAAAGCCTAAGTAATTATGCTGACACTATATTGCATTGCAAAAGACAACAATCTCTGATTCGGGGATCAAGTTATGCCTTACTGCATTGACAAAGTATACAAACTCTCCAACATTAAAAGTAGATGTTTACAAGGTAACCTAATGTTTAAAGTTTAGATAATAATTATTTTACTTTATTTATTTAAATTTATATATTCTTATAAAATTTTACATGTTGTAGGTTGCATATAAAATGTGCTTTTATTTTCTCAAATTGCGGAGAATAATCAACACCAACTTATAAGCATACTGGATCACGTTGCACCTCATAAAGAGGTAATACGGATCATGGATAAGACAAGGTCATTAGAGGTCATAGCCTTAGGCCCTTTAATGACCTAATTAATGTTGAAGCAGCTCCGAGCATTAACTAGTAAATACACTAGCACACACATTCATAAAAATTTTACATCATACATTCATCCTATTTTGACATCGATTGTTGATTTCAATGTCGTTGTTATGACAAGTTTTAAAACTTTCCATACTTCGTGCTTCAGTGTTCTCACCCTTCGTCTATCACAACCAAAACAATTCAAGAATCATGACAAAATTCTCAAGGAATTATTAAAAATTTATGAACTTTGTTTGAAGTCAGTTTATACAATAATTAACCATGAAAATATCCATAAATACCTTGTAGACCATCATTATAAGTTCTTAGAGTCTTTTGAGGCCCACGGACGTATCAATGAGGATAAAGAACATTCGCTAACTTTGTTAGGGAAGGTAGATAACAATCCCACAATTTATGAGGATTCACATTGCCGAGTGTTAGGAACCTATGTATGTTTGTTCAAGATTCCACAAGAAAGAACGACTACATATGATGAACATTGTAAGATGTCGCTTAGTTCCATGGAGAAAGCAAACACACTGCTTGAGTATGTATGAGTTCTTTATTGACTGTTGATATTTTCTTTTTATATTAATATTCGGTTATGAATTGGTATACTTTAACTCATTAAATTCTACTTATGTGAATTGTTAAGGTCAGGTTGTGAAGAATGTGTAAAGTGTCATGTAGAGTTAAGTGAAAGCCTAAGTAATTATGCTGACACTATATTGCAAAAGACAACAATCTCTGATTTGGGGATCAAGTTATGCCTTACTGCATTGACAAAGTATACAAACTCTCCAACATTAAAAGTAGATGTTTACAAGGTAACCTAATGTTTAATGTTTAGGTAATATTTATTTTACTTTATTTATTTAAATTTATATATTCTTATAAAATTTTACATGTTGTAGGTTGCATATAAAATGTGCTTTTATTTTCTCAAATTGCGGAGAATAATCAACACCAACTTATAAGCATACTGGATCAAGTTGCACCTCATAAAGAGGTAATATGGATCATGGATAAGTCAAGGTCATTAGAGGTCTTAACCTTAGCCCCTTTATTGACCTAATTAATGTTGAAGCAGCTTCGAGCATTAACTAGTAAATACACTAGCACAAACATTCATACAAATTTTACATCATACATTCGTCCTATTTTGACATCGATTGTGGATGTCAACATCGATGTTCTCACCGTACGTCTATCAAGACCAAAAGAATTCAAGTATCCTGAAAAATTCTCGAGGAATTATTAAAAATTTATGAACTTTGTTTGAAGTCAGTTGATACAATAATAAACCATGAGAATGTCCATAAATGTCCGGTAGGCCACCATTATAAGTTGTTAGAGTATTTGGAGGCCACGGACGTATCAATGATGGTAAAGAACATGTCCTTAGGCCGGATACCGAGCTTTAAAAAAAATGATGGTAAAGAACATGTGCTAACTTTATTAGGGAAGGTAGATAGCAATCCCAAAATTTATGAGGATTCACATTGTCGAGTGTTAGAAACCTATGTGTATATGTTCAAGATTCCACAAGAAATAACGACAACATATGATGAACATTGTAAGATGTCGCTTAGTTCCATGGAGAAAGCAAACACACTGCTTGAGTATGTATGAGTTCTTTATTGACTGTTGATATTTTCATTTTATATTAATATTCGGGTATGAATTGGTATACTTTAACTCATTAAATTCTACTTATGTGAATTGTTCAGGTCAGGTTGTGAAGAATGTGTAAGGTGTCATGTAGAGTTAAGTGAAAGCCTAAGTAATTATGCTGACACTATATTGCATTGCAAAAGACAACAATCTCTGATTCGGGGATCAAGTTATGCCTTACTGCATTGACAAAGTATACAAACTCTTCAACATTAAAAGTAGATGTTTACAAGGTAACCTAATGTTTAAAGTTTAGATAATAATTATTTTACTTTATTTATTTAAATTTATATATTCTTATAAAATTTTACATGTTGTAGGTTGCATATAAAATGTGCTTTTATTTTCTCAAATTGCGGAGAATAATCAACACCAACTTATAAGCATACTGGATCACGTTGCACCTCATAAAGAGGTAATACGGATCATAGATAAGACAAGGTCATTAGAGGTCATAGCCTTAAGCCCTTTAATGACCTAATTAATGTTGAAGCAGCTCCGAGCATTAACTAGTAAATACACTAGCACACACATTCATAAAAATTTTACATCATACATTCATCCTATTTTGACATCGATTGTTGATTTCAATGTCGTTGTTATGACAAGTTTTAAAACTTTCCATACTTCGTGCTTCAGTGTTCTCACCCTTCGTCTATCACAACCAAAACAATTCAAGAATCATGACAAAATTCTCAAGGAATTATTAAAAATTTATGAACTTTGTTTGAAGTCAGTTTATACAATAATTAACCATGAAAATATCCATAAATACCTTGTAGACCATCATTATAAGTTCTTAGAGTCTTTTGAGGCCCACGGACGTATCAATGAGGATAAAGAACATTCGCTAACTTTGTTAGGGAAGGTAGATAACAATCCCACAATTTATGAGGATTCACATTGCCGAGTGTTAGGAACCTATGTATGTTTGTTCAAGATTCCACAAGAAAGAACGACAACATATGATGAACATTGTAAGATGTCGCTTAGTTCCATGGAGAAAGCAAACACACTGCTTGAGTATGTATGAGTTCTTTATTGACTGTTGATATTTTCTTTTTATATTAATATTCGGTTATGAATTGGTATACTTTAACTCATTAAATTCTACTTATGTGAATTGTTAAGGTCAGGTTGTGAAGAATGTGTAAAGTGTCATGTAGAGTTAAGTGAAAGCCTAAGTAATTATGCTGACACTATATTGCAAAAGACAACAATCTCTGATTTGGGGATCAAGTTATGCCTTACTGCATTGACAAAGTATACAAACTCTCCAACATTAAAAGTAGATGTTTACAAGGTAACCTAATGTTTAATGTTTAGATAATATTTATTTTACTTTATTTATTTAAATTTATATATTCTTATAAAATTTTACATGTTGTAGGTTGCATATAAAATGTGCTTTTATTTTCTCAAATTGCGGAGAATAATCAACACCAACTTATAAGCATACTGGATCAAGTTGCACCTCATAAAGAGGTAATATGGATCATGGATAAGTCAAGGTCATTAGAGGTCTTAACCTTAGCCCCTTTATTGACCTAATTAATGTTGAAGCAGCTTCGAGCATTAACTAGTAAATACACTAGCACAAACATTCATACAAATTTTACATCATACATTCGTCCTATTTTGACATCGATTGTGGATGTCAACATCGATGTTCTCACCGTACGTCTATCAAGACCAAAAGAATTCAAGTATCATGAAAAATTCTCGAGGAATTATTAAAAATTTATGAACTTTGTTTGAAGTCAGTTGATACAATAATAAACCATGAAAATGTCCATAAATGTCTGGTAGGCCACCATTATAAGTTGTTAGAGTATTTGGAGGCCACGGACGTATCAATGATGGTAAAGAACATGTCCTTAGGCCGGATACCGAGCTTTAAAAAAAATGATGGTAAAGAACATGTGCTAACTTTATTAGGGAAGGTAGATAGCAATCCCAAAATTTATGAGGATTCACATTGTCGAGTGTTAGAAACCTATGTGTATATGTTCAAGATTCCACAAGAAATAACGACAACATATGATGAACATTGTAAGATGTCGCTTAGTTCCATGGAGAAAGCAAACACACTGCTTGAGTATGTATGAGTTCTTTATTGACTGTTGATATTTTCATTTTATATTAATATTCGGGTATGAATTGGTATACTTTAACTCATTAAATTCTACTTATGTGAATTGTTCAGGTCAGGTTGTGAAGAATGTGTAAGGTGTCATGTAGAGTTAAGTGAAAGCCTAAGTAATTATGCTGACACTATATTGCATTGCAAAAGACAACAATCTCTGATTCGGGGATCAAGTTATGCCTTACTGCATTGACAAAGTATACAAACTCTCCAACATTAAAAGTAGATGTTTACAAGGTAACCTAATGTTTAAAGTTTAGATAATAATTATTTTACTTTATTTATTTAAATTTATATATTCTTATAAAATTTTACATGTTGTAGGTTGCATATAAAATGTGCTTTTATTTTCTCAAATTGCGGAGAATAATCAACACCAACTTATAAGCATACTGGATCACGTTGCACCTCATAAAGAGGTAATACGGATCATGGATAAGACAAGGTCATTAGAGGTCATAGCCTTAGGCCCTTTAATGACCTAATTAATGTTGAAGCAGCTCCGAGCATTAACTAGTAAATACACTAGCACACACATTCATAAAAATTTTACATCATACATTCATCCTATTTTGACATCGATTGTTGATTTCAATGTCGTTGTTATGACAGGTTTTAAAACTTTCCATACTTCGTGCTTCAGTGTTCTCACCCTACGTCTATCACGACCAAAACAATTCAAGAATCATGACAAAATTCTCAAGGAATTATTAAAAATTTATGAACTTTGTTTGAAGTCAGTTTATACAATAATTAACCATGAAAATTTCCATAAATACCTTGTAGACCATCATTATAAGTTCTTAGAGTCTTTTGAGGCCCACAGACGTATCAATGAGGATAAAGAACATTCGCTAACTTTGTTAGGGAAGGTAGATAACAATCCCACAATTTATGAGGATTCACATTGCCGAGTGTTAGGAACCTATGTATGTTTGTTCAAGATTCCACAAGAAAGAACGACAACATATGATGAACATTGTAAGATGTCGCTTAGTTCCATGGAGAAAGCAAACACACTGCTTGAGTATGTATGAGTTCTTTATTGACTGTTGATATTTTCTTTTTATATTAATATTCGGTTATGAATTGGTATACTTTAACTCATTAAATTCTACTTATGTGAATTGTTAAGGTCAGGTTGTGAAGAATGTGTAAGGTGTCATGTAGAGTTAAGTGAAAGCCTAAGTAATTATGCTGACACTATATTGCAAAAGACAACAATCTCTGATTCGGGGATCAAGTTATGCCTTACTGCATTGACAAAGTATACAAACTCTCCAACATTAAAAGTAGATGTTTACAAGGTAACCTAATGTTTAATGTTTAGATAAAAATTATTTTACTTTATTTATTTAAATTTATATATTCTTATAAAATTTTACATGTTGTAGGTTGCATATAAAATGTGCTTTTATTTTCTCAAATTGCGGAGAATAATCAACACCAACTTATAAGCATACTGGATCAAGTTGCACCTCATAAAGAGGTAATATGGATCATGGATAAGTCAAGGTCATTAGAGGTCTTAACCTTAGCCACTTTATTGACCTAATTAATGTTGAAGCAGCTTCGAGCATTAACTAGTAAATACACTAGCACAAACATTCATACAAATTTTACATCATACATTCGTCCTATTTTGACATCGATTGTGGATGTCAACATCGATGTTCTCACCGTACGTCTATCAAGACCAAAAGAATTCAAGTATCATGAAAAATTCTCGAGGAATTATTAAAAATTTATGAACTTTGTTTGAAGTCAGTTGATACAATAATAAACCATGAAAATGTCCATAAATGTCTGGTAGGCCACCATTATAAGTTGTTAGAGTATTTTGAGGCCACGGACGTATCAATGATGGTAAAGAACATGTCCTTAGGCCGGATACCGAGCTTTAAAAAAAATGATGGTAAAGAACATGTGCTAACTTTATTAGGGAAGGTAGATAGCAATCCCAAAATTTATGAGGATTCACATTGTCGAGTGTTAGAAACCTATGTGTATATGTTCAAGATTCCACAAGAAATAACGACAACATATGATGAACATTGTAAGATGTCGCTTAGTTCCATGGAGAAAGCAAACACACTGCTTGAGTATGTATGAGTTCTTTATTGACTGTTGATATTTTCATTTTATATTAATATTCAGGTATGAATTGGTATACTTTAACTCATTAAATTCTACGTATGTGAATTGTTCAGGTCAGGTTGTGAAGAATGTGTAAGGTGTCATGTAGAGTTAAGTGAAAGCCTAAGTAATTATGCTGACACTATATTGCATTGCAAAAGACAACAATCTCTGATTCGGGGATCAAGTTATGCCTTACTGCATTGACAAAGTATACAAACTCTCCAACATTAAAAGTAGATGTTTACAAGGTAACCTAATGTTTAAAGTTTAGATAATAATTATTTTACTTTATTTATTTAAATTTATATATTCTTATAAAATTTTACATGTTGTAGGTTGCATATAAAATGTGCTTTTATTTTCTCAAATTGCGGAGAATAATCAACACCAACTTATAAGCATACTGGATCAAGTTGCACCTCATAAAGAGGTAATATGGATCATGGATAAGTCAAGGTCATTAGAGGTCTTAACCTTAGCCCCTTTATTGACCTAATTAATGTTGAAGCAGCTTCGAGCATTAACTAGTAAATACACTAGCACAAACATTCATACAAATTTTACATCATACATTCGTCCTATTTTGACATCGATTGTGGATGTCAACATCGATGTTCTCACCGTACGTCTATCAAGACCAAAAGAATTCAAGTATCATGAAAAATTCTCGAGGAATTATTAAAAATTTATGAACTTTGTTTGAAGTCAGTTGATACAATAATAAACCATGAAAATGTCCATAAATGTCTGGTAGGCCACCATTATAAGTTGTTAGAGTATTTGGACGCCACGGACGTATCAATGATGGTAAAGAACATGTCCTTAGGCCGGATACCGAGCTTTAAAAAAAATGATGGTAAAGAACATGTGCTAACTTTATTAGGGAAGGTAGATAGCAATCCCAAAATTTATGAGGATTCACATTGTCGAGTGTTAGAAACCTATGTGTATATGTTCAAGATTCCACAAGAAATAACGACAACATATGATGAACATTGTAAGATGTCGCTTAGTTCCATGGAGAAAGCAAACACACTGCTTGAGTATGTATGAGTTCTTTATTGACTGTTGATATTTTCATTTTATATTAATATTCGGGTATGAATTGGTATACTTTAACTCATTAAATTCTACTTTTGTGAATTGTTCAGGTCAGGTTGTGAAGAATGTGTAAGGTGTCATGTAGAGTTAAGTGAAAGCCTAAGTAATTATGCTGACACTATATTGCATTGCAAAAGACAACAATCTCTGATTCGGGGATCAAGTTATGCCTTACTGCATTGACAAAGTATACAAACTCTCCAACATTAAAAGTAGATGTTTACAAGGTAACCTAATGTTTAAAGTTTAGATAATAATTATTTTACTTTATTTATTTAAATTTATATATTCTTATAAAATTTTACATGTTGTAGGTTGCATATAAAATGTGCTTTTATTTTCTCAATTTGCGGAGAATAATCAACACCAACTTATAAGCATACTGGATCACGTTGCACCTCATAAAGAGGTAATACGGATCATGGATAAGACAAGGTCATTAGAGGTCATAGCCTTAGGCCCTTTAATGACCTAATTAATGTTGAAGCAGCTCCGAGCATTAACTAGTAAATACACTAGCACACACATTCATAAAAATTTTACATCATACATTCATCCTATTTTGACATCGATTGTTGATTTCAATGTCGTTGTTATGACAGGTTTTAAAACTTTCCATACTTCGTGCTTCAGTGTTCTCACCCTACGTCTATCACGACCAAAACAATTCAAGAATCATGACAAAATTCTCAAGGAATTATTAAAAATTTATGAACTTTGTTTGAAGTCAGTTTATACAATAATTAACCATGAAAATATCCATAAATACCTTGTAGACCATCATTATAAGTTCTTAGAGTCTTTTGAGGCCCACAGACGTATCAATGAGGATAAAGAACATTCGCTAACTTTGTTAGGGAAGGTAGATAACAATCCCACAATTTATGAGGATTCACATTGCCGAGTGTTAGGAACCTATGTATGTTTGTTCAAGATTCCACAAGAAAGAACGACAACATATGATGAACATTGTAAGATGTCGCTTAGTTCCATGGAGAAAGCAAACACACTGCTTGAGTATGTATGAGTTCTTTATTGACTGTTGATATTTTCTTTTTATATTAATATTCGGTTATGAATTGGTATACTTTAACTCATTAAATTCTACTTATGTGAATTGTTAAGGTCAGGTTGTGAAGAATGTGTAAAGTGTCATGTAGAGTTAAGTGAAAGCCTAAGTAATTATGCTGACACTATATTGCAAAAGACAACAATCTCTGATTTGGGGATCAAGTTATGCCTTACTGCATTGACAAAGTATACAAACTCTCCAACATTAAAAGTAGATGTTTACAAGGTAACCTAATGTTTAATGTTTAGATAATATTTATTTTACTTTATTTATTTAAATTTATATATTCTTATTAAATTTTACATGTTGTAGGTTGCATATAAAATGTGCTTTTATTTTCTCAAATTGCGGAGAATAATCAACACCAACTTATAAGCATACTGGATCAAGTTGCACCTCATAAAGAGGTAATATGGATCATGGATAAGTCAAGGTCATTAGAGGTCTTAACCTTAGCCCCTTTATTGACCTAATTAATGTTGAAGCAGCTTCGAGCATTAACTAGTAAATACACTAGCACAAACATTCATACAAATTTTACATCATACATTCGTCCTATTTTGACATCGATTGTGGATGTCAACATCGATGTTCTCACCGTACGTCTATCAAGACCAAAAGAATTCAAGTATCATGAAAAATTCTCGAGGAATTATTAAAAATTTATGAACTTTGTTTGAAGTCAGTTGATACAATAATAAACCATGAAAATGTCCATAAATGTCTGGTAGGCCACCATTATAAGTTGTTAGAGTATTTGGAGGCCACGGACGTATCAATGATGGTAAAGAACATGTCCTTAGGCCGGATACCGAGCTTTAAAAAAAATGATGGTAAAGAACATGTGCTAACTTTATTAGGGAAGGTAGATAGCAATCCCAAAATTTACGAGGATTCACATTGTCGAGTGTTAGAAACCTATGTGTATATGTTCAAGATTCCACAAGAAATAACGACAACATATGATGAACATTGTAAGATGTCGCTTAGTTCCATGGAGAAAGCAAACACACTGCTTGAGTATGTATGAGTTCTTTATTGACTGTTGATATTTTCATTTTATATTAATATTCGGGTATGAATTGGTATACTTTAACTCATTAAATTCTACTTATGTGAATTGTTCAGGTCAGGTTGTGAAGAATGTGTAAGGTGTCATGTAGAGTTAAGTGAAAGCCTAAGTAATTATGCTGACACTATATTGCATTGCAAAAGACAACAATCTCTGATTCGGGGATCAAGTTATGCCTTACTGCATTGACAAAGTATACAAACTCTCCAACATTAAAAGTAGATGTTTACAAGGTAACCTAATGTTTAAAGTTTAGATAATAATTATTTTACTTTATTTATTTAAATTTATATATTCTTATAAAATTTTACATGTTGTAGGTTGCATATAAAATGTGCTTTTATTTTCTCAAATTGCGGAGAATAATCAACACCAACTTATAAGCATACTGGATCACGTTGCACCTCATAAAGAGGTAATACGGATCATGGATAAGACAAGGTCATTAGAGGTCATAGCCTTAGGCCCTTTAATGACCTAATTAATGTTGAAGCAGCTCCGAGCATTAACTAGTAAATACACTAGCACACACATTCATAAAAATTTTACATCATACATTCATCCTATTTTGACATCGATTGTTGATTTCAATGTCGTTGTTATGACAGGTTTTAAAACTTTCCATACTTCGTGCTTCAGTGTTCTCACCCTACGTCTATCACGACCAAAACAATTCAAGAATCATGACAAAATTCTCAAGGAATTATTAAAAATTTATGAACTTTGTTTGAAGTCAGTTTATACAATAATTAACCATGAAAATTTCCATAAATACCTTGTAGACCATCATTATAAGTTCTTAGAGTCTTTTGAGGCCCACAGACGTATCAATGAGGATAAAGAACATTCGCTAACTTTGTTAGGGAAGGTAGATAACAATCCCACAATTTATGAGGATTCACATTGCCGAGTGTTAGGAACCTATGTATGTTTGTTCAAGATTCCACAAGAAAGAACGACAACATATGATGAACATTGTAAGATGTCGCTTAGTTCCATGGAGAAAGCAAACACACTGCTTGAGTATGTATGAGTTCTTTATTGACTGTTGATATTTTCTTTTTATATTAATATTCGGTTATGAATTGGTATACTTTAACTCATTAAATTCTACTTATGTGAATTGTTAAGGTCAGGTTGTGAAGAATGTGTAAAGTGTCATGTAGAGTTAAGTGAAAGCCTAAGTAATTATGCTGACACTATATTGCAAAAGACAACAATCTCTGATTTGGGGATCAAGTTATGCCTTACTGCATTGACAAAGTATACAAACTCTCCAACATTAAAAGTAGATGTTTACAAGGTAACCTAATGTTTAATGTTTAGATAATATTTATTTTACTTTATTTATTTAAATTTATATATTCTTATTAAATTTTACATGTTGTAGGTTGCATATAAAATGTGCTTTTATTTTCTCAAATTGCGGAGAATAATCAACACCAACTTATAAGCATACTGGATCAAGTTGCACCTCATAAAGAGGTAATATGGATCATGGATAAGTCAAGGTCATTAGAGGTCTTAACCTTAGCCCCTTTATTGACCTAATTAATGTTGAAGCAGCTTCGAGCATTAACTAGTAAATACACTAGCACAAACATTCATACAAATTTTACATCATACATTCGTCCTATTTTGACATCGATTGTGGATGTCAACATCGATGTTCTCACCGTACGTCTATCAAGACCAAAAGAATTCAAGTATCATGAATAATTCTCGAGGAATTATTAAAAATTTATGAACTTTGTTTGAAGTCAGTTGATACAATAATAAACCATGAAAATGTCCATAAATGTCTGGTAGGCCACCATTATAAGTTGTTAGAGTATTTGGAGGCCACGGACGTATCAATGATGGTAAAGAACATGTCCTTAGGCCGGATACCGAGCTTTAAAAAAAATGATGGTAAAGAACATGTGCTAACTTTATTAGGGAAGGTAGATAGCAATCCCAAAATTTATGAGGATTCACATTGTCGAGTGTTAGAAACCTATGTGTATATGTTCAAGATTCCACAAGAAATAACGACAACATATGATGAACATTGTAAGATGTCGCTTAGTTCCATGGAGAAAGCAAACACACTGCTTGAGTATGTATGAGTTCTTTATTGACTGTTGATATTTTCATTTTATATTAATATTCGGGTATGAATTGGTATACTTTAACTCATTAAATTCTACTTATGTGAATTGTTCAGGTCAGGTTGTGAAGAATGTGTAAGGTGTCATGTAGAGTTAAGTGAAAGCCTAAGTAATTATGCTGACACTATATTGCATTGCAAAAGACAACAATCTCTGATTCGGGGATCAAGTTATGCCTTACTGCATTGACAAAGTATACAAACTCTCCAACATTAAAAGTAGATGTTTACAAGGTAACCTAATGTTTAAAGTTTAGATAATAATTATTTTACTTTATTTATTTAAATTTATATATTCTTATAAAATTTTACATGTTGTAGGTTGCATATAAAATGTGCTTTTATTTTCTCAAATTATGGAGAATAATCAACACCAACTTATAAGCATACTGGATCAAGTTGCACCTCATAAAGAGGTAATATGGATCATGGATAAGTCAAGGTCATTAGAGGTCTTAACCTTAGCCCCTTTATTGACCTAATTAATGTTGAAGCAGCTTCGAGCATTAACTAGTAAATACACTAGCACAAACATTCATACAAATTTTACATCATACATTCGTCCTATTTTGACATCGATTGTGGATGTCAACATCGATGTTCTCACCGTACGTCTATCAAGACCAAAAGAATTCAAGTATCATGAATAATTCTCGAGGAATTATTAAAAATTTATGAACTTTGTTTGAAGTCAGTTGATACAATAATAAACCATGAAAATGTCCATAAATGTCTGGTAGGCCACCATTATAAGTTGTTAGAGTATTTGGAGGCCACGGACGTATCAATGATGGTAAAGAACATGTCCTTAGGCCGGATACCGAGCTTTAAAAAAAATGATGGTAAAGAACATGTGCTAACTTTATTAGGGAAGGTAGATAGCAATCCCAAAATTTACGAGGATTCACATTGTCGAGTGTTAGAAACCTATGTGTATATGTTCAAGATTCCACAAGAAATAACGACAACATATGATGAACATTGTAAGATGTCGCTTAGTTCCATGGAGAAAGCAAACACACTGCTTGAGTATGTATGAGTTCTTTATTGACTGTTGATATTTTCATTTTATATTAATATTCGGGTATGAATTGGTATACTTTAACTCATTAAATTCTACTTATGTGAATTGTTCAGGTCAGGTTGTGAAGAATGTGTAAGGTGTCATGTAGAGTTAAGTGAAAGCCTAAGTAATTATGCTGACACTATATTGCATTGCAAAAGACAACAATCTCTGATTCGGGGATCAAGTTATGCCTTACTGCATTGACAAAGTATACAAACTCTCCAACATTAAAAGTAGATGTTTACAAGGTAACCTAATGTTTAAAGTTTAGATAATAATTATTTTACTTTATTTATTTAAATTTATATATTCTTATAAAATTTTACATGTTGTAGGTTGCATATAAAATGTGCTTTTATTTTCTCAAATTGCGGAGAATAATCAACACCAACTTATAAGCATACTGGATCACGTTGCACCTCATAAAGAGGTAATACGGATCATGGATAAGACAAGGTCATTAGAGGTCATAGCCTTAGGCCCTTTAATGACCTAATTAATGTTGAAGCAGCTCCGAGCATTAACTAGTAAATACACTAGCACACACATTCATAAAAATTTTACATCATACATTCATCCTATTTTGACATCGATTGTTGATTTCAATGTCGTTGTTCTGACAGGTTTTAAAACTTTCCATACTTCGTGCTTCAGTGTTCTCACCCTACGTCTATCACGACCAAAACAATTCAAGAATCATGACAAAATTCTCAAGGAATTATTAAAAATTTATGAACTTTGTTTGAAGTCAGTTTATACAATAATTAACCATGAAAATATCCATAAATACCTTGTAGACCATCATTATAAGTTCTTAGAGTCTTTTGAGGCCCACAGACGTATCAATGAGGATAAAGAACATTCGCTAACTTTGTTAGGGAAGGTAGATAACAATCCCACAATTTATGAGGATTCACATTGCCGAGTGTTAGGAACCTATGTATGTTTGTTCAAGATTCCACAAGAAAGAACGACAACATATGATGAACATTGTAAGATGTCGCTTAGTTCCATGGAGAAAGCAAACACACTGCTTGAGTATGTATGAGTTCTTTATTGAGTGTTGATATTTTCTTTTTATATTAATATTCGGTTATGAATTGGTATACTTTAACTCATTAAATTCTACTTATGTGAATTGTTAAGGTCAGGTTGTGAAGAATGTGTAAGGTGTCATGTAGAGTTAAGTGAAAGCCTAAGTAATTATGCTGACACTATATTGCAAAAGACAACAATCTCTGATTCGGGGATCAAGTTATGCCTTACTGCATTGACAAAGTATACAAACTCTCCAACATTAAAAGTAGATGTTTACAAGGTAACCTAATGTTTAATGTTTAGATAATATTTATTTTACTTTATTTATTTAAATTTATATATTCTTATAAAATTTTACATGTTGTAGGTTGCATATAAAATGTGCTTTTATTTTCTCAAATTGCGGAGAATAATCAACACCAACTTATAAGCATACTGGATCAAGTTGCACCTCATAAAGAGGTAATATGGATCATGGATAAGTCAAGGTCATTAGAGGTCTTAACCTTAGCCCCTTTATTGACCTAATTAATGTTGAAGCAGCTTCGAGCATTAACTAGTAAATACACTAGCACAAACATTCATACAAATTTTACATCATACATTCGTCCTATTTTGACATCGATTGTGGATGTCAACATCGATGTTCTCACCGTACGTCTATCAAGACCAAAAGAATTCAAGTATCATGAAAAATTCTCGAGGAATTATTAAAAATTTATGAACTTTGTTTGAAGTCAGTTGATACAATAATAAACCATGAAAATGTCCATAAATGTCTGGTAGGCCACCATTATAAGTTGTTAGAGTATTTGGAGGCCACGGACGTATCAATGATGGTAAAGAACATGTCCTTAGGCCGGATACCGAGCTTTAAAAAAAATGATGGTAAAGAACATGTGCTAACTTTATTAGGGAAGGTAGATAGCAATCCCAAAATTTATGAGGATTCACATTGTCGAGTGTTAGAAACCTATGTGTATATGTTCAAGATTCCACAAGAAATAACGACAACATATGATGAACATTGTAAGATGTCGCTTAGTTCCATGGAGAAAGCAAACACACTGCTTGAGTATGTATGAGTTCTTTATTGACTGTTGATATTTTCATTTTATATTAATATTCGGGTATGAATTGGTATACTTTAACTCATTAAATTCTACTTATGTGAATTGTTCAGGTCAGGTTGTGAAGAATGTGTAAGGTGTCATGTAGAGTTAAGTGAAAGCCTAAGTAATTATGCTGACACTATATTGCATTGCAAAAGACAACAATCTCTGATTCGGGGATCAAGTTATGCCTTACTGCATTGACAAAGTATACAAACTCTCCAACATTAAAAGTAGATGTTTACAAGGTAACCTAATGTTTAAAGTTTAGATAATAATTATTTTACTTTATTTATTTAAATTTATATATTCTTATAAAATTTTACATGTTGTAGGTTGCATATAAAATGTGCTTTTATTTTCTCAAATTATGGAGAATAATCAACACCAACTTATAAGCATACTGGATCAAGTTGCACCTCATAAAGAGGTAATATGGATCATGGATAAGTCAAGGTCATTAGAGGTCTTAACCTTAGCCCCTTTATTGACCTAATTAATGTTGAAGCAGCTTCGAGCATTAACTAGTAAATACACTAGCACAAACATTCATACAAATTTTACATCATACATTCGTCCTATTTTGACATCGATTGTGGATGTCAACATCGATGTTCTCACCGTACGTCTATCAAGACCAAAAGAATTCAAGTATCATGAATAATTCTCGAGGAATTATTAAAAATTTATGAACTTTGTTTGAAGTCAGTTGATACAATAATAAACCATGAAAATGTCCATAAATGTCTGGTAGGCCACCATTATAAGTTGTTAGAGTATTTGGAGGCCACGGACGTATCAATGATGGTAAAGAACATGTCCTTAGGCCGGATACCGAGCTTTAAAAAAAATGATGGTAAAGAACATGTGCTAACTTTATTAGGGAAGGTAGATAGCAATCCCAAAATTTACGAGGATTCACATTGTCGAGTGTTAGAAACCTATGTGTATATGTTCAAGATTCCACAAGAAATAACGACAACATATGATGAACATTGTAAGATGTCGCTTAGTTCCATGGAGAAAGCAAACACACTGCTTGAGTATGTATGAGTTCTTTATTGACTGTTGATATTTTCATTTTATATTAATATTCGGGTATGAATTGGTATACTTTAACTCATTAAATTCTACTTATGTGAATTGTTCAGGTCAGGTTGTGAAGAATGTGTAAGGTGTCATGTAGAGTTAAGTGAAAGCCTAAGTAATTATGCTGACACTATATTGCATTGCAAAAGACAACAATCTCTGATTCGGGGATCAAGTTATGCCTTACTGCATTGACAAAGTATACAAACTCTCCAACATTAAAAGTAGATGTTTACAAGGTAACCTAATGTTTAAAGTTTAGATAATAATTATTTTACTTTATTTATTTAAATTTATATATTCTTATAAAATTTTACATGTTGTAGGTTGCATATAAAATGTGCTTTTATTTTCTCAAATTGCGGAGAATAATCAACACCAACTTATAAGCATACTGGATCACGTTGCACCTCATAAAGAGGTAATACGGATCATGGATAAGACAAGGTCATTAGAGGTCATAGCCTTAGGCCCTTTAATGACCTAATTAATGTTGAAGCAGCTCCGAGCATTAACTAGTAAATACACTAGCACACACATTCATAAAAATTTTACATCATACATTCATCCTATTTTGACATCGATTGTTGATTTCAATGTCGTTGTTCTGACAGGTTTTAAAACTTTCCATACTTCGTGCTTCAGTGTTCTCACCCTACGTCTATCACGACCAAAACAATTCAAGAATCATGACAAAATTCTCAAGGAATTATTAAAAATTTATGAACTTTGTTTGAAGTCAGTTTATACAATAATTAACCATGAAAATATCCATAAATACCTTGTAGACCATCATTATAAGTTCTTAGAGTCTTTTGAGGCCCACAGACGTATCAATGAGGATAAAGAACATTCGCTAACTTTGTTAGGGAAGGTAGATAACAATCCCACAATTTATGAGGATTCACATTGCCGAGTGTTAGGAACCTATGTATGTTTGTTCAAGATTCCACAAGAAAGAACGACAACATATGATGAACATTGTAAGATGTCGCTTAGTTCCATGGAGAAAGCAAACACACTGCTTGAGTATGTATGAGTTCTTTATTGAGTGTTGATATTTTCTTTTTATATTAATATTCGGTTATGAATTGGTATACTTTAACTCATTAAATTCTACTTATGTGAATTGTTAAGGTCAGGTTGTGAAGAATGTGTAAGGTGTCATGTAGAGTTAAGTGAAAGCCTAAGTAATTATGCTGACACTATATTGCAAAAGACAACAATCTCTGATTCGGGGATCAAGTTATGCCTTACTGCATTGACAAAGTATACAAACTCTCCAACATTAAAAGTAGATGTTTACAAGGTAACCTAATGTTTAATGTTTAGATAATATTTATTTTACTTTATTTATTTAAATTTATATATTCTTATAAAATTTTACATGTTGTAGGTTGCATATAAAATGTGCTTTTATTTTCTCAAATTGCGGAGAATAATCAACACCAACTTATAAGCATACTGGATCAAGTTGCACCTCATAAAGAGGTAATATGGATCATGGATAAGTCAAGGTCATTAGAGGTCTTAACCTTAGCCCCTTTATTGACCTAATTAATGTTGAAGCAGCTTCGAGCATTAACTAGTAAATACACTAGCACAAACATTCATACAAATTTTACATCATACATTCGTCCTATTTTGACATCGATTGTGGATGTCAACATCGATGTTCTCACCGTACGTCTATCAAGACCAAAAGACCCAGCAAGGGTGATCACAATCATATAGAGTCTGCATTAATAGGCTATTTTTTGTGCATTAAATATTGTTGTTTGTGACTGAAATTTGTTCACTTAAACTTCTATGATGTGTGATCATATGATTAAATGTGTGAATGATGCCATGTATTGTGTATCTTGCGTTGCGTATTTTTAGTTATATGTTATTTTTAGTTGGTGACCCTCTACGAGACTTTTTAGGTTTTCACTTGTACCGCGTTGAGAAGCGGCGAGGCTTGAAGTTGTCGGTGGGTCTTCGTCACCCATTCATCTTTAGTAGAGTTTAATGATCAACTTAGGGGTAGTTGTTTAAGAGTCATGTTACTCTGATTTATTTTCTACTGTCTTTATACTATGAAATTGTATTATGACATATTTCGGAATAGATGTTGCCGCTATGTTTGTTTATACATTGCGTTTGGTTTTTACTCTTAAACTTTTATTGTGAAAATAATTTATAACAAAAATGCATTGCATCTCGATCGTTATTTTAAAAAGTGTTTACTCTGATTTAATTTAAGGGCGATCGGGAATGTTTCATTTCAAATGCTTTGTTTAGTTTACAAAGAAAAAAAAAACCCACTTTTGGGCTATGAAAAACGGGGTGTTACATTGTGGTATCAGAGCATGGCGGTAGATTCTCGCCAAGGGGTTATGAGTCGGGTGTCCTAAGCTGATCAAGTGTGGGGTTTAGTGAGCATAAGTGTTTGAGTTTTTATGGGTTATGTGGTAGTTTTCTTTAGTCAAGCATGGTCTATGCTTAGGTAAGTGATTGTTCGTTAACTATAATAATGTTCCCCATAGTACTTCGGTAAGTAGAATAATTAATACCCTAGAGCATTGGTCGACTTTGGTCGAGGAGTATTTCCGAATTTCTGAAACGCAGCAGTCTAGAGAAGATGGGGTTGGAGCGGATGAGAACTACAAGAGATTCTTGGAAGTAAATTAATAGGTTATAAGTAGGATTGGGTGTTGTCACTCGGAGGTACTAAGAATGGATGATAGGACGTGATTTTGATAAAAGATTGCAATTATAAGGACTTGTTTTGAGAGACATTTTGAGAAAAATATTAGATGTTCACTCTTATGAGTTTCGAGATAAACTGGATGTAGATGTCAACTATTACGGAGATGCAGCCAGCATGGAATTATAGAGCAGACAAGTATGTCATTTGGATTTTGGAATCAATTATGATGTTTGGATGGCAACGAAATGGCTTGTATGAAAACCCAGAGGGCATTGCACGTCAGAGTGAGCGAACCTAGTGAAGTTAGACGACAATTATAAGAATAGTGGATACATTACGGGTTAAAGTTGAGTGGTTGAGATATATTAGATTCGAAAATATGATTTTTAAGGAAGAATCTCATGATGATTGTAGGTAAGAGACCAAATATCACTTTGATAAGTGGAAAATTATATGTAGTTCCACAGATAGTTTGTTTAGCGGTTAATGTGAGATGAAACTATAGGTAATCGATTGATTGGATAAGTGTGAAATTTGAGAGATGTTTAGATAAGGACGATGATTTCAACCTTGGAAAGTAAGTTGTATATCAATGATAGGTGATACTAGAAGTGTAAAGTATGGATATACCTAGAGGACGATAGTAGTGTGAGCTATAATGGTTAGCAATCGGCATGTAAACCCTAACAGAATGGAAGTATTTGGAGTAGTTTGAAGGAATTTGTCAAGAGTTGAGAAGAGACTCTGTGTTGAATCACTTTTAGGACAACATTTTAATCGACTGAGGTGATTGAAGGACCAAGTGGTACCTTGAGTTTATTGAACCATATAAGTATAGATAATCAAGTGTTAAGTAATTCAAATAATGAACGAGAATTTTGGATTTTTACTAGAGATGTTGTACAAAGAGTAGAAAAGAGTTTGTTATTAAGAGTACTAAGGCAATAAGAGTTGATCGTTGGAAAGACTTTTTGTTGAATATTAATATGTGATGGAGGAATTTAAATGGTGTAGTAATTATTGGGAGTTCTTGAGGATTATATTCAAAAGTTTGATTTGGGTATCAACGAAGTGAGGAAATAATAGTAGCGAATGATTAATGCTTTGGTGGGTAGTTTTGAGAAGTCGAGCGTTAAGATTCGAGATAAGTGCTCATTGGCTATGTGGATGAGTAAACTAAGCTAGTTTTGAAGTGATTGATAGTGAAGATGTGAGAATAAGTTTGGAGATAGATATGCATGAGATTGGTTATTAGTATTAGCGAATACTATGACTTTAGAATAGTCACAATGATTAGGGATTAATCGAATAGAGAAAGGTATACTTGATTGGACACAAGTTGATGTGGAACGAGAATTTTTGGCTTGTGTGCGGAGAATTAAAGATGTTGTTTGGAATCAACTAGATGGAGGTCTTAGTTGTTTGGGAACCAACTTTAGGCGGTTACTGAACTTGGATGTTGCGACAATGTAGTTGCAAAGGAAAATTTATGTTTTATGTAGGCAAGGAAACAAGAAGGTAGTTGAGTTGTAAGGGGATGACGACAAACTCATTGGTTAAGTTGGAAAAGTTAAAAAGAGATTGTCAATAGGACTACGGTGATGCACTTTGTAAGGAGTTGATGACGAGTTAAGAATCACTTGAGGAGTGTATATGCCAAGGAAGGCGGAGCTAGGAATATTGGATAAAAGTACGAAAGAATAAAGATAAGGAAAAACAAATTTAAAATTGGAATAAATTTTACAGTAAGAATTAGGACGGTGAAACCACTAAGTGAAAAAGTATGTCGGTGATTTTCACACGAGATTCTGGAAGTTGAGACGAGTTTAAGTATGACCTTTCGTTATAGAACAAATGAATGAAGTGAAAAAGTTATTCATTGGAAAGATGTCTTAAAACAAGTTATGGAGAAGCACCTGGAGAGTTATGTGGAAACCAGAAAGTTTTAAAATATTATACTTGTTAAGAAAGGCATGGCAAAGTGGAAAATGCACGTTGAGAAGATAAAAGATTTCGGAGGTTGAGAACATGAAAAGTTGAGCAACAATGGTGGTGAGAAATATCACAAGATGCATTTCGGATGTAGGAGTTTAATCTAAGAATAAGATATTGGAACAATTAAGAATATATAGGGCGACAAGATCTTGTGCGGAAAATAAAATTTAATGGTAAGAGGTAAGAAAACTCAAGAGATTACAGAAATATAATAGGGATATGATATAAGATGATTTGTGCCAACGGTGACAGTTAGCAAAGAGCAATGTTGTGTGTTTAGGCATGCAAGAGTAAGCCAAGTGTTCAATATGGAAATAATATGGACGCATAAGAGATTGAATATTGGGAATTTGAGATTTGAATAAAGGAAGTCCAAGAAAAGTAGATGATAAGTTGGCGAGTACCAAAAAGAAAAATTGTGGAGCTTTGTTTACTAAACGGATGTTAGGATTGTGTTATTAAGACTGTGACTAGAACGAGTTTTGAAAATTGAAAGATGGCAGATCAGCGCAATTATGAGAGTTTAAGTGACTTGTTTTGAGCGTGTGATTCTCGTTGACTAGATCGAAGTAGTAAGAGATTGAGTAAAATGTGTAGTAAACCTCGTATGGATATTTGGACCATTGTGCCTGAGATGACTTTGCACACAAGTGGAAGAGAGCATTATTAAAGTTAAGTAAAGATGGTCAAAGCCACCATCATGATTGTCGGCTATCTATTGACAAATTGAGGAACTGATCACCCTTAATCTCTTGTTAATAATAGACAAAATCATATTGACTGGAATCGATTAGTTTTGCTAGCTTTGAAAGTGTGTAGAGAGTTCTTGGTGTTTTTCTTTGGAGGGTAGCCAATCACCATTTCGCGTGAACTTAGTGGAATGAGCTATGTTGCGGAGGCGGAAAATGTTACTTTGAAAGTTTGTTGTGATAACCTAGGATCTTGGAGGACCTAGAGTTCGGTGAACTCTTTGAGGGATGTTTAGCAAGTGTCTAGAGTTTGAAACCAGTGCGACTTGTAGAGGGTTATGATCGATGCAGAATTGTGCCAGTGTTGATGTTAGTAAACCTGCGGAGTTGTTACTCTTACTTTAAGTTTCGAGGACGAAACTTCTTTTTGGTGGGTAGAATGTAAGACCCTTAGAAATATTGTAGCAGAGATTATTAGATTTTTTTATAATATTAAATTATATTCTGCTTTTTGTTTTTGTACGTTTTAACATGAGTTTTATTGAGATTGTGATTGCGCGTTAGTTTAAGATTTGAAAAATAGGCGCAATGATTTTATAAGCTTTAAATGAGCTTAGAAACATTTTATCTCGTCGGAATTTCTAAAATAATTTTCTAGTGATTTTTGAGAAAACGGGCCAGATATACCCGCTGTTTGAAAATTTTATTGTTTCCGATTTTCGTCAAAATTTAAATGGAGACTTTATATATCGACTGTAGTGAGAATTTGATCTCATTATATTTTTCCGAACTAAAGAGCAAAAATTTATTCGGAATAAAATTTATTCGAAAGATGCGAATTGTTTTAATTAATTTGTTTACGGTATAATTTTTTCTGTTTTCGTAAAATTTATCAGTACGCGGTATACGAATCGTCTAAGAAGGAGCGCAGGAACTTAGCGAGCTAGTGGGACTGTGATCATGAAAATATCTTAGATATTTTCTAAGTATATTATTATTTTAAGTTGTTAGTAATGAATTGAATGACTATTAGGATTTTATGTTACAACTTTTTACTTTTGATCCAATGGCCAAGATTCATTTTAGTAAACTATTTATACTTATATGAGTGAATTGAATCACAATCTCATTTCTTCTTCTCTCTCACGCAGAGAACTCTCCCCCTCCATCTTTCATTCTTTTTCTTTTTCCTAAGTGTTAGTATGCCTAAAATCCTAATTTTGTTAGAGCTTGAGTGAGAATTGGATCAAGGTTCCAAGAGAGAAAGTGTAGATCACAACTTGGTGAAGCTTTTGACATAAACAAAGTGGTAAGAAAACCTCTCTCCCTTTTCTCCCTAGTTGGCCAAAAACTTTAGAGGTTTGAGGATGATTTATTTCATTTTTTTTAGCTCATTTTCCTTTGTTAATAATATAGATACATGTTAGTTAGTGTTAGATCTAAAAGAAATTTTGATTGAGAGCACTTTAAGAATTTTGTGATTTTTGAAATCGTTTGAAATGAATTTATTATATGATTTCCTTTTAATTGAAGCTAGCACTACTTGTTTTATGAATTCAATTTTTGATAGAAAAGATAGTAAAGCAAAAGTCCTAAAATTTTATGTTGTTGAAGTTAGGGTTTTGAGAAAAAGTTGTTTAGCGTGAAATTAAACCAAACTGAATTGTCTATGTGAAACAAGTAAGTTGCAAACCATTTTTATTAAGTTTGATTTTGGAGAAAATTGTTTTTGAGTTGATTTTGTTGCTCTGGCCGAAACAGAAGAGGATTTCTGGGCATACTTAATTTGTTTTTGTGTCTTAAAAAGTAACCCATTTGATCCGTCTTTTCAAGACGAAGAAAATGACATATGGTTTGCCTTAATCAGACCAAGAACGAATAAAGTATGACCGTTTTACCTTGAACATAATTTATTGATAATTCGCATCTTAAAAAGATGTTTTTGAGGTTACTTTTGGTACTGGCCGAAATTGGAAAGGGTATTTCCGCCCTTTTAATTTGTTAATGAGTCCTAAAACGTGAACCATTAGATCCGCCTTTTTGAAACGATGAAAATGGGCATATGGTTTGCGATGATCGGAAAAAGAATGACTGAGTCATGGTCGTTTTAAGTTGGTAATTATTTATCGTCGTTTTTGGATTTAAAATATAGTAGTAGAAAAATAATAGAGATTATTTTTCTATGAAAAGAGAAAAGTGTCTGAAATTCGATTTGTGAAGTGAAATAAAAACTCTTTGTCGAGGATTGTGTTTTAAAATAGTTGAATTTAATTGACGGCGTTTTTAGATAAACTATTTGTTATAGCGCTTGTCCGAGAAAAACTATTTATTTAAATTATAATATTTTTTTTATGAGTTGTTGTCAAAATGTTTTGAGCCTAGTTAATTGTGAGAGAACAATCCTAGGTCTAGATCCATTAGTAGTTGAATTAGGACTATTTGAGTGATCTATTAGAATGTGGTAATTGACATAGATAAGTTTTATGTTTTAAAAGGTTAAGAGTATTAACCGGAATGGGGACTTCGTTGAGAGAGAGACGGACGTTCCTCGCATAACATAAATGAACGTGTTGGAAGCTTGCTAAGGTAGGGGCACTTTCTAACGATTTCATATACCTCGAAATATCGAGTGCTTTTATGCATGTGTAATTGATGCTTGAATATGTGTAATTGCTTGATGTGATGCAATGTGAATTATGAGAATGTTTATTTGGTGATGTATTCTCGTGATGAGAACTTGTTGAGAACATGTTATTTTCTACACATATTTGACTGGTTGTTGTGAATTTCATATAATTGTATAAATATGAAATGTTGATGCATGTACGTGATTGAATATCTTGTTGTACATGATAATTAGTTGATTTACATATGATTTGCGAATATATGTATTAACATGAGATTTGGATTACATAGCTAGTGATTGGTATGTGAATTGAGAGAATTATATTTGTTGAGTTACTATGATATTTGATGCATCAGTATATGTAGAGAAAGCGTATGCTCATGCATTTTCATAGTTGCGTGTATGTCAAGAGGACTGCACCAGGTGAGGACTCTAGAGAACGGAGCCCACCTAATCCTGCGGGATTTTATTGAGTCGTGTCAGCGCAGAGGACTGTGTGACACTTTTAGTAGGGGTGAACCTACGACTCTCTGCGGAGAGGTTAAATTCCGGGATTCATGCATGTGAAAAAGACCCAGCAAGGGTGATCACAATCATATAGAGTCTGCATTAATAGGCTATTTTTTGTGCATTAAATATTGTTGTTTGTGACTGATAAATAATTTGTTCACTTAAACTTCTATGATGTGATCATATGATTAAATGTGTGAATGATGCCATGTATTGTGTATCTTGCGTTGCGTATTTTTAGTTATATGTTATTTTTAGTTGGTGACCCTCTACGAGACTTTTTAGGTTTTCACTTGTACCGCGTTGAGAAGCGGCGAGGCTTGAAGTTGTCGGTGGGTCTTCGTCACCCATTCATCTTTAGTAGAGTTTAATGATCAACTTAGGGGTAGTTGTTTAAGAGTCATGTTACTCTGATTTATTTTCTACTGTCTTTATACTATGAAATTGTATTATGACATATTTCGGAATAGATGTTGCCGCTATGTTTGTTTATACATTGCGTTTGGTTTTTACTCTTAAACTTTTATTGTGAAAATAATTTATAACAAAAATGCATTGCATCTCGATCGTTATTTTAAAAAGTGTTTACTCTGATTTAATTTAAGGGCGATCGGGAATGTTTCATTTCAAATGCTTTGTTTAGTTTACAAAGAAAAAAAAAACCCACTTTTGGGCTATGAAAAACGGGGTGTTACATTATGCCTTACTGCATTGACAAAGTATACAAACTCTCCAACATTAAAAGTAGATGTTTACAAGGTAACCTAATGTTTAAAGTTTAGATAATAATTATTTTACTTTATTTATTTAAATTTATATATTCTTATAAAATTTTACATGTTGTAGGTTGCATATAAAATGTGCTTTTATTTTCTCAAATTGCGGAGAATAATCAACACCAACTTATAAGCATACTGGATCACGTTGCACCTCATAAAGAGGTAATACGGATCATGGATAAGACAAGGTCATTAGAGGTCATAGCCTTAGGCCCTTTAATGACCTAATTAATGTTGAAGCAGCTCCGAGCATTAACTAGTAAATACACTAGCACACACATTCATAAAAATTTTACATCATACATTCATCCTATTTTGACATCGATTGTTGATTTCAATGTCGTTGTTATGACAGGTTTTAAAACTTTCCATACTTCGTGCTTCAGTGTTCTCACCCTACGTCTATCACGACCAAAACAATTCAAGAATCATGACAAAATTCTCAAGGAATTATTAAAAATTTATGAACTTTGTTTGAAGTCAGTTTATACAATAATTAACCATGAAAATATCCATAAATACCTTGTAGACCTTCATTATAAGTTCTTAGAGTCTTTTGAGGCCCACAGACGTATCAATGAGGATAAAGAACATTCGCTAACTTTGTTAGGGAAGGTAGATAACAATCCCACAATTTATGAGGATTCACATTGCCGAGTGTTAGGAACCTATGTATGTTTGTTCAAGATTCCACAAGAAAGAACGACAACATATGATGAACATTGTAAGATGTCGCTTAGTTCCATGGAGAAAGCAAACACACTGCTTGAGTATGTATGAGTTCTTTATTGACTGTTGATATTTTCTTTTTATATTAATATTCGGTTATGAATTGGTATACTTTAACTCATTAAATTCTACTTATGTGAATTGTTAAGGTCAGGTTGTGAAGAATGTGTAAGGTGTCATGTAGAGTTAAGTGAAAGCCTAAGTAATTATGCTGACACTATATTGCAAAAGACAACAATCTCTGATTCGGGGATCAAGTTATGCCTTACTACTGCATTGACAAAGTATACAAACTCTCCAACATTAAAAGTAGATGTTTACAAGGTAACCTAATGTTTAATGTTTAGATAATAATTATTTTACTTTATTTATTTAAATTTATATATTCTTATAAAATTTTCATGTTGTAGGTTGCATATAAAATGTGCTTTTATTTTCTCAAATTGCGGAGAATAATCAACACCAACTTATAAGCATACTGGATCAAGTTGCACCTCATAAAGAGGTAATATGGATCATGGATAAGTCAAGGTCATTAGAGGTCTTAACCTTAGCCCCTTTATTGAGCTAATTAATGTTGAAGCAGCTTCGAGCATTAACTAGTAAATACACTAGCACAAACATTCATACAAATTTTACATCATACATTCGTCCTATTTTGACATCGATTGTGGATGTCAACATCGATGTTCTCACCGTACGTCTATCAAGACCAAAAGAATTCAAGTATCATGAAAAATTCTCGAGGAATTATTAAAAATTTATGAACTTTGTTTGAAGTTAGTTGATACAATAATAAACCATGAAAATGTCCATAAATGTCTGGTAGGCCACCATTATAAGTTGTTAGAGTATTTGGAGGCCACGGACGTATCAATGATGGTAAAGAACATGTCCTTAGGCCGGATACCGAGCTTTAAAAAAAATGATGGTAAAGAACATGTGCTAACTTTATTAGGGAAGGTAGATAGCAATCCCAAAATTTATGAGGATTCACATTGTCGAGTGTTAGAAACCTATGTGTATATGTTCAAGATTCCACAAGAAATAACGACAACATATGATGAACATTGTAAGATGTCGCTTAGTTCCATGGAGAAAGCAAACACACTGCTTGAGTATGTATGAGTTCTTTATTGACTGTTGATATTTTCATTTTATATTAATATTCGGGTATGAATTGGTATACTTTAACTCATTAAATTCTACTTATGTGAATTGTTCAGGTCAGGTTGTGAAGAATGTGTAAGGTGTCATGTAGAGTTAAGTGAAAGCCTAAGTAATTATGCTGACACTATATTGCATTGCAAAAGACAACAATCTCTGATTCGGGGATCAAGTTATGCCTTACTGCATTGACAAAGTATACAAACTCTCCAACATTAAAAGTAGATGTTTACAAGGTAACCTAATGTTTAAATTTTAGATAATAATTATTTTACTTTATTTATTTAAATTTATATATTCTTATAAAATTTTACATGTTGTAGGTTGCATATAAAATGTGCTTTTATTTTCTCAAATTGCGGAGAATAATCAACACCAACTTATAAGCATACTGGATCACGTTGCACCTCATAAAGAGGTAATACGGATCATGGATAAGACAAGGTCATTAGAGGTCATAGCCTTAGGCCCTTTAATGACCTAATTAATGTTGAAGCAGCTCCGAGCATTAACTAGTAAATACACTAGCACACACATTCATAAAAATTTTACATCATACATTCATCCTATTTTGACATCGATTGTGGATGTCAACATCGATGTTCTCACCGTACGTCTATCAAGACCAAAAGAATTCAAGTATCATGAAAAATTCTCGAATAATTATTAAAAATTTATGAACTTTGTTTGAAGTTAGTTGATACAATAATAAACCATGAAAATGTCCATAAATGTCTGGTAGGCCACCATTATAAGTTGTTAGAGTATTTGGAGGCCACGGACGTATCAATAATGGTAAAGAACATGTCCTTAGGCCGGATACCGAGCTTTAAAAAAAATGATGGTAAAGAACATGTACTAACTTTATTAGGGAAGGTAGATAGCAATCCCAAAATTTATGAGGATTCACATTGTCGAGTGTTAGAAACCTATGTGTATATGTTCAAGATTCCACAAGAAATAACGACAACATATGATGAACATTGTAAGATGTCGCTTAGTTCCATGGAGAAAGCAAACACACTGCTTGAGTATGTATGAGTTCTTTATTGACTGTTGATATTTTCATTTTATATTAATATTCGGGTATGAATTGGTATACTTTAACTCATTAAATTCTACTTATGTGAATTGTTCAGGTCAGGTTGTGAAGAATGTGTAAGGTGTCATGTAGAGTTAAGTGAAAGCCTAAGTAATTATGCTGACACTATATTGCATTGCAAAAGACAACAATCTCTGATTCGGGGATCAAGTTATGCCTTACTGCATTGACAAAGTATACAAACTCTCCAACATTAAAAGTAGATGTTTACAAGGTAACCTAATGTTTAAAGTTTAGATAATAATTATTTTACTTTATTTATTTAAATTTATATATTCTTATAAAATTTTACATGTTGTAGGTTGCATATAAAATGTGCTTTTATTTTCTCAAATTGCGGAGAATAATCAACACCAACTTATACGCATACTGGATCACGTTGCACCTCATAAAGAGGTAATACGGATCATGGATAAGACAAGGTCATTAGAGGTCATAGCCTTAGGCCCTTTAATGACCTAATTAATGTTGAAGCAGCTCCGAGCATTAACTAGTAAATACACTAGCACACACATTCATAAAAATTTTACATCATACATTCATCCTATTTTGACATCGATTGTTGATTTCAATGTCGTTGTTATGACAGGTTTTAAAACTTTCCATACTTCGTGCTTCAGTGTTCTCACCCTACGTCTATCACGACCAAAACAATTCAAGAATCATGACAAAATTCTCAAGGAATTATTAAAAATTTATGAACTTTGTTTGAAGTCAGTTTATACAATAATTAACCATGAAAATTTCCATAAATACCTTGTAGACCATCATTATAAGTTCTTAGAGTCTTTTGAGGCCCACGGACGTATCAATGAGGATAAAGAACATTCGCTAACTTTGTTAGGGAAGGTAGATAACAATCCCACAATTTATGAGGATTCACATTGCCGAGTGTTAGGAACCTATGTATGTTTGTTCAAGATTCCACAAGAAAGAACGACAACATATGACGAACATTGTAAGATGTCGCTTAGTTCCATGGAGAAAGCAAACACACTGCTTGAATATGTATGAGTTCTTTATTGACTGTTGATATTTTCTTTTTATATTAATATTCGGTTATGAATTGGTATACTTTAACTCATTAAATTCTACTTATGTGAATTGTTAAGGTCAGGTTGTGAAGAATGTGTAAGGTGTCATGTAGAGTTAAGTGAAAGCCTAAGTAATTATGCTGACACTATATTGCAAAAGACAACAATCTCTGATTCGGGGATCAAGTTATGCCTTACTGCATTGACAAAGTATACAAACTCTCCAACATTAAAAGTAGATGTTTACAAGGTAACCTAATGTTTAATGTTTAGATAAAAATTATTTTACTTTATTTATTTAAATTTATATATTCTTATAAAATTTTACATGTTGTAGGTTGCATATAAAATGTGCTTTTACTTTCTCAAATTGTGGAGAATAATCAACACCAACTTATAAGCATACTGGATCAAGTTGCACCTCATAAAGAGGTAATATGGATCATGGATAAGTCAAGGTCATTAGAGGTCTTAACCTTAGCCCCTTTATTGACCTAATTAATGTTGAAGCAGCTTCGAGCATTAACTAGTAAATACACTAGCACAAACATTCATACAAATTTTACATCATACATTCGTCCTATTTTGACATCGATTGTGGATGTCAACATCGATGTTCTCACCGTACGTCTATCAAGACCAAAAGAATTCAAGTATCATGAAAAATTCTCGAGGAATTATTAAAAATTTATGAACTTTGTTTGAAGTCAGTTGATACAATAATAAACCATGAAAATGTCCATAAATGTCTGGTAGGCCACCATTATAAGTTGTTAGAGTATTTGGAGGCCACGGACGTATCAATGATGGTAAAGAACATGTCCTTAGGCCGGATACCGAGCTTTAAAAAAAATGATGGTAAAGAACATGTGCTAACTTTATTAGGGAAGGTAGATAGCAATCCCAAAATTTATGAGGATTCACATTGTCGAGTGTTAGAAACCTATGTGTATATGTTCAAGATTCCACAAGAAATAACGACAACATATGATGAACATTGTAAGATGTCGCTTAGTTCCATGGAGAAAGCAAACACACTGCTTGAGTATGTATGAGTTCTTTATTGACTGTTGATATTTTCATTTTATATTAATATTCGGGTACGAATTGGTATACTTTAACTCATTAAATTCTACTTATGTGAATTGTTCAGGTCAGGTTGTGAAGAATGTGTAAGGTGTCATGTAGAGTTAAGTGAAAGCCTAAGTAATTATGCTGACACTATATTGCATTGCAAAAGACAACAATCTCTGATTCGGGGATCAAGTTATGCCTTACTGCATTGACAAAGTATACAAACTCTCCAACATTAAAAGTAGATGTTTACAAGGTAACCTAATGTTTAAAGTTTAGATAATAATTATTTTACTTTATTTATTTAAATTTATATATTCTTATAAAATTTTACATGTTGTAGGTTGCATATAAAATGTGCTTTTATTTTCTCAAATTGCGGAGAATAATCAACAACAACTTATAAGCATACTGGATCACGTTGCACCTCATAAAGAGGTAATACGGATCATGGATAAGACAAGGTCATTAGAGGTCATAGCCTTAGGCCCTTTAATGACCTAATTAATGTTGAAGCAGCTCCGAGCATTAACTAGTAAATACACTAGCACACACATTCATAAAAATTTTACATCATACATTCATCCTATTTTGACATCGATTGTTGATTTCAATGTCGTTGTTATGACAGGTTTTAAAACTTTCCATACTTCGTGCTTCAGTGTTCTCACCCTACGTCTATCACGACCAAAACAATTCAAGAATCATGACAAAATTCTCAAGGAATTATTAAAAATTTATGAACTTTGTTTGAAGTCAGTTTATACAATAATTAACCATGAAAATATCCATAAATACCTTGTAGACCATCATTATAAGTTCTTAGAGTCTTTTGAGGCCCACAGACGTATCAATGAGGATAAAGAACATTCGCTAACTTTGTTAGGGAAGGTAGATAACAATCCCACAATTTATGAGGATTCACATTGCCGAGTGTTAGGAACCTATGTATGTTTGTTCAAGATTCCACAAGAAAGAACGACAACATATGACGAACATTGTAAGATGTCGCTTAGTTCCATGGAGAAAGCAAACACACTGCTTGAGTATGTATGAGTTCTTTATTGACTGTTGATATTTTCTTTTTATATTAATATTCGGTTATGAATTGGTATACTTTAACTCATTAAATTCTACTTATGTGAATTGTTAAGGTCAGGTTGTGAAGAATGTGTAAGGTGTCATGTAGAGTTAAGTGAAAGCCTAAGTAATTATGCTGACACTATATTGCAAAAGACAACAATCTCTGATTCGGGGATCAAGTTATGCCTTACTGCATTGACAAAGTATACAAACTCTCCAACATTAAAAGTAGATGTTTACAAGGTAACCTAATGTTTAATGTTTAGATAAAAATTATTTTACTTTATTTATTTAAATTTATATATTCTTATAAAATTTTACATGTTGTAGGTTGCATATAAAATGTGCTTTTATTTTCTCAAATTGTGGAGAATAATCAACACCAACTTATAAGCATACTGGATCAAGTTGCACCTCATAAAGAGGTAATATGGATCATGGATAAGTCAAGGTCATTAGAGGTCTTAACCTTAGCCCCTTTATTGACCTAATTAATGTTGAAGCAGCTTCGAGCATTAACTAGTAAATACACTAGCACAAACATTCATACAAATTTTACATCATACATTCGTCCTATTTTGACATCGATTGTGGATGTCAACATCGATGTTCTCACCGTACGTCTATCAAGACCAAAAGAATTCAAGTATCATGAAAAATTCTCGAGGAATTATTAAAAATTTATGAACTTTGTTTGAAGTCAGTTGATACAATAATAAACCATGAAAATGTCCATAAATGTCTGGTAGGCCACCATTATAAGTTGTTAGAGTATTTGGAGGCCACGGACGTATCAATGATGGTAAAGAACATGTCCTTAGGCCGGATACCGAGCTTTAAAAAAAATGATGGTAAAGAACATGTGCTAACTTTATTAGGGAAGGTAGATAGCAATCCCAAAATTTATGAGGATTCACATTGTCGAGTGTTAGAAACCTATGTGTATATGTTCAAGATTCCACAAGAAATAACGACAACATATGATGAACATTGTAAGATGTCGCTTAGTTCCATGGAGAAAGCAAACACACTGCTTGAGTATGTATGAGTTCTTTATTGACTGTTGATATTTTCATTTTATATTAATATTCGGGTACGAATTGGTATACTTTAACTCATTAAATTCTACTTATGTGAATTGTTCAGGTCAGGTTGTGAAGAATGTGTAAGGTGTCATGTAGAGTTAAGTGAAAGCCTAAGTAATTATGCTGACACTATATTGCATTGCAAAAGACAACAATCTCTGATTCGGGGATCAAGTTATGCCTTACTGCATTGACAAAGTATACAAACTCTCCAACATTAAAAGTAGATGTTTACAAGGTAACCTAATGTTTAAAGTTTAGATAATAATTATTTTACTTTATTTATTTAAATTTATATATTCTTATAAAATTTTACATGTTGTAGGTTGCATATAAAATGTGCTTTTATTTTCTCAAATTGCGGAGAATAATCAACAACAACTTATAAGCATACTGGATCACGTTGCACCTCATAAAGAGGTAATACGGATCATGGATAAGACAAGGTCATTAGAGGTCATAGCCTTAGGCCCTTTAATGACCTAATTAATGTTGAAGCAGCTCCGAGCATTAACTAGTAAATACACTAGCACACACATTCATAAAATTTTTACATCATACATTCATCCTATTTTGACATCGATTGTTGATTTCAATGTCGTTGTTATGACAGGTTTTAAAACTTTCCATACTTCGTGCTTCAGTGTTCTCACCCTACGTCTATCACGACCAAAACAATTCAAGAATCATGACAAAATTCTCAAGGAATTATTAAAAATTTATGAACTTTGTTTGAAGTCAGTTTATACAATAATTAACCATGAAAATATCCATAAATACCTTGTAGACCATCATTATAAGTTCTTAGAGTCTTTTGAGGCCCACAGACGTATCAATGAGGATAAAGAACATTCGCTAACTTTGTTAGGGAAGGTAGATAACAATCCCACAATTTATGAGGATTCACATTGCCGAGTGTTAGGAACCTATGTATGTTTGTTCAAGATTCCACAAGAAAGAACGACAACATATGACGAACATTGTAAGATGTCGCTTAGTTCCATGGAGAAAGCAAACACACTGCTTGAGTATGTATGAGTTCTTTATTGACTGTTGATATTTTCTTTTTATATTAATATTCGGTTATGAATTGGTATACTTTAACTCATTAAATTCTACTTATGTGAATTGTTAAGGTCAGGTTGTGAAGAATGTGTAAGGTGTCATGTAGAGTTAAGTGAAAGCCTAAGTAATTATGCTGACACTATATTGCAAAAGACAACAATCTCTGATTCGGGGATCAAGTTATGCCTTACTGCATTGACAAAGTATACAAACTCTCCAACATTAAAAGTAGATGTTTACAAGGTAACCTAATGTTTAATGTTTAGATAAAAATTATTTTACTTTATTTATTTAAATTTATATATTCTTATAAAATTTTACATGTTGTAGGTTGCATATAAAATGTGCTTTTATTTTCTCAAATTGTGGAGAATAATCAACACCAACTTATAAGCATACTGGATCAAGTTGCACCTCATAAAGAGGTAATATGGATCATGGATAAGTCAAGGTCATTAGAGGTCTTAACCTTAGCCCCTTTATTGACCTAATTAATGTTGAAGCAGCTTCGAGCATTAACTAGTAAATACACTAGCACAAACATTCATACAAATTTTACATCATACATTCGTCCTATTTTGACATCGATTGTGGATGTCAACATCGATGTTCTCACCGTACGTCTATCAAGACCAAAAGAATTCAAGTATCATGAAAAATTCTCGAGGAATTATTAAAAATTTATGAACTTTGTTTGAAGTCAGTTGATACAATAATAAACCATGAAAATGTCCATAAATGTCTGGTAGGCCACCATTATAAGTTGTTAGAGTATTTGGAGGCCACGGACGTATCAATGATGGTAAAGAACATGTCCTTAGGCCGGATACCGAGCTTTAAAAAAAATGATGGTAAAGAACATGTGCTAACTTTATTAGGGAAGGTAGATAGCAATCCCAAAATTTATGAGGATTCACATTGTCGAGTGTTAGAAACCTATGTGTATATGTTCAAGATTCCACAAGAAATAACGACAACATATGATGAACATTGTAAGATGTCGCTTAGTTCCATGGAGAAAGCAAACACACTGCTTGAGTATGTATGAGTTCTTTATTGACTGTTGATATTTTCATTTTATATTAATATTCGGGTACGAATTGGTATACTTTAACTCATTAAATTCTACTTATGTGAATTGTTCAGGTCAGGTTGTGAAGAATGTGTAAGGTGTCATGTAGAGTTAAGTGAAAGCCTAAGTAATTATGCTGACACTATATTGCATTGCAAAAGACAACAATCTCTGATTCGGGGATCAAGTTATGCCTTACTGCATTGACAAAGTATACAAACTCTCCAACATTAAAAGTAGATGTTTACAAGGTAACCTAATGTTTAAAGTTTAGATAATAATTATTTTACTTTATTTATTTAAATTTATATATTCTTATAAAATTTTACATGTTGTAGGTTGCATATAAAATGTGCTTTTATTTTCTCAAATTGCGGAGAATAATCAACAACAACTTATAAGCATACTGGATCACGTTGCACCTCATAAAGAGGTAATACGGATCATGGATAAGACAAGGTCATTAGAGGTCATAGCCTTAGGCCCTTTAATGACCTAATTAATGTTGAAGCAGCTCCGAGCATTAACTAGTAAATACACTAGCACACACATTCATAAAAATTTTACATCATACATTCATCCTATTTTGACATCGATTGTTGATTTCAATGTCGTTGTTATGACAGGTTTTAAAACTTTCCATACTTCGTGCTTCAGTGTTCTCACCCTACGTCTATCACGACCAAAACAATTCAAGAATCATGACAAAATTCTCAAGGAATTATTAAAAATTTATGAACTTTGTTTGAAGTCAGTTTATACAATAATTAACCATGAAAATATCCATAAATACCTTGTAGACCTTCATTATAAGTTCTTAGAGTCTTTTGAGGCCCACAGACGTATCAATGAGGATAAAGAACATTCGCTAACTTTGTTAGGGAAGGTAGATAACAATCCCACAATTTATGAGGATTCACATTGCCGAGTGTTAGGAACCTATGTATGTTTGTTCAAGATTCCACAAGAAAGAACGACAACATATGATGAACATTGTAAGATGTCGCTTAGTTCCATGGAGAAAGCAAACACACTGCTTGAGTATGTATGAGTTCTTTATTGACTGTTGATATTTTCTTTTTATATTAATATTCGGTTATGAATTGGTATACTTTAACTCATTAAATTCTACTTATGTGAATTGTTAAGGTCAGGTTGTGAAGAATGTGTAAGGTGTCATGTAGAGTTAAGTGAAAGCCTAAGTAATTATGCTGACACTATATTGCAAAAGACAACAATCTCTGATTCGGGGATCAAGTTATGCCTTACTACTGCATTGACAAAGTATACAAACTCTCCAACATTAAAAGTAGATGTTTACAAGGTAACCTAATGTTTAATGTTTAGATAATAATTATTTTACTTTATTTATTTAAATTTATATATTCTTATAAAATTTTCATGTTGTAGGTTGCATATAAAATGTGCTTTTATTTTCTCAAATTGCGGAGAATAATCAACACCAACTTATAAGCATACTGGATCAAGTTGCACCTCATAAAGAGGTAATATGGATCATGGATAAGTCAAGGTCATTAGAGGTCTTAACCTTAGCCCCTTTATTGAGCTAATTAATGTTGAAGCAGCTTCGAGCATTAACTAGTAAATACACTAGCACAAACATTCATACAAATTTTACATCATACATTTGTCCTATTTTGACATCGATTGTGGATGTCAACATCGATGTTCTCCCCCTACGTCTATCAAGACCAAAAGAGTTCAAGTATCATGAAAAATTCTCGAGAAATTATTAAAAATTTATGAACTTTGTTTGAAGTCAGTTGATACAATAATAAACCATGAGAATGTCCATAAATGTCCGGTAGGCCACCATTATAAGTTGTTAGAGTATTTGGAGGCCACGGACGTATCAATGATGGTAAAGATCATGTCCTTAGGCCGGATACCGAGCTTTAAAAAAAATGATGGTAAAGAACATGTGCTAACTTTATTAGGGAAGGTAGATAGCAATCCCAAAATTTATGAGGATTCACATTGTCGAGTGTTAGAAACCTATGTGTATATGTTCAAGATTCCACAAGAAATAACGACAACATATGATGAACATTGTAAGATGTCGTTTAGTTCCATGGAGAAAGCAAACACACTGCTTGAGTATGTATGAGTTCTTTATTGACTGTTGATATTCTCATTTTATATTAATATTCGGGTACAAATTGGTATACTTTAACTCATTAAATTCTACTTATGTGAATTGTTCAGGTCAGGTTGTGAAGAATGTGTAAGGTGTCATGTAGAGTTAAGTGAAAGCCTAAGTAATTATGCTGACACTATATTGCATTGCAAAAGACAACAATCTCTGATTCGGGGATCAAGTTATGCCTTACTGCATTGACAAAGTATACAAACTCTCCAACATTAAAAGTAGATGTTTACAAGGTAACCTAATGTTTAAAGTTTAGATAATAATTATTTTACTTTATTTATTTAAATTTATATATTCTTATAAAATTTTACATGTTGTACGTTGCATATAAAATGTGCTTTTATTTTCTCAAATTGCGGAGAATAATCAACAACAACTTATAAGCATACTGGATCACGTTGCACCTCATAAAGAGGTAATACGGATCATGGATAAGACAAGGTCATTAGAGGTCATAGCCTTAGGCCCTTTAATGACCTAATTAATGTTGAAGCAGCTCCGAGCATTAACTAGTAAATACACTAGCACACACATTCAAAGCAAATTTTACATCATACATTTGTCCTATTTTGACATCGATTGTTGATTTCAATGTCGTTGTTCTCACCCTACGTCTATCAAGACCAAAAGAGTTCAAGTATCATGAAAAATTCTCGAGAAATTATTAAAAATTTATGAACTTTGTTTGAAGTCAGTTGATACAATAATAAACCATGAGAATGTCCATAAATGTCCGGTAGGCCACCATTATAAGTTGTTAGAGTATTTGGAGGCCACAGACGTATCAATGATGGTAAAGAACATGTCCTTAGGCCGGATACCGATCTTTCAAAAAAAATGATGGTAAAGAACATTCGCTAACTTTGTTTGGGAAGGTAGATAACAATCCCACAATTTATGAGGATTCACATTGCCGAGTGTTAGGAACCTATGTATATTTGTTCAAGATTCCACAAGAAAGAACGACAACATATGATGAACATTGTAAGATGTCGCTTAGTTCCATGGAGAAAGCAAACACACTGCTTGAGTATGTATGAGTTCTTTATTGACTGTTGATATTTTCATTTTATATTAATATTCGGGTATGAATTGGTATACTTTAACTCATTAAATTCTACTTATGTGAATTGTTAAGGTCAGGTTGTGAAGAATGTGTAAGGTGTCATGTAGAGTTAAGTGAAAGCCTAAGTAATTATGCTGACACTATATTGCAAAAGACAACAATCTCTGATTCGGGGATCAAGTTATGCCTTACTGCATTGACAAAGTATACAAACTCTCCAACATTAAAAGTAGATGTTTACAAGGTAACCTAATGTTTAATGTTTAGATAAAAATTATTTTACTTTATTTATTTAAATTTATATATTCTTATAAAATTTTACATGTTGTAGGTTGCATATAAAATGTGCTTTTATTTTCTCAAATTGTGGAGAATAATCAACACCAACTTATAAGCATACTGGATCAAGTTGCACCTCATAAAGAGGTAATATGGATCATGGATAAGTCAAGGTCATTAGAGGTCTTAACCTTAGCCCCTTTATTGACCTAATTAATGTTGAAGCAGCTTCGAGCATTAACTAGTAAATACACTAGCACAAACATTCATACAAATTTTACATCATACATTCGTCCTATTTTGACATCGATTGTGGATGTCAACATCGATGTTCTCACCGTACGTCTATCAAGACCAAAAGAATTCAAGTATCATGAAAAATTCTCGAGGAATTATTAAAAATTTATGAACTTTGTTTGAAGTCAGTTGATACAATAATAAACCATGAAAATGTCCATAAATGTCTGGTAGGCCACCATTATAAGTTGTTAGAGTATTTGGAGGCCACGGACGTATCAATGATGGTAAAGAACATGTCCTTAGGCCGGATACCGAGCTTTAAAAAAAATGATGGTAAAGAACATGTGCTAACTTTATTAGGGAAGGTAGATAGCAATCCCAAAATTTATGAGGATTCACATTGTCGAGTGTTAGAAACCTATGTGTATATGTTCAAGATTCCACAAGAAATAACGACAACATATGATGAACATTGTAAGATGTCGTTTAGTTCCATGGAGAAAGCAAACACACTGCTTAAGTATGTATGACTTCTTTATTGACTGTTGATATTTTCATTTTATATTAATATTCGGGTACAAATTGGTATACTTTAACTCATTAAATTCTACTTATGTGAATTGTTCAGGTCAGGTTGTGAAGAATGTGTAAGGTGTCATGTAGAGTTAAGTGAAAGCCTAAGTAATTATGCTGACACTATATTGCATTGCAAAAGACAACAATCTCTGATTCGGGGATCAAGTTATGCCTTACTGCATTGACAAAGTATACAAACTCTCCAACATTAAAAGTAGATGTTTACAAGGTAACCTAATGTTTAAAGTTTAGATAATAATTATTTTACTTTATTTATTTAAATTTATATATTCTTATAAAATTTTACATGTTGTAGGTTGCATATAAAATGTGCTTTTATTTTCTCAAATTGCGGAGAATAATCAACAACAACTTATAAGCATACTGGATCACGTTGCACCTCATAAAGAGGTAATACGGATCATGGATAAGACAAGGTCATTAGAGGTCATAGCCTTAGGCCCTTTAATGACCTAATTAATGTTGAAGCAGCTCCGAGCATTAACTAGTAAATACACTAGCACACACATTCATAAAAATTTTACATCATACATTTGTCCTATTTTGACATCGATTGTTGATTTCAATGTCGTTGTTATGACAGGTTTTAAAACTTTCCATACTTCGTGCTTCAGTGTTCTCACCCTACGTCTATCACGACCAAAACAATTCAAGAATCATGACAAAATTCTCAAGGAATTATTAAAAATTTATGAACTTTGTTTGAAGTCAGTTTATACAATAATTAACCATGAAAATATCCATAAATACCTTGTAGACCATCATTATAAGTTCTTAGAGTCTTTTGAGGCCCACAGACGTATCAATGAGGATAAAGAACATTCGCTAACTTTGTTAGGGAAGGTAGATAACAATCCCACAATTTATGAGGATTCACATTGCCGAGTGTTAGGAACCTATGTATGTTTGTTCAAGATTCCACAAGAAAGAACGACAACATATGATGAACATTGTAAGATGTCGCTTAGTTCCATGGAGAAAGCAAACACACTGCTTGAGTATGTATGAGTTCTTTATTGACTGTTGATATTTTCTTTTTATATTAATATTCGGTTATGAATTGGTATACTTTAACTCATTAAATTCTACTTATGTGAATTGTTAAGGTCAGGTTGTGAAGAATGTGTAAGGTGTCATGTAGAGTTAAGTGAAAGCCTAAGTAATTATGCTGACACTATATTGCAAAAGACAACAATCTCTGATTCGGGGATCAAGTTATGCCTTACTACTGCATTGACAAAGTATACAAACTCTCCAACATTAAAAGTAGATGTTTACAAGGTAACCTAATGTTTAATGTTTAGATAATAATTATTTTACTTTATTTATTTAAATTTATATATTCTTATAAAATTTTCATGTTGTAGGTTGCATATAAAATGTGCTTTTATTTTCTCAAATTGCGGAGAATAATCAACACCAACTTATAAGCATACTGGATCAAGTTGCACCTCATAAAGAGGTAATATGGATCATGGATAAGTCAAGGTCATTAGAGGTCTTAACCTTAGCCCCTTTATTGAGCTAATTAATGTTGAAGCAGCTTCGAGCATTAACTAGTAAATACACTAGCACAAACATTCATACAAATTTTACATCATACATTTGTCCTATTTTGACATCGATTGTGGATGTCAACATCGATGTTCTCACCCTACGTCTATCAAGACCAAAAGAGTTCAAGTATCATGAAAAATTCTCGAGAAATTATTAAAAATTTATGAACTTTGTTTGAAGTCAGTTGATACAATAATAAACCATGAGAATGTCCATAAATGTCCGGTAGGCCACCATTATAAGTTGTTAGAGTATTTGGAGGCCACGGACGTATCAATGATGGTAAAGATCATGTCCTTAGGCCGGATACCGAGCTTTAAAAAAAATGATGGTAAAGAACATGTGCTAACTTTATTAGGGAAGGTAGATAGCAATCCCAAAATTTATGAGGATTCACATTGTCGAGTGTTAGAAACCTATGTGTATATGTTCAAGATTCCACAAGAAATAACGACAACATATGATGAACATTGTAAGATGTCGTTTAGTTCCATGGAGAAAGCAAACACACTGCTTGAGTATGTATGAGTTCTTTATTGACTGTTGATATTCTCATTTTATATTAATATTCGGGTACAAATTGGTATACTTTAACTCATTAAATTCTACTTATGTGAATTGTTCAGGTCAGGTTGTGAAGAATGTGTAAGGTGTCATGTAGAGTTAAGTGAAAGCCTAAGTAATTATGCTGACACTATATTGCATTGCAAAAGACAACAATCTCTGATTCGGGGATCAAGTTATGCCTTACTGCATTGACAAAGTATACAAACTCTCCAACATTAAAAGTAGATGTTTACAAGGTAACCTAATGTTTAAAGTTTAGATAATAATTATTTTACTTTATTTATTTAAATTTATATATTCTTATAAAATTTTACATGTTGTACGTTGCATATAAAATGTGCTTTTATTTTCTCAAATTGCGGAGAATAATCAACAACAACTTATAAGCATACTGGATCACGTTGCACCTCATAAAGAGGTAATACGGATCATGGATAAGACAAGGTCATTAGAGGTCATAGCCTTAGGCCCTTTAATGACCTAATTAATGTTGAAGCAGCTCCGAGCATTAACTAGTAAATACACTAGCACACACATTCAAAGCAAATTTTACATCATACATTTGTCCTATTTTGACATCGATTGTTGATTTCAATGTCGTTGTTCTCACCCTACGTCTATCAAGACCAAAAGAGTTCAAGTATCATGAAAAATTCTCGAGAAATTATTAAAAATTTATGAACTTTGTTTGAAGTCAGTTGATACAATAATAAACCATGAGAATGTCCATAAATGTCCGGTAGGCCACCATTATAAGTTGTTAGAGTATTTGGAGGCCACAGACGTATCAATGATGGTAAAGAACATGTCCTTAGGCCGGATACCGATCTTTCAAAAAAAATGATGGTAAAGAACATTCGCTAACTTTGTTTGGGAAGGTAGATAACAATCCCACAATTTATGAGGATTCACATTGCCGAGTGTTAGGAACCTATGTATATTTGTTCAAGATTCCACAAGAAAGAACGACAACATATGATGAACATTGTAAGATGTCGCTTAGTTCCATGGAGAAAGCAAACACACTGCTTGAGTATGTATGAGTTCTTTATTGACTGTTGATATTTTCATTTTATATTAATATTCGGGTATGAATTGGTATACTTTAACTCATTAAATTCTACTTATGTGAATTGTTAAGGTCAGGTTGTGAAGAATGTGTAAGGTGTCATGTAGAGTTAAGTGAAAGCCTAAGTAATTATGCTGACACTATATTGCAAAAGACAACAATCTCTGATTCGGGGATCAAGTTATGCCTTACTGCATTGACAAAGTATACAAACTCTCCAACATTAAAAGTAGATGTTTACAAGGTAACCTAATGTTTAATGTTTAGATAATAATTATTTTACTTTATTTATTTAAATTTATATATTCTTATAAAATTTTCATGTTGTAGGTTGCATATAAAATGTGCTTTTATTTTCTCAAATTGCGGAGAATAATCAACACCAACTTATAAGCATACTGGATCAAGTTGCACCTCATAAAGAGGTAATATGGATCATGGATAAGTCAAGGTCATTAGAGGTCTTAACCTTAGCCCCTTTATTGAGCTAATTAATGTTGAAGCAGCTTCGAGCATTAACTAGTAAATACACTAGCACAAACATTCATACAAATTTTACATCATACATTCGTCCTATTTTGACATCGATTGTGGATGTCAACATCGATGTTCTCACCCTACGTCTATCAAGACCAAAAGAGTTCAAGTATCATGAAAAATTCTCGAGAAATTATTAAAAATTTATGAACTTTGTTTGAAGTCAGTTGATACAATAATAAACCATGAGAATGTCCATAAATGTCCGGTAGGCCACCATTATAAGTTGTTAGAGTATTTGGAGGCCACAGACGTATCAATGATGGTAAAGAACATGTCCTTAGGCCGGATACCGAGCTTTCAAAAAAAATGATGGTAAAGAACATTCGCTAACTTTGTTAGGGAAGGTAGATAACAATCCCACAATTTATGAGGATTCACATTGCCGAGTGTTAGGAACCTATGTATATTTGTTCAAGATTCCACAAGAAAGAACGACAACATATGATGAACATTGTAAGATGTCGCTTAGTTCCATGGAGAAAGCAAACACACTGCTTGAGTATGTATGAGTTCTTTATTGACTGTTGATATTTTCATTTTATATTAATATTCGGGTATGAATTGGTATACTTTAACTCATTAAATTCTACTTATGTGAATTGTTAAGGTCAGGTTGTGAAGAATGTGTAAGGTGTCATGTAGAGTTAAGTGAAAGCCTAAGTAATTATGCTGACACTATATTGCAAAAGACAACAATCTCTGATTCGGGGATCAAGTTATGCCTTACTGCATTGACAATGTATACAAACTCTCCAACATTAAAAGTAGATGTTTACAAGGTAACCTAATGTTTAATGTTTAGATAATAATTATTTTACTTTATTTATTTAAATTTATATATTCTTATAAAATTTTCATGTTGTAGGTTGCATATAAAATGTGCTTTTATTTTCTCAAATTGCGGAGAATAATCAACACCAACTTATAAGCATACTGGATCAAGTTGCACCTCATAAAGAGGTAATATGGATCATGGATAAGTCAAGGTCATTAGAGGTCTTAACCTTAGCCCCTTTATTGAGCTAATTAATGTTGAAGCAGCTTCGAGCATTAACTAGTAAATACACTAGCACAAACATTCATACAAATTTTACATCATACATTCGTCCTATTTTGACATCGATTGTGGATGTCAACATCGATGTTCTCACCCTACGTCTATCAAGACCAAAAGAGTTCAAGTATCATGAAAAATTCTCGAGAAATTATTAAAAATTTACGAACTTTGTTTGAAGTCAGTTGATACAATAATAAACCATGAGAATGTCCATAAATGTCCGGTAGGCCACCATTATAAGTTGTTAGAGTATTTGGAGGCCACAGACGTATCAATGATGGTAAAGAACATGTCCTTAGGCCGGATACCGAGCTTTCAAAAAAAATGATGGTAAAGAACATTCGCTAACTTTGTTAGGGAAGGTAGATAACAATCCCACAATTTATGAGGATTCACATTGCCGAGTGTTAGGAACCTATGTATATTTGTTCAAGATTCCACAAGAAAGAACGACAACTTATGATGAACATTGTAAGATGTTGCTTAGTTCCATGGAGAAAGCAAACACACTGCTTGAGTATGTATGAGTTCTTTATTGACTGTTGATATTTTCATTTTATATTAATATTCGGGTATGAATTGGTATACTTTAACTCATTAAATTCTACTTATGTGAATTGTTAAGGTCAGGTTGTGAAGAATGTGTAAGGTGTCATGTAGAGTTAAGTGAAAGCCTAAGTAATTATGCTGACACTATATTGCAAAAGACAACAATCTCTGATTCGGGGATCAAGTTATGCCTTACTGCATTGACAAAGTATACAAACTCTCTAACATTAAAAGTAGATGTTTACTAGGTAACCTAATGTTTAATGTTTAGATAATAATTATTTTACTTTATTTATTTAAATTTATATATTCTTATAAAATTTTCATGTTGTAGGTTGCATATAAAATGTGCTTTTATTTTCTCAAATTGCGGAGAATAATCAACACCAACTTATAAGCATACTGGATCAAGTTGCACCTCATAAAGAGGTAATATGCATCATGGATAAGTCAAGGTCATTAGAGGTCTTAACCTTAGCCCCTTTATTGAGCTAATTAATGTTGAAGCAGGTTCGAGCATTAACTAGTAAATACACTAGCACAAACATTCATACAAATTTTACATCATACATTCGTCCTATTTTGACATCGATTGTGGATGTCAACATCGATGTTCTCACCCTACGTCTATCAAGACCAAAAGAGTTCAAGTATCATGAAAAATTCTCGAGAAATTATTAAAAATTTATGAACTTTGTTTGAAGTCAGTTGATACAATAATAAACCATGAGAATGTCCATAAATGTCCGGTAGGCCACCATTATAAGTTGTTAGAGTATTTGGAGGCCACAGACGTATCAATGATGGTAAAGAACATGTCCTTAGGCCGGATACCGAGCTTTCAAAAAAAATGATGGTAAAGAACATTCGCTAACTTTGTTAGGGAAGGTAGATAACAATCCCACAATTTATGAGGATTCACATTGCCGAGTGTTAGGAACCTATGTATATTTGTTCAAGATTCCACAAGAAAGAACGACAACATATGATGAACATTGTAAGATGTCGCTTAGTTCCATGGAGAAAGCAAACACACTGCTTGAGTATGTATGAGTTCTTTATTGACTGTTGATATTTTCATTTTATATTAATATTCGGGTATGAATTGGTATACTTTAACTCATTAAATTCTACTTATGTGAATTGTTAAGGTCAGGTTGTGAAGAATGTGTAAGGTGTCATGTAGAGTTAAGTGAAAGCCTAAGTAATTATGCTGACACTATATTGCAAAAGACAACAATCTCTGATTCGGGGATCAAGTTATGCCTTACTGCATTGACAATGTATACAAACTCTCCAACATTAAAAGTAGATGTTTACAAGGTAACCTAATGTTTAATGTTTAGATAATAATTATTTTACTTTATTTATTTAAATTTATATATTCTTATAAAATTTTCATGTTGTAGGTTGCATATAAAATGTGCTTTTATTTTCTCAAATTGCGGAGAATAATCAACACCAACTTATAAGCATACTGGATCAAGTTGCACCTCATAAAGAGGTAATATGGATCATGGATAAGTCAAGGTCATTAGAGGTCTTAACCTTAGCCCCTTTATTGAGCTAATTAATGTTGAAGCAGCTTCGAGCATTAACTAGTAAATACACTAGCACAAACATTCATACAAATTTTACATCATACATTCGTCCTATTTTGACATCGATTGTGGATGTCAACATCGATGTTCTCACCCTACGTCTATCAAGACCAAAAGAGTTCAAGTATCATGAAAAATTCTCGAGAAATTATTAAAAATTTACGAACTTTGTTTGAAGTCAGTTGATACAATAATAAACCATGAGAATGTCCATAAATGTCCGGTAGGCCACCATTATAAGTTGTTAGAGTATTTGGAGGCCACAGACGTATCAATGATGGTAAAGAACATGTCCTTAGGCCGGATACCGAGCTTTCAAAAAAAATGATGGTAAAGAACATTCGCTAACTTTGTTAGGGAAGGTAGATAACAATCCCACAATTTATGAGGATTCACATTGCCGAGTGTTAGGAACCTATGTATATTTGTTCAAGATTCCACAAGAAAGAACGACAACTTATGATGAACATTGTAAGATGTTGCTTAGTTCCATGGAGAAAGCAAACACACTGCTTGAGTATGTATGAGTTCTTTATTGACTGTTGATATTTTCATTTTATATTAATATTCGGGTATGAATTGGTATACTTTAACTCATTAAATTCTACTTATGTGAATTGTTAAGGTCAGGTTGTGAAGAATGTGTAAGGTGTCATGTAGAGTTAAGTGAAAGCCTAAGTAATTATGCTGACACTATATTGCAAAAGACAACAATCTCTGATTCGGGGATCAAGTTATGCCTTACTGCATTGACAAAGTATACAAACTCTCTAACATTAAAAGTAGATGTTTACTAGGTAACCTAATGTTTAATGTTTAGATAATAATTATTTTACTTTATTTATTTAAATTTATATATTCTTATAAAATTTTCATGTTGTAGGTTGCATATAAAATGTGCTTTTATTTTCTCAAATTGCGGAGAATAATCAACACCAACTTATAAGCATACTGGATCAAGTTGCACCTCATAAAGAGGTAATATGCATCATGGATAAGTCAAGGTCATTAGAGGTCTTAACCTTAGCCCCTTTATTGAGCTAATTAATGTTGAAGCAGCTTCGAGCATTAACTAGTAAATACACTAGCACAAACATTCATACAAATTTTACATCATACATTCGTCCTATTTTAACATCGATTGTGGATGTCAACATCGATGTTCTCACCCTACGTCTATCAAGACCAAAAGAGTTCAAGTATCATGAAAAATTCTCGAGAAATTATTAAAAATTTATGAACTTTGTTTGAAGTCAGTTGATACAATAATAAACCATGAGAATGTCCATAAATGTCCGGTAGGCCACCATTATAAGTTGTTAGAGTATTTGGAGGCCACAGACGTATCAATGATGGTAAAGATCATGTCCTTAGGCCGGATACCGAGCTTTCAAAAAAAATGATGGTAAAGAACATTCGCTAACTTTGTTAGGGAAGGTAGATAACAATCCCACAATTTGTGAGGATTCACATTGCCGAGTGTTAGGAACCTATGTATATTTGTTCAAGATTCCACAAGAAAGAACGACAACATATGATGAACATTGTAAGATGTCGCTTAGTTCCATGGAAAAAGCATACACACTGCTTGAGTATGTATGAGTTCTTTATTGACTGTTGATATTTTCATTTTATATTAATATTCGAGTATGAATTGGTATACTTTAACTCATTAAATTCTACTTATGTGAATTGTTAAGGTCAGGTTGTGAAGAATGTGTAAGGTGTCATGTAGAGTTAAGTGAAAGCCTAAGTAATTATGCTGACACAATATTGCAAAAGACAACAATCTCTGATTCGGGGATCAAGTTATGCCTTACTGCATTGACAAAGTATACAAACTCTCCAACATTAAAAGTAGATGTTTACAAGGTAACCTAATGTTTAATGTTTAGATAATAATTATTTTACTTTATTTATTTAAATTTATATATTCTTATAAAATTTTCATGTTGTAGGTTGCATATAAAATGTGCTTTGATTTTCTCAAATTGCGGAGAATAATCAACACCAACTTATAAGCATACTGGATCAAGTTGCACCTCATAAAGAGGTAATATGGATCATGGATAAGTCAAGGTCATTAGAGGTCTTAACCTTAGCCCCTTTATTGAGCTAATTAATGTTGAAGCAGCTTCGAGCATTAACTAGTAAATACACTAGCACAAACATTCATACAAATTTTACATCATACATTCGTCCTATTTTGACATCGATTGTGGATGTCAACATTGATGTTCTCACCCTACGTCTATCAAGACCAAAAGAGTTCAAGTATCATGAAAAATTCTCGAGAAATTATTAAAAATTTACGAACTTTGTTTGAAGTCAGTTGATACAATAATAAACCATGAGAATGTCCATAAATGTCCGGTAGGCCACCATTATAAGTTGTTAGAATATTTGGAGGCCACAGACGTATCAATGATGGTAAAGAACATGTCCTTAGGCCGGATACCGAGCTTTCAAAAAAAATGATGGTAAAGAACATTCGCTAACTTTGTTAGGGAAGGTAGATAACAATCCCACAATTTATGAGGATTCACATTGCCGAGTGTTAGGAACATATGTATATTTGTTCAAGATTCCACAAGAAAGAACGACAACATATGATGAACATTGTAAGATGTCGCTTAGTTCCATGGAGAAAGCAAACACACTGCTTGAGTATGTATGAGTTCTTTATTGACTGTTGATATTTTCATTTTATATTAATATTCGGGTATGAATTGGTATACTTTAACTCATTAAATTCTACTTATGTCAATTGTTAAGGTCAGGTTGTGAAGAATGTGTAAGGTGTCATGTAGAGTTAAGTGAAAGCCTAAGTAATTATGCTGACACTATATTGCAAAAGACAACAATCTCTGATTCATGGATCAAGTTATGCCTTACTGCATTGACAAAGTATACAAACTCTCCAACATTAAAAGTAGATGTTTACTAGGTAACCTAATGTTTAATGTTTAGATAATAATTATTTTACTTTATTTATTTAAATTTATATATTCTTATAAAATTTTCATGTTGTAGGTTGCATATAAAATGTGCTTTTATTTTCTCAAATTGCGGAGAATAATCAACACCAACTTATAAGCATACTGGATCAAGTTGCACCTCATAAAGAGGTAATATGGATCATGGATAAGTCAAGGTCATTAGAGGTCTTAACCTTAGCCCCTTTATTGACCTAATTAATGTTGAAGCAGCTCCGAGCATTAACTAGTAAATACACTATCACACACATTCATAAAAATTTTACATCATACATTCATCCTATTTTGACATCGATTGTTGATTTCAATGTCGTTGTTATGACAAGTTTTCAAACTTTCCATACTTCGTGCTTCAGTGTTCTCACCCTACGTCTATCAAGGCCAAAACAATTCAAGTATAATGACAAAATTCTCAAGGAATTATTAAAAATTTATGAACTTTGTTTGAAGTCAGTTGATAAAATAATAAACCATGAGAATGTCCATAAATGACTGGTAGGCCACCATTATAAGTTCTTAGAGTATTTGGAGGCCACGGACGTATCAATGATGTTAAAGAACATGTGCTAACTTTATTAGGGAAGGTAGATAGCAACCCCACAATTTTTGAGGATTCACATTGCCGAGTGTTAGAAACCTATGTGTATTTGTTCAAGATTCCACAAGAAAGAATGACAACATATGATGAACATTGTAAGATGTTGCTTAGTTCCATGGAGAAAGCAAACACACGGCTTGGGTATGTATGAGTTCTTAATTGACTATTGATATTTTCATTTTATATTAATTTTCGGGTATGAATTGGTTATCTTTAACTCATTAAATTCTACTTATATGAATTGTCCAGGTCATGTTGTGAAGAGTGTGTAAGGTGTCATGTAGAGTTAAGTGAAAGCCTAGGTAATTATGCTGACATTATATTGCAAAAGACAACAATCTTTGATTCGGGGATCAAGTTATGCCTTACTGCATTGACAAAGTATACAAAGTCCCCAACATTAAAAGTAGATGTTTACAAGGTAACCAAATGTTTAATGTTTAGATAATAATTATTTTACTTTATTTATTTAAAGCTATATATTCTTATAAAATTTTACATGTTGTAGGTTATATATAAAATGTGCTTTTATTTTCTTAAATTGCGGAGAATAATCACCACCATCTTATAATCATACTGGATCACATTGCACCTCATAAAGAGGTAATATGGATCATGGATAAGACAAGGTCATTAGAGGTCATAACCTTAGACCCTTTAATGACCTATTTAATGTTGAAGCAACTCCGAGCATTAACTAATAAAGACACTTGCACAAACATTCATACAAATTTTATATCATACGTTTATCTTATTATGACATCGATTGTAGATGTGAATGTCGATGTTATGACAAGTTTTAGAAATTTCCTTACTTCTTTTTTTGGTGTTCTCACCCTACGTCTATCACGACCTAAACAAATCAAGTATCATGACAAAATTACAAAGAATTATCAAAACTTTATGAACTTTGTTTGAAGTTAGTTGGTACAATACTTAACCATGAAAATGTCCATAAATACCTGGTAGACCACCATAATAAGTTCTTAGAGTCTTTTGAGGCCCACAGACGTGTCAATGTGGGTAAAGATCATTCGCTAACGTTGTTATGGAAGGTAGATAACAATCCCAAAATTTTTGAGGATTCACATTGCCGAGTGTTAGGAACCTATGTGTATTTTTTCAAGATTCCACAAGAAAGAACAACAACATATGATGACCATTGTAAGATGTTGCTTCATTCCACGGAGAAAGCAAAAACACGGCTTGGATATGTTTGGATTCTTAATTGACTGTTGATTTTTTTTCAATTTATATTAATTTATGGGTATGAATTGTTTAAATTTAACTCATTAAATTCTACTTATACGACTTATTTAGGTCAGGTTGTCAAGAGTGTGTAATGTGTCATGTAGAGTGAAGTAAAAGCCTAAGTAATTATGTTCAGACTATATTGCAAAACACAATAATCTTTGATTCGGGGATCAAGTTATTCATTACTGCATTTACAGAGTATACAAACTCTCCAACATTAAAAGAAGATGTTTACAAGGTAACCTAATGTTTAATGCTTAGATAATAATTATTTTACTTTATTTATTTAAAGCTATATATTCTTATAAAATATTACATGTTGTAGGTTGCATATAAAATGTGCTTTTATTTTCTCAAATTGCGAAGAATAATCACCACCAACTTATAAGCATATTGGATCACATTACACCTCATAAAGAGGTAATATGGATCATGGATAAGTCAAGGTCATTAGAGGTCATAGCCTTAGCCCCTTTATTGACCTATTTAATGTTGAAGCAGCTCCGAGCATTAACTAGTAAATATACTAGCACAAACATTCACACAAATTATACATCATACATTCATCCTATTTAAACATCGATTGTGGATGTCAATGTCACTGTTATGACAAGTTTTAAAACTTTACATACGTCGTGCTTCGGTGTTCTCAACCTACGTCTATAAAGAGGAATTACTAGAAATTTATAAACTTTGTTTGAAATCAGTTCATACAATAATAAACCATGAGAATGTCCATAAATGCCTGGTAGGCCACCATTATAAGTTCTTAGAGAATTTGGGGGCCAGAGACGTATCAATGATGGTGAAGAACATGTGCTAACTTTATTCGAGAAGGTAGATAGCAATCCCACAATTTATGAAGATTCACATTGCCGATTGTTAGAAACCTATGTGTATATGTTCAAGATTCCTCAAGAAAGAACGACAACATATGATGAAAATTGTAAGATGTTGCTTAGATCCATGGAGAAAGCAAACACATGGCTTGGGTATGTATGAGTTCTTAATTGACTGTTGATATTTTCATTTTATATTAATTTTTGGGTATGAATTGGTTAACTTTAACTCATGAAATTCTACTTATGTGAATTGTTCAGGTCAGGTTCTGAAGAGTGTGTAAGGTGTCATGTAGAGTTAAGTGAAAGCTTAAGTAATTATGCTGACACTATATTGCAAAAGACAAAAATCTCTGATTCGTGGATCAAGTTATGCCTTACTGCATTGACAAAGTATACAAACTCTCCAACATTAAAAGTAGATGTTTACAAGGTAACCTAATGTGTACTGTTTAGATAATAATTATTTTACTTTATTTATTTAAAGCTATATATTCTTATAAAATTTTATATGTTGTAGGTTGAATATAAAATGTGCTTTTATTTTCTCAAATTGCGAAGAATAATAACCACCAACTTATAAGCATACAAGATCACATTGCACCTCATAAAGAAGTAATATGGATCATGGATAAGACAAGGTTATTAGAGGTCATAGCATTAAGCCCTTTAATGACCTAATTAATGTTGAAGCTACTCCTAGCATTAACTAATAAATACACTTGCATAAACATTCATACAAATTTTACATCATACGTTTATCTTATTTTGACATCGATTGTAGATGTCAATGTCGATGTTATGAAAAGTTTTAGAAATTTCTTACTTCGTGTTTCGGTGTTCTCACCCTACGTCTATCACGACCTAAACAAATCAAATATCATGACAAAATTATCAAAGAATTATTAAAAGTTTATGAACTTTGTTTGAAGTCAGTAGATACAATACTTAACCATGAAAATGTCCATAAATACCTGGTAGACCACCATAATAAGTTCTTAGAGTCTTTTGAGGCCCACAGACCTGTCAATGAGGGTAAAGATCATTTACTAACTTTGTTAGGGAAGGTAGATAACAATCCCAAAATTTATGAGGATTCACATTGCCGAGTGTTAGGAACCTATGTGTATTTCTTCAAGATTCCACAAGAAAGAACGAAGACATATGATGAACATTGTAAGATGTTGCTTCGTTCCACGGAGAAAGCAAAACCACGGCTTGGATATGTATGAATTCTTAATTGACTGTTGATTTTTTTTCAATTTATATTAATTTATGGGTATGAATTGGTTAAAGCCTAAGTTATTCATGTAGAGTGTGTAAGGTGTCATGTAGAGTGAAGTAAAAGCCTAAGTAATTATCTTCAGACTATATTGCAAAACACAATAGTCTCTGATTCGGGGATTAAGTTATTCATTACTGCATTGACAGAGTATACTAACTCTCCAACATTAACAGTACATGTTTACAAGGTAACCTAATGTTTAATGTTTAGATAATAATTATTTTACTTTATTTAAAGCTATATATTCTTATAAAATTTTATATGTTGTAGGTTGCATATAAAATGTGCTTTTATTTTCTCAAATTGCGAAGAATAATCTCCACCAACTTATAAGCATACTGGATCACATTGCACCTCATAAAGAGGTAATATGGATCATGGATAAGTCAAGCTCATTAGAGGTCATAGCCTTAACCCCTTTATTTACCTAATTAATGTTGAAACAGCTTCGAGCATTAACTAGTAAATACACTAGCACAAACATTCATACAAATTTTACATCATACATTCATCCTATTTTGACATCGATTGTGGATGTCAACATCGATGTTATGACAAGTTTTACAACTTTCCATACTTCGTGCTTCGGTGTTCTCACCCTACGTCTATCAAGACCAAAAGAGTTCAAGTATCATGAAAAATTCTCGAGAAATTATTAAAAATTTATGAGCTTTGTTTGAAGTCAGTTGATACAATAATAAACCATGAGAATGTCCATAAATGTCCAGTAGGCCACCATTATAAGTTGTTAGAGTATTTGGAGGCCACAGACGTATCAATGATGGTAAAGAACATGTCCTTAGGCCAGATACCGAGCTTTCAAAAAAAATGATGGTAAAGAACATTCGCTAACTTTGTTAGGGAAGGTAGATAACAATCCCACAATTTATGAGGATTCACATTGCCGAGTGTTAGGAACCTATGTATATTTGTTCAAGATTCCACAAGAAAGAACGACAACATATGATGAACATTGTAAGATGTCGCTTAGTTCCATGGAGAAAGCAAACACACTGCTTGAGTATGTATGAGTTCTTTATTGACTGTTGATATTTTCATTTTATATTAATATTCGGGTATGAATTGGTATACTTTAACTCATTAAATTCTACTTATGTGAATTGTTAAGGTCAGGTTGTGAAGAATGTGTAAGGTGTCATGTAGAGTTAAGTGAAAGCCTAAGTAATTATGCTGACACTATATTACAAAAGACAACAATCTCTGATTCGGGGATCAAGTTATGCCTTACTGCATTGACAAAGTATACAAACTCTCCAACATTAAAAGTAGATGTTTACAAGGTAACCTAATGTTTAATGTTTAGATAATAATTATTTTACTTTATTTATTTAAATTTATATATTCTTATAAAATTTTCATGTTGTAGGTTGCATATAAAATGTGCTTTTATTTTCTCAAATTGCGGAGAATAATCAACACCAACTTATAAGCATACTGGATCAAGTTTCACCTCGGAAAGAGGTAATATGGATCATGGATAAGTCAAGGTCATTAGAGGTCTTAACCTTAGCCCCTTTATTGACCTAATTAATGTTGAAGCATCTTCGAGCATTAACTAGTAAATACACTAGCACAAACATTCATACAAATTTTACATCATACATTCGTCCTATTTTGACATCGATTGTGGATGTCAACATCGATGTTCTCACCGTACGTCTATCAAGACCAAAAGAATTCAAGTATCATGAAAAATTCTCGAGGAATTATTAAAAATTTATGAACTTTGTTTGAAGTCAGTTGATACAATAATAAACCATGACAAAGTATACAAACTCTCCAACATTAAAAGTAGATGTTTACAAGGTAACCTAATGTGTACTGTTTAGATAATAATTATTTTACTTTATTTATTTAAAGCTATATATTCTTATAAAATTTTATATGTTGTAGGTTGAATATAAAATGTGCTTTTATTTTCTCAAATTGCGAAGAATGATAACCACCAACTTATAAGCATACAAGATCACATTGCACCTCATAAAGAAGTAATATGGATCATGGATAAGACAAGGTTATTAGAGGTCATAGCATTAAGCCCTTTAATGACCTAATTAATGTTGAAGCCACTCCTAGCATTAACTAATAAATACACTTGCACAAACATTCATACAAATTTTACATCATACGTTTATCTTATTTTGACATCGATTGTAGATGTCAATGTCGATGTTATGAAAAGTTTTAGAAATTTCTTACTTCGTGTTTCGGTGTTCTCACCCTACGTCTATCACGACCTAAACAAATCAAATATCATGACAAAATTATCAAAGAATTATTAAAAGTTTATGAACTTTGTTTGAAGTCAGTAGATACAATACTTAACCATGAAAATGTCCATAAATACCTGGTAGACCACCATAATAAGTTCTTAGAGTCTTTTGAGGCCCACAGACCTGTCAATGAGGGTAAAGATCATTTACTAACTTTGTTAGGGAAGGTAGATAACAATCCCAAAATTTATGAGGATTCACATTGCCGAGTGTTAGGAACCTATGTGTATTTCTTCAAGATTCCACAAGAAAGAACGAAGACATATGATGAACATTGTAAGATGTTGCTTCGTTCCACGGAGAAAGCAAACCACGGCTTGGATATGTATGAATTCTTAATTGACTGTTGATTTTTTTTCAATTTATATTAATTTATGGGTATGAATTGGTTAAATTTAACTCATTAAATTCTACTTATATGAATTATTTAGGTCAGTTTGTCAAGAGTGTGTAAGGTGTCATGTAGAGTGAAGTAAAAGCCTAAGTAATTATCTTCAGACTATATTGCAAAACACAATAGTCTCTGATTCGGGGATTAAGTTATTCATTACTGCATTGACAGAGTATACTAACTCTCCAACATTAACAGTACATGTTTACAAGGTAACCTAATGTTTAATGTTTAGATAATAATTATTTTACTTTATTTAAAGCTATATATTCTTATAAAATTTTATATGTTGTAGGTTGCATATAAAATGTGCTTTTATTTTCTCAAATTGCGAAGAATAATCTCCACCAACTTATAAGCATACTGGATCACATTGCACCTCATAAAGAGGTAATATGGATCATGGATAAGTCAAGCTCATTAGAGGTCATAGCCTTAACCCCTTTATTTACCTAATTAATGTTGAAACAGCTTCGAGCATTAACTAGTAAATACACTAGCACAAACATTCATACAAATTTTACATCATACATTCATCCTATTTTGACATCGATTGTGGATGTCAACATCGATGTTATGACAAGTTTTACAACTTTCCATACTTCGTGCTTCGGTGTTCTCACCCTACGTCTATCAAGACCAAAAGAGTTCAAGTATCATGAAAAATTCTCGAGAAATTATTAAAAATTTATGAGCTTTGTTTGAAGTCAGTTGATACAATAATAAACCATGAGAATGTCCATAAATGTCCAGTAGGCCACCATTATAAGTTGTTAGAGTATTTGGAGGCCACAGACGTATCAATGATGGTAAAGAACATGTCCTTAGGCCAGATACCGAGCTTTCAAAAAAAATGATGGTAAAAAACATTCGCTAACTTTGTTAGGGAAGGTAGATAACAATCCCACAATTTATGAGGATTCACATTGCCGAGTGTTAGGAACCTATGTATATTTGTTCAAGATTCCACAAGAAAGAACGACAACATATGATGAACATTGTAAGATGTCGCTTAGTTCCATGGAGAAAGCAAACACACTGCTTGAGTATGTATGAGTTCTTTATTGACTGTTGATATTTTCATTTTATATTAATATTCGGGTATGAATTGGTATACTTTAACTCATTAAATTCTACTTATGTGAATTGTTAAGGTCAGGTTGTGAAGAATGTGTAAGGTGTCATGTAGAGTTAAGTGAAAGCCTAAGTAATTATGCTGACACTATATTACAAAAGACAACAATCTCTGATTCGGGGATCAAGTTATGCCTTACTGCATTGACAAAGTATACAAACTCTCCAACATTAAAAGTAGATGTTTACAAGGTAACCTAATGTTTAATGTTTAGATAATAATTATTTTACTTTATTTATTTAAATTTATATATTCTTATAAAATTTTCATGTTGTAGGTTGCATATAAAATGTGCTTTTATTTTCTCAAATTGCGGAGAATAATCAACACCAACTTATAAGCATACTGGATCAAGTTGCACCTCGTAAAGAGGTAATATGGATCATGGATAAGTCAAGGTCATTAGAGGTCTTAACCTTAGCCCCTTTATTGACCTAATTAATGTTGAAGCAGCTTCGAGCATTAACTAGTAAATACACTAGCACAAACATTCATACAAATTTTACATCATACATTCGTCCTATTTTGACATCGATTGTGGATGTCAACATCGATGTTCTCACCGTACGTCTATCAAGACCAAAAGAATTCAAGTATCATGAAAAATTCTCGAGGAATTATTAAAAATTTATGAACTTTGTTTGAAGTCAGTTGATACAATAATAAACCATGAGAATGTCCATAAATGTCTGGTAGGCCACCATTATAAGTTGTTAGAGTATTTGGAGGCCACAGGCGTATCAATGATGGTAAAGAACATGTCCTTAGGCCGGATACCGATCTTTAAAAAAAAATGATTGTAAAGAACATTCGCTAACTTTGTTAGGGAAGGTAGATAACAATCCCACAATTTATGAGGATTCACATTGCCGAGTGTTAGGAACCTATGTATATTTGTTCAAGATTCCACAAGAAAGAACGACAACATATGATGAACATTGTAAGATGTCGCTTAGTTCCATGGAGAAAGCAAACACACTGCTTGAGTATGTATGAGTTCTTTATTGACTGTTGATATTTTCATTTTATATTAATATTCGGGTATGAATTGGTATACTAACTCATTAAATTCTACTTATGTGAATTGTTAAGGTCAGGTTGTGAAGAATTTGTAAGGTGTCATGTAGAGTTAAGTGAAAGCCTAAGTAATTATGCTGACACTATATTGCAAAAGACAACAATCTCTAATTCGGGGATCAAGTTATGCCTTACTGCATTGACAAAGTATAGAAACTCTCCAACATTAAAAGTAGATGTTTACAAGGTAACCTAATGTTTAATGTTTAGATAATAATTATTTTACTTTATTTATTTAAATTTATATATTCTTATAAAATTTTCATGTTGTAGGTTGCATATAAAATGTGCTTTTATTTTCTCAAATTGCGGAGAATAATCAACACCAACTTATAAGCATACTGGATCAAGTTGCACCTCATAAAGAGGTAATATGGATCATGGATAAGTCAAGGTCATTAGAGGTCTTAACCTTAGCCCCTTTATTGACCTAATTAATGTTGAAGTAGCTTCGAGCATTAACTAGTAAATACACTAGCACAAACATTCATACAAATTTTACATCATACATTCGTCCTATTTTGACATCGATTGTGGATGTCAACATCGATGTTCTCACCGTACGTCTATCAAGACCAAAAGAATTCAAGTATCATGAAAAATTCTCGAGGAATTATTAAAAATTTATGAACTTTGTTTGAAGTCAGTTGATACAATAATAAACCATGAGAATGTCCATAAATGTCTGGTAGGCCACCATTATAAGTTGTTAGAGTATTTGGAGGCCACAGGCGTATCAATGATGGTAAAGAACATGTCCTTAGGCCGGATACCGATCTTTAAAAAAAAATGATTGTAAAGAACATTCGCTAACTTTGTTAGGGAAGGTAGATAACAATCCCACAATTTATGAGGATTCACATTGCCGAGTGTTAGGAACCTATGTATATTTGTTCAAGATTCCACAAGAAAGAACGACAACATATGATGAACATTGTAAGATGTCGCTTAGTTCCATGGAGAAAGCAAACACACTGCTTGAGTATGTATGACTTCTTTATTGACTGTTGATATTTTCATTTTATATTAATATTCGGGTATGAATTGGTATACTTTAACTCATTAAATTCTACTTATGTGAATTGTTCAGGTCAGGTTGTGAAGAATGTGTAAGGTGTCATGTAGAGTTAAGTGAAAGCCTAAGTAATTATGCTGACACTATATTGCAAAAGACAACAATCTCTAATTCGGGGATCAAGTTATGCCTTACTGCATTGACAAAGTATAGAAACTCTCCAACATTAAAAGTAGATGTTTACAAGGTAACCTAATGTTTAATGTTTAGATAATAATTATTTTACTTTATTTATTTAAATTTATATATTCTTATAAAATTTTCATGTTGTAGGTTGCATATAAAATGTGCTTTTATTTTCTCAAATTGCGGAGAATAATCAACACCAACTTATAACCATACTGGATCAAGTTGCACCTCATAAAGAGGTAATATGGATCATGGATAAGTCAAGGTCATTAGAGGTCTTAACCTTAGCCCCTTTATTGACCTAATTAATGTTGAAGTAGCTTCGAGCATTAACTAGTAAATACACTAGCACAAACATTCATACAAATTTTACATCATACATTCGTCCTATTTTGACATCGATTGTGGATGTCAACATCGATGTTCTCACCGTACGTCTATAAAGACCAAAAGAATTCAAGTATCATGAAAAATTCTCGAGGAATTATTAAAAATTTATGAACTTTGTTTGAAGTCAGTTGATACAATAATAAACCATGAGAATGTCCATAAATGTCTGGTAGGCCACCATTATAAGTTGTTAGAGTATTTGGAGGCCACGGACGTATCAATGATGGTAAAGAACATGTCCTTAGGCCGGATACCGAGCTTTAAAAAAAAATGATGGTAAAAAACATGTGCTAACTTTATTAGGGAAGGTAGATAGCAATCCCAAAATTTATGAGGATTCACATTGTCGAGTGTTAGAAACCTATGTGTATATGTTCAAGATTCCACAAGAAATAACGACAACATATGATGAACATTGTAAGATGTCGCTTAGTTCCATGGAGAAAGCAAACACACTGCTTGAGTATGTATGACTTCTTTATTGACTGTTGATATTTTCATTTTATATTAATATTCGGGTATGAATTGGTATACTTTAACTCATTAAATTCTACTTATGTGAATTGTTCAGGTCAGGTTGTGAAGAATGTGTAAGGTGTCATGTGGAGTTAAGTGAAAGCCTAAGTAATTATGCTGACACTATATTGCATTGCAAAAGACAACAATCTCTGATTCGGGGATCAAGTTATGCCTTACTGCATTGACAAAGTATACAAACTCTCCAACATTAAAAGTAGATGTTTACAAGGTAACCTAATGTTTAAAGTTTAGATAATAATTATTTTACTTTATTTATTTAAATTTATATATTCTTATAAAATTTTACATGTTGTAGGTTGCATATAAAATGTGCTTTTATTTTCTCAAATTGCGGAGAATAATCAACACCAACTTATAAGCATACTGGATCACGTTGCACCTCATAAAGAGGTAATACGGATCATGGATAAGACAAGGTCATTAGAGGTCATAGCCTTAGGCCCTTTAATGACCTAATTAATGTTGAAGCAGCTCCGAGCATTAACTAGTAAATACACTAGCACAAACATTCATACAAATTTTACATCATACATTCGTCCTATTTTGACATCGATTGTGGATGTCAACATCGATGTTCTCACCGTACGTCTATCAAGACCAAAAGAATTCAAGTATCATGAAAAATTCTCGAGGAATTATTAAAAATTTATGAACTTTGTTTGAAGTCAGTTGATACAATAATAAACCATGAAAATGTCCATAAATGTCTGGTAGGCCACCATTATAAGTTGTTAGAGTATTTGGAGGCCACGGACGTATCAATGATGGTAAAGAACATGTCCTTAGGCCGGATACCGAGCTTTAAAAAAAAATGATGGTAAAGAACATGTGCTAACTTTATTAGGGAAGGTAGATAGCAATCCCAAAATTTATGAGGATTCACATTGTCGAGTGTTAGAAACCTATGTGTATATGTTTAAGATTCCACAAGAAATAACGACAACATATGATGAACATTGTAAGATGTCGCTTAGTTCCATGGAGAAAGCAAACACACTGCTTGAGTATGTATGAGTTCTTTATTGACTGTTGATATTTTCTTTTTAAATTAATATTCGGTTATGAGTTGGTATACTTTAACTCATTAAATTCTACTTATGTGAATTGTTAAGGTCAGGTTGTGAAGAATGTGTAAGGTGTCATGTAGAGTTAAGTGAAAGCCTAAGTAATTATGCTGACACTATATTGCAAAAGACAACAATCTCTGATTCGGGGATCAAGTTACGCCTTACTGCATTGACAAAGTATACAAACTCTCCAACATTAAAAGTAGATGTTTACAAGGTAACCTAATGTTTAAAGTTTAGATAATAATTATTTTACTTTATTTATTTAAATTTATATATTCTTATAAAATTTTACATGTTGTAGGTTGCATATAAAATGTGCTTTTATTTTCTCAAATTGCGGAGAATAATCAACACCAACTTATAAGCATACTGGATCACGTTGCACCTCATAAAGAGGTAATACGGATCATGGATAAGACAAGGTCATTAGAGGTCATAGCCTTAGGCCCTTTAATGACCTAATTAATGTTGAAGCAGCTCCGAGCATTAACTAGTAAATACACTAGCACAAACATTCATACAAATTTTACATCATACATTCGTCCTATTTTGACATCGATTGTGGATGTCAACATCGATGTTCTCACCGTACGTCTATCAAGACCAAAAGAATTCAAGTATCATGAAAAATTCTCGAGGAATTATTACAAATTTATGAACTTTGTTTGAAGTCAGTTGATACAATAATAAACCATGAGAATGTCCATAAATGTCTGGTAGGCCACCATTATAAGTTGTTAGAGTATTTGGAGGCCACAGGCGTATCAATGATGGTAAAGAACATGTCCTTAGGCCGGATACCGATCTTTAAAAAAAAATGATTGTAAAGAACATTCGCTAACTTTGTTAGGGAAGGTAGATAACAATCCCACAATTTATGAGGATTCACATTGCCGAGTGTTAGGAACCTATGTATATTTGTTCAAGATTCCACAAGAAAGAACGACAACATATGATGAACATTGTAAGATGTCGCTTAGTTCCATGGAGAAAGCAAACACACTGCTTGAGTATGTATGACTTCTTTATTGACTGTTGATATTTTCATTTTATATTAATATTCGGGTATGAATTGGTATACTTTAACTCATTAAATTCTACTTATGTGAATTGTTCAGGTCAGGTTGTGAAGAATGTGTAAGGTGTCATGTAGAGTTAAGTGAAAGCCTAAGTAATTATGCTGACACTATATTGCAAAAGACAACAATCTCTAATTCGGGGATCAAGTTATGCCTTACTGCATTGACAAAGTATAGAAACTCTCCAACATTAAAAGTAGATGTTTACAAGGTAACCTAATGTTTAATGTTTAGATAATAATTATTTTACTTTATTTATTTAAATTTATATATTCTTATAAAATTTTCATGTTGTAGGTTGCATATAAAATGTGCTTTTATTTTCTCAAATTGCGGAGAATAATCAACACCAACTTATAACCATACTGGATCAAGTTGCACCTCATAAAGAGGTAATATGGATCATGGATAAGTCAAGGTCATTAGAGGTCTTAACCTTAGCCCCTTTATTGACCTAATTAATGTTGAAGTAGCTTCGAGCATTAACTAGTAAATACACTAGCACAAACATTCATACAAATTTTACATCATACATTCGTCCTATTTTGACATCGATTGTGGATGTCAACATCGATGTTCTCACCGTACGTCTATAAAGACCAAAAGAATTCAAGTATCATGAAAAATTCTCGAGGAATTATTAAAAATTTATGAACTTTGTTTGAAGTCAGTTGATACAATAATAAACCATGAGAATGTCCATAAATGTCTGGTAGGCCACCATTATAAGTTGTTAGAGTATTTGGAGGCCACGGACGTATCAATGATGGTAAAGAACATGTCCTTAGGCCGGATACCGAGCTTTAAAAAAAAATGATGGTAAAAAACATGTGCTAACTTTATTAGAGAAGGTAGATAGCAATCCCAAAATTTATGAGGATTCACATTGTCGAGTGTTAGAAACCTATGTGTATATGTTCAAGATTCCACAAGAAATAACGACAACATATGATGAACATTGTAAGATGTCGCTTAGTTCCATGGAGAAAGCAAACACACTGCTTGAGTATGTATGACTTCTTTATTGACTGTTGATATTTTCATTTTATATTAATATTCGGGTATGAATTGGTATACTTTAACTCATTAAATTCTAATTATGTGAATTGTTCAGGTCAGGTTGTGAAGAATGTGTAAGGTGTCATGTGGAGTTAAGTGAAAGCCTAAGTAATTATGCTGACACTATATTGCATTGCAAAAGACAACAATCTCTGATTCGGGGATCAAGTTATGCCTTACTGCATTGACAAAGTATACAAACTCTCCAACATTAAAAGTAGATGTTTACAAGGTAACCTAATGTTTAAAGTTTAGATAATAATTATTTTACTTTATTTATTTAAATTTATATATTCTTATAAAATTTTACATGTTGTAGGTTGCATATAAAATGTGCTTTTATTTTCTCAAATTGCGGAGAATAATCAACACCAACTTATAAGCATACTGGATCACGTTGCACCTCATAAAGAGGTAATACGGATCATGGATAAGACAAGGTCATTAGAGGTCATAGCCTTAGGCCCTTTAATGACCTAATTAATGTTGAAGCAGCTCCGAGCATTAACTAGTAAATACACTAGCACAAACATTCATACAAATTTTACATCATACATTCGTCCTATTTTGACATCGATTGTGGATGTCAACATCGATGTTCTCACCGTACGTCTATCAAGACCAAAAGAATTCAAGTATCATGAAAAATTCTCGAGGAATTATTAAAAATTTATGAACTTTGTTTGAAGTCAGTTGATACAATAATAAACCATGAAAATGTCCATAAATGTCTGGTAGGCCACCATTATAAGTTGTTAGAGTATTTGGAGGCCACGGACGTATCAATGATGGTAAAGAACATGTCCTTAGGCCGGATACCGAGCTTTAAAAAAAAATGATGGTAAAGAACATGTGCTAACTTTATTAGGGAAGGTAGATAGCAATCCCAAAATTTATGAGGATTCACATTGTCGAGTGTTAGAAACCTATGTGTATATGTTTAAGATTCCACAAGAAATAACGACAACATATGATGAACATTGTAAGATGTCGCTTAGTTCCATGGAGAAAGCAAACACACTGCTTGAGTATGTATGAGTTCTTTATTGACTGTTGATATTTTCTTTTTAAATTAATATTCGGTTATGAGTTGGTATACTTTAACTCATTAAATTCTACTTATGTGAATTGTTAAGGTCAGGTTGTGAAGAATGTGTAAGGTGTCATGTAGAGTTAAGTGAAAGCCTAAGTAATTATGCTGACACTATATTGCAAAAGACAACAATCTCTGATTCGGGGATCAAGTTACGCCTTACTGCATTGACAAAGTATACAAACTCTCCAACATTAAAAGTAGATGTTTACAAGGTAACCTAATGTTTAAAGTTTAGATAATAATTATTTTACTTTATTTATTTAAATTTATATATTCTTATAAAATTTTACATGTTGTAGGTTGCATATAAAATGTGCTTTTATTTTCTCAAATTGCGGAGAATAATCAACACCAACTTATAAGCATACTGGATCACGTTGCACCTCATAAAGAGGTAATACGGATCATGGATAAGACAAGGTCATTAGAGGTCATAGCCTTAGGCCCTTTAATGACCTAATTAATGTTGAAGCAGCTCCGAGCATTAACTAGTAAATACACTAGCACAAACATTCATACAAATTTTACATCATACATTCGTCCTATTTTGACATCGATTGTGGATGTCTACATTGATGTTCTCACCGTACGTCTATCAAGACCAAAAGAATTCAAGTATCATAAAAAATTCTCGAGAAATTATTAAAAATTTATGAATTTTGTTTGAAGTCAGTTGATACAATAATAAACCATGAAAATGTCCATAAATGTCTGGTAGGCCACCATTATAAGTTGTTAGAGTATTTGGAGGCCACGGACGTATCAATGATGGTAAAGAACATGTCCTTAGGCCGGATACCGAGCTTTAAAAAAAATGATGGTAAAAAACATGTGCTAACTTTATTAGGGAAGGTAGATAGCAATCCCAAAATTTATGAGGATTCACATTGTCGAGTGTTAGAAACCTATGTGTATATGTTCAAGATTCCACAAGAAATAACGACAACATATGATGAACATTGTAAGATGTCGCTTAGTTCCATGGAGAAAGCAAACACACTGCTTGAGTATGTATGACTTCTTTATTGACTGTTGATATTTTCATTTTATATTAATATTCGGGTATGAATTGGTATACTTTAACTCATTAAATTCTACTTATGTGAATTGTTCAGGTCAGGTTGTGAAGAATGTGTAAGGTGTCATGTAGAGTTAAGTGAAAGCCTAAGTAATTATGCTGACACTATATTGCATTGCAAAAGACAACAATCTCTGATTCGGGGATCAAGTTATGCCTTACTGCATTGACAAAGTATACAAACTCTCCAACATTAAAAGTAGATGTTTACAAGGTAACCTAATGTTTAAAGTTTAGATAATAATTATTTTACTTTATTTATTTAAATTTATATATTCTTATAAAATTTTACATGTTGTAGGTTGCATATAAAATGTGCTTTTATTTTCTCAAATTGCGGAGAATAATCAACACCAACTTATAAGCATACTGGATCACGTTGCACCTCATAAAGAGGTAATACGGATCATGGATAAGACAAGGTCATTAGAGGTCATAGCCTTAGGCCCTTTAATGACCTAATTAATGTTGAAGCAGCTCCGAGCATTAACTAGTAAATACACTAGCACAAACATTCATACAAATTTTACATCATACATTCGTCCTATTTTGACATCGATTGTGGATGTCAACATCGATGTTCTCACCGTACGTCTATCAAGACCAAAAGAATTCAAGTATCATGAAAAATTCTCGAGGAATTATTAAAAATTTATGAACTTTGTTTGAAGTCAGTTGATACAATAATAAACCATGAAAATGTCCATAAATGTCTGGTAGGCCACCATTATAAGTTGTTAGAGTATTTGGAGGCCACGGACGTATCAATGATGGTAAAGAACATGTCCTTAGGCCGGATACCGAGCTTTAAAAAAAAATGATGGTAAAGAACATGTGCTAACTTTATTAGGGAAGGTAGATAGCAATCCCAAAATTTATGAGGATTCACATTGTCGAGTGTTAGAAACCTATGTGTATATGTTTAAGATTCCACAAGAAATAACGACAACATATGATGAACATTGTAAGATGTCGCTTAGTTCCATGGAGAAAGCAAACACACTGCTTGAGTATGTATGAGTTCTTTATTGACTGTTGATATTTTCTTTTTAAATTAATATTCGGTTATGAGTTGGTATACTTTAACTCATTAAATTCTACTTATGTGAATTGTTAAGGTCAGGTTGTGAAGAATGTGTAAGGTGTCATGTAGAGTTAAGTGAAAGCCTAAGTAATTATGCTGACACTATATTGCAAAAGACAACAATCTCTGATTCGGGGATCAAGTTACGCCTTACTGCATTGACAAAGTATACAAACTCTCCAACATTAAAAGTAGATGTTTACAAGGTAACCTAATGTTTAAAGTTTAGATAATAATTATTTTACTTTATTTATTTAAATTTATATATTCTTATAAAATTTTACATGTTGTAGGTTGCATATAAAATGTGCTTTTATTTTCTCAAATTGCGGAGAATAATCAACACCAACTTATAAGCATACTGGATCACGTTGCACCTCATAAAGAGGTAATACGGATCATGGATAAGACAAGGTCATTAGAGGTCATAGCCTTAGGCCCTTTAATGACCTAATTAATGTTGAAGCAGCTCCGAGCATTAACTAGTAAATACACTAGCACAAACATTCATACAAATTTTACATCATACATTCGTCCTATTTTGACATCGATTGTGGATGTCTACATTGATGTTCTCACCGTACGTCTATCAAGACCAAAAGAATTCAAGTATCATGAAAAATTCTCGAGGAATTATTAAAAATTTATGAACTTTGTTTGAAGTCAGTTGATACAATAATAAACCATGAAAATGTCCATAAATGTCTGGTAGGCCACCATTATAAGTTGTTAGAGTATTTGGAGGCCACGGACGTATCAATGATGGTAAAGAACATGTCCTTAGGCCGGATACCGAGCTTTAAAAAAAAATGATGGTAAAGAACATGTGCTAACTTTATTAGGGAAGGTAGATAGCAATCCCAAAATTTATGAGGATTCACATTGTCGAGTGTTAGAAACCTATGTGTATATGTTTAAGATTCCACAAGAAATAACGACAACATATGATGAACATTGTAAGATGTCGCTTAGTTCCATGGAGAAAGCAAACACACTGCTTGAGTATGTATGAGTTCTTTATTGACTGTTGATATTTTCTTTTTAAATTAATATTCGGTTATGAGTTGGTATACTTTAACTCATTAAATTCTACTTATGTGAATTGTTAAGGTCAGGTTGTGAAGAATGTGTAAGGTGTCATGTAGAGTTAAGTGAAAGCCTAAGTAATTATGCTGACACTATATTGCAAAAGACAACAATCTCTGATTCGGGGATCAAGTTACGCCTTACTGCATTGACAAAGTATACAAACTCTCCAACATTAAAAGTAGATGTTTACAAGGTAACCTAATGTTTAATGTTTAGATAATAATTATTTTACTTTATTTATTTAAATTTATATATTCTTATAAAATTTTCATGTTGTAGGTTGCATATAAAATGTGCTTTTATTTTCTCAAATTGCGGAGAATAATCAACATCAACTTATAAGCATACTGGATCAAGTTGCACTCATAAAGAGGTAATATGGATCATGGATAAGTCAAGGTCATTAGAGGTCTTAACCTTAGCCCCTTTATTGACCTAATTAATGTTGAAGCAGCTTCGAGCATTAACTAGTAAATACACTAGCACAAACATTCATACAAATTTTACATCATACATTCGTCCTATTTTGACATCGATTGTGGATGTCAACATCGATGTTCTCACCCTACGTCTATCAAGACCAAAAGAATTCAAGTATCATAAAAAATTCTCGAGGAATTATTAAAAATTTATGAACTTTGTTTGAAGTCAGTTGATACAATAATAAACCATGAAAATGTCCATAAATGTCTGGTAGGCCACCATTATAAGTTGTTAGAGTATTTGGAGGCCACGGACGTATCAATGATGGTAAAGAACATGTCCTTAGGCCGGATACCGAGCTTTAAAAAAAATGATGGTAAAGAACATGTGCTAACTTTATTAGGGAAGGTAGATAGCAATCCCAAAATTTATGAGGATTCACATTGTCGAGTGTTAGAAACCTATGTGTATATGTTCAAGATTCCACAAGAAATAACGACAACATATGATGAACATTGTAAGATGTCGCTTAGTTCCATGGAGAAAGCAAACACACTGCTTGAGTATGTATGACTTCTTTATTGACTGTTGATATTTTCATTTTATATTAATATTCGGGTATGAATTGGTATACTTTAACTCATTAAATTCTACTTATGTGAATTGTTCAGGTCAGGTTGTGAAGAATGTGTAAGGTGTCATGTAGAGTTAAGTGAAAGCCTAAGTAATTATGCTGACACTATATTGCATTGCAAAAGACAACAATCTCTGATTCGGGGATCAAGTTATGCCTTACTGCATTGACAAAGTATACAAACTCTCCAACATTAAAAGTAGATGTTTACAAGGTAACCTAATGTTTAAAGTTTAGATAATAATTATTTTACTTTATTTATTTAAATTTATATATTCTTATAAAATTTTACATGTTGTAGGTTGCATATAAAATGTGCTTTTATTTTCTCAAATTGCGGAGAATAATCAACACCAACTTATAAGCATACTGGATCACGTTGCACCTCATAAAGAGGTAATACGGATCATGGATAAGACAAGGTCATTAGAGGTCATAGCCTTAGGCCCTTTAATGACCTAATTAATGTTGAAGCAGCTCCGAGCATTAACTAGTAAATACACTAGCACAAACATTCATACAAATTTTACATCATACATTCGTCCTATTTTGACATCGATTGTGGATGTCAACATCGATGTTCTCACCGTACGTCTATCAAGACCAAAAGAATTCAAGTATCATGAAAAATTCTCGAGGAATTATTAAAAATTTATGAACTTTGTTTGAAGTCAGTTGATACAATAATAAACCATGAAAATGTCCATAAATGTCTGGTAGGCCACCATTATAAGTTGTTAGAGTATTTGGAGGCCACGGACGTATCAATGATGGTAAAGAACATGTCCTTAGGCCGGATACCGAGCTTTAAAAAAAAATGATGGTAAAGAACATGTGCTAACTTTATTAGGGAAGGTAGATAGCAATCCCAAAATTTATGAGGATTCACATTGTCGAGTGTTAGAAACCTATGTGTATATGTTCAAGATTCCACAAGAAATAACGACAACATATGATGAACATTGTAAGATGTCGCTTAGTTCCATGGAGAAAGCAAACACACTGCTTGAGTATGTATGACTTCTTTATTGACTGTTGATATTTTCATTTTATATTTATATTCGGGTATGAATTGGTATACTTTAACTCATTAAATTCTACTTATGTGAATTGTTCAGGTCAGGTTGTGAAGAATGTGTAAGGTGTCATGTAGAGTTAAGTGAAAGCCTAAGTAATTATGCTGACACTATATTGCATTGCAAAAGACAACAATCTCTGATTCGGGGATCAAGTTATGCCTTACTGCATTGACAAAGTATACAAACTCTCCAACATTAAAAGTAGATGTTTACAAGGTAACCTAATGTTTAAAGTTTAGATAATAATTATTTTACTTTATTTATTTAAATTTATATATTCTTATAAAATTTTACATGTTGTAGGTTGCATATAAAATGTGCTTTTATTTTCTCAAATTGCGGAGAATAATCAACACCAACTTATAAGCATACTGGATCACGTTGCACCTCATAAAGAGGTAATACGGATCATGGATAAGACAAGGTCATTAGAGGTCATAGCCTTAGGCCCTTTAATGACCTAATTAATGTTGAAGCAGCTCCGAGCATTAACTAGTAAATACACTAGCACAAACATTCATACAAATTTTACATCATACATTCGTCCTATTTTGACATCGATTGTGGATGTCAACATCGATGTTCTCACCGTACGTCTATCAAGACCAAAAGAATTCAAGTATCATGAAAAATTCTCGAGGAATTATTAAAAATTTATGAACTTTGTTTGAAGTCAGTTGATACAATAATAAACCATGAAAATGTCCATAAATGTCTGGTAGGCCACCATTATAAGTTGTTAGAGTATTTGGAGGCCACGGACGTATCAATGATGGTAAAGAACATGTCCTTAGGCCGGATACCGAGCTTTAAAAAAAAATGATGGTAAAGAACATGTGCTAACTTTATTAGGGAAGGTAGATAGCAATCCCAAAATTTATGAGGATTCACATTGTCGAGTGTTAGAAACCTATGTGTATATGTTCAAGATTCCACAAGAAATAACGACAACATATGATGAACATTGTAAGATGTCGCTTAGTTCCATGGAGAAAGCAAACACACTGCTTGAGTATGTATGACTTCTTTATTGACTGTTGATATTTTCATTTTATATTTATATTCGGGTATGAATTGGTATACTTTAACTCATTAAATTCTACTTATGTGAATTGTTCAGGTCAGGTTGTGAACAATGTGTAAGGTGTCATGTAGAGTTAAGTGAAAGCCTAAGTAATTATGCTGACACTATATTGCATTGCAAAAGACAACAATCTCTGATTCGGGGATCAAGTTATGCCTTACTGCATTGACAAAGTATACAAACTCTCCAACATTAAAAGTAGATGTTTACAAGGTAACCTAATGTTTAAAGTTTAGATAATAATTATTTTACATTATTTATTTAAATTTATATATTCTTATAAAATTTTACATGTTGTAGGTTGCATATAAAATGTGCTTTTATTTTCTCAAATTGCGGAGAATAATCAACACCAACTTATAAGCATACTGGATCACGTTGCACCTCATAAAGAGGTAATACGGATCATGGATAAGACAAGGTCATTAGAGGTCATAGCCTTAGGCCCTTTAATGACCTAATTAATGTTGAAGCAGCTCCGAGCATTAACTAGTAAATACACTAGCACAAACATTCATACAAATTTTACATCATACATTCGTCCTATTTTGACATCGATTGTGGATGTCAACATCGATGTTCTCACCGTACGTCTATCAAGACCAAAAGAATTCAAGTATCATGAAAAATTCTCGAGGAATTATTAAAAATTTATGAACTTTGTTTGAAGTCAGTTGATACAATAATAAACCATGAAAATGTCCATAAATGTCTGGTAGGCCACCATTATAAGTTGTTAGAGTATTTGGAGGCCACGGACGTATCAATGATGGTAAAGAACATGTCCTTAGGTCGGATACCGAGCTTTAAAAAAAAATGATGGTAAAGAACATGTGCTAACTTTATTAGGGAAGGTAGATAGCAATCCCAAAATTTATGAGGATTGACATTGTCGAGTGTTAGAAACCTATGTGTATATGTTCAAGATTCCACAAGAAATAACGACAACATATGATCAACATTGTAAGATGTCGCTTAGTTCCATGGAGAAAGCAAACACACTGCTTGAGTATGTATGAGTTCTTTATTGACTGTTGATATTTTCATTTTATATTAATATTCGGGTATGAATTGGTATACTTTAACTCATTAAATTCTACTTATGTGAATTGTTCAGGTCAGGTTGTAAAGAATGTGTAAGGTGTCATGTAGAGTTAAGTGAAAGCCTAAGTAATTATGCTGACACTATATTGCATTGCAAAAGACAACAATCTCTGATTCGGGGATCAAGTTATGCCTTACTGCATTGACAAAGTATACAAACTCTCCAACATTAAAAGTAGATGTTTACAAGGTAACCTAATGTTTAAAGTTTAGATAATAATTATTTTACTTTATTTATTTAAATTTATATATTCTTATAAAATTTTACATGTTGTAGGTTGCATATAAAATGTGCTTTTATTTTCTCAAATTGCGGAGAATAATCAACACCAACTTATAAGCATACTGGATCACGTTGCACCTCATAAAGAGGTAATACGGATCATGGATAAGACAAGGTCATTAGAGGTCATAGCCTTAGGCCCTTTAATGACCTAATTAATGTTGAAGCAGCTCCGAGCATTAACTAGTAAATACACTAGCACAAACATTCATACAAATTTTACATCATACATTCGTCCTATTTTGACATCGATTGTGGATGTCAACATCGATGTTCTCACCGTACGTCTATCAAGACCAAAAGAATTCAAGTATCATGAAAAATTCTCGAGGAATTATTAAAAATTTATGAACTTTGTTTGAAGTCAGTTGATACAATAATAAACCATGAAAATGTCCATAAATGTCTGGTAGGCCACCATTATAAGTTGTTAGAGTATTTGGAGGCCACGGACGTATCAATGATGGTAAAGATCATGTCCTTAGGCCGGATACCGTGCTTTAAAAAAAAATGATGGTAAAGAACATGTGCTAACTTTATTAGGGAAGGTAGATAGCAATCCCAAAATGTATGAGGATTCACATTGTCGAGTGTTAGAAACCTATGTGTATATGTTTAAGATTCCACAAGAAATAACGACAACATATGATGAACATTGTAAGATGTCGCTTAGTTCCATGGAGAAAGCAAACACACTGCTTGAGTATGTATGAGTTCTTTATTGACTGTTGATATTTTCTTTTTAAATTAATATTCGGTTATGAGTTGGTATACTTTAACTCATTAAATTCTACTTATGTGAATTGTTAAGGTCAGGTTGTGAAGAATGTGTAAGGTGTCATGTAGAGTTAAGTGAAAGCCTAAGTAATTATGCTGACACTATATTGCATTGCAAAAGACAACAATCTCTGATTCGGGGATCAAGTTACGCCTTACTGCATTGACAAAGTATACAAACTCTCCAACATTAAAAGTAGATGTTTACAAGGTAACCTAATGTTTAATGTTTAGATAATAATTATTTTACTTTATTTATTTAAATTTATATATTCTTATAAAATTTTCATGTTGTAGGTTGCATATAAAATGTGCTTTTATTTTCTCAAATTGCGGAGAATAATCAACATCAACTTATAAGCATACTGGATCAAGTTGCACCTCATAAAGAGGTAATATGGATCATGGATAAGTCAAGGTCATTAGAGGTCTTAACCTTAGCCCCTTTATTGACCTAATTAATGTTGAAGCAGCTTCGAGCATTAACTAGTAAATACACTAGCACAAACATTCATACAAATTTTACATCATACATTCGTCCTATTTTGACATCGATTGTGGATGTCAACATCGATGTTCTCACCCTACGTCTATCAAGACCAAAAGAATTCAAGTATCATAAAAAATTCTCGAGGAATTATTAAAAATTTATGAACTTTGTTTGAAGTCAGTTGATACAATAATAAACCATGAAAATGTCCATAAATGTCTGGTAGGCCACCATTATAAGTTGTTAGAGTATTTGGAGGCCACAGACGTATCAATGATGGTAAAGAACATGTCCTTAGGCCGGATACCGAGCTTTAAAAAAAATGATGGTAAAGAACATGTGCTAACTTTATTAGGGAAGGTAGATAGCAATCCCAAAATTTATGAGGATTCACATTGTCGAGTGTTAGAAACCTATGTGTATATGTTCAAGATTCCACAAGAAATAACGACAACATATGATGAACATTGTAAGATGTCGCTTAGTTCCATGGAGAAAGCAAACACACTGCTTAAGTATGTATGACTTCTTTATTGACTGTTGATATTTTCATTTTATATTAATATTCGGGTATGAATTGGTATACTTTAACTCATTAAATTCTACTTATGTGAATTGTTCAGGTCAGGTTGTGAAGAATGTGTAAGGTGTCATGTAGAGTTAAGTGAAAGCCTAAGTAATTATGCTGACACTATATTGCATTGCAAAAGACAACAATCTCTGATTCGGGGATCAAGTTATGCCTTACTGCATTGACAAAGTATACAAACTCTCCAACATTAAAAGTAGATGTTTACAAGGTAACCTAATGTTTAAAGTTTAGATAATAATTATTTTACTTTATTTATTTAAATTTATATATTCTTATAAAATTTTACATGTTGTAGGTTGCATATAAAATGTGCTTTTATTTTCTCAAATTGCGGAGAATAATCAACACCAACTTATAAGCATACTGGATCACGTTGCACCTCATAAAGAGGTAATACGGATCATGGATAAGACAAGGTCATTAGAGGTCATAGCCTTAGGCCCTTTAATGACCTAATTAATGTTGAAGCAGCTCCGAGCATTAACTAGTAAATACACTAGCACAAACATTCATACAAATTTTACATCATACATTCGTCCTATTTTGACATCGATTGTGGATGTCAACATCGATGTTCTCACCGTACGTCTATCAAGACCAAAAGAATTCAAGTATCATGAAAAATTCTCGAGGAATTATTAAAAATTTATGAACTTTGTTTGAAGTCAGTTGATACAATAATAAACCATGAGAACGTCCATAAATGTCTGGTAGGCCACCATTATAAGTTGTTAGAGTATTTGGAGGCCACGGACGTATCAATGATGGTAAAGAACATGTCCTTAGGCCGGATACCGAGCTTTAAAAAAAAATGATGGTAAAGAACATGTGCTAACTTTATTAGGGAAGGTAGATAGCAATCCCAAAATTTATGAGGATTCACATTGTCGAGTGTTAGAAACCTATGTGTATATGTTCAAGATTCCACAAGAAATAACGACAACATATGATGAACATTGTAAGATGTCGCTTAGTTCCATGGAGAAAGCAAACACACTGCTTGAGTATGTATGACTTCTTTATTGACTGTTGATATTTTCATTTTATATTTATATTCGGGTATGAATTGGTATACTTTAACTCATTAAATTCTACTTATGTGAATTGTTCAGGTCAGGTTGTGAACAATGTGTAAGGTGTCATGTAGAGTTAAGTGAAAGCCTAAGTAATTATGGTGACACTATATTGCATTGCAAAAGACAACAATCTCTGATTCGGGGATCAAGTTACGCCTTACTGCATTGACAAAGTATACAAACTCTCCAACATTAAAAGTAGATGTTTACAAGGTAACCTAATGTTTAAAGTTTAGATAATAATTATTTTACTTTATTTATTTAAATTTATATATTCTTATAAAATTTTACATGTTGTAGGTTGCATATAAAATGTGCTTTTATTTTCTCAAATTGCGGAGAATAATCAACATCAACTTATAAGCATACTGGATCACGTTGCACCTCATAAAGAGGTAATACGGATCATGGATAAGACAAGGTCATTAGAGGTCATAGCCTTAGGCCCTTTAATGACCTAATTAATGTTGAAGCAGCTCCGAGCATTAACTAGTAAATACACTAGCACAAACATTCATACAAATTTTACATCATACATTCGTCCTATTTTGACATCGATTGTGGATGTCAACATCGATGTTCTCACCGTACGTCTATCAAGACCAAAAGAATTCAAGTATCATGAAAAATTCTCGAGGAATTATTAAAAATTTATGAACTTTGTTTGAAGTCAGTTGATACAATAATAAACCATGAAAATGTCCATAAATGTCTGGTAGGCCACCATTATAAGTTGTTAGAGTATTTGGAGGCCACGGACGTATCAATGATGGTAAAGAACATGTCCTTAGGCCGGATACCGAGCTTTAAAAAAAATGATGGTAAAGAACATGTGCTAACTTTATTAGGGAAGGTAGATAGCAATCCCAAAATTTATGAGGATTCACATTGTCGAGTGTTAGAAACCTATGTGTATATGTTCAAGATTCCACAAGAAATAACGACAACATATGATCAACATTGTAAGATGTCGCTTAGTTCCATGGAGAAAGCAAACACACTGCTTGAGTATGTATGACTTCTTTATTGACTGTTGATATTTTCATTTTATATTAATATTCGGGTATGAATTGGTATACTTTAACTCATTAAATTCTACTTATGTGAATTGTTCAGGTCAGGTTGTAAAGAATGTGTAAGGTGTCATGTAGAGTTAAGTGAAAGCCTAAGTAATTATGCTGACACTATATTGCATTGCAAAAGACAACAATCTCTGATTCGGGGATCAAGTTATGCCTTACTGCATTGACAAAGTATACAAACTCTCCAACATTAAAAGTAGATGTTTACAAGGTAACCTAATGTTTAAAGTTTAGATAATAATTATTTTACTTTATTTATTTAAATTTATATATTCTTATAAAATTTTACATGTTGTAGGTTGCATATAAAATGTGCTTTTATTTTCTCAAATTGCGGAGAATAATCAACACCAACTTATAAGCATACTGGATCACGTTGCACCTCATAAAGAGGTAATACGGATCATGGATAAGACAAGGTCATTAGAGGTCATAGCCTTAGGCCCTTTAATGACCTAATTAATGTTGAAGCAGCTCCGAGCATTAACTAGTAAATACACTAGCACAAACATTCATACAAATTTTACATCATACATTCGTCCTATTTTGACATCGATTGTGGATGTCAACATCGATGTTCTCACCGTACGTCTATCAAGACCAAAAGAATTCAAGTATCATGAAAAATTCTCGAGGAATTATTAAAAATTTATGAACTTTGTTTGAAGTCAGTTGATACAATAATAAACCATGAAAATGTCCATAAATGTCTGGTAGGCCACCATTATAAGTTGTTAGAGTATTTGGAGGCCACGGACGTATCAATGATGGTAAAGAACATGTCCTTAGGTCGGATACCGAGCTTTAAAAAAAAATGATGGTAAAGAACATGTGCTAACTTTATTAGGGAAGGTAGATAGCAATCCCAAAATTTATGAGGATTCACATTGTCGAGTGTTAGAAACCTATGTGTATATGTTCAAGATTCCACAAGAAATAACGACAACATATGATCAACATTGTAAGATGTCGCTTAGTTCCATGGAGAAAGCAAACACACTGCTTGAGTATGTATGACTTCTTTATTGACTGTTGATATTTTCATTTTATATTAATATTCGGGTATGAATTGGTATACTTTAACTCATTAAATTCTACTTATGTGAATTGTTCAGGTCAGGTTGTAAAGAATGTGTAAGGTGTCATGTAGAGTTAAGTGAAAGCCTAAGTAATTATGCTGACACTATATTGCATTGCAAAAGACAACAATCTCTGATTCGGGGATCAAGTTATGCCTTACTGCATTGACAAAGTATACAAACTCTCCAACATTAAAAGTAGATGTTTACAAGGTAACCTAATGTTTAAAGTTTAGATAATAATTATTTTACTTTATTTATTTAAATTTATATATTCTTATAAAATTTTACATGTTGTAGGTTGCATATAAAATGTGCTTTTATTTTCTCAAATTGCGGAGAATAATCAACACCAACTTATAAGCATACTGGATCACGTTGCACCTCATAAAGAGGTAATACGGATCATGGATAAGACAAGGTCATTAGAGGTCATAGCCTTAGGCCCTTTAATGACCTAATTAATGTTGAAGCAGCTCCGAGCATTAACTAGTAAATACACTAGCACAAACATTCATACAAATTTTACATCATACATTCGTCCTATTTTGACATCGATTGTGGATGTCAACATCGATGTTCTCACCGTACGTCTATCAAGACCAAAAGAATTCAAGTATCATGAAAAATTCTCGAGGAATTATTAAAAATTTATGAACTTTGTTTGAAGTCAGTTGATACAATAATAAACCATGAGAATGTCCATAAATGTCTGGTAGGCCACCATTATAAGTTGTTAGAGTATTTGGAGGCCACGGACGTATCAATGATGGTAAAGAACATGTCCTTAGGCCGGATACCGAGCTTTAAAAAAAAATGATGGTAAAGAACATGTGCTAACTTTATTAGGGAAGGTAGATAGCAATCCCAAAATTTATGAGGATTCACATTGTCGAGTGTTAGAAACCTATGTGTATATGTTCAAGATTCCACAAGAAATAACGACAACATATGATGAACATTGTAAGATGTCGCTTAGTTCCATGGAGAAAGCAAACACACTGCTTGAGTATGTATGAGTTCTTTATTGACTGTTGATATTTTCTTTTTAAATTAATATTCGGTTATGAGTTGGTATACTTTAACTCATTAAATTCTACTTATGTGAATTGTTAAGGTCAGGTTGTGAAGAATGTGTAAGGTGTCATGTAGAGTTAAGTGAAAGCCTAAGTAATTATGCTGACACTATATTGCAAAAGACAACAATCTCTGATTCGGGGATCAAGTTACGCCTTACTGCATTGACAAAGTATACAAACTCTCCAACATTAAAAGTAGATGTTTACAAGGTAACCTAATGTTTAAAGTTTAGATAATAATTATTTTACTTTATTTATTTAAATTTATATATTCTTATAAAATTTTACATGTTGTAGGTTGCATATAAAATGTGCTTTTATTTTCTCAAATTGCGGAGAATAATCAACACCAACTTATAAGCATACTGGATCACGTTGCACCTCATAAAGAGGTAATACGGATCATGGATAAGACAAGGCCATTAGAGGTCATAGCCTTAGGCCCTTTAATGACCTAATTAATGTTGAAGCAGCTCCGAGCATTAACTAGTAAATACACTAGCACAAACATTCATACAAATTTTACATCATACATTCGTCCTATTTTGACATCGATTGTGGATGTCAACATCGATGTTCTCACCGTACGTCTATCAAGACCAAAAGAATTCAAGTATCATGAAAAATTCTCGAGGAATTATTAAAAATTTATGAACTTTGTTTGAAGTCAGTTGATACAATAATAAACCATGAGAATGTCCATAAATGTCTGGTAGGCCACCATTATAAGTTGTTAGAGTATTTGGAGGCCACGGACGTATCAATGATGGTAAAGAACATGTCCTTAGGCCGGATACCGAGCTTTAAAAAAAAATGATGGTAAAGAACATGTGCTAACTTTATTAGGGAAGGTAGATAGCAATCCCAAAATTTATGAGGATTCACATTGTCGAGTGTTAGAAACCTATGTGTATATGTTCAAGATTCCACAAGAAATAACGACAACATATGATGAACATTGTAAGATGTCGCTTAGTTCCATGGAGAAAGCAAACACACTGCTTGAGTATGTATGACTTCTTTATTGACTGTTGATATTTTCATTTTATATTTATATTCGGGTATGAATTGGTATACTTTAACTCATTAAATTCTACTTATGTGAATTGTTCAGGTCAGGTTGTGAACAATGTGTAAGGTGTCATGTAGAGTTAAGTGAAAGCCTAAGTAATTATGCTGACACTATATTGCATTGCAAAAGACAACAATCTCTGATTCGGGGATCAAGTTATGCCTTACTGCATTGACAAAGTATACAAACTCTCCAACATTAAAAGTAGATGTTTACAAGGTAACCTAATGTTTAAAGTTTAGATAATAATTATTTTACTTTATTTATTTAAATTTATATATTCTTATAAAATTTTACATGTTGTAGGTTGCATATAAAATGTGCTTTTATTTTCTCAAATTGCGGAGAATAATCAACACCAACTTATAAGCATACTGGATCACGTTGCACCTCATAAAGAGGTAATACGGATCATGGATAAGACAAGGTCATTAGAGGTCATAGCCTTAGGCCCTTTAATGACCTAATTAATGTTGAAGCAGCTCCGAGCATTAACTAGTAAATACACTAGCACAAACATTCATACAAATTTTACATCATACATTCGTCCTATTTTGACATCGATTGTGGATGTCAACATCGATGTTCTCACCGTACGTCTATCAAGACCAAAAGAATTCAAGTATCATGAAAAATTCTCGAGGAATTATTAAAAATTTATGAACTTTGTTTGAAGTCAGTTGATACAATAATAAACCATGAGAATGTCCATAAATGTCTGGTAGGCCACCATTATAAGTTGTTAGAGTATTTGGAGGCCACGGACGTATCAATGATGGTAAAGAACATGTCCTTAGGCCGGATACCGAGCTTTAAAAAAAAATGATGGTAAAGAACATGTGCTAACTTTATTAGGGAAGGTAGATAGCAATCCCAAAATTTATGAGGATTCACATTGTCGAGTGTTAGAAACCTATGTGTATATGTTCAAGATTCCACAAGAAATAACGACAACATATGATGAACATTGTAAGATGTCGCTTAGTTCCATGGAGAAAGCAAACACACTGCTTGAGTATGTATGACTTCTTTATTGACTGTTGATATTTTCATTTTATATTTATATTCGGGTATGAATTGGTATACTTTAACTCATTAAATTCTACTTATGTGAATTGTTCAGGTCAGGTTGTGAACAATGTGTAAGGTGTCATGTAGAGTTAAGTGAAAGCCTAAGTAATTATGCTGACACTATATTGCATTGCAAAAGACAACAATCTCTGATTCGGGGATCAAGTTATGCCTTACTGCATTGACAAAGTATACAAACTCTCCAACATTAAAAGTAGATGTTTACAAGGTAACCTAATGTTTAAAGTTTAGATAATAATTATTTTACTTTATTTATTTAAATTTATATATTCTTATAAAATTTTACATGTTGTAGGTTGCATATAAAATGTGCTTTTATTTTCTCAAATTGCGGAGAATAATCAACACCAACTTATAAGCATACTGGATCACGTTGCACCTCATAAAGAGGTAATACGGATCATGGATAAGACAAGGTCATTAGAGGTCATAGCCTTAGGCCCTTTAATGACCTAATTAATGTTGAAGCAGCTCCGAGCATTAACTAGTAAATACACTAGCACAAACATTCATACAAATTTTACATCATACATTCGTCCTATTTTGACATCGATTGTGGATGTCAACATCGATGTTCTCACCGTACGTCTATCAAGACCAAAAGAATTCAAGTATCATGAAAAATTCTCGAGGAATTATTAAAAATTTATGAACTTTGTTTGAAGTCAGTTGATACAATAATAAACCATGAAAATGTCCATAAATGTCTGGTAGGCCACCATTATAAGTTGTTAGAGTATTTGGAGGCCACGGATGTATCAATGATGGTAAAGAACATGTCCTTAGGTCGGATACCGAGCTTTAAAAAAAATGATGGTAAAGAACATGTGCTAACTTTATTAGGGAAGGTAGATAGCAATCCCAAAATTTATGAGGATTCACATTGTCGAGTGTTAGAAACCTATGTGTATATGTTCAAGATTCCACAAGAAATAACGACAACATATGATGAACATTGTAAGATGTCGCTTAGTTCCATGGAGAAAGCAAACACACTGCTTGAGTATGTATGAGTTCTTTATTGACTGTTGATATTTTCATTTTATATTAATATTCGGGTATGAATTGGTATACTTTACCTCATTAAATTCTACTTATGTGAATTGTTCAGGTCAGGTTGTAAAGAATGTGTAAGGTGTCATGTAGAGTTAAGTGAAAGCCTAAGTAATTATGCTGACACTATATTGCATTGCAAAAGACAACAATCTCTGATTCGGGGATCAAGTTATGCCTTACTGCATTGACAAAGTATACAAACTCTCCAACATTAAAAGTAGATGTTTACAAGGTAACCTAATGTTTAAAGTTTAGATAATAATTATTTTACTTTATTTATTTAAATTTATATATTCTTATAAAATTTTACATGTTGTAGGTTGCATATAAAATGTGCTTTTATTTTCTCAAATTGCGGAGAATAATCAACACCAACTTATAAGCATACTGGATCACGTTGCACCTCATAAAGAGGTAATACGGATCATGGATAAGACAAGGTCATTAGAGGTCATAGCCTTAGGCCCTTTAATGACCTAATTAATGTTGAAGCAGCTCCGAGCATTAACTAGTAAATACACTAGCACAAACATTCATACAAATTTTACATCATACATTCGTCCTATTTTGACATCGATTGTGGATGTCAACATCGATGTTCTCACCGTACGTCTATCAAGACCAAAAGAATTCAAGTATCATGAAAAATTCTCGAGGAATTATTAAAAATTTATGAACTTTGTTTGAAGTCAGTTGATACAATAATAAACCATGAAAATGTCCATAAATGTCTGGTAGGCCACCATTATAAGTTGTTAGAGTATTTGGAGGCCACGGACGTATCAATGATGGTAAAGAACATGTCCTTAGGCCGGATACCGAGCTTTAAAAAAAAATGATGGTAAAGAACATGTGCTAACTTTATTAGGGAAGGTAGATAGCAATCCCAAAATTTATGAGGATTCACATTGTCGAGTGTTAGAAACCTATGTGTATATGTTTAAGATTCCACAAGAAATAACGACAACATATGATGAACATTGTAAGATGTCGCTTAGTTCCATGGAGAAAGCAAACACACTGCTTGAGTATGTATGAGTTCTTTATTGACTGTTGATATTTTCATTTTATATTAATATTCGGGTATGAATTGGTATACTTTAACTCATTAAATTCTACTTATGTGAATTGTTCAGGTCAGGTTGTGAAGAATGTGTAAGGTGTCATGTAGAGTTAAGTGAAAGCCTAAGTAATTATGCTGACACTATATTGCAAAAGACAACAATCTCTGATTCGGGGATCAAGTTATGCCTTACTGCATTGACAAAGAATACAAACTCTCCAACATTAAAAGTAGATGTTTACAAGGTAACCTAATGTTTAATGTTTAGATAATAATTATTTTACTTTATTTATTTAAATTTATATATTTTTATAAAATTTTACATGTTGTAGGTTGCATATAAAATGTGCTTTTATTTTCTCAAATTGCGGAGAATAATCAACACCAACTTATAAGCATACTGGATCAAGTTGCACCTCATAAAGAGGTAATATGGATCATGGATAAGTCAAGGTCATTAGAGGTCTTAACCTTAGCCCCTTTATTGACCTAATTAATGTTGAAGCTGCTTCGAGCATTAACTAGTAAATACACTAGCACAAACATTCATACAAATTTTACATCATACATTCGTCCTATTTTGACATCGATTGTGGATGTCAACATCGATGTTCTCACCGTACGTCTATCAAGACCAAAAGAATTCAAGTATCATGAAAAATTCTCGAGGAATTATTAAAAATTTATGAACTTTGTTTGAAGTCAGTTGATACAATAATAAACCATGAAAATGTCCATAAATGACTGGTAGGCCACCATTATAAGTTGTTAGAGTATTTGGAGGCCACGGACGTATCAATGATGGTAAAGAACATGTCCTTAGGTCGGATACCGAGCTTTAAAAAAAAATGATGGTAAAGAACATGTGCTAACTTTATTAGGGAAGGTAGATAGCAATCCCAAAATTTATGAGGATTCACATTGTCGAGTGTTAGAAACCTATGTGTATATGTTCAAGATTCCACAAGAAATAACGACAACATATGATCAACATTGTAAGATGTCGCTTAGTTCCATGGAGAAAGCAAACACACTGCTTGAGTATGTATGAGTTCTTTATTGACTGTTGATATTTTCATTTTATATTAATATTCGGGTATGAATTGGTATACTTTAACTCATTAAATTCTACTTATGTGAATTGTTCAGGTCAGGTTGTAAAGAATGTGTAAGGTGTCATGTAGAGTTAAGTGAAAGCCTAAGTAATTATGCTGACACTATATTGCATTGCAAAAGACAACAATCTCTGATTCGGGGATCAAGTTATGCCTTACTGCATTGACAAAGTATACAAACTCTCCAACATTAAAAGTAGATGTTTACAAGGTAACCTAATGTTTAAAGTTTAGATAATAATTATTTTACTTTATTTATTTAAATTTATATATTCTTATAAAATTTTACATGTTGTAGGTTGCATATAAAATGTGCTTTTATTTTCTCAAATTGCGGAGAATAATCAACACCAACTTATAAGCATACTGGATCACGTTGCACCTCATAAAGAGGTAATACGGATCATAGATAAGACAAGGTCATTAGAGGTCATAGCCTTAAGCCCTTTAATGACCTAATTAATGTTGAAGCAGCTCCGAGCATTAACTAGTAAATACACTAGCACACACATTCATAAAAATTTTACATCATACATTCATCCTATTTTGACATCGATTGTTGATTTCAATGTCGTTGTTATGACAAGTTTTAAAACTTTCCATACTTCGTGCTTCAGTGTTCTCACCCTTCGTCTATCACAACCAAAACAATTCAAGAATCATGACAAAATTCTCAAGGAATTATTAAAAATTTATGAACTTTGTTTGAAGTCAGTTTATACAATAATTAACCATGAAAATATCCATAAATACCTTGTAGACCATCATTATAAGTTCTTAGAGTCTTTTGAGGCCCACGGACGTATCAATGAGGATAAAGAACATTCGCTAACTTTGTTAGGGAAGGTAGATAACAATCCCACAATTTATGAGGATTCACATTGCCGAGTGTTAGGAACCTATGTATGTTTGATCAAGATTCCACAAGAAAGAACGACAACATATGATGAACATTGTAAGATGTCGCTTAGTTCCATGGAGAAAGCAAACACACTGCTTGAGTATGTATGAGTTCTTTATTGACTGTTGATACTTTCTTTTTATATTAATATTCGGTTATGAATTGGTATACCTTAACTCATTAAATTCTACTTATGTGAATTGTTAAGGTCAGGTTGTGAAGAATGTGTAAGGTGTCATGTAGAGTTAAGTGAAAGCCTAAGTAATTATGCTGACATTATATTGAAAAAGACAACAATCTCTGATTTGGGGATCAAGTTATGCCTTACTGCATTGACAAAGTATACAAACTCTCCAACATTAAAAGTAGATGTTTACAAGGTAACCTAATGTTTAATGTTTAGATAATATTTATTTTACTTTATTTATTTAAATTTATATATTCTTATAAAATTTTACATGTTGTAGGTTGCATATAAAATGTGCTTTTATTTTCTCAAATTGCGGAGAATAATCAACACCAACTTATAAGCATACTGGATCAAGTTGCACCTCATAAAGAGGTAATATGGATCATGGATAAGTCAAGGTCATTAGAGGTCTTAACCTTAGCCCCTTTATTGACCTAATTAATGTTGAAGCAGCTTCGAGCATTAACTAGTAAATACACTAGCACAAACATTCATACAAATTTTACATCATACATTCGTCCTATTTTAACATCGATTGTGTATGTCAACATCGATGTTCTCACCGTACGTCTATCAAGACCAAAAGAATTCAAGTATCCTGAAAAATTCTCGAGGAATTATTAAAAATTTATGAACTTTGTTTGAAGTCAGTTGATACAATAATAAACCATGAAAATGTCCATAAATGTCTGGTAGGCCACCATTATAAGTTGTTAGAGTATTTGGAGGCCACGGACGTATCAATGATGGTAAAGAACATGTCCTTAGGCCGGATACCGAGCTTTAAAAAAAAATGATGGTAAAGAACATGTGCTAACTTTATTAGGGAAGGTAGATAGCAATCCCAAAATTTATGAGGATTCACATTGTCGAGTGTTAGAAACCTATGTGTATATGTTCAAGATTCCACAAGAAATAACGACAACATATGATGAACATTGTAAGATGTCGCTTAGTTCCATGGAGAAAGCAAACACACTGCTTGAGTATGTATGAGTTCTTTATTGACTGTTGATATTTTCATTTTATATTAATATTCGGGTATGAATTGGTATACTTTAACTCATTAAATTCTACTTATGTGAATTGTTCAGGTCAGGTTGTGAACAATGTGAAAGGTGTCATGTAGAGTTAAGTGAAAGCCTAAGTAATTATGCTGACACTATATTGCATTGCAAAAGACAACAATCTCTGATTCGGGGATCAAGTTATGCCTTACTCCATTGACAAAGTATACAAACTCTCCAACATTAAAAGTAGATGTTTACAAGGTAACCTAATGTTTAAAGTTTAGATAATAATTATTTTACTTTATTTATTTAAATTTATATATTCTTATAAAATTTTACATGTTGTAGGTTGCATATAAAATGTGCTTTTATTTTCTCAAATTGCGGAGAATAATCAACACCAACTTATAAGCATACTGGATCACGTTGCACCTCATAAAGAGGTAATACGGATCATGGATAAGACAAGGTCATTAGAGTTCATAGCCTTAGGCCCTTTAATGACCTAATTAATGTTGAAGCAGCTCCGAGCATTAACTAGTAATTACACTAGCACAAACATTCATACAAATTTTACATCATACATTCGTCCTATTTTGAAATCGATTGTGGATGTCAACATCGATGTTCTCACCGTACGTCTATCAAGACCAAAAGAATTCAAGTATCATGAAAAATTCTCGAGGAATTATTAAAAATTTATGAACTTTGTTTGAAGTCAGTTGATACAATAATAAACCATGAAAATGTCCATAAATGTCTGGTAGGCCACCATTATAAGTTGTTAGAGTATTTGGAGGCCACAGACGTATCAATGATGGTAAAGAACATGTCCTTAGGTCGGATACCGAGCTTTAAAAAAAAATGATGGTAAAGAACATGTGCTAACTTTATTAGGGAAGGTAGATAGCACTCCCAAAATTTATGAGGATTCACATTGTCGAGTGTTAGAAACCTATGTGTATATGTTCAAGATTCCACAAGAAATAACGACAACATATGATGAACATTGTAAGATGTCGCTTAGTTCCATGGAGAAAGCAAACACACTGCTTGAGTATGTATGAGTTCTTTATTGACTGTTGATATTTTCATTTTATATTAATATTCGGGTATGAATTGGTATACTTTAACTCATTAAATTCTACTTATGTGAATTGTTCAGGTCAGGTTGTGAAGAATGTGTAAGGTGTCATGTAGAGTTAAGTGAAAGCCTAAGTAATTATGCTGACACTATATTGCATTGCAAAAGACAACAATCTCTGATTCGGGGATCAAGTTATGCCTTACTGCATTGACAAAGTATACAAACTCTCCAACATTAAAAGTAGATGTTTACAAGGTAACCTAATGTTTAAAGTTTAGATAATAATTATTTTACTTTATTTATTTAAATTTATATATTCTTATAAAATTTTACATGTTGTAGGTTGCATATAAAATGTGCTTTTATTTTCTCAAATTGCGGAGAATAATCAACACCAACTTATAAGCATACTGGATCACGTTGCACCTCATAAAGAGGTAATACGGATCATGGATAAGACAAGGTCATTAGAGGTCATAGCCTTAGGCCCTTTAATGACCTAATTAATGTTGAAGCAGCTCCGAGCATTAACTAGTAAATACACTAGCACAAACATTCATACAAATTTTACATCATACATTCGTCCTATTTTGACATCGATTGTGGATGTCAACATCGATGTTCTCACCGTACGTCTATCAAGACCAAAAGAATTCAAGTATCATGAAAAATTCTCGAGGAATTATTAAAAATTTATGAACTTTGTTTGAAGTCAGTTGATACAATAATAAACCATGAAAATGTCCATAAATGTCTGGTAGGCCACCATTATAAGTTGTTAGAGTATTTGGAGGCCACGGACGTATCAATGATGGTAAAGAACATGTCCTTAGGCCGGATACCGAGCTTTAAAAAAAAATGATGGTAAAGAACATGTGCTAACTTTATTAGGGAAGGTAGATAGCAATCCCAAAATTTATGAGGATTCACATTGTCGAGTGTTAGAAACCTATGTGTATATGTTTAAGATTCCACAAGAAATAACGACAACATATGATGAACATTGTAAGATGTCGCTTAGTTCCATGGAGAAAGCAAACACACTGCTTGAGTATGTATGAGTTCTTTATTGACTGTTGATATTTTCATTTTATATTAATATTCGGGTATGAATTGGTATACTTTAACTCATTAAATTCTACTTATGTGAATTGTTCAGGTCAGGTTGTCAAGAATGTGTAAGGTGTCATGTAGAGTTAAGTGAAAGCCTAAGTAATTATGCTGACATTATATTGCAAAAGACAACAATCTCTGATTTGGGGATCAAGTTATGCCTTACTGCATTGACAAAGTATACAAACTCTCCAACATTAAAAGTAGATGTTTACAAGGTAACCTAATGTTTAATGTTTAGATAATATTTATTTTACTTTATTTATTTAAATTTATATATTCTTATAAAATTTTACATGTTGTAGGTTGCATATAAAATGTGCTTTTATTTTCTCAAATTGCGGAGAATAATCAACACCAACTTATAAGCATACTGGATCAAGTTGCACCTCATAAAGAGGTAATATGGATCATGGATAAGTCAAGGTCATTAGAGGTCTTAACCTTAGCCCCTTTATTGACCTAATTAATGTTGAAGCAGCTTCGAGCATTAACTAGTAAATACACTAGCACAAACATTCATACAAATTTTACATCATACATTCGTCCTATTTTGACATCGATTGTGGATGTCAACATCGATGTTCTCACCGTACGTCTATCAAGACCAAAAGAATTCAAGTATCCTGAAAAATTCTCGAGGAATTATTAAAAATTTATGAACTTTGTTTGAAGTCAGTTGATACAATAATAAACCATGAAAATGTCCATAAATGTCTGGTAGGCCACCATTATAAGTTGTTAGAGTATTTGGAGGCCACGGACGTATCAATGATGGTAAAGAACATGTCCTTAGGCCGGATACCGAGCTTTAAAAAAAAATGATGGTAAAGAACATGTGCTAACTTTATTAGGGAAGGTAGATAGCAATCCCAAAATTTATGAGGATTCACATTGTCGAGTGTTAGAAACCTATGTGTATATGTTCAAGATTCCACAAGAAATAACGACAACATATGATGAACATTGTAAGATGTCGCTTAGTTCCATGGAGAAAGCAAACACACTGCTTGAGTATGTATGAGTTCTTTATTGACTGTTGATATTTTCATTTTATATTAATATTCGGGTATGAATTGGTATACTTTAACTCATTAAATTCTACTTATGTGAATTGTTCAGGTCAGGTTGTGAAGAATGTGTAAGGTGTCATGTAGAGTTAAGTGAAAGCCTAAGTAATTATGCTGACACTATATTGCATTGCAAAAGACAACAATCTCTGATTCGGGGATCAAGTTATGCCTTACTGCATTGACAAAGTATACAAACTCTCCAACATTAAAAGTAGATGTTTACAAGGTAACCTAATGTTTAAAGTTTAGATAATAATTATTTTACTTTATTTATTTAAATTTATATATTCTTATAAAATTTTACATGTTGTAGGTTGCATATAAAATGTGCTTTTATTTTCTCAAATTGCGGAGAATAATCAACACCAACTTATAAGCATACTGGATCACGTTGCACCTCATAAAGAGGTAATACGGATCATAGATAAGACAAGGTCATTAGAGGTCATAGCCTTAAGCCCTTTAATGACCTAATTAATGTTGAAGCAGCTCCGAGCATTAACTAGTAAATACACTAGCACACACATTCATAAAAATTTTACATCATACATTCATCCTATTTTGACATCGATTGTTGATTTCAATGTCGTTGTTATGACAAGTTTTAAAACATTCCATACTTCGTGCTTCAGTGTTCTCACCCTTCGTCTATCACAACCAAAACAATTCAAGAATCATGACAAAATTCTCAAGGAATTATTAAAAATTTATGAACTTTGTTTGAAGTCAGTTTATACAATAATTAACCATGAAAATATCCATAAATACCTTGTAGACCATCATTATAAGTTCTTAGAGTCTTTTGAGGCCCACGGACGTATCAATGAGGATAAAGAACATTCGCTAACTTTGTTAGGGAAGGTAGATAACAATCCCACAATTTATGAGGATTCACATTGCCGAGTGTTAGGAACCTATGTATGTTTGTTCAAGATTCCACAAGAAAGAACGACAACATATGATGAACATTGTAAGATGTCGCTTAGTTCCATGGAGAAAGCAAACACACTGCTTGAGTATGTATGAGTTCTTTATTGACTGTTGATATTTTCTTTTTATATTAATATTCGGTTATGAATTGGTATACTTTAACTCATTAAATTCTACTTATGTGAATTGTTAAGGTCAGGTTGTGAAGAATGTGTAAGGTGTCATGTAGAGTTAAGTGAAAGCCTAAGTAATTATGCTGACATTATATTGCAAAAGACAACAATCTCTGATTTGGGGATCAAGTTATGCCTTACTGCATTGACAAAGTATACAAACTCTCCAACATTAAAAGTAGATGTTTACAAGGTAACCTAATGTTTAATGTTTAGATAATATTTATTTTACTTTATTTATTTAAATTTATATATTCTTATAAAATTTTACATGTTGTAGGTTGCATATAAAATGTGCTTTTATTTTCTCAAATTGCGGAGAATAATCAACACCAACTTATAAGCATACTGGATCAAGTTGCACCTCATAAAGAGGTAATATGGATCATGGATAAGTCAAGGTCATTAGAGGTCTTAACCTTAGCCCCTTTATTGACCTAATTAATGTTGAAGCAGCTTCGAGCATTAACTAGTAAATACACTAGCACAAACATTCATACAAATTTTACATCATACATTCGTCCTATTTTGACATCGATTGTGGATGTCAACATCGATGTTCTCACCGTACGTCTATCAAGACCAAAAGAATTCAAGTATCCTGAAAAATTCTCGAGGAATTATTAAAAATTTATGAACTTTGTTTGAAGTCAGTTGATACAATAATAAACCATGAAAATGTCCATAAATGTCTGGTAGGCCACCATTATAAGTTGTTAGAGTATTTGGAGGCCACGGACGTATCAATGATGGTAAAGAACATGTCCTTAGGCCGGATACCGAGCTTTAAAAAAAAATGATGGTAAAGAACATGTGCTAACTTTATTAGGGAAGGTAGATAGCAATCCCAAAATTTATGAGGATTCACATTGTCGAGTGTTAGAAACCTATGTGTATATGTTCAAGATTCCACAAGAAATAACGACAACATATGATGAACATTGTAAGATGTCGCTTAGTTCCATGGAGAAAGCAAACACACTGCTTGAGTATGTATGAGTTCTTTATTGACTGTTGATATTTTCATTTTATATTAATATTCGGGTATGAATTGGTATACTTTAACTCATTAAATTCTACTTATGTGAATTGTTCAGGTCAGGTTGTAAAGAATGTGTAAGGTGTCATGTAGAGTTAAGTGAAAGCCTAAGTAATTATGCTGACACTATATTGCATTGCAAAAGACAACAATCTCTGATTCGGGGATCAAGTTATGCCTTACTGCATTGACAAAGTATACAAACTCTCCAACATTAAAAGTAGATGTTTACAAGGTAACCTAATGTTTAAAGTTTAGATAATAATTATTTTACTTTATTTATTTAAATTTATATATTCTTATAAAATTTTACATGTTGTAGGTTGCATATAAAATGTGCTTTTATTTTCTCAAATTGCGGAGAATAATCAACACCAACTTATAAGCATACTGGATCACGTTGCACCTCATAAAGAGGTAATACGGATCATAGATAAGACAAGGTCATTAGAGGTCATAGCCTTAAGCCCTTTAATGACCTAATTAATGTTGAAGCAGCTCCGAGCATTAACTAGTAAATACACTAGCACACACATTCATAAAAATTTTACATCATACATTCATCCTATTTTGACATCGATTGTTGATTTCAATGTCGTTGTTATGACAAGTTTTAAAACTTTCCATACTTCGTGCTTCAGTGTTCTCACCCTTCGTCTATCACAACCAAAACAATTCAAGAATCATGACAAAATTCTCAAGGAATTATTAAAAATTTATGAACTTTGTTTGAAGTCAGTTTATACAATAATTAACCATGAAAATATCCATAAATACCTTGTAGACCATCATTATAAGTTCTTAGAGTCTTTTGAGGCCCACGGACGTATCAATGAGGATAAAGAACATTCGCTAACTTTGTTAGGGAAGGTAGATAACAATCCCACAATTTATGAGGATTCACATTGCCGAGTGTTAGGAACCTATGTATGTTTGTTCAAGATTCCACAAGAAAGAACGACAACATATGATGAACATTGTAAGATGTCGCTTAGTTCCATGGAGAAAGCAAACACACTGCTTGAGTATGTATGAGTTCTTTATTGACTGTTGATATTTTCTTTTTATATTAATATTCGGTTATGAATTGGTATACTTTAACTCATTAAATTCTACTTATGTGAATTGTTAAGGTCAGGTTGTGAAGAATGTGTTAGGTGTCATGTAGAGTTAAGTGAAAGCCTAAGTAATTATGCTGACACTATATTGCAAAAGACAACAATCTCTGATTTGGGGATCAAGTTATGCCTTACTGCATTGACAAAGTATACAAACTCTCCAACATTAAAAGTAGATGTTTACAAGGTAACCTAATGTTTAAAGTTTAGATAATATTTATTTTACTTTATTTATTTAAATTTATATATTCTTATAAAATTTTACATGTTGTAGGTTGCATATAAAATGTGCTTTTATTTTCTCAAATTGCGGAGAATAATCAACACCAACTTATAAGCATACTGGATCAAGTTGCACCTCATAAAGAGGTAATATGGATCATGGATAAGTCAAGGTCATTAGAGGTCTTAACCTTAGCCCCTTTATTGACCTAATTAATGTTGAAGCAGCTTCGAGCATTAACTAGTAAATACACTAGCACAAACATTCATACAAATATTACATCATACATTCGTCCTATTTTGACATCGATTGTGGATGTCAACATCGATGTTCTCACCGTACGTCTATCAAGACCAAAAGAATTCAAGTATCATGAAAAATTCTCGAGGAATTATTAAAAATTTATGAACTTTGTTTGAAGTCAGTTGATACAATAATAAACCATGAAAATGTCCATAAATGTCTGGTAGGCCACCATTATAAGTTGTTAGAGTATTTGGAGGCCACGGACGTATCAATGATGGTAAAGAACATGTCCTTAGGACGGATACCGAGCTTTAAAAAAAAATGATGGTAAAGAACATGTGCTAACTTTATTAGGGAAGGTAGATAGCAATCCCAAAATTTATGAGGATTCACATTGTCGAGTGTTAGAAACCTATGTGTATATGTTCAAGATTCCACAAGAAATAACGACAACATATGATGAACATTGTAAGATGTCGCTTAGTTCCATGGAGAAAGCAAACACACTGCTTGAGTATGTATGAGTTCTTTATTGACTGTTGATATTTTCATTTTATATTAATATTCGGTTATGAATTGGTATACTTTAACTCATTAAATTCTACTTATGTGAATTGTTCAGGTCAGGTTGTAAAGAATGTGTAAGGTGTCATGTAGAGTTAAGTGAAAGCCTAAGTAATTATGCTGACACTATATTGCATTGCAAAAGACAACAATCTCTGATTCGGGGATCAAGTTATGCCTTACTGCATTGACAAAGTATACAAACTCTCCAACATTAAAAGTAGATGTTTACAAGGTAACCTAATGTTTAAAGTTTAGATAATAATTACTTTACTTTATTTATTTAAATTTATATATTCTTATAAAATTTTACATGTTGTAGGTTGCATATAAAATGTGCTTTTATTTTCTCAAATTGCGGAGAATAATCAACACCAACTTATAAGCATACTGGATCACGTTGCACCTCATAAAGAGGTAATACGGATCATAGATAAGACAAGGTCATTAGAGGTCATAGCCTTAAGCCCTTTAATGACCTAATTAATGTTGAAGCAGCTCCGAGCATTAACTAGTAAATACACTAGCACACACATTCATAAAAATTTTACATCATACATTCATCCTATTTTGACATCGATTGTTGATTTCAATGTCGTTGTTATGACAAGTTTTAAAACTTTCCATACTTCGTGCTTCAGTGTTCTCACCCTTCGTCTATCACAACCAAAACAATTCAAGAATCATGACAAAATTCTCAAGGAATTATTAAAAATTTATGAACTTTGTTTGAAGTCAGTTTATACAATAATTAACCATGAAAATATCCATAAATACCTTGTAGACCATCATTATAAGTTCTTAGAGTCTTTTGAGGCCCACGGACGTATCAATGAGGATAAAGAACATTCGCTAACTTTGTTAGGGAAGGTAGATAACAATCCCATAATTTATGAGGATTCACATTGCCGAGTGTTAGGAACCTATGTATGTTTGTTCAAGATTCCACAAGAAAGAACGACAACATATGATGAACATTGTAAGATGTCGCTTAGTTCCATGGAGAAAGCAAACACACTGCTTGAGTATGTATGAGTTCTTTATTGACTGTTGATATTTTCTTTTTATATTAATATTCGGTTATGAATTGGTATACTTTAACTCATTAAATTCTACTTATGTGAATTGTTAAGGTCAGGTTGTGAAGAATGTGTAAGGTGTCATGTAGAGTTAAGTGAAAGCCTAAGTAATTATGCTGACATTATATTGCAAAAGACAACAATCTCTGATTTGGGGATCAAGTTATGCCTTACTGCATTGACAAAGTATACAAACTCTCCAACATTAAAAGTAGATGTTTACAAGGTAACCTAATGTTTAATGTTTAGATAATATTTATTTTACTTTATTTATTTAAATTTATATATTCTTATAAAATTTTACATGTTGTAGGTTGCATATAAAATGTGCTTTTATTTTCTCAAATTGCGGAGAATAATCAACACCAACTTATAAGCATACTGGATCAAGTTGCACCTCATAAAGAGGTAATATGGATCATGGATAAGTCAAGGTCATTAGAGGTCTTAACCTTAGCCCCTTTATTGACCTAATTAATGTTGAAGCAGCTTCGAGCATTAACTAGTAAATACACTAGCACAAACATTCATACAAATTTTACATCATACATTCGTCCTATTTTGACATCGATTGTGGATGTCAACATCGATGTTCTCACCGTACGTCTATCAAGACCAAAAGAATTCAAGTATCCTGAAAAATTCTCGAGGAATTATTAAAAATTTATGAACTTTGTTTGAAGTCAGTTGATACAATAATAAACCATGAAAATGTCCATAAATGTCTGGTAGGCCACCATTATAAGTTGTTAGAGTATTTGGAGGCCACGGACGTATCAATGATGGTAAAGAACATGTCCTTAGGCCGGATACCGAGCTTTAAAAAAAAATGATGGTAAAGAACATGTGCTAACTTTATTAGGGAAGGTAGATAGCAATCCCAAAATTTATGAGGATTCACATTGTCGAGTGTTAGAAACCTATGTGTATATGTTCAAGATTCCACAAGAAATAACGACAACATATGATGAACATTGTAAGATGTCGCTTAGTTCCATGGAGAAAGCAAACACACTGCTTGAGTATGTATGAGTTCTTTATTGACTGTTGATATTTTCATTTTATATTAATATTCGGGTATGAATTGGTATACTTTAACTCATTAAATTCTACTTATGTGAATTGTTCAGGTCAGGTTGTAAAGAATGTGTAAGGTGTCATGTAGAGTTAAGTGAAAGCCTAAGTAATTATGCTGACACTATATTGCATTGCAAAAGACAACAATCTCTGATTCGGGGATCAAGTTATGCCTTACTGCATTGACAAAGTATACAAACTCTCCAACATTAAAAGTAGATGTTTACAAGGTAACCTAATGTTTAAAGTTTAGATAATAATTACTTTACTTTATTTATTTAAATTTATATATTCTTATAAAATTTTACATGTTGTAGGTTGCATATAAAATGTGCTTTTATTTTCTCAAATTGCGGAGAATAATCAACACCAACTTATAAGCATACTGGATCACGTTGCACCTCATAAAGAGGTAATACGGATCATAGATAAGACAAGGTCATTAGAGGTCATAGCCTTAAGCCCTTTAATGACCTAATTAATGTTGAAGCAGCTCCGAGCATTAACTAGTAAATACACTAGCACACACATTCATAAAAATTTTACATCATACATTCATCCTATTTTGACATCGATTGTTGATTTCAATGTCGTTGTTATGACAAGTTTTAAAACTTTCCATACTTCGTGCTTCAGTGTTCTCACCCTTCGTCTATCACAACCAAAACAATTCAAGAATCATGACAAAATTCTCAAGGAATTATTAAAAATTTATGAACTTTGTTTGAAGTCAGTTTATACAATAATTAACCATGAAAATATCCATAAATACCTTGTAGACCATCATTATAAGTTCTTAGAGTCTTTTGAGGCCCACGGACGTATCAATGAGGATAAAGAACATTCGCTAACTTTGTTAGGGAAGGTAGATAACAATCCCATAATTTATGAGGATTCACATTGCCGAGTGTTAGGAACCTATGTATGTTTGTTCAAGATTCCACAAGAAAGAACGACAACATATGATGAACATTGTAAGATGTCGCTTAGTTCCATGGAGAAAGCAAACACACTGCTTGAGTATGTATGAGTTCTTTATTGACTGTTGATATTTTCTTTTTATATTAATATTCGGTTATGAATTGGTATACTTTAACTCATTAAATTCTACTTATGTGAATTGTTAAGGTCAGGTTGTGAAGAATGTGTAAGGTGTCATGTAGAGTTAAGTGAAAGCCTAAGTAATTATGCTGACATTATATTGCAAAAGACAACAATCTCTGATTTGGGGATCAAGTTATGCCTTACTGCATTGACAAAGTATACAAACTCTCCAACATTAAAAGTAGATGTTTACAAGGTAACCTAATGTTTAATGTTTAGATAATATTTATTTTACTTTATTTATTTAAATTTATATATTCTTATAAAATTTTACATGTTGTAGGTTGCATATAAAATGTGCTTTTATTTTCTCAAATTGCGGAGAATAATCAACACCAACTTATAAGCATACTGGATCAAGTTGCACCTCATAAAGAGGTAATATGGATCATGGATAAGTCAAGGTCATTAGAGGTCTTAACCTTAGCCCCTTTATTGACCTAATTAATGTTGAAGCAGCTTCGAGCATTAACTAGTAAATACACTAGCACAAACATTCATACAAATTTTACATCATACATTCGTCCTATTTTGACATCGATTGTGGATGTCAACATCGATGTTCTCACCGTACGTCTATCAAGACCAAAAGAATTCAAGTATCCTGAAAAATTCTCGAGGAATTATTAAAAATTTATGAACTTTGTTTGAAGTCAGTTGATACAATAATAAACCATGAAAATGTCCATAAATGTCTGGTAGGCCACCATTATAAGTTGTTAGAGTATTTGGAGGCCACGGACGTATCAATGATGGTAAAGAACATGTCCTTAGGCCGGATACCGAGCTTTAAAAAAAAATGATGGTAAAGAACATGTGCTAACTTTATTAGGGAAGGTAGATAGCAATCCCAAAATTTATGAGGATTCACATTGTCGAGTGTTAGAAACCTATGTGTATATGTTCAAGATTCCACAAGAAATAACGACAACATATGATGAACATTGTAAGATGTCGCTTAGTTCCATGGAGAAAGCAAACACACTGCTTGAGTATGTATGAGTTCTTTATTGACTGTTGATATTTTCATTTTATATTAATATTCGGGTATGAATTGGTATACTTTAACTCATTAAATTCTACTTATGTGAATTGTTCAGGTCAGGTTGTAAAGAATGTGTAAGGTGTCATGTAGAGTTAAGTGAAAGCCTAAGTAATTATGCTGACACTATATTGCATTGCAAAAGACAACAATCTCTGATTCGGGGATCAAGTTATGCCTTACTGCATTGACAAAGTATACAAACTCTCCAACATTAAAAGTAGATGTTTACAAGGTAACCTAATGTTTAAAGTTTAGATAATAATTATTTTACTTTATTTATTTAAATTTATATATTCTTATAAAATTTTACATGTTGTAGGTTGCATATAAAATGTGCTTTTATTTTCTCAAATTGCGGAGAATAATCAACACCAACTTATAAGCATACTGGATCACGTTGCACCTCATAAAGAGGTAATACGGATCATAGATAAGACAAGGTCATTAGAGGTCATAGCCTTAAGCCCTTTAATGACCTAATTAATGTTGAAGCAGCTCCGAGCATTAACTAGTAAATACACTAGCACACACATTCATAAAAATTTTACATCATACATTCATCCTATTTTGACATCGATTGTTGATTTCAATGTCGTTGTTATGACAAGTTTTAAAACTTTCCATACTTCGTGCTTCAGTGTTCTCACCCTTCGTCTATCACAACCAAAACAATTCAAGAATCATGACAAAATTCTCAAGGAATTATTAAAAATTTATGAACTTTGTTTGAAGTCAGTTTATACAATAATTAACCATGAAAATATCCATAAATACCTTGTAGACCATCATTATAAGTTCTTAGAGTCTTTTGAGGCCCACGGACGTATCAATGAGGATAAAGAACATTCGCTAACTTTGTTAGGGAAGGTAGATAACAATCCCACAATTTATGAGGATTCACATTGCCGAGTGTTAGGAACCTATGTATGTTTGTTCAAGATTCCACAAGAAAGAACGACAACATATGATGAACATTGTAAGATGTCGCTTAGTTCCATGGAGAAAGCAAACACACTGCTTGAGTATGTATGAGTTCTTTATTGACTGTTGATATTTTCTTTTTATATTAATATTCGGTTATGAATTGGTATACTTTAACTCATTAAATTCTACTTATGTGAATTGTTAAGGTCAGGTTGTGAAGAATGTGTTAGGTGTCATGTAGAGTTAAGTGAAAGCCTAAGTAATTATGCTGACACTATATTGCAAAAGACAACAATCTCTGATTTGGGGATCAAGTTATGCCTTACTGCATTGACAAAGTATACAAACTCTCCAACATTAAAAGTAGATGTTTACAAGGTAACCTAATGTTTAAAGTTTAGATAATATTTATTTTACTTTATTTATTTAAATTTATATATTCTTATAAAATTTTACATGTTGTAGGTTGCATATAAAATGTGCTTTTATTTTCTCAAATTGCGGAGAATAATCAACACCAACTTATAAGCATACTGGATCAAGTTGCACCTCATAAAGAGGTAATATGGATCATGGATAAGTCAAGGTCATTAGAGGTCTTAACCTTAGCCCCTTTATTGACCTAATTAATGTTGAAGCAGCTTCGAGCATTAACTAGTAAATACACTAGCACAAACATTCATACAAATATTACATCATACATTCGTCCTATTTTGACATCGATTGTGGATGTCAACATCGATGTTCTCACCGTACGTCTATCAAGACCAAAAGAATTCAAGTATCATGAAAAATTCTCGAGGAATTATTAAAAATTTATGAACTTTGTTTGAAGTCAGTTGATACAATAATAAACCATGAAAATGTCCATAAATGTCTGGTAGGCCACCATTATAAGTTGTTAGAGTATTTGGAGGCCACGGACGTATCAATGATGGTAAAGAACATGTCCTTAGGTCGGATACCGAGCTTTAAAAAAAAATGATGGTAAAGAACATGTGCTAACTTTATTAGGGAAGGTAGATAGCAATCCCAAAATTTATGAGGATTCACATTGTCGAGTGTTAGAAACCTATGTGTATATGTTCAAGATTCCACAAGAAATAACGACAACATATGATGAACATTGTAAGATGTCGCTTAGTTCCATGGAGAAAGCAAACACACTGCTTGAGTATGTATGAGTTCTTTATTGACTGTTGATATTTTCATTTTATATTAATATTCGGGTATGAATTGGTATACTTTAACTCATTAAATTCTACTTATGTGAATTGTTCAGGTCAGGTTGTGAAGAATGTGTAAGGTGTCATGTAGAGTTAAGTGAAAGCCTAAGTAATTATGCTGACACTATATTGCATTGCAAAAGACAACAATCTCTGATTCGGGGATCAAGTTATGCCTTACTGCATTGACAAAGTATACAAACTCTCCAACATTAAAAGTAGATGTTTACAAGGTAACCTAATGTTTAAAGTTTAGATAATAATTACTTTACTTTATTTATTTAAATTTATATATTCTTATAAAATTTTACATGTTGTAGGTTGCATATAAAATGTGCTTTTATTTTCTCAAATTGCGGAGAATAATCAACACCAACTTATAAGCATACTGGATCACGTTGCACCTCATAAAGAGGTAATACGGATCATAGATAAGACAAGGTCATTAGAGGTCATAGCCTTAAGCCCTTTAATGACCTAATTAATGTTGAAGCAGCTCCGAGCATTAACTAGTAAATACACTAGCACACACATTCATAAAAATTTTACATCATACATTCATCCTATTTTGACATCGATTGTTGATTTCAATGTCGTTGTTATGACAAGTTTTAAAACTTTCCATACTTCGTGCTTCAGTGTTCTCACCCTTCGTCTATCACAACCAAAACAATTCAAGAATCATGACAAAATTCTCAAGGAATTATTAAAAATTTATGAACTTTGTTTGAAGTCAGTTTATACAATAATTAACCATGAAAATATCCATAAATACCTTGTAGACCATCATTATAAGTTCTTAGAGTCTTTTGAGGCCCACGGACGTATCAATGAGGATAAAGAACATTCGCTAACTTTGTTAGGGAAGGTAGATAACAATCCCATAATTTATGAGGATTCACATTGCCGAGTGTTAGGAACCTATGTATGTTTGTTCAAGATTCCACAAGAAAGAACGACAACATATGATGAACATTGTAAGATGTCGCTTAGTTCCATGGAGAAAGCAAACACACTGCTTGAGTATGTATGAGGTCTTTATTGACTGTTGATATTTTCTTTTTATATTAATATTCGGTTATGAATTGGTATACTTTAACTCATTAAATTCTACTTATGTGAATTGTTAAGGTCAGGTTGTGAAGAATGTGTAAGGTGTCATGTAGAGTTAAGTGAAAGCCTAAGTAATTATGCTGACATTATATTGCAAAAGACAACAATCTCTGATTTGGGGATCAAGTTATGCCTTACTGCATTGACAAAGTATACAAACTCTCCAACATTAAAAGTAGATGTTTACAAGGTAACCTAATGTTTAATGTTTAGATAATATTTATTTTACTTTATTTATTTAAATTTATATATTCTTATAAAATTTTACATGTTGTAGGTTGCATATAAAATGTGCTTTTATTTTCTCAAATTGCGGAGAATAATCAACACCAACTTATAAGCATACTGGATCAAGTTGCACCTCATAAAGAGGTAATATGGATCATGGATAAGTCAAGGTCATTAGAGGTCTTAACCTTAGCCCCTTTATTGACCTAATTAATGTTGAAGCAGCTTCGAGCATTAACTAGTAAATACACTAGCACAAACATTCATACAAATTTTACATCATACATTCGTCCTATTTTGACATCGATTGTGGATGTCAACATCGATGTTCTCACCGTACGTCTATCAAGACCAAAAGAATTCAAGTATCCTGAAAAATTCTCGAGGAATTATTAAAAATTTATGAACTTTGTTTGAAGTCAGTTGATACAATAATAAACCATGAAAATGTCCATAAATGTCTGGTAGGCCACCATTATAAGTTGTTAGAGTATTTGGAGGCCACGGACGTATCAATGATGGTAAAGAACATGTCCTTAGGTCGGATACCGAGCTTTAAAAAAAAATGATGGTAAAGAACATGTGCTAACTTTATTAGGGAAGGTAGATAGCAATCCCAAAATTTATGAGGATTCACATTGTCGAGTGTTAGAAACCTATGTGTATATGTTCAAGATTCCACAAGAAATAACGACAACATATGATGAACATTGTAAGATGTCGCTTAGTTCCATGGAGAAAGCAAACACACTGCTTGAGTATGTATGAGTTCTTTATTGACTGTTGATATTTTCATTTTATATTAATATTCGGGTATGAATTGGTATACTTTAACTCATTAAATTCTACTTATGTGAATTGTTCAGGTCAGGTTGTGAAGAATGTGTAAGGTGTCATGTAGAGTTAAGTGAAAGCCTAAGTAATTATGCTGACACTATATTGCATTGCAAAAGACAACAATCTCTGATTCGGGGATCAAGTTATGCCTTACTGCATTGACAAAGTATACAAACTCTCCAACATTAAAAGTAGATGTTTACAAGGTAACCTAATGTTTAAAGTTTAGATAATAATTATTTTACTTTATTTATTTAAATTTATATATTCTTATAAAATTTTACATGTTGTAGGTTGCATATAAAATGTGCTTTTATTTTCTCAAATTGCGGAGAATAATCAACACCAACTTATAAGCATACTGGATCACGTTGCACCTCATAAAGAGGTAATACGGATCATAGATAAGACAAGGTCATTAGAGGTCATAGCCTTAAGCCCTTTAATGACCTAATTAATGTTGAAGCAGCTCCGAGCATTAACTAGTAAATACACTAGCACACACATTCATAAAAATTTTACATCATACATTCATCCTATTTTGACATCGATTGTTGATTTCAATGTCGTTGTTATGACAAGTTTTAAAACTTTCCATACTTCGTGCTTCAGTGTTCTCACCCTTCGTCTATCACAACCAAAACAATTCAAGAATCATGACAAAATTCTCAAGGAATTATTAAAAATTTATGAACTTTGTTTGAAGTCAGTTTATACAATAATTAACCATGAAAATATCCATAAATACCTTGTAGACCATCATTATAAGTTCTTAGAGTCTTTTGAGGCCCACGGACGTATCAATGAGGATAAAGAACATTCGCTAACTTTGTTAGGGAAGGTAGATAACAATCCCACAATTTATGAGGATTCACATTGCCGAGTGTTAGGAACCTATGTATGTTTGTTCAAGATTCCACAAGAAAGAACGACAACATATGATGAACATTGTAAGATGTCGCTTAGTTCCATGGAGAAAGCAAACACACTGCTTGAGTATGTATGAGTTCTTTATTGACTGTTGATATTTTCTTTTTATATTAATATTCGGTTATGAATTGGTATACTTTAACTCATTAAATTCTACTTATGTGAATTGTTAAGGTCAGGTTGTGAAGAATGTGTTAGGTGTCATGTAGAGTTAAGTGAAAGCCTAAGTAATTATGCTGACACTATATTGCAAAAGACAACAATCTCTGATTCGGGGATCAAGTTATGCCTTACTGCATTGACAAAGTATACAAACTCTCCAACATTAAAAGTAGATGTTTACAAGGTAACCTAATGTTTAATGTTTAGATAATATTTATTTTACTTTATTTATTTAAATTTATATATTCTTATAAAATTTTACATGTTGTAGGTTGCATATAAAATGTGCTTTTATTTTCTCAAATTGCGGAGAATAATCAACACCAACTTATAAGCATACTGGATCACGTTGCACCTCATAAAGAGGTAATACGGATCATAGATAAGACAAGGTCATTAGAGGTCATAGCCTTAAGCCCTTTAATGACCTAATTAATGTTGAAGCAGCTCCGAGCATTAACTAGTAAATACACTAGCACACACATTCATAAAAATTTTACATCATACATTCATCCTATTTTGACATCGATTGTTGATTTCAATGTCGTTGTTATGACAAGTTTTAAAACTTTCCATACTTCGTGCTTCAGTGTTCTCACCCTTCGTCTATCACAACCAAAACAATTCAAGAATCATGACAAAATTCTCAAGGAATTATTAAAAATTTATGAACTTTGTTTGAAGTCAGTTTATACAATAATTAACCATGAAAATATCCATAAATACCTTGTAGACCATCATTATAAGTTCTTAGAGTCTTTTGAGGCCCACGGACGTATCAATGAGGATAAAGAACATTCGCTAACTTTGTTAGGGAAGGTAGATAACAATCCCACAATTTATGAGGATTCACATTGCCGAGTGTTAGGAACCTATGTATGTTTGTTCAAGATTCCACAAGAAAGAACGACAACATATGATGAACATTGTAAGATGTCGCTTAGTTCCATGGAGAAAGCAAACACACTGCTTGAGTATGTATGAGTTCTTTATTGACTGTTGATATTTTCTTTTTATATTAATATTCGGTTATGAATTGGTATACTTTAACTCATTAAATTCTACTTATGTGAATTGTTAAGGTCAGGTTGTGAAGAATGTGTAAGGTGTCATGTAGAGTTAAGTGAAAGCCTAAGTAATTATGCTGACATTATATTGCAAAAGACAACAATCTCTGATTTGGGGATCAAGTTATGCCTTACTGCATTGACAAAGTATACAAACTCTCCAACATCAAAAGTAGATGTTTACAAGGTAACCTAATGTTTAATGTTTAGATAATATTTATTTTACTTTATTTATTTAAATTTATATATTCTTATAAAATTTTACATGTTGTAGGTTGCATATAAAATGTGCTTTTATTTTCTCAAATTGCGGAGAATAATCAACACCAACTTATAAGCATACTGGATCAAGTTGCACCTCATAAAGAGGTAATATGGATCATGGATAAGTCAAGGTCATTAGAGGTCTTAACCTTAGCCCCTTTATTGACCTAATTAATGTTGAAGCAGCTTCGAGCATTAACTAGTAAATACACTAGCACAAACATTCATACAAATTTTACATCATACATTCGTCCTATTTTGACATCGATTGTGGATGTCAACATCGATGTTCTCACCGTACGTCTATCAAGACCAAAAGAATTCAAGTATCCTGAAAAATTCTCGAGGAATTATTAAAAATTTATGAACTTTGTTTGAAGTCAGTTGATACAATAATAAACCATGAAAATGTCCATAAATGTCTGGTAGGCCACCATTATAAGTTGTTAGAGTATTTGGAGGCCACGGACGTATCAATGATGGTAAAGAACATGTCCTTAGGCCGGATACCGAGCTTTAAAAAAAAATGATGGTAAAGAACATGTGCTAACTTTATTAGGGAAGGTAGATAGCAATCCCAAAATTTATGAGGATTCACATTGTCGAGTGTTAGAAACCTATGTGTATATGTTCAAGATTCCACAAGAAATAACGACAACATATGATGAACATTGTAAGATGTCGCTTAGTTCCATGGAGAAAGCAAACACACTGCTTGAGTATGTATGAGTTCTTTATTGACTGTTGATATTTTCATTTTATATTAATATTCGGGTATGAATTGGTATACTTTAACTCATTAAATTCTACTTATGTGAATTGTTCAGGTCAGGTTGTAAAGAATGTGTAAGGTGTCATGTAGAGTTAAGTGAAAGCCTAAGTAATTATGCTGACACTATATTGCATTGCAAAAGACAACAATCTCTGATTCGGGGATCAAGTTATGCCTTACTGCATTGACAAAGTATACAAACTCTCCAACATTAAAAGTAGATGTTTACAAGGTAACCTAATGTTTAAAGTTTAGATAATAATTATTTTACTTTATTTATTTAAATTTATATATTCTTATAAAATTTTACATGTTGTAGGTTGCATATAAAATGTGCTTTTATTTTCTCAAATTGCGGAGAATAATCAACACCAACTTATAAGCATACTGGATCACGTTGCACCTCATAAAGAGGTAATACGGATCATAGATAAGACAAGGTCATTAGAGGTCATAGCCTTAAGCCCTTTAATGACCTAATTAATGTTGAAGCAGCTCCGAGCATTAACTAGTAAATACACTAGCACAAACATTCATACAAATATTACATCATACATTCGTCCTATTTTGACATCGATTGTGGATGTCAACATCGATGTTATGACAAGTTTTAAAACTTTCCATACTTCGTGCTTCAGTGTTCTCACCCTTCGTCTATCACAACCAAAACAATTCAAGAATCATGACAAAATTCTCAAGGAATTATTAAAAATTTATGAACTTTGTTTGAAGTCAGTTTATACAATAATTAACCATGAAAATATCCATAAATACCTTGTAGACCATCATTATAAGTTCTTAGAGTCTTTTGAGGCCCACGGACGTATCAATGAGGATAAAGAACATTCGCTAACTTTGTTAGGGAAGGTAGATAACAATCCCACAATTTATGAGGATTCACATTGCCGAGTGTTAGGAACCTATGTATGTTTGTTCAAGATTCCACAAGAAAGAACGACAACATATGATGAACATTGTAAGATGTCGCTTAGTTCCATGGAGAAAGCAAACACACTGCTTGAGTATGTATGAGGTCTTTATTGACTGTTGATATTTTCTTTTTATATTAATATTCGGTTATGAATTGGTATACTTTAACTCATTAAATTCTACTTATGTGAATTGTTAAGGTCAGGTTGTGAAGAATGTGTAAGGTGTCATGTAGAGTTAAGTGAAAGCCTAAGTAATTATGCTGACATTATATTGCAAAAGACAACAATCTCTGATTTGGGGATCAAGTTATGCCTTACTGCATTGACAAAGTATACAAACTCTCCAACATTAAAAGTAGATGTTTACAAGGTAACCTAATGTTTAATGTTTAGATAATATTTATTTTACTTTATTTATTTAAATTTATATATTCTTATAAAATTTTACATGTTGTAGGTTGCATATAAAATGTGCTTTTATTTTCTCAAATTGCGGAGAATAATCAACACCAACTTATAAGCATACTGGATCAAGTTGCACCTCATAAAGAGGTAATATGGATCATGGATAAGTCAAGGTCATTAGAGGTCTTAACCTTAGCCCCTTTATTGACCTAATTAATGTTGAAGCAGCTTCGAGCATTAACTAGTAAATACACTAGCACAAACATTCATACAAATTTTACATCATACATTCGTCCTATTTTGACATCGATTGTGGATGTCAACATCGATGTTCTCACCGTACGTCTATCAAGACCAAAAGAATTCAAGTATCCTGAAAAATTCTCGAGGAATTATTAAAAATTTATGAACTTTGTTTGAAGTCAGTTGACACAATAATAAACCATGAAAATGTCCATAAATGTCTGGTAGGCCACCATTATAAGTTGTTAGAGTATTTGGAGGCCACGGACGTATCAATGATGGTAAAGAACATGTCCTTAGGTCGGATACCGAGCTTTAAAAAAAAATGATGGTAAAGAACATGTGCTAACTTTATTAGGGAAGGTAGATAGCAATCCCAAAATTTATGAGGATTCACATTGTCGAGTGTTAGAAACCTATGTGTATATGTTCAAGATTCCACAAGAAATAACGACAACATATGATGAACATTGTAAGATGTCGCTTAGTTCCATGGAGAAAGCAAACACACTGCTTGAGTATGTATGAGTTCTTTATTGACTGTTGATATTTTCATTTTATATTAATATTCGGGTATGAATTGGTATACTTTAACTCATTAAATTCTACTTATGTGAATTGTTCAGGTCAGGTTGTGAAGAATGTGTAAGGTGTCATGTAGAGTTAAGTGAAAGCCTAAGTAATTATGCTGACACTATATTGCATTGCAAAAGACAACAATCTCTGATTCGGGGATCAAGTTATGCCTTACTGCATTGACAAAGTATACAAACTCTCCAACATTAAAAGTAGATGTTTACAAGGTAACCTAATGTTTAAAGTTTAGATAATAATTATTTTACTTTATTTATTTAAATTTATATATTCTTATAAAATTTTACATGTTGTAGGTTGCATATAAAATGTGCTTTTATTTTCTCAAATTGCGGAGAATAATCAACACCAACTTATAAGCATACTGGATCACGTTGCACCTCATAAAGAGGTAATACGGATCATAGATAAGACAAGGTCATTAGAGGTCATAGCCTTAAGCCCTTTAATGACCTAATTAATGTTGAAGCAGCTCCGAGCATTAACTAGTAAATACACTAGCACACACATTCATAAAAATTTTACATCATACATTCATCCTATTTTGACATCGATTGTTGATTTCAATGTCGTTGTTATGACAAGTTTTAAAACTTTCCATACTTCGTGCTTCAGTGTTCTCACCCTTCGTCTATCACAACCAAAACAATTCAAGAATCATGACAAAATTCTCAAGGAATTATTAAAAATTTATGAACTTTGTTTGAAGTCAGTTTATACAATAATTAACCATGAAAATATCCATAAATACCTTGTAGACCATCATTATAAGTTCTTAGAGTCTTTTGAGGCCCACGGACGTATCAATGAGGATAAAGAACATTCGCTAACTTTGTTAGGGAAGGTAGATAACAATCCCACAATTTATGAGGATTCACATTGCCGAGTGTTAGGAACCTATGTATGTTTGTTCAAGATTCCACAAGAAAGAACGACAACATATGATGAACATTGTAAGATGTCGCTTAGTTCCATGGAGAAAGCAAACACACTGCTTGAGTATGTATGAGTTCTTTATTGACTGTTGATATTTTCTTTTTATATTAATATTCGGTTATGAATTGGTATACTTTAACTCATTAAATTCTACTTATGTGAATTGTTAAGGTCAGGTTGTGAAGAATGTGTAAGGTGTCATGTAGAGTTAAGTGAAAGCCTAAGTAATTATGCTGACACTATATTGCATTGCAAAAGACAACAATCTCTGATTCGGGGATCAAGTTATGCCTTACTGCATTGACAAAGTATACAAACTCTCCAACATTAAAAGTAGATGTTTACAAGGTAACCTAATGTTTAAAGTTTAGATAATAATTATTTTACTTTATTTATTTAAATTTATATATTCTTATAAAATTTTACATGTTGTAGGTTGCATATAAAATGTGCTTTTATTTTCTCAAATTGCGGAGAATAATCAACACCAACTTATAAGCATACTGGATCACGTTGCACCTCATAAAGAGGTAATACGGATCATAGATAAGACAAGGTCATTAGAGGTCATAGCCTTAAGCCCTTTAATGACCTAATTAATGTTGAAGCAGCTCCGAGCATTAACTAGTAAATACACTAGCACACACATTCATAAAAATTTTACATCATACATTCATCCTATTTTGACATCGATTGTTGATTTCAATGTCGTTGTTATGACAAGTTTTAAAACTTTCCATACTTCGTGCTTCAGTGTTCTCACCCTTCGTCTATCACAACCAAAACAATTCAAGAATCATGACAAAATTCTCAAGGAATTATTAAAAATTTATGAACTTTGTTTGAAGTCAGTTTATACAATAATTAACCATGAAAATATCCATAAATACCTTGTAGACCATCATTATAAGTTCTTAGAGTCTTTTGAGGCCCACGGACGTATCAATGAGGATAAAGAACATTCGCTAACTTTGTTAGGGAAGGTAGATAACAATCCCACAATTTATGAGGATTCACATTGCCGAGTGTTAGGAACCTATGTATGTTTGTTCAAGATTCCACAAGAAAGAACGACAACATATGATGAACATTGTAAGATGTCGCTTAGTTCCATGGAGAAAGCAAACACACTGCTTGAGTATGTATGAGTTCTTTATTGACTGTTGATATTTTCTTTTTATATTAATATTCGGTTATGAATTGGTATACTTTAACTCATTAAATTCTACTTATGTGAATTGTTAAGGTCAGGTTGTGAAGAATGTGTAAGGTGTCATGTAGAGTTAAGTGAAAGCCTAAGTAATTATGCTGACACTATATTGCATTGCAAAAGACAACAATCTCTGATTCGGGGATCAAGTTATGCCTTACTGCATTGACAAAGTATACAAACTCTCCAACATTAAAAGTAGATGTTTACAAGGTAACCTAATGTTTAAAGTTTAGATAATAATTATTTTACTTTATTTATTTAAATTTATATATTCTTATAAAATTTTACATGTTGTAGGTTGCATATAAAATGTGCTTTTATTTTCTCAAATTGCGGAGAATAATCAACACCAACTTATAAGCATACTGGATCACGTTGCACCTCATAAAGAGGTAATACGGATCATAGATAAGACAAGGTCATTAGAGGTCATAGCCTTAAGCCCTTTAATGACCTAATTAATGTTGAAGCAGCTCCGAGCATTAACTAGTAAATACACTAGCACACACATTCATAAAAATTTTACATCATACATTCATCCTATTTTGACATCGATTGTTGATTTCAATGTCGTTGTTATGACAAGTTTTAAAACATTCCATACTTCGTGCTTCAGTGTTCTCACCCTTCGTCTATCACAACCAAAACAATTCAAGAATCATGACAAAATTCTCAAGGAATTATTAAAAATTTATGAACTTTGTTTGAAGTCAGTTTATACAATAATTAACCATGAAAATATCCATAAATACCTTGTAGACCATCATTATAAGTTCTTAGAGTCTTTTGAGGCCCACGGACGTATCAATGAGGATAAAGAACATTCGCTAACTTTGTTAGGGAAGGTAGATAACAATCCCACAATTTATGAGGATTCACATTGCCGAGTGTTAGGAACCTATGTATGTTTGTTCAAGATTCCACAAGAAAGAACGACAACATATGATGAACATTGTAAGATGTCGCTTAGTTCCATGGAGAAAGCAAACACACTGCTTGAGTATGTATGAGTTCTTTATTGACTGTTGATATTTTCTTTTTATATTAATATTCGGTTATGAATTGGTATACTTTAACTCATTAAATTCTACTTATGTGAATTGTTAAGGTCAGGTTGTGAAGAATGTGTAAGGTGTCATGTAGAGTTAAGTGAAAGCCTAAGTAATTATGCTGACATTATATTGCAAAAGACAACAATCTCTGATTTGGGGATCAAGTTATGCCTTACTGCATTGACAAAGTATACAAACTCTCCAACATTAAAAGTAGATGTTTACAAGGTAACCTAATGTTTAATGTTTAGATAATATTTATTTTACTTTATTTATTTAAATTTATATATTCTTATAAAATTTTACATGTTGTAGGTTGCATATAAAATGTGCTTTTATTTTCTCAAATTGCGGAGAATAATCAACACCAACTTATAAGCATACTGGATCAAGTTGCACCTCATAAAGAGGTAATATGGATCATGGATAAGTCAAGGTCATTAGAGGTCTTAACCTTAGCCCCTTTATTGACCTAATTAATGTTGAAGCAGCTTCGAGCATTAACTAGTAAATACACTAGCACAAACATTCATACAAATTTTACATCATACATTCGTCCTATTTTGACATCGATTGTGGATGTCAACATCGATGTTCTCACCGTACGTCTATCAAGACCAAAAGAATTCAAGTATCCTGAAAAATTCTCGAGGAATTATTAAAAATTTATGAACTTTGTTTGAAGTCAGTTGATACAATAATAAACCATGAAAATGTCCATAAATGTCTGGTAGGCCACCATTATAAGTTGTTAGAGTATTTGGAGGCCACGGACGTATCAATGATGGTAAAGAACATGTCCTTAGGCCGGATACCGAGCTTTAAAAAAAAATGATGGTAAAGAACATGTGCTAACTTTATTAGGGAAGGTAGATAGCAATCCCAAAATTTATGAGGATTCACATTGTCGAGTGTTAGAAACCTATGTGTATATGTTCAAGATTCCACAAGAAATAACGACAACATATGATGAACATTGTAAGATGTCGCTTAGTTCCATGGAGAAAGAAAACACACTGCTTGAGTATGTATGAGTTCTTTATTGACTGTTGATATTTTCATTTTATATTAATATTCGGGTATGAATTGGTATACTTTAACTCATTAAATTCTACTTATGTGAATTGTTCAGGTCAGGTTGTAAAGAATGTGTAAGGTGTCATGTAGAGTTAAGTGAAAGCCTAAGTAATTATGCTGACACTATATTGCATTGCAAAAGACAACAATCTCTGATTCGGGGATCAAGTTATGCCTTACTGCATTGACAAAGTATACAAACTCTCCAACATTAAAAGTAGATGTTTACAAGGTAACCTAATGTTTAAAGTTTAGATAATAATTATTTTACTTTATTTATTTAAATTTATATATTCTTATAAAATTTTACATGTTGTAGGTTGCATATAAAATGTGCTTTTATTTTCTCAAATTGCGGAGAATAATCAACACCAACTTATAAGCATACTGGATCACGTTGCACCTCATAAAGAGGTAATACGGATCATAGATAAGACAAGGTCATTAGAGGTCATAGCCTTAAGCCCTTTAATGACCTAATTAATGTTGAAGCAGCTCCGAGCATTAACTAGTAAATACACTAGCACACACATTCATAAAAATTTTACATCATACATTCATCCTATTTTGACATCGATTGTTGATTTCAATGTCGTTGTTATGACAAGTTTTAAAACTTTCCATACTTCGTGCTTCAGTGTTCTCACCCTTCGTCTATCACAACCAAAACAATTCAAGAATCATGACAAAATTCTCAAGGAATTATTAAAAATTTATGAACTTTGTTTGAAGTCAGTTTATACAATAATTAACCATGAAAATATCCATAAATACCTTGTAGACCATCATTATAAGTTCTTAGAGTCTTTTGAGGCCCACGGACGTATCAATGAGGATAAAGAACATTCGCTAACTTTGTTAGGGAAGGTAGATAACAATCCCACAATTTATGAGGATTCACATTGCCGAGTGTTAGGAACCTATGTATGTTTGTTCAAGATTCCACAAGAAAGAACGACAACATATGATGAACATTGTAAGATGTCGCTTAGTTCCATGGAGAAAGCAAACACACTGCTTGAGTATGTATGAGTTCTTTATTGACTGTTGATATTTTCTTTTTATATTAATATTCGGTTATGAATTGGTATACTTTAACTCATTAAATTCTACTTATGTGAATTGTTAAGGTCAGGTTGTGAAGAATGTGTAAGGTGTCATGTAGAGTTAAGTGAAAGCCTAAGTAATTATGCTGACATTATATTGCAAAAGACAACAATCTCTGATTTGGGGATCAAGTTATGCCTTACTGCATTGACAAAGTATACAAACTCTCCAACATTAAAAGTAGATGTTTACAAGGTAACCTAATGTTTAATGTTTAGATAATATTTATTTTACTTTATTTATTTAAATTTATATATTCTTATAAAATTTTACATGTTGTAGGTTGCATATAAAATGTGCTTTTATTTTCTCAAATTGCGGAGAATAATCAACACCAACTTATAAGCATACTGGATCAAGTTGCACCTCATAAAGAGGTAATATGGATCATGGATAAGTCAAGGTCATTAGAGGTCTTAACCTTAGCCCCTTTATTGACCTAATTAATGTTGAAGCAGCTTCGAGCATTAACTAGTAAATACACTAGCACAAACATTCATACAAATTTTACATCATACATTCGTCCTATTTTGACATCGATTGTGGATGTCAACATCGATGTTCTCACCGTACGTCTATCAAGACCAAAAGAATTCAAGTATCATGAAAAATTCTCGAGGAATTATTAAAAATTTATGAACTTTGTTTGAAGTCAGTTGATACAATAATAAACCATGAAAATGTCCATAAATGTCTGGTAGGCCACCATTATAAGTTGTTAGAGTATTTGGAGGCCACGGACGTATCAATGATGGTAAAGAACATGTCCTTAGGTCGGATACCGAGCTTTAAAAAAAAATGATGGTAAAGAACATGTGCTAACTTTATTAGGGAAGGTAGATAGCAATCCCAAAATTTATGAGGATTCACATTGTCGAGTGTTAGAAACCTATGTGTATATGTTCAAGATTCCACAAGAAATAACGACAACATATGATCAACATTGTAAGATGTCGCTTAGTTCCATGGAGAAAGCAAACACACTGCTTGAGTATGTATGAGTTCTTTATTGACTGTTGATATTTTCATTTTATATTAATATTCGGGTATGAATTGGTATACTTTAACTCATTAAATTCTACTTATGTGAATTGTTCAGGTCAGGTTGTAAAGAATGTGTAAGGTGTCATGTAGAGTTAAGTGAAAGCCTAAGTAATTATGCTGACACTATATTGCATTGCAAAAGACAACAATCTCTGATTCGGGGATCAAGTTATGCCTTACTGCATTGACAAAGTATACAAACTCTCCAACATTAAAAGTAGATGTTTACAAGGTAACCTAATGTTTAAAGTTTAGATAATAATTATTTTACTTTATTTATTTAAATTTATATATTCTTATAAAATTTTACATGTTGTAGGTTGCATATAAAATGTGCTTTTATTTTCTCAAATTGCGGAGAATAATCAACACCAACTTATAAGCATACTGGATCACGTTGCACCTCATAAAGAGGTAATACGGATCATAGATAAGACAAGGTCATTAGAGGTCATAGCCTTAAGCCCTTTAATGACCTAATTAATGTTGAAGCAGCTCCGAGCATTAACTAGTAAATACACTAGCACACACATTCATAAAAATTTTACATCATACATTCATCCTATTTTGACATCGATTGTTGATTTCAATGTCGTTGTTATGACAAGTTTTAAAACTTTCCATACTTCGTGCTTCAGTGTTCTCACCCTTCGTCTATCACAACCAAAACAATTCAAGAATCATGACAAAATTCTCAAGGAATTATTAAAAATTTATGAACTTTGTTTGAAGTCAGTTTATACAATAATTAACCATGAAAATATCCATAAATACCTTGTAGACCATCATTATAAGTTCTTAGAGTCTTTTGAGGCCCACGGACGTATCAATGAGGATAAAGAACATTCGCTAACTTTGTTAGGGAAGGTAGATAACAATCCCACAATTTATGAGGATTCACATTGCCGAGTGTTAGGAACCTATGTATGTTTGTTCAAGATTCCACAAGAAAGAACGACAACATATGATGAACATTGTAAGATGTCGCTTAGTTCCATGGAGAAAGCAAACACACTGCTTGAGTATGTATGAGTTCTTTATTGACTGTTGATATTTTCTTTTTATATTAATATTCGGTTATGAATTGGTATACTTTAACTCATTAAATTCTACTTATGTGAATTGTTAAGGTCAGGTTGTGAAGAATGTGTAAGGTGTCATGTAGAGTTAAGTGAAAGCCTAAGTAATTATGCTGACACTATATTGCAAAAGACAACAATCTCTGATTTGGGGATCAAGTTATGCCTTACTGCATTGACAAAGTATACAAACTCTCCAACATTAAAAGTAGATGTTTACAAGGTAACCTAATGTTTAAAGTTTAGATAATAATTATTTTACTTTATTTATTTAAATTTATATATTTTTATAAAATTTTACATGTTGTAGGTTGCATATAAAATGTGCTTTTATTTTCTCAAATTGCGGAGAATAATCAACACCAACTTATAAGCATACTGGATCAAGTTGCACCTCATAAAGAGGTAATATGGATCATGGATAAGTCAAGGTCATTAGAGGTCTTAACCTTAGCCCCTTTATTGACCTAATTAATGTTGAAGCAGCTTCGAGCATTAACTAGTAAATACACTAGCACAAACATTCATACAAATATTACATCATACATTCGTCCTATTTTGACATCGATTGTGGATGTCAACATCGATGTTCTCACCGTACGTCTATCAAGACCAAAAGAATTCAAGTATCATGAAAAATTCTCGAGGAATTATTAAAAATTTATGAACTTTGTTTGAAGTCAGTTGATACAATAATAAACCATGAAAATGTCCATAAATGTCTGGTAGGCCACCATTATAAGTTGTTAGAGTATTTGGAGGCCACGGACGTATCAATGATGGTAAAGAACATGTCCTTAGGTCGGATACCGAGCTTTAAAAAAAAATGATGGTAAAGATCATGTGCTAACTTTATTAGGGAAGGTAGATAGCAATCCCAAAATTTATGAGGATTCACATTGTCGAGTGTTAGAAACCTATGTGTATATGTTCAAGATTCCACAAGAAATAACGACAACATATGATCAACATTGTAAGATGTCGCTTAGTTCCATGGAGAAAGCAAACACACTGCTTGAGTATGTATGAGTTCTTTATTGACTGTTGATATTTTCATTTTATATTAATATTCGGGTATGAATTGGTATACTTTAACTCATTAAATTCTACTTATTATGTGAATTGTTCAGGTCAGGTTGTAAAGAATGTGTAAGGTGTCATGTAGAGTTAAGTGAAAGCCTAAGTAATTATGCTGACACTATATTGCATTGCAAAAGACAACAATCTCTGATTCGGGGATCAAGTTATGCCTTACTGCATTGACAAAGTATACAAACTCTCCAACATTAAAAGTAGATGTTTACAAGGTAACCTAATGTTTAAAGTTTAGATAATAATTATTTTACTTTATTTATTTAAATTTATATATTCTTATAAAATTTTACATGTTGTAGGTTGCATATAAAATGTGCTTTTATTTTCTCAAATTGCGGAGAATAATCAACACCAACTTATAAGCATACTGGATCACGTTGCACCTCATAAAGAGGTAATACGGATCATAGATAAGACAAGGTCATTAGAGGTCATAGCCTTAAGCCCTTTAATGACCTAATTAATGTTGAAGCAGCTCCGAGCATTAACTAGTAAATACACTAGCACACACATTCATAAAAATTTTACATCATACATTCATCCTATTTTGACATCGATTGTTGATTTCAATGTCGTTGTTATGACAAGTTTTAAAACTTTCCATACTTCGTGCTTCAGTGTTCTCACCCTTCGTCTATCACAACCAAAACAATTCAAGAATCATGACAAAATTCTCAAGGAATTATTAAAAATTTATGAACTTTGTTTGAAGTCAGTTTATACAATAATTAACCATGAAAATATCCATAAATACCTTGTAGACCATCATTATAAGTTCTTAGAGTCTTTTGAGGCCCACGGACGTATCAATGAGGATAAAGAACATTCGCTAACTTTGTTAGGGAAGGTAGATAACAATCCCACAATTTATGAGGATTCACATTGCCGAGTGTTAGGAACCTATGTATGTTTGTTCAAGATTCCACAAGAAAGAACGACAACATATGATGAACATTGTAAGATGTCGCTTAGTTCCATGGAGAAAGCAAACACACTGCTTGAGTATGTATGAGTTCTTTATTGACTGTTGATATTTTCTTTTTATATTAATATTCGGTTATGAATTGGTATACTTTAACTCATTAAATTCTACTTATGTGAATTGTTAAGGTCAGGTTGTGAAGAATGTGTAAGGTGTCATGTAGAGTTAAGTGAAAGCCTAAGTAATTATGCTGACACTATATTGCAAAAGACAACAATCTCTGATTTGGGGATCAAGTTATGCCTTACTGCATTGACAAAGTATACAAACTCTCCAACATTAAAAGTAGATGTTTACAAGGTAACCTAATGTTTAAAGTTTAGATAATAATTATTTTACTTTATTTATTTAAATTTATATATTTTTATAAAATTTTACATGTTGTAGGTTGCATATAAAATGTGCTTTTATTTTCTCAAATTGCGGAGAATAATCAACACCAACTTATAAGCATACTGGATCAAGTTGCACCTCATAAAGAGGTAATATGGATCATGGATAAGTCAAGGTCATTAGAGGTCTTAACCTTAGCCCCTTTATTGACCTAATTAATGTTGAAGCAGCTTCGAGCATTAACTAGTAAATACACTAGCACAAACATTCATACAAATATTACATCATACATTCGTCCTATTTTGACATCGATTGTGGATGTCAACATCGATGTTCTCACCGTACGTCTATCAAGACCAAAAGAATTCAAGTATCATGAAAAATTCTCGAGGAATTATTAAAAATTTATGAACTTTGTTTGAAGTCAGTTGATACAATAATAAACCATGAAAATGTCCATAAATGTCTGGTAGGCCACCATTATAAGTTGTTAGAGTATTTGGAGGCCACGGACGTATCAATGATGGTAAAGAACATGTCCTTAGGTCGGATACCGAGCTTTAAAAAAAAATGATGGTAAAGAACATGTGCTAACTTTATTAGGGAAGGTAGATAGCAATCCCAAAATTTATGAGGATTCACATTGTCGAGTGTTAGAAACCTATGTGTATATGTTCAAGATTCCACAAGAAATAACGACAACATATGATCAACATTGTAAGATGTCGCTTAGTTCCATGGAGAAAGCAAACACACTGCTTGAGTATGTATGAGTTCTTTATTGACTGTTGATATTTTCATTTTATATTAATATTCGGGTATGAATTGGTATACTTTAACTCATTAAATTCTACTTATTATGTGAATTGTTCAGGTCAGGTTGTAAAGAATGTGTAAGGTGTCATGTAGAGTTAAGTGAAAGCCTAAGTAATTATGCTGACACTATATTGCATTGCAAAAGACAACAATCTCTGATTCGGGGATCAAGTTATGCCTTACTGCATTGACAAAGTATACAAACTCTCCAACATTAAAAGTAGATGTTTACAAGGTAACCTAATGTTTAAAGTTTAGATAATAATTATTTTACTTTATTTATTTAAATTTATATATTCTTATAAAATTTTACATGTTGTAGGTTGCATATAAAATGTGCTTTTATTTTCTCAAATTGCGGAGAATAATCAACACCAACTTATAAGCATACTGGATCACGTTGCACCTCATAAAGAGGTAATACGGATCATAGATAAGACAAGGTCATTAGAGGTCATAGCCTTAAGCCCTTTAATGACCTAATTAATGTTGAAGCAGCTCCGAGCATTAACTAGTAAATACACTAGCACACACATTCATAAAAATTTTACATCATACATTCATCCTATTTTGACATCGATTGTTGATTTCAATGTCGTTGTTATGACAAGTTTTAAAACTTTCCATACTTCGTGCTTCAGTGTTCTCACCCTTCGTCTATCACAACCAAAACAATTCAAGAATCATGACAAAATTCTCAAGGAATTATTAAAAATTTATGAACTTTGTTTGAAGTCAGTTTATACAATAATTAACCATGAAAATATCCATAAATACCTTGTAGACCATCATTATAAGTTCTTAGAGTCTTTTGAGGCCCACGGACGTATCAATGAGGATAAAGAACATTCGCTAACTTTGTTAGGGAAGGTAGATAACAATCCCACAATTTATGAGGATTCACATTGCCGAGTGTTAGGAACCTATGTATGTTTGTTCAAGATTCCACAAGAAAGAACGACAACATATGATGAACATTGTAAGATGTCGCTTAGTTCCATGGAGAAAGCAAACACACTGCTTGAGTATGTATGAGTTCTTTATTGACTGTTGATATTTTCTTTTTATATTAATATTCGGTTATGAATTGGTATACTTTAACTCATTAAATTCTACTTATGTGAATTGTTAAGGTCAGGTTGTGAAGAATGTGTAAGGTGTCATGTAGAGTTAAGTGAAAGCCTAAGTAATTATGCTGACATTATATTGCAAAAGACAACAATCTCTGATTTGGGGATCAAGTTATGCCTTACTGCATTGACAAAGTATACAAACTCTCCAACATTAAAAGTAGATGTTTACAAGGTAACCTAATGTTTAATGTTTAGATAATATTTATTTTACTTTATTTATTTAAATTTATATATTCTTATAAAATTTTACATGTTGTAGGTTGCATATAAAATGTGCTTTTATTTTCTCAAATTGCGGAGAATAATCAACACCAACTTATAAGCATACTGGATCAAGTTGCACCTCATAAAGAGGTAATATGGATCATGGATAAGTCAAGGTCATTAGAGGTCTTAACCTTAGCCCCTTTATTGACCTAATTAATGTTGAAGCAGCTTCGAGCATTAACTAGTAAATACACTAGCACAAACATTCATACAAATTTTACATCATACATTCGTCCTATTTTGACATCGATTGTGGATGTCAACATCGATGTTCTCACCGTACGTCTATCAAGACCAAAAGAATTCAAGTATCCTGAAAAATTCTCGAGGAATTATTAAAAATTTATGAACTTTGTTTGAAGTCAGTTGATACAATAATAAACCATGAAAATGTCCATAAATGTCTGGTAGGCCACCATTATAAGTTGTTAGAGTATTTGGAGGCCACGGACGTATCAATGATGGTAAAGAACATGTCCTTAGGCCGGATACCGAGCTTTAAAAAAAAATGATGGTAAAGAACATGTGCTAACTTTATTAGGGAAGGTAGATAGCAATCCCAAAATTTATGAGGATTCACATTGTCGAGTGTTAGAAACCTATGTGTATATGTTCAAGATTCCACAAGAAATAACGACAACATATGATGAACATTGTAAGATGTCGCTTAGTTCCATGGAGAAAGCAAACACACTGCTTGAGTATGTATGAGTTCTTTATTGACTGTTGATATTTTCATTTTATATTAATATTCGGGTATGAATTGGTATACTTTAACTCATTAAATTCTACTTATGTGAATTGTTCAGGTCAGGTTGTGAAGAATGTGTAAGGTGTCATGTAGAGTTAAGTGAAAGCCTAAGTAATTATGCTGACACTATATTGCATTGCAAAAGACAACAATCTCTGATTCGGGGATCAAGTTATGCCTTACTGCATTGACAAAGTATACAAACTCTCCAACATTAAAAGTAGATGTTTACAAGGTAACCTAATGTTTAAAGTTTAGATAATAATTATTTTACTTTATTTATTTAAATTTATATATTCTTATAAAATTTTACATGTTGTAGGTTGCATATAAAATGTGCTTTTATTTTCTCAAATTGCGGAGAATAATCAACACCAACTTATAAGCATACTGGATCACGTTGCACCTCATAAAGAGGTAATACGGATCATAGATAAGACAAGGTCATTAGAGGTCATAGCCTTAAGCCCTTTAATGACCTAATTAATGTTGAAGCAACTCCGAGCATTAACTAGTAAATACACTAGCACACACATTCATAAAAATTTTACATCATACATTCATCCTATTTTGACATCGATTGTTGATTTCAATGTCGTTGTTATGACAAGTTTTAAAACTTTCCATACTTCGTGCTTCAGTGTTCTCACCCTTCGTCTATCACAACCAAAACAATTCAAGAATCATGACAAAATTCTCAAGGAATTATTAAAAATTTATGAACTTTGTTTGAAGTCAGTTTATACAATAATTAACCATGAAAATATCCATAAATACCTTGTAGACCATCATTATAAGTTCTTAGAGTCTTTTGAGGCCCACGGACGTATCAATGAGGATAAAGAACATTCGCTAACTTTGTTAGGGAAGGTAGATAACAATCCCACAATTTATGAGGATTCACATTGCCGCGTGTTAGGAACCTATGTATGTTTGTTCAAGATTCCACAAGAAAGAACGACAACATATGATGAACATTGTAAGATGTCGCTTAGTTCCATGGAGAAAGCAAACACACTGCTTGAGTATGTATGAGTTCTTTATTGACTGTTGATATTTTCTTTTTATATTAATATTCGGTTATGAATTGGTATACTTTAACTCATTAAATTCTACTTATGTGAATTGTTAAGGTCAGGTTGTGAAGAATGTGTAAGGTGTCATGTAGAGTTAAGTGAAAGCCTAAGTAATTATGCTGACATTATATTGCAAAAGACAACAATCTCTGATTTGGGGATCAAGTTATGCCTTACTGCATTGACAAAGTATACAAACTCTCCAACATTAAAAGTAGATGTTTACAAGGTAACCTAATGTTTAATGTTTAGATAATATTTATTTTACTTTATTTATTTAAATTTATATATTCTTATAAAATTTTACATGTTGTAGGTTGCATATAAAATGTGCTTTTATTTTCTCAAATTGCGGAGAATAATCAACACCAACTTATAAGCATACTGGATCAAGTTGCACCTCATAAAGAGGTAATATGGATCATGGATAAGTCAAGGTCATTAGAGGTCTTAACCTTAGCCCCTTTATTGACCTAATTAATGTTGAAGCAGCTTCGAGCATTAACTAGTAAATACACTAGCACAAACATTCATACAAATTTTACATCATACATTCGTCCTATTTTGACATCGATTGTGGATGTCAACATCGATGTTCTCACCGTACGTCTATCAAGACCAAAAGAATTCAAGTATCCTGAAAAATTCTCGAGGAATTATTAAAAATTTATGAACTTTGTTTGAAGTCAGTTGATACAATAATAAACCATGAAAATGTCCATAAATGTCTGGTAGGCCACCATTATAAGTTGTTAGAGTATTTGGAGGCCACAGACGTATCAATGATGGTAAAGAACATGTCCTTAGGCCGGATACCGAGCTTTAAAAAAAAATGATGGTAAAGAACATGTGCTAACTTTATTAGGGAAGGTAGATAGCAATCCCAAAATTTATGAGGATTCACATTATCGAGTGTTAGAAACCTATGTGTATATGTTCAAGATTCCACAAGAAATAACGACAACATATGATGAACATTGTAAGATGTCGCTTAGTTCCATGGAGAAAGCAAACACACTGCTTGAGTATGTATGAGTTCTTTATTGACTGTTGATATTTTCATTTTATATTAATATTCGGGTATGAATTGGTATACTTTAACTCGTTAAATTCTACTTATGTGAATTGTTCAGGTCAGGTTGTAAAGAATGTGTAAGGTGTCATGTAGAGTTAAGTGAAAGCCTAAGTAATTATGCTGACACTATATTGCATTGCAAAAGACAACAATCTCTGATTCGGGGATCAAGTTATGCCTTACTGCATTGACAAAGTATACAAACTCTCCAACATTAAAAGTAGATGTTTACAAGGTAACCTAATGTTTAAAGTTTAGATAATAATTATTTTACTTTATTTATTTAAATTTATATATTCTTATAAAATTTTACATGTTGTAGGTTGCATATAAAATGTGCTTTTATTTTCTCAAATTGCGGAGAATAATCAACACCAACTTATAAGCATACTGGATCACGTTGCACCTCATAAAGAGGTAATACGGATCATAGATAAGACAAGGTCATTAGAGGTCATAGCCTTAAGCCCTTTAATGACCTAATTAATGTTGAAGCAGCTCCGAGCATTAACTAGTAAATACACTAGCACACACATTCATAAAAATTTTACATCATACATTCATCCTATTTTGACATCGATTGTTGATTTCAATGTCGTTGTTATGACAAGTTTTAAAACTTTCCATACTTCGTGCTTCAGTGTTCTCACCCTTCGTCTATCACAACCAAAACAATTCAAGAATCATGACAAAATTCTCAAGGAATTATTAAAAATTTATGAACTTTGTTTGAAGTCAGTTTATACAATAATTAACCATGAAAATATCCATAAATACCTTGTAGACCATCATTATAAGTTCTTAGAGTCTTTTGAGGCCCACGGACGTATCAATGAGGATAAAGAACATTCGCTAACTTTGTTAGGGAAGGTAGATAACAATCCCACAATTTATGAGGATTCACATTGCCGAGTGTTAGGAACCTATGTATGTTTGTTCAAGATTCCACAAGAAAGAACGACAACATATGATGAACATTGTAAGATGTCGCTTAGTTCCATGGAGAAAGCAAACACACTGCTTGAGTATGTATGAGTTCTTTATTGACTGTTGATATTTTCTTTTTATATTAATATTCGGGTATGAATTGGTATACTTTAACTCATTAAATTCTACTTATTATGTGAATTGTTCAGGTCAGGTTGTAAAGAATGTGTAAGGTGTCATGTAGAGTTAAGTGAAAGCCTAAGTAATTATGCTGACACTATATTGCATTGCAAAAGACAACAATCTCTGATTCGGGGATCAAGTTATGCCTTACTGCATTGACAAAGTATACAAACTCTCCAACATTAAAAGTAGATGTTTACAAGGTAACCTAATGTTTAAAGTTTAGATAATAATTATTTTACTTTATTTATTTAAATTTATATATTCTTATAAAATTTTACATGTTGTAGGTTGCATATAAAATGTGCTTTTATTTTCTCAAATTGCGGAGAATAATCAACACCAACTTATAAGCATACTGGATCACGTTGCACCTCATAAAGAGGTAATATGGATCATGGATAAGTCAAGGTCATTAGAGGTCTTAACCTTAGCCCCTTTATTGACCTAATTAATGTTGAAGCAGCTTCGAGCATTAACTAGTAAATACACTAGCACAAACATTCATACAAATTTTACATCATACATTCGTCCTATTTTGACATCGATTGTGGATGTCAACATCGATGTTCTCACCTTACGTCTATCAAGACCAAAAGAATTCAAGTATCCTGAAAAATTCTCGAGGAATTATTAAAAATTTATGAACTTTGTTTGAAGTCAGTTGATACAATAATAAACCATGAAAATGTCCATAAATGTCTGGTAGGCCACCATTATAAGTTGTTAGAGTATTTGGAGGCCACGGACGTATCAATGATGGTAAAGAACATGTCCTTAGGCCGGATACCGAGCTTTAAAAAAAAATGATGGTAAAGAACATGTGCTAACTTTATTAGGGAAGGTAGATAGCAATCCCAAAATTTATGAGGATTCACATTGTCGAGTGTTAGAAACCTATGTGTATATGTTCAAGATTCCACAAGAAATAACGACAACATATGATGAACATTGTAAGATGTCGCTTAGTTCCATGGAGAAAGCAAACACACTGCTTGAGTATGTATGAGTTCTTTATTGACTGTTGATATTTTCATTTTATATTAATATTCGGGTATGAATTGGTATACTTTAACTCATTAAATTCTACTTATGTGAATTGTTCAGGTCAGGTTGTAAAGAATGTGTAAGGTGTCATGTAGAGTTAAGTGAAAGCCTAAGTAATTATGCTGACACTATATTGCATTGCAAAAGACAACAATCTCTGATTCGGGGATCAAGTTATGCCTTACTGCATTGACAAAGTATACAAACTCTCCAACATTAAAAGTAGATGTTTACAAGGTAACCTAATGTTTAAAGTTTAGATAATAATTATTTTACTTTATTTATTTAAATTTATATATTCTTATAAAATTTTACATGTTGTAGGTTGCATATAAAATGTGCTTTTATTTTCTCAAATTGCGGAGAATAATCAACACCAACTTATAAGCATACTGGATCACGTTGCACCTCATAAAGAGGTAATACGGATCATAGATAAGACAAGGTCATTAGAGGTCATAGCCTTAAGCCCTTTAATGACCTAATTAATGTTGAAGCAGCTCCGAGCATTAACTAGTAAATACACTAGCACACACATTCATAAAAATTTTACATCATACATTCATCCTATTTTGACATCGATTGTTGATTTCAATGTCGTTGTTATGACAAGTTTTAAAACTTTCCATACTTCGTGCTTCAGTGTTCTCACCCTTCGTCTATCACAACCAAAACAATTCAAGAATCATGACAAAATTCTCAAGGAATTATTAAAAATTTATGAACTTTGTTTGAAGTCAGTTTATACAATAATTAACCATGAAAATATCCATAAATACCTTGTAGACCATCATTATAAGTTCTTAGAGTCTTTTGAGGCCCACGGACGTATCAATGAGGATAAAGAACATTCGCTAACTTTGTTAGGGAAGGTAGATAACAATCCCACAATTTATGAGGATTCACATTGCCGAGTGTTAGGAACCTATGTATGTTTGTTCAAGATTCCACAAGAAAGAACGACAACATATGATGAACATTGTAAGATGTCGCTTAGTTCCATGGAGAAAGCAAACACACTGCTTGAGTATGTATGAGTTCTTTATTGACTGTTGATATTTTCTTTTTATATTAATATTCGGTTATGAATTGGTATACTTTAACTCATTAAATTCTACTTATGTGAATTGTTCAGGTCAGGTTGTGAAGAATGTGTAAGGTGTCATGTAGAGTTAAGTGAAAGCCTAAGTAATTATGCTGACTCTATATTGCAAAAGACAACAATCTCTGATTCGGGGATCAAGTTATGCCTTACTGCATTGACAAAGTATACAAACTCTCCAACATTAAAAGTAGATGTTTACAAGGTAACCTAATGTTTAATGTTTAGATAAAAATTATTTTACTTTATTTATTTAAATTTATATATTCTTATAAAATTTTACACGTTGTAGGTTGCATATAAAATGTGCTTTTATTTTCTCAAATTGCGGAGAATAATCAACACCAACTTATAAGCATACTGGATCAAGTTGCACCTCATAAAGAGGTAATATGGATCATGGATAAGTCAAGGTCATTAGAGGTCTTAACCTTAGCCCCTTTATTGACCTAATTAATGTTGAAGCAGCTTCGAGCATTAACTAGTAAATACACTAGCACAAACATTCATACAAATTTTACATCATACATTCGTCCTATTTTGACATCGATTGTGGATGTCAACATCGATGTTCTCACCGTACGTCTATCAAGACCAAAAGAATTCAAGTATCCTGAAAAATTCTCGAGGAATTATTAAAAATTTATGAACTTTGTTTGAAGTCAGTTGATACAATAATAAACCATGAAAATGTCCATAAATGTCTGGTAGGCCACCATTATAAGTTGTTAGAGTATTTGGAGGCCACGGACGTATCAATGATGGTAAAGAACATGTCCTTAGGCCGGATACCGAGCTTTAAAAAAAAATGATGGTAAAGAACATGTGCTAACTTTATTAGGGAAGGTAGATAGCAATCCCAAAATTTATGAGGATTCACATTGTCGAGTGTTAGAAACCTATGTGTATATGTTCAAGATTCCACAAGAAATAACGACAACATATGATGAACATTGTAAGATGTCGCTTAGTTCCATGGAGAAAGCAAACACACTGCTTGAGTATGTATGAGTTCTTTATTGACTGTTGATATTTTCATTTTATATTAATATTCGGGTATGAATTGGTATACTTTAACTCATTAAATTCTACTTATGTGAATTGTTCAGGTCAGGTTGTAAAGAATGTGTAAGGTGTCATGTAGAGTTAAGTGAAAGCCTAAGTAATTATGCTGACACTATATTGCATTGCAAAAGACAACAATCTCTGATTCGGGGATCAAGTTATGCCTTACTGCATTGACAAAGTATACAAACTCTCCAACATTAAAAGTAGATGTTTACAAGGTAACCTAATGTTTAAAGTTTAGATAATAATTATTTTACTTTATTTATTTAAATTTATATATTCTTATAAAATTTTACATGTTGTAGGTTGCATATAAAATGTGCTTTTATTTTCTCAAATTGCGGAGAATAATCAACACCAACTTATAAGCATACTGGATCACGTTGCACCTCATAAAGAGGTAATACGGATCATAGATAAGACAAGGTCATTAGAGGTCATAGCCTTAAGCCCTTTAATGACCTAATTAATGTTGAAGCAGCTCCGAGCATTAACTAGTAAATACACTAGCACACACATTCATAAAAATTTTACATCATACATTCATCCTATTTTGACATCGATTGTTGATTTCAATGTCGTTGTTATGACAAGTTTTAAAACTTTCCATACTTCGTGCTTCAGTGTTCTCACCCTTCGTCTATCACAACCAAAACAATTCAAGAATCATGACAAAATTCTCAAGGAATTATTAAAAATTTATGAACTTTGTTTGAAGTCAGTTTATACAATAATTAACCATGAAAATATCAATAAATACCTTGTACACCATCATTATAAGTTCTTAGAGTCTTTTGAGGCCCACGGACGTATCAATGAGGATAAAGAACATTCGCTAACTTTGTTAGGGAAGGTAGATAACAATCCCACAATTTATGAGGATTCACATTGCCGAGTGTTAGGAACCTATGTATGTTTGTTCAAGATTCCACAAGAAAGAACGACAACATATGATGAACATTGTAAGATGTCGCTTAGTTCCATGGAGAAAGCAAACACACTGCTTGAGTATGTATGAGTTCTTTATTGACTGTTGATATTTTCTTTTTATATTAATATTCGGTTATGAATTGGTATACTTTAACTCATTAAATTCTACTTATGTGAATTGTTCAGGTCAGGTTGTGAAGAATGTGTAAGGTGTCATGTAGAGTTAAGTGAAAGCCTAAGTAATTATGCTGACTCTATATTGCAAAAGACAACAATCTCTGATTCGGGGATCAAGTTATGCCTTACTGCATTGACAAAGTATACAAACTCTCCAACATTAAAAGTAGATGTTTACAAGGTAACCTAATGTTTAATGTTTAGATAAAAATTATTTTACTTTATTTATTTAAATTTATATATTCTTATAAAATTTTACACGTTGTAGGTTGCATATAAAATGTGCTTTTATTTTCTCAAATTGCGGAGAATAATCAACACCAACTTATAAGCATACTGGATCAAGTTGCACCTCATAAAGAGGTAATATGGATCATGGATAAGTCAAGGTCATTAGAGGTCTTAACCTTAGCCCCTTTATTGACCTAATTAATGTTGAAGCAGCTTCGAGCATTAACTAGTAAATACACTAGCACAAACATTCATACAAATTTTACATCATACATTCGTCCTATTTTGACATCGATTGTGGATGTCAACATCGATGTTCTCACCGTACGTCTATCAAGACCAAAAGAATTCAAGTATCCTGAAAAATTCTCGAGGAATTATTAAAAATTTATGAACTTTGTTTGATGTCAGTTGATACAATAATAAACCATGAAAATGTCCATAAATGTCTGGTAGGCCACCATTATAAGTTGTTAGAGTATTTGGAGGCCACGGACGTATCAATGATGGTAAAGAACATGTCCTTAGGCCGGATACCGAGCTTTAAAAAAAAATGATGGTAAAGAACATGTGCTAACTTTATTAGGGAAGGTAGATAGCAATCCCAAAATTTATGAGGATTCACATTGTCGAGTGTTAGAAACCTATGTGTATATGTTCAAGATTCCACAAGAAATAACGACAACATATGATGAACATTGTAAGATGTCGCTTAGTTCCATGGAGAAAGCAAACACACTGCTTGAGTATGTATGAGTTCTTTATTGACTGTTGATATTTTCATTTTATATTAATATTCGGGTATGAATTGGTATACTTTAACTCATTAAATTCTACTTATGTGAATTGTTCAGGTCAGGTTGTAAAGAATGTGTAAGGTGTCATGTAGAGTTAAGTGAAAGCCTAAGTAATTATGCTGACACTATATTGCATTGCAAAAGACAACAATCTCTGATTCGGGGATCAAGTTATGCCTTACTGCATTGACAAAGTATACAAACTCTCCAACATTAAAAGTAGATGTTTACAAGGTAACCTAATGTTTAAAGTTTAGATAATAATTATTTTACTTTATTTATTTAAATTTATATATTCTTATAAAATTTTACATGTTGTAGGTTGCATATAAAATGTGCTTTTATTTTCTCAAATTGCGGAGAATAATCAACACCAACTTATAAGCATACTGGATCACGTTGCACCTCATAAAGAGGTAATACGGATCATAGATAAGACAAGGTCATTAGAGGTCATAGCCTTAAGCCCTTTAATGACCTAATTAATGTTGAAGCAGCTCCGAGCATTAACTAGTAAATACACTAGCACTCACATTCATAAAAATTTTACATCATACATTCATCCTATTTTGACATCGATTGTTGATTTCAATGTCGTTGTTATGACAAGTTTTAAAACTTTCCATACTTCGTGCTTCAGTGTTCTCACCCTTCGTCTATCACAACCAAAACAATTCAAGAATCATGACAAAATTCTCAAGGAATTATTAAAAATTTATGAACTTTGTTTGAAGTCAGTTTATACAATAATTAACCATGAAAATATCCATAAATACCTTGTAGACCATCATTATAAGTTCTTAGAGTCTTTTGAGGCCCACGGACGTATCAATGAGGATAAAGAACATTCGCTAACTTTGTTAGGGAAGGTAGATAACAATCCCACAATTTATGAGGATTCACATTGCCGAGTGTTAGGAACCTATGTATGTTTGTTCAAGATTCCACAAGAAAGAACGACAACATATGATGAACATTGTAAGATGTCGCTTAGTTCCATGGAGAAAGCAAACACACTGCTTGAGTATGTATGAGTTCTTTATTGACTGTTGATATTTTCTTTTTATATTAATATTCGGTTATGAATTGGTATACTTTAACTCATTAAATTCTACTTATGTGAATTGTTCAGGTCAGGTTGTGAAGAATGTGTAAGGTGTCATGTAGAGTTAAGTGAAAGCCTAAGTAATTATGCTGACTCTATATTGCAAAAGACAACAATCTCTGATTCGGGGATCAAGTTATGCCTTACTGCATTGACAAAGTATACAAACTCTCCAACATTAAAAGTAGATGTTTACAAGGTAACCTAATGTTTAATGTTTAGATAAAAATTATTTTACTTTATTTATTTAAATTTATATATTCTTATAAAATTTTACACGTTGTAGGTTGCATATAAAATGTGCTTTTATTTTCTCAAATTGCGGAGAATAATCAACACCAACTTATAAGCATACTGGATCAAGTTGCACCTCATAAAGAGGTAATATGGATCATGGATAAGTCAAGGTCATTAGAGGTCTTAACCTTAGCCCCTTTATTGACCTAATTAATGTTGAAGCAGCTTCGAGCATTAACTAGTAAATACACTAGCACAAACATTCATACAAATTTTACATCATACATTCGTCCTATTTTGACATCGATTGTGGATGTCAACATCGATGTTCTCACCGTACGTCTATCAAGACCAAAAGAATTCAAGTATCCTGAAAAATTCTCGAGGAATTATTAAAAATTTATGAACTTTGTTTGATGTCAGTTGATACAATAATAAACCATGAAAATGTCCATAAATGTCTGGTAGGCCACCATTATAAGTTGTTAGAGTATTTGGAGGCCACGGACGTATCAATGATGGTAAAGAACATGTCCTTAGGCCGGATACCGAGCTTTAAAAAAAAATGATGGTAAAGAACATGTGCTAACTTTATTAAGGAAGGTAGATAGCAATCCCAAAATTTATGAGGATTCACATTGTCGAGTGTTAGAAACCTATGTGTATATGTTCAAGATTCCACAAGAAATAACGACAACATATGATGAACATTGTAAGATGTCGCTTAGTTCCATGGAGAAAGCAAACACACTGCTTGAGTATGTATGAGTTCTTTATTGACTGTTGATATTTTCATTTTATATTAATATTCGGGTATGAATTGGTATACTTTAACTCATTAAATTCTACTTATGTGAATTGTTCAGGTCAGGTTGTAAAGAATGTGTAAGGTGTCATGTAGAGTTAAGTGAAAGCCTAAGTAATTATGCTGACACTATATTGCATTGCAAAAGACAACAATCTCTGATTCGGGGATCAAGTTATGCCTTACTGCATTGACAAAGTATACAAACTCTCCAACATTAAAAGTAGATGTTTACAAGGTAACCTAATGTTTAAAGTTTAGATAATAATTATTTTACTTTATTTATTTAAATTTATATATTCTTATAAAATTTTACATGTTGTAGGTTGCATATAAAATGTGCTTTTATTTTCTCAAATTGCGGAGAATAATCAACACCAACTTATAAGCATACTGGATCACGTTGCACCTCATAAAGAGGTAATACGGATCATAGATAAGACAAGGTCATTAGAGGTCATAGCCTTAAGCCCTTTAATGACCTAATTAATGTTGAAGCAGCTCCGAGCATTAACTAGTAAATACACTAGCACTCACATTCATAAAAATTTTACATCATACATTCATCCTATTTTGACATCGATTGTTGATTTCAATGTCGTTGTTATGACAAGTTTTAAAACTTTCCATACTTCGTGCTTCAGTGTTCTCACCCTTCGTCTATCACAACCAAAACAATTCAAGAATCATGACAAAATTCTCAAGGAATTATTAAAAATTTATGAACTTTGTTTGAAGTCAGTTTATACAATAATTAACCATGAAAATATCCATAAATACCTTGTAGACCATCATTATAAGTTCTTAGAGTCTTTTGAGGCCCACGGACGTATCAATGAGGATAAAGAACATTCGCTAACTTTGTTAGGGAAGGTAGATAACAATCCCACAATTTATGAGGATTCACATTGCCGAGTGTTAGGAACCTATGTATGTTTGTTCAAGATTCCACAAGAAAGAACGACAACATATGATGAACATTGTAAGATGTCGCTTAGTTCCATGGAGAAAGCAAACACACTGCTTGAGTATGTATGAGTTCTTTATTGACTGTTGATATTTTTTTTTTATATTAATATTCGGTTATGAATTGGTATACTTTAACTCATTAAATTCTACTTATGTGAATTGTTAAGGTCAGGTTGTGAAGAATGTGTAAGGTGTCATGTAGAGTTAAGTGAAAGCCTAAGTAATTATGCTGACACTATATTGCAAAAGACAACAATCTCTGATTTGGGGATCAAGTTATGCCTTACTGCATTGACAAAGTATACAAACTCTCCAACATTAAAAGTAGATGTTTACAAGGTAACCTAATGTTTAAAGTTTAGATAATAATTATTTTACTTTATTTATTTAAATTTATATATTCTTATAAAATTTTACATGTTGTAGGTTGCATATAAAATGTGCTTTTATTTTCTCAAATTGCGGAGAATAATCAACACCAACTTATAAGCATACTGGATCACGTTGCACCTCATAAAGAGGTAATACGGACCATGGATAAGACAAGGTCATTAGAGGTCATAGCCTTAGGCCCTTTAATGACCTAATTAAAGTTGAAGCAGCTCCGAGCATTAACTAGTAAATACACTAGCACACACATTCATAAAAATTTTACATCATACATTCATCCTATTTTGACATCGATTGTTGATTTCAATGTCGTTGTTATGACAGGTTTTAAAACTTTCCATACTTCGTGCTTCAGTGTTCTCACCCTACGTCTATCACGACCAAAACAATTCAAGAATCATGACAAAATTCTCAAGGAATTATTAAAAATTTATGAACTTTGTTTGAAGTCAGTTTATACAATAATTAACCATGAAAATTTCCATAAATACCTTGTAGACCATCATTATAAGTTCTTAGAGTCTTTTGAGGCCCACAAACGTATCAATGAGGATAAAGAACATTCGCTAACTTTGTTAGGGAAGGTAGATAACAATCCCACAATTTATGAGGATTCACATTGCCGAGTGTTAGGAACCTATGTATGTTTGTTCAAGATTCCACAAGAAAGAACGACAACATATGATGAACATTGTAAGATGTCGCTTAGTTCCATGGAGAAAGCAAACACACTGCTTGAGTATGTATGAGTTCTTTATTGACTGTTGATATTTTCTTTTTATATTAATATTCGGTTATGAATTGGTATACTTTAACTCATTAAATTCTACTTATGTGAATTGTTAAGGTCAGGTTGTGAAGAATGTGTAAGGTGTCATGTAGAGTTAAGTGAAAGCCTAAGTAATTATGCTGACACTATATTGCAAAAGACAACAATCTCTGATTTGGGGATCAAGTTATGCCTTACTGCATTGACAAAGTATACAAACTCTCCAACATTAAAAGTAGATGTTTACAAGGTAACCTAATGTTTAAAGTTTAGATAATAATTATTTTACTTTATTTATTTAAATTTATATATTCTTATAAAATTTTACATGTTGTAGGTTGCATATAAAATGTGCTTTTATTTTCTCAAATTGCGGAGAATAATCAACACCAACTTATAAGCATACTGGATCAAGTTGCACCTCATAAAGAGGTAATATGGATCATGGATAAGTCAAGGTCATTAGAGGTCTTAACCTTAGCCCCTTTATTGACCTAATTAATGTTGAAGCAGCTTCGAGCATTAACTAGTAAATACACTAGCACAAACATTCATACAAATTTTACATCATACATTCGTCCTATTTTGACATCGATTGTGGATGTCAACATCGATGTTCTCACCGTACGTCTATCAAGACCAAAAGAATTCAAGTATCCTGAAAAATTCTCGAGGAATTATTAAAAATTTATGAACTTTGTTTGATGTCAGTTGATACAATAATAAACCATGAAAATGTCCATAAATGTCTGGTAGGCCACCATTATAAGTTGTTAGAGTATTTGGAGGCCACGGACGTATCAATGATGGTAAAGAACATGTCCTTAGGCCGGATACCGAGCTTTAAAAAAAAATGATGGTAAAGAACATGTGCTAACTTTATTAGGGAAGGTAGATAGCAATCCCAAAATTTATGAGGATTCACATTGTCGAGTGTTAGAAACCTATGTGTATATGTTCAAGATTCCACAAGAAATAACGACAACATATGATGAACATTGTAAGATGTCGCTTAGTTCCATGGAGAAAGCAAACACACTGCTTGAGTATGTATGAGTTCTTTATTGACTGTTGATATTTTCATTTTATATTAATATTCGGGTATGAATTGGTATACTTTAACTCATTAAATTCTACTTATGTGAATTGTTCAGGTCAGGTTGTAAAGAATGTGTAAGGTGTCATGTAGAGTTAAGTGAAAGCCTAAGTAATTATGCTGACACTATATTGCATTGCAAAAGACAACAATCTCTGATTCGGGGATCAAGTTATGCCTTACTGCATTGACAAAGTATACAAACTCTCCAACATTAAAAGTAGATGTTTACAAGGTAACCTAATGTTTAAAGTTTAGATAATAATTATTTTACTTTATTTATTTAAATTTATATATTCTTATAAAATTTTACATGTTGTAGGTTGCATATAAAATGTGCTTTTATTTTCTCAAATTGCGGAGAATAATCAACACCAACTTATAAGCATACTGGATCACGTTGCACCTCATAAAGAGGTAATACGGATCATAGATAAGACAAGGTCATTAGAGGTCATAGCCTTAAGCCCTTTAATGACCTAATTAATGTTGAAGCAGCTCCGAGCATTAACTAGTAAATACACTAGCACTCACATTCATAAAAATTTTACATCATACATTCATCCTATTTTGACATCGATTGTTGATTTCAATGTCGTTGTTATGACAAGTTTTAAAACTTTCCATACTTCGTGCTTCAGTGTTCTCACCCTACGTCTATCACGACCAAAACAATTCAAGAATCATGACAAAATTCTCAAGGAATTATTAAAAATTTATGAACTTTGTTTGAAGTCAGTTTATACAATAATTAACCATGAAAATTTCCATAAATACCTTGTAGACCATCATTATAAGTTCTTAGAGTCTTTTGAGGCCCACAAACGTATCAATGAGGATAAAGAACATTCGCTAACTTTGTTAGGGAAGGTAGATAACAATCCCACAATTTATGAGGATTCACATTGCCGAGTGTTAGGAACCTATGTATGTTTGTTCAAGATTCCACAAGAAAGAACGACAACATATGATGAACATTGTAAGATGTCGCTTAGTTCCATGGAGAAAGCAAACACACTGCTTGAGTATGTATGAGTTCTTTATTGACTGTTGATATTTTCTTTTTATATTAATATTCGGTTATGAATTGGTATACTTTAACTCATTAAATTCTACTTATGTGAATTGTTAAGGTCAGGTTGTGAAGAATGTGTAAGGTGTCATGTAGAGTTAAGTGAAAGCCTAAGTAATTATGCTGACACTATATTGCAAAAGACAACAATCTCTGATTTGGGGATCAAGTTATGCCTTACTGCATTGACAAAGTATACAAACTCTCCAACATTAAAAGTAGATGTTTACAAGGTAACCTAATGTTTAAAGTTTAGATAATAATTATTTTACTTTATTTATTTAAATTTATATATTCTTATAAAATTTTACATGTTGTAGGTTGCATATAAAATGTGCTTTTATTTTCTCAAATTGCGGAGAATAATCAACACCAACTTATAAGCATACTGGATCAAGTTGCACCTCATAAAGAGGTAATATGGATCATGGATAAGTCAAGGTCATTAGAGGTCTTAACCTTAGCCCCTTTATTGACCTAATTAATGTTGAAGCAGCTTCGAGCATTAACTAGTAAATACACTAGCACAAACATTCATACAAATTTTACATCATACATTCGTCCTATTTTGACATCGATTGTGGATGTCAACATCGATGTTCTCACCGTACGTCTATCAAGACCAAAAGAATTCAAGTATCCTGAAAAATTCTCGAGGAATTATTAAAAATTTATGAACTTTGTTTGATGTCAGTTGATACAATAATAAACCATGAAAATGTCCATAAATGTCTGGTAGGCCACCATTATAAGTTGTTAGAGTATTTGGAGGCCACGGACGTATCAATGATGGTAAAGAACATGTCCTTAGGCCGGATACCGAGCTTTAAAAAAAAATGATGGTAAAGAACATGTGCTAACTTTATTAGGGAAGGTAGATAGCAATCCCAAAATTTATGAGGATTCACATTGTCGAGTGTTAGAAACCTATGTGTATATGTTCAAGATTCCACAAGAAATAACGACAACATATGATGAACATTGTAAGATGTCGCTTAGTTCCATGGAGAAAGCAAACACACTGCTTGAGTATGTATGAGTTCTTTATTGACTGTTGATATTTTCATTTTATATTAATATTCGGGTATGAATTGGTATACTTTAACTCATTAAATTCTACTTATGTGAATTGTTCAGGTCAGGTTGTAAAGAATGTGTAAGGTGTCATGTAGAGTTAAGTGAAAGCCTAAGTAATTATGCTGACACTATATTGCATTGCAAAAGACAACAATCTCTGATTCGGGGATCAAGTTATGCCTTACTGCATTGACAAAGTATACAAACTCTCCAACATTAAAAGTAGATGTTTACAAGGTAACCTAATGTTTAAAGTTTAGATAATAATTATTTTACTTTATTTATTTAAATTTATATATTCTTATAAAATTTTACATGTTGTAGGTTGCATATAAAATGTGCTTTTATTTTCTCAAATTGCGGAGAATAATCAACACCAACTTATAAGCATACTGGATCACGTTGCACCTCATAAAGAGGTAATACGGATCATAGATAAGACAAGGTCATTAGAGGTCATAGCCTTAAGCCCTTTAATGACCTAATTAATGTTGAAGCAGCTCCGAGCATTAACTAGTAAATACACTAGCACTCACATTCATAAAAATTTTACATCATACATTCATCCTATTTTGACATCGATTGTTGATTTCAATGTCGTTGTTATGACAAGTTTTAAAACTTTCCATACTTCGTGCTTCAGTATTCTCACCCTTCGTCTATCACAACCAAAACAATTCAAGAATCATGACAAAATTCTCAAGGAATTATTAAAAATTTATGAACTTTGTTTGAAGTCAGTTTATACAATAATTAACCATGAAAATATCCATAAATACCTTGTAGACCATCATTATAAGTTCTTAGAGTCTTTTGAGGCCCACGGACGTATCAATGAGGATAAAGAACATTCGCTAACTTTGTTAGGGAAGGTAGATAACAATCCCACAATTTATGAGGATTCACATTGCCGAGTGTTAGGAACCTATGTATGTTTGTTCAAGATTCCACAAGAAAGAACGACAACATATGATGAACATTGTAAGATGTCGCTTAGTTCCATGGAGAAAGCAAACACACTGCTTGAGTATGTATGAGTTCTTTATTGACTGTTGATATTTTCTTTTTATATTAATATTCGGTTATGAATTGGTATACTTTAACTCATTAAATTCTACTTATGTGAATTGTTAAGGTCAGGTTGTGAAGAATGTGTAAGGTGTCATGTAGAGTTAAGTGAAAGCCTAAGTAATTATGCTGACACTATATTGCAAAAGACAACAATCTCTGATTTGGGGATCAAGTTATGCCTTACTGCATTGACAAAGTATACAAACTCTCCAACATTAAAAGTAGATGTTTACAAGGTAACCTAATGTTTAAAGTTTAGATAATAATTATTTTACTTTATTTATTTAAATTTATATATTCTTATAAAATTTTACATGTTGTAGGTTGCATATAAAATGTGCTTTTATTTTCTCAAATTGCGGAGAATAATCAACACCAACTTATAAGCATACTGGATCACGTTGCACCTCATAAAGAGGTAATAAGGATCATGGATAAGTCAAGCTCATTAGATGTCATAGCCTTAACCCCTTTATTTACTTAATTAATGTTGAAACAGCTTCGAGCATTAACTAGTAAATACACTAGCACACACATTCATAAAAATTTTACATCATAAATTCATCCTATTTTGACATCGATTGTTGATTTCAATGTCGTTGTTATGACAAGTTTTAAAACTTACCATACTTCGTGCTTCAGTGTTCTCACCCTACGTCTATCACGACCAAAACAATTCAAGAATCATGACAAAATTCTCAAGGAATTATTAAAAATTTATGAACTTTGTTTGAAGTCAGTTTATACAATAATTAACCATGAAAATATCCATAAATACCTTGTAGACCATCATTATAAGTTCTTAGAGTCTTTTGAGGCCCACGGACGTATCAATGAGGATAAAGAACATTCGCTAACTTTGTTAGGGAAGGTAGATAACAATCCCACAATTTATGAGGATTCACATTGCCGAGTGTTAGGAACCTATGTATATTTGTTCAAGATTCCACAAGAAAGAACGACAACATATGATGAACATTGTAAGATGTCGCTTAGTTCCATGGAGAAAGCAAACACACTGCTTGAGTATGTATGAGTTCTTTATTGACTGTTGATATTTTCATTTTATATTAATATTCGGGTATGAATTGGTATACTTTAACTCATTAAATTCTACTGATGTGAATTGTTCAGGTCAGGTTGTGAAGAATGTGTAAGGTGTCATGTAGAGTTAAGTGAAAGCCTAAGTAATTATGCTGACACTATATTGCAAAAGACAACAATCTCTGATTCGGGGATCAAGTTATGCCTTACTGCATTGACAAAGTATACAAACTCTCCAACATTAAAAGTAGATGTTTACAAGGTAACCTAATGTTTAATGTTTAGATAATAATTATTTTACTTTATTTATTTAAATTTATATATTCTTATAAAATTTTACATGTTGTAGGTTGCATATAAAATGTGCTTTTATTTTCTCAAATTGCGGAGAATAATCAACACCAACTTATAAGCATACTGGATCACGTTGCACCTCATAAAGAGGTAATACGGATCATGGATAAGACAAGGTCATTAGAGGTCATAGCCTTAGGCCCTTTAATGACCTAATTAATGTTGAAGCAGCTCCGTGCATTAACTAGTAAATACACTAGCACACACATTCATAAAAATTTTACATCATACATTCATCCTATTTTGACATCGATTGTTGATTTCAATGTCGTTGTTATGACAAGTTTTAAAACTTACCATACTTCGTGCTTCAGTGTTCTCACCCTACGTCTATCACGACCAAAACAATTCAAGAATCATGACAAAATTCTCAAGGAATTATTAAAAATTTATGAACTTTGTTTGAAGTCAGTTTATACAATAATTAACCATGAAAATATCCATAAATACCTTGTAGACCATCATTATAAGTTCTTAGAGTCTTTTGAGGCCCACGGACGTATCAATGAGGATAAAGAACATTCGCTAACTTTGTTAGGGAAGGTAGATAACAATCCCACAATTTATGAGGATTCACATTGCCGAGTGTTAGGAACCTATGTATATTTGTTCAAGATTCCACAAGAAAGAACGACAACATATGATGAACATTGTAAGATGTCGCTTAGTTCCATGGAGAAAGCAAACACACTGCTTGAGTATGTATGAGTTCTTTATTGACTGTTGATATTTTCATTTTATATTAATATTCGGGTATGAATTGGTATACTTTAACTCATTAAATTCTACTGATGTGAATTGTTCAGGTCAGGTTGTGAAGAATGTGTAAGGTGTCATGTAGAGTTAAGTGAAAGCCTAAGTAATTATGCTGACACTATATTGCAAAAGACAACAATCTCTGATTCGGGGATCAAGTTATGCCTTACTGCATTGACAAAGTATACAAACTCTCCAACATTAAAAGTAGATGTTTACAAGGTAACCTAATGTTTAATGTTTAGATAATAATTATTTTACTTTATTTATTTAAATTTATATATTCTTATAAAATTTTACATGTTGTAGGTTGCATATAAAATGTGCTTTTATTTTCTCAAATTGCGGAGAATAATCAACACCAACTTATAAGCATACTGGATCACGTTGCACCTCATAAAGAGGTAATACGGATCATGGATAAGACAAGGTCATTAGAGGTCATAGCCTTAGGCCCTTTAATGACCTAATTAATGTTGAAGCAGCTCCGTGCATTAACTAGTAAATACACTAGCACACACATTCATAAAAATTTTACATCATACATTCATCCTATTTTGACATCGTTTGTTGATTTCAATGTCGTTGTTATGACAAGTTTTAAAACTTTCCATACTTCGTGCTTCAGTGTTCTCACCCTATGTCTATCACGACCAAAACAATTCAAGAATCATGACAAAATTCTCATGGAATTATTAAAAATTTATGAACTTTGTTTGAAATCAGTTTATACAATAATTAACCATGAAAATATCCATAAATACCTTGTAGACCATCATTATAAGTTCTTAGAGTCTTTTGAGGCCCACGGACGTATCAATGAGGATAAAGAACATTCGCTAACTTTGTTAGGGAAGGTAGATAACAATCCCACAATTTATGAGGATTCACATTGCCGAGTGTTAGGAACCTATGTATATTTGTTCAAGATTCCACAAGAAAGAACGACAACATATGATGAACATTGTAAGATGTCGCTTAGTTCCATGGAGAAAGCAAACACACTGCTTGAGTATGTATGAGTTCTTTATTGACTGTTGATATTTTCATTTTATATTAATATTCGGGTATGAATTGGTATACTTTAACTCATTAAATTCTACTGATGTGAATTGTTCAGGTCAGGTTGTGAAGAATGTGTAAGGTGTCATGTAGAGTTAAGTGAAAGCCTAAGTAATTATGCTGACACTATATTGCAAAAGACAACAATCTCTGATTCGGGGATCAAGTTATGCCTTACTGCATTGACAAAGTATACAAACTCTCCAACATTAAAAGTAGATGTTTACAAGGTAACCTAATGTTTAATGTTTAGATAATAATTATTTTACTTTATTTATTTAAATTTATATATTCTTATAAAATTTTACATGTTGTAGGTTGCATATAAAATGTGCTTTTATTTTCTCAAATTGCGGAGAATAATCAACACCAACTTATAAGCATACTGGATCACGTTGCACCTCATAAAGAGGTAATACGGATCATGGATAAGACAAGGTCATTAGAGGTCATAGCCTTAGGCCCTTTAATGACCTAATTAATGTTGAAGCAGCTCCGTGCATTAACTAGTAAATACACTAGCACACACATTCATAAAAATTTTACATCATACATTCATCCTATTTTGACATCGATTGTTGATTTCAATGTCGTTGTTATGACAGGTTTTAAAACTTACCATACTTCGTGCTTCAGTGTTCTCACCCTACGTCTATCACGACCAAAACAATTCAAGAATCATGACAAAATTCTCAAGGAATTATTAAAAATTTATGAACTTTGTTTGAAGTCAGTTTATACAATAATTAACCATGAAAATATCCATAAATACCTTGTAGACCATCATTATAAGTTCTTAGAGTCTTTTGAGGCCCACGGACGTATCAATGAGGATAAAGAACATTCGCTAACTTTGTTAGGGAAGGTAGATAACAATCCCACAATTTATGAGGATTCACATTGCCGAGTGTTAGGAACCTATGTATATTTGTTCAAGATTCCACAAGAAAGAACGACAACATATGATGAACATTGTAAGATGTCGCTTAGTTCCATGGAGAAAGCAAACACACTGCTTGAGTATGTATGAGTTCTTTATTGACTGTTGATATTTTCATTTTATATTAATATTCGGGTATGAATTGGTATACTTTAACTCATTAAATTCTACTGATGTGAATTGTTCAGGTCAGGTTGTGAAGAATGTGTAAGGTGTCATGTAGAGTTAAGTGAAAGCCTAAGTAATTATGCTGACACTATATTGCAAAAGACAACAATCTCTGATTCGGGGATCAAGTTATGCCTTACTGCATTGACAAAGTATACAAACTCTCCAACATTAAAAGTAGATGTTTACAAGGTAACCTAATGTTTAATGTTTAGATAATAATTATTTTACTTTATTTATTTAAATTTATATATTCTTATAAAATTTTACATGTTGTAGGTTGCATATAAAATGTGCTTTTATTTTCTCAAATTGCGGAGAATAATCAACACCAACTTATAAGCATACTGGATCACGTTGCACCTCATAAAGAGGTAATACGGATCATGGATAAGACAAGGTCATTAGAGGTCATAGCCTTAGGCCCTTTAATGACCTAATTAATGTTGAAGCAGCTCCGTGCATTAACTAGTAAATACACTAGCACACACATTCATAAAAATTTTACATCATACATTCATCCTATTTTGACATCGTTTGTTGATTTCAATGTCGTTGTTATGACAAGTTTTAAAACTTTCCATACTTCGTGCTTCAGTGTTCTCACCCTATGTCTATCACGACCAAAACAATTCAAGAATCATGACAAAATTCTCATGGAATTATTAAAAATTTATGAACTTTGTTTGAAATCAGTTTATACAATAATTAACCATGAAAATATCCATAAATACCTTGTAGACCATCATTATAAGTTCTTAGAGTCTTTTGAGGCCCACGGACGTATCAATGAGGATAAAGAACATTCGCTAACTTTGTTAGGGAAGGTAGATAACAATCCCACAATTTATGAGGATTCACATTGCCGAGTGTTAGGAACCTATGTATATTTGTTCAAGATTCCACAAGAAAGAACGACAACATATGATGAACATTGTAAGATGTCGCTTAGTTCCATGGAGAAAGCAAACACACTGCTTGAGTATGTATGAGTTCTTTATTGACTGTTGATATTTTCATTTTATATTAATATTCGGGTATGAATTGGTATACTTTAACTCATTAAATTCTACTGATGTGAATTGTTCAGGTCAGGTTGTGAAGAATGTGTAAGGTGTCATGTAGAGTTAAGTGAAAGCCTAAGTAATTATGCTGACACTATATTGCAAAAGACAACAATCTCTGATTCGGGGATCAAGTTATGCCTTACTGCATTGACAAAGTATACAAACTCTCCAACATTAAAAGTAGATGTTTACAAGGTAACCTAATGTTTAATGTTTAGATAATAATTATTTTACTTTATTTATTTAAATTTATATATTCTTATAAAATTTTACATGTTGTAGGTTGCATATAAAATGTGCTTTTATTTTCTCAAATTGCGGAGAATAATCAACACCAACTTATAAGCATACTGGATCACGTTGCACCTCATAAAGAGGTAATACGGACCATGGATAAGACAAGGTCATTAGAGGTCATAGCCTTAGGCCCTTTAATGACCTAAATAATGTTGAAGCAGCTCCGAGCATTAACTAGTAAATACACTAGGACACACATTCATAAAAATTTTACATCATACATTCATCCTATTTTGACATCGATTGTTGATTTCAATGTCGTTGTTATGACAGGTTTTAAAACTTTCCATACTTCGTGCTTCAGTGTTCTCACCCTACGTCTATCACGACCAAAACAATTCAAGAATCATGACAAAATTCTCAAGGAATTATTAAAAATTTATGAACTTTGTTTGAAGTCAGTTTATACAATAATTAACCATGAAAATTTCCATAAATACCTTGTAGACCATCATTATAAGTTCTTAGAGTCTTTTGAGGCCCACAAACGTATCAATGAGGATAAAGAACATTCGCTAACTTTGTTAGGGAAGGTAGATAACAATCCCACAATTTATGAGGATTCACATTGCCGAGTGTTAGGAACCTATGTATGTTTGTTCAAGATTCCACAAGAAAGAACGACAACATATGATGAACATTGTAAGATGTCGCTTAGTTCCATGGAGAAAGCAAACACACTGCTTGAGTATGTATGAGTTCTTTATTGACTGTTGATATTTTCTTTTTATATTAATATTCGGTTATGAATTGGTATACTTTAACTCATTAAATTCTACTTATGTGAATTGTTCAGGTCAGGTTGTGAAGAATGTGTAAGGTGTCATGTAGAGTTAAGTGAAAGCCTAAGTAATTATGCTGACACTATATTGCAAAAGACAACAATCTCTGATTCGGGGATCAAGTTATGCCTTACTGCATTGACAAAGTATACAAACTCTCCAACATTAAAAGTAGATGTTTACAAGGTAACCTAATGTTTAATGTTTAGATAATAATTATTTTACTTTATTTATTTAAAGCTATATATTCTTATAAAATTTTATATGTTGTAGGTTGCATATAAAATGTGCTTTTATTTTCTCAAATTGCGAAGAATAATCACCACCAACTTATAAGCATACTGGATCGCATTGCACCTCATAAAGAGGTAATAAGGATCATGGATAAGTCAAGCTCATTAGATGTCATAGCCTTAACCCCTTTATTTACTTAATTAATGTTGAAACAGCTTCGAGCATTAACTAGTAAATACACTAGCACACACATTCATAAAAATTTTACATCATAAATTCATCCTATTTTGACATCGATTGTTGATTTCAATGTCGTTGTTATGACAAGTTTTAAAACTTACCATACTTCGTGCTTCAGTGTTCTCACCCTACGTCTATCACGACCAAAACAATTCAAGAATCATGACAAAATTCTCAAGGAATTATTAAAAATTTATGAACTTTGTTTGAAGTCAGTTTATACAATAATTAACCATGAAAATATCCATAAATACCTTGTAGACCATCATTATAAGTTCTTAGAGTCTTTTGAGGCCCACGGACGTATCAATGAGGATAAAGAACATTCGCTAACTTTGTTAGGGAAGGTAGATAACAATCCCACAATTTATGAGGATTCACATTGCCGAGTGTTAGGAACCTATGTATATTTGTTCAAGATTCCACAAGAAAGAACGACAACATATGATGAACATTGTAAGATGTCGCTTAGTTCCATGGAGAAAGCAAACACACTGCTTGAGTATGTATGAGTTCTTTATTGACTGTTGATATTTTCATTTTATATTAATATTCGGGTATGAATTGATATACTTTAACTCATTAAATTCTACTGATGTGAATTGTTCAGGTCAGGTTGTGAAGAATGTGTAAGGTGTCATGTAGAGTTAAGTGAAAGCCTAAGTAATTATGCTGACACTATATTGCAAAAGACAACAATCTCTGATTCGGGGATCAAGTTATGCCTTACTGCATTGACAAAGTATACAAACTCTCCAACATTAAAAGTAGATGTTTACAAGGTAACCTAATGTTTAATGTTTAGATAATAATTATTTTACTTTATTTATTTAAATTTATATATTCTTATAAAATTTTACATGTTGTAGGTTGCATATAAAATGTGCTTTTATTTTCTCAAATTGCGGAGAATAATCAACACCAACTTATAAGCATACTGGATCACGTTGCACCTCATAAAGAGGTAATACGGATCATGGATAAGACAAGGTCATTAGAGGTCATAGCCTTAGGCCCTTTAATGACCTAATTAATGTTGAAGCAGCTCCGTGCATTAACTAGTAAATACACTAGCACACACATTCATAAAAATTTTACATCATACATTCATCCTATTTTGACATCGTTTGTTGATTTCAATGTCGTTGTTATGACAAGTTTTAAAACTTTCCATACTTCGTGCTTCAGTGTTCTCACCCTATGTCTATCACGACCAAAACAATTCAAGAATCATGACAAAATTCTCATGGAATTATTAAAAATTTATGAACTTTGTTTGAAATCAGTTTATACAATAATTAACCATGAAAATATCCATAAATACCTTGTAGACCATCATTATAAGTTCTTAGAGTCTTTTGAGGCCCACGGACGTATCAATGAGGATAAAGAACATTCGCTAACTTTGTTAGGGAAGGTAGATAACAATCCCACAATTTATGAGGATTCACATTGCCGAGTGTTAGGAACCTATGTATATTTGTTCAAGATTCCACAAGAAAGAACGACAACATATGATGAACATTGTAAGATGTCGCTTAGTTCCATGGAGAAAGCAAACACACTGCTTGAGTATGTATGAGTTCTTTATTGACTGTTGATATTTTCATTTTATATTAATATTCGGGTATGAATTGGTATACTTTAACTCATTAAATTCTACTGATGTGAATTGTTCAGGTCAGGTTGTGAAGAATGTGTAAGGTGTCATGTAGAGTTAAGTGAAAGCCTAAGTAATTATGCTGACACTATATTGCAAAAGACAACAATCTCTGATTCGGGGATCAAGTTATGCCTTACTGCATTGACAAAGTATACAAACTCTCCAACATTAAAAGTAGATGTTTACAAGGTAACCTAATGTTTAATGTTTAGATAATAATTATTTTACTTTATTTATTTAAATTTATATATTCTTATAAAATTTTACATGTTGTAGGTTGCATATAAAATGTGCTTTTATTTTCTCAAATTGCGGAGAATAATCAACACCAACTTATAAGCATACTGGATCATGTTGCACCTCATAAAGAGGTAATACGGATCATGGATAAGACAAGGTCATTAGAGGTCATAGCCTTAGGCCCTTTAATGACCTAATTAATGTTGAAGCAGCTCCGTGCATTAACTAGTAAATACACTAGCACACACATTCATAAAAATTTTACATCATACATTCATCCTATTTTGACATCGATTGTTGATTTCAATGTCGTTGTTATGACAAGTTTTAAAACTTACCATACTTCGTGCTTCAGTGTTCTCACCCTACGTCTATCACGACCAAAACAATTCAAGAATCATGACAAAATTCTCAAGGAATTATTAAAAATTTATGAACTTTGTTTGAAGTCAGTTTATACAATAATTAACCATGAAAATATCCATAAATACCTTGTAGACCATCATTATAAGTTCTTAGAGTCTTTTGAGGCCCACGGACGTATCAATGAGGATAAAGAACATTCGCTAACTTTGTTAGGGAAGGTAGATAACAATCCCACAATTTATGAGGATTCACATTGCCGAGTGTTAGGAACCTATGTATATTTGTTCAAGATTCCACAAGAAAGAACGACAACATATGATGAACATTGTAAGATGTCGCTTAGTTCCATGGAGAAAGCAAACACACTGCTTGAGTATGTATGAGTTCTTTATTGACTGTTGATATTTTCATTTTATATTAATATTCGGGTATGAATTGGTATACTTTAACTCATTAAATTCTACTGATGTGAATTGTTCAGGTCAGGTTGTGAAGAATGTGTAAGGTGTCATGTAGAGTTAAGTGAAAGCCTAAGTAATTATGCTGACACTATATTGCAAAAGACAACAATCTCTGATTCGGGGATCAAGTTATGCCTTACTGCATTGACAAAGTATACAAACTCTCCAACATTAAAAGTAGATGTTTACAAGGTAACCTAATGTTTAATGTTTAGATAATAATTATTTTACTTTATTTATTTAAATTTATATATTCTTATAAAATTTTACATGTTGTAGGTTGCATATAAAATGTGCTTTTATTTTCTCAAATTGCGGAGAATAATCAACACCAACTTATAAGCATACTGGATCACGTTGCACCTCATAAAGAGGTAATACGGATCATGGATAAGACAAGGTCATTAGAGGTCATAGCCTTAGGCCCTTTAATGACCTAATTAATGTTGAAGCAGCTCCGTGCATTAACTAGTAAATACACTAGCACACACATTCATAAAAATTTTACATCATACATTCATCCTATTTTGACATCGTTTGTTGATTTCAATGTCGTTGTTATGACAAGTTTTAAAACTTTCCATACTTCGTGCTTCAGTGTTCTCACCCTATGTCTATCACGACCAAAACAATTCAAGAATCATGACAAAATTCTCATGGAATTATTAAAAATTTATGAACTTTGTTTGAAATCAGTTTATACAATAATTAACCATGAAAATATCCATAAATACCTTGTAGACCATCATTATAAGTTCTTAGAGTCTTTTGAGGCCCACGGACGTATCAATGAGGATAAAGAACATTCGCTAACTTTGTTAGGGAAGGTAGATAACAATCCCACAATTTATGAGGATTCACATTGCCGAGTGTTAGGAACCTATGTATATTTGTTCAAGATTCCACAAGAAAGAACGACAACATATGATGAACATTGTAAGATGTCGCTTAGTTCCATGGAGAAAGCAAACACACTGCTTGAGTATGTATGAGTTCTTTATTGACTGTTGATATTTTCATTTTATATTAATATTCGGGTATGAATTGGTATACTTTAACTCATTAAATTCTACTGATGTGAATTGTTCAGGTCAGGTTGTGAAGAATGTGTAAGGTGTCATGTAGAGTTAAGTGAAAGCCTAAGTAATTATGCTGACACTATATTGCAAAAGACAACAATCTCTGATTCGGGGATCAAGTTATGCCTTACTGCATTGACAAAGTATACAAACTCTCCAACATTAAAAGTAGATGTTTACAAGGTAACCTAATGTTTAATGTTTAGATAATAATTATTTTACTTTATTTATTTAAATTTATATATTCTTATAAAATTTTACATGTTGTAGGTTGCATATAAAATGTGCTTTTATTTTCTCAAATTGCGGAGAATAATCAACACCAACTTATAAGCATACTGGATCATGTTGCACCTCATAAAGAGGTAATACGGATCATGGATAAGACAAGGTCATTAGAGGTCATAGCCTTAGGCCCTTTAATGACCTAATTAATGTTGAAGCAGCTCCGTGCATTAACTAGTAAATACACTAGCACACACATTCATAAAAATTTTACATCATACATTCATCCTATTTTGACATCGATTGTTGATTTCAATGTCGTTGTTATGACAAGTTTTAAAACTTACCATACTTCGTGCTTCAGTGTTCTCACCCTACGTCTATCACGACCAAAACAATTCAAGAATCATGACAAAATTCTCAAGGAATTATTAAAAATTTATGAACTTTGTTTGAAGTCAGTTTATACAATAATTAACCATGAAAATATCCATAAATACCTTGTAGACCATCATTATAAGTTCTTAGAGTCTTTTGAGGCCCACGGACGTATCAATGAGGATAAAGAACATTCGCTAACTTTGTTAGGGAAGGTAGATAACAATCCCACAATTTATGAGGATTCACATTGCCGAGTGTTAGGAACCTATGTATATTTGTTCAAGATTCCACAAGAAAGAACGACAACATATGATGAACATTGTAAGATGTCGCTTAGTTCCATGGAGAAAGCAAACACACTGCTTGAGTATGTATGAGTTCTTTATTGACTGTTGATATTTTCATTTTATATTAATATTCGGGTATGAATTGGTATACTTTAACTCATTAAATTCTACTGATGTGAATTGTTCAGGTCAGGTTGTGAAGAATGTGTAAGGTGTCATGTAGAGTTAAGTGAAAGCCTAAGTAATTATGCTGACACTATATTGCAAAAGACAACAATCTCTGATTCGGGGATCAAGTTATGCCTTACTGCATTGACAAAGTATACAAACTCTCCAACATTAAAAGTAGATGTTTACAAGGTAACCTAATGTTTAATGTTTAGATAATAATTATTTTACTTTATTTATTTAAATTTATATATTCTTATAAAATTTTACATGTTGTAGGTTGCATATAAAATGTGCTTTTATTTTCTCAAATTGCGGAGAATAATCAACACCAACTTATAAGCATACTGGATCATGTTGCACCTCATAAAGAGGTAATACGGATCATGGATAAGACAAGGTCATTAGAGGTCATAGCCTTAGGCCCTTTAATGACCTAATTAATGTTGAAGCAGCTCCGTGCATTAACTAGTAAATACACTAGCACACACATTCATAAAAATTTTACATCATACATTCATCCTATTTTGACATCGATTGTTGATTTCAATGTCGTTGTTATGACAAGTTTTAAAACTTACCATACTTCGTGCTTCAGTGTTCTCACCCTACGTCTATCACGACCAAAACAATTCAAGAATCATGACAAAATTCTCAAGGAATTATTAAAAATTTATGAACTTTGTTTGAAGTCAGTTTATACAATAATTAACCATGAAAATATCCATAAATACCTTGTAGACCATCATTATAAGTTCTTAGAGTCTTTTGAGGCCCACGGACGTATCAATGAGGATAAAGAACATTCGCTAACTTTGTTAGGGAAGGTAGATAACAATCCCACAATTTATGAGGATTCACATTGCCGAGTGTTAGGAACCTATGTATATTTGTTCAAGATTCCACAAGAAAGAACGACAACATATGATGAACATTGTAAGATGTCGCTTAGTTCCATGGAGAAAGCAAACACACTGCTTGAGTATGTATGAGTTCTTTATTGACTGTTGATATTTTCATTTTATATTAATATTCGGGTATGAATTGGTATACTTTAACTCATTAAATTCTACTGATGTGAATTGTTCAGGTCAGGTTGTGAAGAATGTGTAAGGTGTCATGTAGAGTTAAGTGAAAGCCTAAGTAATTATGCTGACACTATATTGCAAAAGACAACAATCTCTGATTCGGGGATCAAGTTATGCCTTACTGCATTGACAAAGTATACAAACTCTCCAACATTAAAAGTAGATGTTTACAAGGTAACCTAATGTTTAATGTTTAGATAATAATTATTTTACTTTATTTATTTAAATTTATATATTCTTATAAAATTTTACATGTTGTAGGTTGCATATAAAATGTGCTTTTATTTTCTCAAATTGCGGAGAATAATCAACACCAACTTATAAGCATACTGGATCACGTTGCACCTCATAAAGAGGTAATACGGATCATGGATAAGACAAGGTCATTAGAGGTCATAGCCTTAGGCCCTTTAATGACCTAATTAATGTTGAAGCAGCTCCGTGCATTAACTAGTAAATACACTAGCACACACATTCATAAAAATTTTACATCATACATTCATCCTATTTTGACATCGTTTGTTGATTTCAATGTCGTTGTTATGACAAGTTTTAAAACTTTCCATACTTCGTGCTTCAGTGTTCTCACCCTATGTCTATCACGACCAAAACAATTCAAGAATCATGACAAAATTCTCATGGAATTATTAAAAATTTATGAACTTTGTTTGAAATCAGTTTATACAATAATTAACCATGAAAATATCCATAAATACCTTGTAGACCATCATTATAAGTTCTTAGAGTCTTTTGAGGCCCACGGACGTATCAATGAGGATAAAGAACATTCGCTAACTTTGTTAGGGAAGGTAGATAACAATCCCACAATTTATGAGGATTCACATTGCCGAGTGTTAGGAACCTATGTATATTTGTTCAAGATTCCACAAGAAAGAACGACAACATATGATGAACATTGTAAGATGTCGCTTAGTTCCATGGAGAAAGCAAACACACTGCTTGAGTATGTATGAGTTCTTTATTGACTGTTGATATTTTCATTTTATATTAATATTCGGGTATGAATTGGTATACTTTAACTCATTAAATTCTACTGATGTGAATTGTTCAGGTCAGGTTGTGAAGAATGTGTAAGGTGTCATGTAGAGTTAAGTGAAAGCCTAAGTAATTATGCTGACACTATATTGCAAAAGACAACAATCTCTGATTCGGGGATCAAGTTATGCCTTACTGCATTGACAAAGTATACAAACTCTCCAACATTAAAAGTAGATGTTTACAAGGTAACCTAATGTTTAATGTTTAGATAATAATTATTTTACTTTATTTATTTAAATTTATATATTCTTATAAAATTTTACATGTTGTAGGTTGCATATAAAATGTGCTTTTATTTTCTCAAATTGCAGAGAATAATCAACACCAACTTATAAGCATACTGGATCATGTTGCACCTCATAAAGAGGTAATACGGATCATGGATAAGACAAGGTCATTAGAGGTCATAGCCTTAGGCCCTTTAATGACCTAATTAATGTTGAAGCAGCTCCGTGCATTAACTAGTAAATACACTAGCACACACATTCATAAAAATTTTACATCATACATTCATCCTATTTTGACATCGATTGTTGATTTCAATGTCGTTGTTATGACAAGTTTTAAAACTTACCATACTTCGTGCTTCAGTGTTCTCACCCTACGTCTATCACGACCAAAACAATTCAAGAATCATGACAAAATTCTCAAGGAATTATTAAAAATTTATGAACTTTGTTTGAAGTCAGTTTATACAATAATTAACCATGAAAATATCCATAAATACCTTGTAGACCATCATTATAAGTTCTTAGAGTCTTTTGAGGCCCACGGACGTATCAATGAGGATAAAGAACATTCGCTAACTTTGTTAGGGAAGGTAGATAACAATCCCACAATTTATGAGGATTCACATTGCCGAGTGTTAGGAACCTATGTATATTTGTTCAAGATTCCACAAGAAAGAACGACAACATATGATGAACATTGTAAGATGTCGCTTAGTTCCATGGAGAAAGCAAACACACTACTTGAGTATGTATGAGTTCTTTATTGACTGTTGATATTTTCATTTTATATTAATATTCGGGTATGAATTGGTATACTTTAACTCATTAAATTCTACTTATGTGAATTGTTAAGGTCAGGTTGTGAAGAATGTGTAAGGTGTCATGTAGAGTTAAGTGAAAGCCTAAGTAATTATGCTGACACTATATTGTAAAAGACAACATTCCCTGATTCAGGGATCAAGTTATTCATTACTGCATTGACAGAGTATACAAACTCTCCAACATTAACAGTACATGTTTACAAGGTAACCTAATGTTTAATGTTTAGATAATAATTATTTTACTTTATTTATTTAAAGCTATATATTCTTATAAAATTTTATATGTTGTAGGTTGCATATAAAGTGTGCTTTTATTTTGTCAAATTGCGAAGAATAATCACCACCAACTTATAAGCATACTGGATCACATTGCACCTCATAAAGAGGTAATATGGATCATGGATAAGTCAAGCTCATTAGAGGTCATAGCCTTAACCCCTTTATTTACCTAATTAATGTTGAAACAGCTTCGAGCATTAACTAGTAAATACACTAGCACAAACATTCATACAAATTTTACATCATACATTCATCCTATTTTGACATCGATTGTGGATGTCAACATCGATGTTATGACAAGTTTTACAACTTTCCATACTTCGTGCTTCGGTGTTCTCACCCTACGTCTATCAAGACCAAAAGAGTTCAAGTATCATGAAAAATTCTCGAGAAATTATTAAAAATTTATGAACTTTGTTTGAAGTCAGTTGATACAATAATAAACCATGAGAATGTCCATAAATGTCCGGTAGGCCACCATTATAAGTTGTTAGAGTATTTGGAGGCCACAAACGTATCAATGATGGTAAAGAACATGTCCTTAGGCCGGATATCGAGCTTTCAAAAAAAATGATGGTAAAGAACATTCGCTAACTTTGTTAGGGAAGGTAGATAACAATCCCACAATTTATGAGGATTCACATTGCCGAGTGTTAGGAACCTATGTGTATTTGTTCAAGATTCCACAAGAAAGAACGACAACATATGATGAACATTGTAAGATGTCGCTTAGTTCCATGGAGAAAGCAAACACACTGCTTGAGTATGTATGAGTTCTTTATTGACTGTTAATATTTTCATTTTATATTAATATTCGGGTATGAATTGGTATACTTTAACTCATTAAATTCTACTTATGTGAATTGTTAAGGTTAGGTTGTGAAGAATGTGTAAGGTGTCATGTAGAGTTAAGTGAAAGCCTAAGTAATTATGCTGACACTATATTGCAAAAGACAACAATCTCTGATTCGGGGATCAAGTTATGCCTTACTGCATTGACAAAGTATACAAACTCTCCAACATTAAAAGTAGATGTTTACAAGGTAACCTAATGTTTAATGTTTAGATAATAATTATTTTACTTTATTTATTTAAATTTATATATTCTTATAAAATTTTCATGTTGTAGGTTGCATATAAAATGTGCTTTTATTTTCTCAAATTGCGGAGAATAATCAACACCAACTTATAAGCATACTGGATCAAGTTGCACCTCATAAAGAGGTAATATGGATCATGGATAAGTCAAGGTCATTAGAGGTCTTAACCTTAGCCCCTTTATTGACCTAATTAATGTTGAAGTAGCTTCGAGCATTAACTAGTAAATACACTAGCACAAACATTCATACAAATTTTACATCATACATTCGTCCTATTTTGACATCGATTGTGGATGTCAACATCGATGTTCTCACCGTACGTCTATCAAGACCAAAAGAATTCAAGTATCATGAAAAATTCTCGAGGAATTATTAAAAATTTATGAACTTTGTTTGAAGTCAGTTGATACAATAATAAACCATGAGAATGTCCATAAATGTCTGTTAGAGTATTTGGAGGCCACAGACGTATCAATGATGGTAAAGAACATGTCCTTAGGCCGGATACCGAGCTTTAAAAAAAATGATGGTAAAGAACATTGTAGTACCCGGCGCAAAAAATATACAGATATGCAATGATGAAATGCAATGCACAAATGTAAACAATGAAGCCGCCACCATATTTTATTTATCCCATGAGGGGAAAGGAAAATAATGATAAAACCTTAAAGATCGGGTTCGGGAGTTGGTTACATGAAGGGAAGACGTTAACACCCCCTCATATCCGTTGTACTCAACGGGAACCATTTGAGGAATTTTGGTTTGCATAAACAGAGATAACCGCATAAAAAAGAATTAAATTACCGCATATTGACTAGAAAAGGGGAAAAAAGAGTTTTTTATTATTTGGCTTGACGAGAGAGGCTCTCGCTCCTACGTATCCCCCGAGTACAATGAGGAATTCAAAGCTCACGTAGTTCTTCCTGAAAAGAAAGATTTTTGTGTGTTGGTTGTTTTTAGTGAACGATGCTTAGGTCGCATTCCACTGATACTAAAGTATGCTTGTATGCTCGCTTCGGAGGCTTAAGCGTTTGTCTGTAGCAGGGGAATTGATAAAGCGCCATCCGTTTAGGAAAACAGATAAAAAGAGTTTGAAAGTTGAAAAAGAGTTGACTGCACAAGGGCAGGAAAAACAGTTGAGTAGGTTGAGTTTCTTTTAGGTTTTAGGAAATTGTTTGAGAATGAGAATGATCCTCAATCACGAGTCGTTCGACAGGGACCGAATCATTCGAGCAGAAACGAGTCGTACGACAGGCTCCCTCTTTTCATTCAGTTTATTAAATGAACATTCTTAATTAAAGTGAAACGAGCCGAAGGCGAGTCGTAAGTCAGGCTCCTTCCCATTTCATTTAATTAAAGAGTGTTCCGTTTTAAATGGCATGCGAATAATTCGAAGCCAGAGTCGTACGACAGAGACTGATTTATTCACATTCCATATTCAAAGATAAGTTCACAACAGATTTTCAGATCAAAAAAGAAAAGAAAAGGGTAGAAGCTGAGAGATGCAGATGCATGATGTATGGTAATGACAGTATAATAATGCATAAATTAAATAATACTCGAAATAAATATGCGGATACATAAATAAATGAGTAATCAGATAATCAGGCATAAATTGAAACTGAAGAACAGAGAAGCAAATTAACGGACATTTTAGCAAGCAAGCGTAAGATAAGCTCAAGACGAGTCGTACGTCAGGCTCTCGCTTATCTCACGTTTCAAACATCAGATTGCATTTTGAACGAATTAAAAATAAATTCAAAGCGCGAGTCGTAAGACAGGGCCCAATTTATCTTTATTTCACTCAAAATTAAATATAAGGAACAATTGAGATATTATTTAATTATGACGTTATAAGTGATCAAGCGAAGTAATGGGGAAGAAAAATGATTTAAACAAAGTTAATTAAAATAGGATAAACAGAGACAAGTCGTAAGTCAAGCCCTTTTTATCTCTACGTTAATTAAATTGTTTAAAATATTCGAAATAAAAATAATTCGAGGACACGAGACGTACGTCAGAGTCCGATTTATTTTTATTTCGGATATGAGTTTTCAAATATAAAAGCAAGTAGCATTTTTTTTATTCATTAACGTCATAATTAATTAATATACACAGGGGGTGCAAAAGTAGAACAGGGTGTATAATAGCAATAATCACAAAGCAATCAAAATCAAACAGATGGGCCTAAGGCCCAATTTAAAAAAAAAACAGAAGGGAGGTTCATGCAGTAGAAAGGGGTACATGCAGTAATTCACACAACACAAACAAAATATAACAATGGGCTTAAGGCCCAATTTATACATCCTTCAGCAGGGGGTGCATATAACAACCCAGGGGAGTGCATTTAGCAGTAAAAAAAAACAACCAGAAATCACACAAAAAAAACAAATGGGCCAGAAGATCATCAGCCCAAACCAGTATCCAATCAAAATCGGGCCGGGTCAAACGGGTATAACCCGACCTGGTCATAACCCAGTTCAGAAAATAAAATAAATAAAAAAATACAAAAATAAATGAATAACGTGTCAGCCAATCGCTGGCTGACACGTCATCGTCTCCTTCACATCTCCCGAACTCGGCCGAGTCGCAAACTCGCGACTCAGCGTCAGCCATTGAAGCTGACCGAGTTGACTCAGCTGAAACCCTTACAAACGCGTTTTAGCACCAAATCAAACGAAATAGGAGTCGATTTAACACGTTTTCGAACATAGAGTACGATTTTAACATTGGTTTATCGAAACAAAGCTTTAATCTAGACGAAAATCAAACTCAAAGTTTCAGATCTAAAAGATTTGTTTACGGATCATCAACAATCAACTCAAAAAAGGTCGAATCAAATCGTTTAAGGCGTAGAACGCAAATCTAACATCAAACTTCTACAATCCGGTATTACAAACACGAATCAAAACAAAAACAAAATCAACAATCAAAATTTGACTTAAACATTTTACAATCAACAAAATCACAGAATATGAAAGAGAGAAAAGGGTTCGAAAACGATTTAAGAGAGCCAATCCATCACTCTCTACCTTGGTTCGTTCGCGAGTAGCCGGAATCGATCGATTTCTCTTGGCCATGATTTCGAGTTCTTTGCTTTCGGGTTCGTGAAATTGGTGACTGTTTTCACTGCAACTCGGTAATTAGTGATGAATATGAACAAGAGAACACGATTTATGAGCTTTGATTTAGACGAATTTCATGTTTTCATTATAATTTTGAGTGAATTTGGTAGAGAAAAGGGTTAGGGTTTGAGAAAGAAATGAGAGAAGAGAGTATGAGAAATGAAAGAGGAGAGTGAGAGAAAGAAGAGTTTCTGCCGCGGCAGAGAAAAAGAAGAGAGAGGGTTTCTACAATCCAAAACTAGGGTTGTAAGAAACCCTCCACTATTTATAACAAGATTTTTAGGGTTGGGGTTAAATTGTAATAATCACAAAATAAAGGGTAAAAATTGTAATAAAAGGAAAAAGGAAATCTGATTTATTTTAATGGGAAAGAAGAAAAGAATAAAAAGTGAAAGGGATGAGGTGGCATCATACAATTGGCCAAGAAAAATTCTAAAGGAATAAAAATGCAAAAATATGAATTAAAAATGAATAAAAATGTAAATAAAAATATAGAAAAAGTATAACAGTAAAATATATACTTAAATAAAGAGATGAAAACAATTTTCAAATATTTTTGCCATTTTTTGTATAAAAAGTTAAATTGCTATATTTTAAAGAAATAAAAGAAAAGGATAAATTGTAAAACAAAATTATCAAAAAAACTATTTTTTGTATTTCTTATGGAAAGTAAGAAATAACTTTTAAATGAAATATTTATTTTCAAAGCGCCAAAATTAGGGTATTACAGCTGCCCCTATTTAATTGTCTTATACTCGAATGCGTAAAGGACTTGCGTCTTTACGTGGCCTTTTCGGAGTAAAAGATAATTAAATACAAATGCCCTAATTTTGTGGTGTGAGTGTAATGTAATGATAATGAATGCATATGGAAGATGAAGGTGGAAACATACCTGGAAAGACTAGTAGCTGAATACCTGAGAATAAAATGATCATTACCACTTCACTGGTGTGTCGACCACAAAAGAAAAACGAAGTCTTCTCCCCTCAGGGTACCTGAACTCCAAACTGATCGTTACCACTTCACTGGTGTGTCGACCACAAAAGAAAAATGAAGTCTTCTCCCCTCAGGGTACCTGAACTCCAAGACTGATCATTACCTCTCCTCCGGGTGTGTTGATCATAAGAGAAAAATGAAGTCTTCCCCCCTCAGGGTACCTGAACACCAAGATTGATCGTTACCACTTCACTGGTGTGTCGACCATAAAAGCTGAGTCGCCTCCCCTCAGGGTGCGTTATCTCCAAAACTGATCGTTACCACTTCACTGGTGTGTCGACCATAGAAATTGAGTCGCCTCCGCTCAGGGTGCGTTATCTCAAAAATTGATCATTACCTCTCCTCCGGATGTGTTGACCAAAAAAGAAAATGAAGTCTTCTCCCCTCAGGGTACCTGAACTCCAAAACTGATCGTTACCACTTCACTGGTGTGTCGACCCTAAAAGCTGAGTCAAAAGACAACTGCTTGAAAACCATTTTGATGAAGAATTTAATCTGTCAATCGACTGGAGATAACCATCTCGAACAAACCACTAGAGAACAGGTCTATTTAACTTTTTTTACTGGGAAAGTTGTATGTAGACCAATCTGCTGTAGGTAACACTTGTCGAATTATTTACTGGGAAAGGATCATCAACCTTTTTTTTGGAAAGTATAGAGTGAAAATCCCTTTGATAAGGATGAAACTCTGTTGATCAACTAGTGATAGGGATAAAACCAAATAAATCCACTGGGGATGTTTAAAGATTCACCAATCTTTCTTGTCAAAAAATCATGGTTCACCAGCCATCTTGCTGAAAATGCGGTGTTCCAACCAACTTGCTGGGGATGAACAATTATCAACTGCCTCACTGGGGAAAGAAACGATTCCTCAACCTTTCTCATTGAAAAATGATGCACTGACTGATCTGCTTGGGGATGACACTTTGTTGACCAATTCATTGGGGAAAAGATTCGTCAACCTCTTTCTTTTGTTGAGAGATTATAGTTCAATAATCATTTTGTTGGAGAATTAGGTCCGCAGACCTTTATTACTGAACAAGATATCCAAGTTCGCAACCTGTTAAGACAACATTTTAAACATGTACTTCATGAATGCATGATTGTGCACTTCTATTGCCTAAATGCAGAACTAATGCAGATGAAATATTTGGTGTGATTCTTTTTATGCATGAACCTATATGCGTGAATGCATGAATATGCATGAATTTCTGAGTTTATTTTGAGGAGAGTTTGAATTTCCCGGCACCGAGAATTTGAGTAACTCCGCTGAGATGAAAATCTTGAAATGTTGACTGTGGTTATGGAATAAACATTCGGTCAAGTTTCCAAAAAAGGATAGCAACCTTCTTCATGGAATGAAATCGAGGGATTGCCATGATTTTTTTTTTGTGTTGGATTGGGGCAAATTAAAATATGCCGTTGGTTTCCCTTTAGATGTTTAAAAATCAAAACAATTTGTAATCTTTTCAAATGCTTTTATTTTTTCACAATGTTTAAATGCTTTATTTATTAAAAATGAATAGCACAAACATATGCAATTAGAACATAAAAGCTAGCAGAGACAATATGATTGAAAGTGGAAATTTTATTCATTGCGCAAAAAAGCGGAAAGTTTTTACAACTGGATGCTAATCCCTCGATGAGGTGATTGCAAATTGAAACTAAGATAATGGCAATAAAAAAAAAAAAATCCATGGAATCATAACAAAGCTGTCCTTCTCCATGAGCTCAACACCACAATATCTTGCTTTCGAGAAAGGAAATTGTACCAATCTTTTCCATTTGAAGTTTCATTTTCATGTTGATCAAATGACGCAGTCTTATGCCCTCTTTTTCTTTTTTATGTCTCATTTTTTTGCATGAACCGCCCTTTCAGGTTTTCGATCCACCGAGACGCCCTCTTTTTTGACTAAGCCGCCTTTTCAGGTTTTCAGCTTGACGGGCAAATATATTTTTTTATCACTTTTTTTTTTTAGGCATAGTACTTCTTGACTGTGTCAGAGTTCACTGGATGTGCAAACTCTTCACCGTCCATAGTTGCAAGGATTACTGCTCCACCAGAGAAGGCTTTCTTTACGACAAATGGTCCATCATGGTTAGGAGTCCATTTTCCTCGTAAGTCTTTATGAACGGGCAGTATTTCTTTCAACACTAAGTCACCTTCCTTGAACTGTCTTGGACGGACCTTCTTATCAAATGCTCTCTTGACTCTTTGCTGGTACAACTGACCGTGACACAAAGCTGTCATTCTCTTTTCTTCGATGAGGTTGAGCTGATGAAGCCGATTCTGAACCCATTCCGCTTCGTCGAGTTTGACATCTCTCAAGACTCTTAACGAAGGAATCTCAACTTCTAATGGTAGTACCGCTTCCATACCATAGACCAGAGAGAAAGGGGTTGCCCCTGTTGAAGTGCGTACTGTGGTTCTGTATCCGTGGAGAGCATAGGGAAGCATGTCATGCCAGTCCCTGTAAGTCTTCACCATTTTCTGAATGATCTTCTTGATGTTCTTATTAGCTGCTTCGACGGCGCCATTCATCTTGGGTCGGTATGGTGATGAATTGTGATGTTCAATCTTGAACTCAGCACACAACTCTCTCATTGTCTGATTATTCAAATTGCTAGCATTATCAGTGATAATCTTGTTAGGAACTCCATAGCGACAGATTATCTTCCTTCTAATGAACTTAGAAACCACCTTTCTGGTGACATTGGCATAGGATGCTGCTTCGACCCATTTGGTGAAGTAATCAATAGCAACCAAGATGAAGCGATGACCATTTGCCGCCTTTGGTTCAATCATACCAATCATATCTAGGCCCCACAGAGCAAAAGGCCAAGGTGCTGTCATAACATGCAGAGGAGTAGGTGGAACATGAATCCTGTTCGCATAAATTTGGCACTTTTGACATTTTCTAGCATAACTGATGCAATCTGCTTCCATGGTCAACCAGTAATAGCCTGCACGGAGAATTTTCTTTGCCATAGAGTTCCCGTTTGCATGGGTACCAAAAGATCCTTCATGGATCTCTTCAATAAGCATGTCCGCTTCTCTCTTCTTTACACAACGGAGAAGGACCTTATCATAGTTTCTTTTGTACAGCACTTCCCCATCTAGGAAGAAACCAGCTGCTAGCATTCTCAAAGTCTTCTTATCTTGTTCGGAAGCACCAGCAGGATATTCTTTGTTTTTGATCAAGTTCTTGATATCATAATACCAAGGTCTTCCATCCTTCTCTTCTTCAACTGCTGAACAGTAAGCGGGTTTTTCTCTACGCTCAATTGCTACACGAGGCACATGATTCAGATAGCTTACTTTGTACATGCTTGACAAAGTAGCTAAAGCATCAGCCAACTGATTTTCTTCTCTGGGAATATGATGAAAAGTGGTAACATCGAAGTACTTTGTCATTTCCATAATATAATCCCGATATGGAATTAAATTAGGATGACGAGTTTCCCACTCACCTCGGATTTGGTAGATAACCAGAGCAGAATCTCCATACACTTCTAGGTTCTTGATTCTTAAATCAATTGCCCCTTCTAAACCCATAATACAAGCCTCATATTCGGCAATATTGTTGGTACAGTCAAACAACAACCTGGCTGTGAATGGCGTGTGAGTATTACGAGGAGAGATTATAACAGCACCTATACCATGCCCCATAGCATTGGACGCACCGTCGAACACAAGCTTCCACAAAGATCCTGGTTCAGGCCCTTCATCATCACCAATGGGAGGTTTTTCACTCAAAGCCATGATATCTTCATCAGGAAAGTCAAAGCGCACAGGCTGATAATCATCTAAAGGCTGGTGAGCTAGATGCTCTGCTAGCACACTTCCTTTGATAGCTTTTTGTGTAACATACTGAATATCATACTCAGACAACAACATTTGCCAACGGGCAATTCTTCCGGTTAAAGCAGGCTTCTCAAAAATGTATTTGATAGGATCCATCTTGGTGATCAACATAGTAGTATGACACACCATATACTGTCTCAAACGGCGAGCAGCCCAAGTCAAAGCACAGCAAGTCTTTTCAACTAGTGAGTAATTGATTTCACAACTAGTGAATTTCTTGCTCAGGTAATAAATTGCATGCTCTTTCCTACCAGTTTCATCATGTTGCCCAAGTACACACCCCATGGATTCCTCTAACACATGTAGGTATAAAATCAACGGCCTTCCAGGAACAGGTGGTATCAAGACTGGTGGCTCTTGTAAGTATTGTTTAATCTTTTCAAATGCCCTTTGGCAGTCTTCATTCCATTCAACAGCCTGATCTTTTGTCAATAACTTGAAAATTGGTTCACAGGTTGCAGTAAGATGAGAGATAAACCTGGAGATATAGTTCAATCGTCCTAGGAAACCTCTAACTTCCTTCTCCGTCACTGGTGCTGGCATATTCTGAATTGCTTTGACTTTGTCGGGATCAACCTCAATTCCCTTTTCACTGACAATAAAGCCTAGCAATTTGCCGGATCTGACACCAAATGTACACTTGTTGGGATTCAACCGCAACTGATACTTTCTCAACCGTTTGAACAATTTCAAAAGATGTACCAAGTGTTCTTCTTCTGTTTGAGATTTAGCAATCATATCATCCACATATACTTCTATCTTTTTGTGGATCATGTCATGGAAGAGAGTAACCATGGCACGTTGATATGTTGCCCCAGTATTCTTCAAACCAAAAGGCATCACTTGGTAGCAGAAAGTCCCCCGCGGGGTGATGAATGTGGTTTTCTCCATATCTTCAGGCGACATTTTAATTTGATTGTAACTTGAGAAACCATCCATGAAGGAAAAGATCGGGAAACGAGTTGTGTTATCCACCAATACATCAATGTGAGGTAATGGCAAATCATCTTTCGGACTCGCTCTGTTCAAATCACGATAATCCACACACATTCGCACTTTACCATCCTTCTTCGGGACTGGTACTATGTTGGCAATCCATTCAGGGTACTTGGCCACCGCAAGGAAACCTGCGTCAAACTGTTTTCTGACCTCTTCCCTAATCTTGAGAGCCATGTCAGGTCTAGTTCTTCTCAACTTTTGCTTTACCGGAGAACATTCAGGCTTGAGCGGAAGCTTGTGTTCAACTATGTTGGTATCTAAACCGGGCATATCCTAGTATGACCATGCAAACACATCCACATACTCTCGAAGCAGCTTGATCAAACTCTCTTTCACATCTGGCTGTAGGAGGCACCTATTTTGACCTCTTTTTTATCCTCTTCAGTCCCCAGATTGATCACATCCACTAGTTCCTGATGAGGTTGAATCATTCTTTTCTCTTGATCCAACATTCGAGCTAACTCTTCTGGTAATTCATAGTTTTCCTCTCCATCCTCTTCAGCTTGATTAATTGGGAGGTCGAGGTCATGAAGATTTACAGCATTGTTATGATTCATGGATTCATTTCTGCATGATTTAATTTTATTGATTTAGATTTGAATGCAAAAATGTTTTTATGAAATGCAAGAGATTATTGCCATTTCTATAGTTTATCTTTTTAAAACTGTAAAAAGAAGAATAAATAAGACAGAAATTGCACAAGAAGTACTTTTTTCATTAATTGCAAATTAAACATTAAAACAAACTGGCCCTACAAGCACGACCATTTGTTCTGGGCTGAACAAAGGTGTTTTAAAAGGAAAACAAATTACTTTGAAATAAAAACAACTTCAGGGATCCCAACAGCTGTCCAATTAGTGAGCACAGTCTTTGGAGAACACTGGCGCACCCAATCCTGGTTCTTTCCAACAGTCTCGTTGTCATCAACCATAGCAATATGACCATCAACACGATAACCAGCACTACAGAAAGTATCTTCAATCCTTGGAATCTTGTCTTGTACCTTTTTCTGAGTTGTTATCCCTTCAGACGACTGATAACCCAAACCGAAGCGATCCTTCTTCTCAGACAAAACCAACATCTGCCCCAGACCAGTTGGAAGTCCTTCTTCCAAGGCTATCTTCAAGCTTTTTAAAGAAGTAACGGATTTCTTTTCTTTCCAACCGTCACTTTCAGGTTTTGCAAGGGTGACACTTGCAACCTCCAAAGCTTGGAAGGGAATTTCTACAGCACCTTCATCATTTTCAACATACTTGAACGAGGTCAAATGGCTCACCAAAGTATCCTCTTCACCAGACACAGTTATTAATTTGTTATTGGACACAAACTTGAGCTTTTGATGGAGAGTAGAAGTCACAGCACCAGCAGCATGAATCCATGGCCGCCCCAACAAACAACTGTAAGATGGATTGATATCCATGACTTGGAAAGTTATATTGAACAATTGTGGACCAATAAATATCGGCAGTTCTATTTCTCCAATCACCTCCCTTTGAGACCCATCGAAGGCTTTGACAATCAAATTGCTTGGCCTTAGTGTTGGTCCAAGCAGAGATAATTTCATCAAGGTGGACTTGGGCAGAACATTCAATGAAGAGCCAGTATCAACCAAAACTCGAGCAATATTGTTGTCTTGACACCTCATAGAAATGTGTAAAGCTCTATTATGTGTATACCCCTCAGAAGGTAGCTCAGATTCAACAAAACCCAAACATCTACTAGCTGTGATATTGTTGACCACCCCATCAAACTGATCGACTGTGATGTCTTGATTCACATGGGCCATATTCAGGAGCTTCAACAAAGCTGATCTATGGGCCTCAGAATTCATCAATAAGGACAAAATGGAGATCTTGGAAGGTGTCTGGTTCAACTGATCCACGACCTTGTAATCACTTTTTCGGATGATTCGGAGAAATTCATCAACCTCCTCTTGCTTATCTTTCTCTTTAGACGACTCAGCACTAGTGTCAACAGCCGGTGACCTCTTAGCTGGTGATGGAGAAGATGCAGAACCATTCTTTGCAGATATTTCTGGAGAGTATATCCTACCAGTTCTTGTTATCTTACCGGGCCCATCAATACTAGTCACTCCCTGTTCAGGAATCACTACAGGCTTCCCTTGTACATAAGCAGATGTACTATAATTCCACGGAACAGCCTTAGTGCTTTCATAAGGGAACGGTGCAGGTATTTGGATGATAAGAGGCTCTTTTTTGCGACAAGGAACCTCTATCTCCAATTTCCTATACAAGATCTCAATCTTTCCCACACTCTTCTCATGCCCCTGCTGGTCAACAGTGGCGACCAAATTTTCCTTCTTTGAATAACCAACCTGTACTAGGCCTTGATCCATCAATTGTTGCAAACATTCCTTTAACTCCGAACAATGATTCGGATCATTCTGACATTCTTTACAATCAGGATGCAGGTTCACAAATTCCTCATAATTCAACAACATTTCTCGGACAGAGGACAAAGGAGTTCTTATCAACGAAACATCCCTTATCAGATTTCCGCCACTCTCAACACAACTCACATTGCCTGTTGGGTGCTTAGGTAATGAATCGTTAGTCACATTGGGCCCACTTTCTTTAAAAGACAAATCATTGTCATCAATCAGGTCTTGTACTTTGTGCTTAAAAGCTCTACAATTGTTAGTATTGTGACCCACAGTACCAGCATGATAGTCACATTTTGCGTTAACATCATACCAAGAAGGGAATGGTGGGACCATAGCCCTTAAAGGTTTGGGCGTCACTTTACCACTATGCACCAGATAAGGAAGCAGCTGACTATATGACATAGGGATTGGATCGAAAACCCTACGAACTGGGGGAGGATTCTGTTTCGGTGGTGCCTGTTGCTGGTGTTGAGGCACTGGATTCATTGGATTCTGATACTGATAATTGGGAAACTGTTGGTGCTGAGCGGCAGCTAAGTATGGGATGGGAAAATAGGGGAACTGAACAGGTGTTGTAGACTGTGCTCGACTGCCCCTTGAAGATATGGCGTTAGCTTCACCTTCTTTTTTTCTGTTAAAGCTACCACCAGGCTTCCTTGCATTGTTACTTTGTGAACCAGCAGCAGATGGAATCTTCCCATTCTTGATCCCCATTTCGACCCTTTCGCCAACTCGAACCAGATCGGCAAAGTCAGAGGAGGAAGTACTTACCAACCTTTCAAAGTAGGTTCCTTGCAGAGTATTGGTAAACAAGTCCACAAGTTCCGTCTCCAAGAGCGGAGGACGTACTTGGGAAGCTAAGGCTCTCCACCTTTGAGCATAGACCTTGAAAGATTCACCATCCTTCATAGCAGTATTTTGGAGCTGAGTGCGGTTCGGAGCCATATCCATATTATATTGGTAATGTTTGATAAAAGCATTGGCCAAATCCCTCCACGAAAGGATGCCTTTTTCGAGTTCCATGTACCAGTTGAGAGGCACATCAGCCAGACTGTCTTGGAAACAGTGGATCATCAATTTGTCATCATGAGCATAAGAGGCCATCTTTCTGATATACATGACTAGATGATTCTTCGGGCAACTCAAACCCTTATACTTCTCGAAATTCGGCATTTTGAACTTTGGTGGAAGCACAAAATTGGAAACCAAGTACATCTTTGAGAAATCCAACGGATCATTACCCGTTTCTACCAAATTCAACCTCTCTTCTAGAGCCTGATATTTCTGTTCCAACTGAGGAGCAGAATCAACCTTTTGCTCATTAACCTGGGGTACCATTCCTTGGTATGCAAATCTAGGCCCATGATGGTCAGGACCTTGATAAGCATCCCTAGGATCCTCAAATGCGTCTTGATTTAGGTCAATCACCTGTTGTACCGTGCTGACCCTAGCAGGAGTTTCAACCAGTGGAGCAGATGTCGCCGCCACATATCCTTGCGGGACATAACCCTTAGGTAGACCAAAAGTAGGCCAATCATAACCAGCAGAGGCATTTCCTTGAGTAACCACAACTGCAGGTGCAGGGACCTCAACCACCCTTGGTTGCATATTCATATTAGCCAACATCTCCAAGACCCGATCTAGCTTTCCACCCAATTGGGTCACTTGTCCACCCATCTGGGTAACCTCAGCTTGGAGCGCATCGTGTTTGTCTTGCCAATTGTCCATAATGTGATGAGCAACTCTTCTTGTAAAATAACGGTGCCGGGAAGGTAGCTGTTGGAATGGATGAATGAAAATGAGATTTATGATCATTAAATGAATGTATGCAAATATATATGTGTATAAATGTATGCTTTTATATATATATATATATATATATATATATATATATATATATTTTATATATTTTATTTTTTTACTTTAGGGGACTTTTGATATGTAATGGTCATAAGCACTTCGGAACATAAGCCAAACGCGAATTAGCACTTTTAGAAACACCGTATAACTCTCAAAAGAACTTGCATGAATAACTTAGAAGTCGGTACAATCATCAGGATATCAAACAGTCACTTTAATCATTGATAATAGAAGATAATCATTACAAGAGTCATTACATTCTTTGAATAAAGGATAAATATTACAAGCCTTAATAATATAAAGATAAAACAATTACAAGTATTGCGAGTGCAAATAAATTGCTGCAAGCCTTGCATATTATTACATCACCATCACGAAGATACAAGAAGTCAAATGACGATCTTCTGAGCTTGTTCGAGTTCTAGCTTGTAACTATCCAATAGCCTTCTGAACTTCTTGACGAACTTGATTACTCTTTTATCGGCCGTCCCCACACAAAGACCAACTTCAGCATCATCCAATTCATTAGGTAACTTTTCCATGAAATCATTAAAGAGGGTTACCAACCTAACCAAACTGTTCTGAGCTACCCTTGCACGATGACAATTCAAGAGGAAATACTTTTTACTTGACTCGCGCAATGCTTCTAGCTGATCACGCAACTCTCCCACATCAAAATTATATCGCTCGCCTTGTTGATCTATGGATCTTTGAAGTATCTCGAGGCTTCTTTCCATTTGAACAATCACATTTCCTTGCTCTTCAAGAGATTTCTCGAGCTTTTCCCTTTTAGTCCTCTCGATCAGTAAAGCCTCCTCGTATTTTATCTTGTCTGCTTGGAAAGCCTCTTCCAATCCTCTTCTTTCAGCCTTTTCTTTCTTTAATGCCCTCATAGCATTATCTAACTGAACTTGATATTTTCTTTTCACATCGTTTTGGGAACTCAAGGCTTTTTGGCCGGACTCTCTCAACTCTTCATTAACTTTTTCGACTTCAGCTTTCTTTATCTGGAACTCTTCTTCAAGTATTTCTCTCATCCTCTTTTCTTTCTTTTTAGCAACTTTATCTGACCTTTCTTGGTGATCCTTAAACCAAGCTGTTTGTTTATCTATTTCTTCTTGATATTTCTCGCACTGCCTTTGGTATTTGCTACTTTCTTCCTTGTACTTGTTGCATTCAGCGGACAAACAAGCATTCTCCTTTAGCAGACTTTCATTTGCTGCTTTGACAACTTCAACATCTTCCATAGGAATAACCACATCAGGTACTGGCTCAGGAATCTCAAGAGGAGCAACAACGGAGTAAGGCATCAAAATCTCTTGAACTCTTCTTTTTATCCAAAGAGTAAAATCTGGCGAAGTAATGCAGTCATTTCTTCCCATGGTTTTTCTGATAAGCTGTCCCCAAGCCTGCTTGATCCTGTTCCACAGTTCCAGGTCATCAGATTCATTCTTTAGGATATACTCTTCTATTTCAGGGCCTTTAGGCACGGTTTTCAAAGCATAACCCAACTGTCGGAGAGCCAAAGCAGGGTTGTAATTAATGCATCCTTTGGTCCCAATGAGAGGCACATTCTTGAAGCTTCCACATTTAAGGAGAACTCTTGGAAACTCTAGGTCACGGGTATACCAGCGGATCTCCTTTTCAGTCAAAACACTGAATTTCTCAGACCATTTCTTATCTTTGTTATCCACAAAAGGACCACGATTAGGCATATGCAAATCCAACCATGCTTGAATCAAAGGAGTACAACAAACAATTTGACCTCCTTTTCCCGTCCCACGCCTATCATGCATTGAGTACAGAAAATCAGCTAGAAGTGCCGGGATAGGATTCCCACTCAAGAAGACCTTTACAGCTGCCATATCAACAAAATTCTCTTGGCTCGGAAACATGATCAAACCATACACCAGTAAAGCATGAATAGCATTGTCAGCTTTCCAGTTGCCCTTATCATAAGATTGTTGAGCTTTAGTTTCCAAAACATGTTTAGGAAAACCCCATACATCACCTTTCTTCACTTGAACAAGTACAGTATCTAAATGCAAAGCTCTTGCAATGTCATGTGGATCGGGGGTCTCCCTTATGAGTTGAGCACTTGGTTTTGCTTCAATTCGCAAAAAGACCTCGAATTCCTCTATAGTCGGGAGAAGCTGGAAATCTTGGAAAGTAAAACAACGCAACTGCGGATCATAGAACTGAACAAACACAGATAATTGTACTAGATCCATCCTTACATCAAGCAGATTCAAAATCCTCCCATAATGAAGACGGAAATTATCCCTCCTCATTTTTGTCAAATCTCTTTCCCAATCCAACAGATCATCCATTCTTGGAACTCTGAAACTATAGGTGAAAGTCCTCCTTCGCGTAAGTGCTGAATCCTTCATGCTTACAACCTTACTTTTCAGTTCCCTAAAACAAAATAAAGTATGACTGTCATTATACATTTTTTTTTTATGCGTATGCTACCATGTATGCATGAACATGCGAATGATGTAATGATGCATGATACAAAGTCAAATCCGTCACATTATAACATCATCCGACGAACTGGGTCTCGAAGTAACATGTTCTTTCACATTCTCAACAATGGGGTTCTTTTCAAAATGAAATCTCTGAGGCCAAAAGTTCAAAGTTACCTGTAACCCACCCCTCTCACATGTTGTTCTAGGTTGATAAGGTTACCCAAAATCTAGATTACTTTTCCCAAAAGCAACCTCATCTGGGCGAGATCATAACACCAACTGGATGAGTCGACATTATAACCTCGACACATGTTCTAAACGGTGGTCCCTAGACAAAAGTTTCGGACATCTAATAAAGGCCACCAGAGTTTCATGTTTTCATTATAATTTTGAGTGAATTTGGTAGAGAAAAGGGTTAGGGTTTGAGAAAGAAATGAGAGAAGAGAGTATGAGAAATGAAAGAGGAGAGTGAGAGAAAGAAGAGTTTCTGCCGCGGCAGAGAAAAAGAAGAGAGAGGGTTTCTACAATCCAAAACTAGGGTTGTAAGAAACCCTCCACTATTTATAACAAGATTTTTAGGGTTGGGGTTAAATTGTAATAATCACAAAATAAAGGGTAAAAATTGTAATAAAAGGAAAAAGGAAATCTGATTTATTTTAATGGGAAAGAAGAAAAGAATAAAAAGTGAAAGGGATGAGGTGGCATCATACAATTGGCTAAGAAAAATTCTAAAGGAATAAAAATGCAAAAATATGAATTAAAAATGAATAAAAATGTAAATAAAAATATAGAAAAAGTATAACAGTAAAATATATACTTAAATAAAGAGATGAAAACAATTTTCAAATATTTTTGCCATTTTTTGTATAAAAAGTTAAATTGCTATATTTTAAAGAAATAAAAGAAAAGGATAAATTGTAAAACAAAATTATCAAAAAAACTATTTTTTGTATTTCTTATGGAAAGTAAGAAATAACTTTTAAATGAAATATTTATTTTCAAAGCGCCAAAATTAGGGTATTACAAACATGTGCTAACTTTATTAGGGAAGGTAGATAGCAATCCCAAAATTTATGAGGACCCACATTGTCGAGTGTTAGAAACCTATGTGTATATGTTCAAGATTCCACAAGAAAGAACGACAACATATGATGAACATTGTAAGATGTCGCTTAGTTCCATGGAGAAAGCAAACACACTGCTTGAGTATGTATGAGTTCTTTATTGACTGTTGATATTTTCATTTTATATTAATATTCGGGTATGAATTGGTATACTTTAACTCATTAAATTCTACTTATGTGAATTGTTCAGGTCAGGTTGTGAAGAATGTGTAAGGTGTCATGTAGAGTTAAGTGAAAGCCTAAGTAATTTTGCTGACACTATATTGCAAAAGATAACTGTCGCGCCGCGAAAATCGCCCAAACGTTTAGGACACTCGGTATGACACAGAGTCGCCACCGAATTTTTTTTAAGGAAAAATATCGATAAAACCTAAAATAATGGAAGGATGGTCATCGCAACCATTTCCAAGTTCGGGAGTTGGTTATGCAAGGGGAAGGTATTAGCACCCCTCACATCCGTTGTACTCAACGGGAACCTCCTAATTAATTCTAGGGTATTAAGCATTTTTAGAATTCTATTTACATGTTTTTTTATTTATTAGATTTTTATTTACTATTAAATATATTTACAAAAAAGGGGAAAAATTAAGTTTTTTATTATTATGCTTGACAAGATGACTCTTGCTCCTACGTATCCTCCGGTGCGATGAGGAAATCAAAGCTACGTAGTTCTGGGTATATTGTTGGTTGGTGTCTTTTATGAAAAGAGTTTTGTTTTTACCTCTTAAAATGACTTTTAAGAATTGACCCGAAGGTGAAAAGTTTGATTTGATTTGTTGATGTTTTTTAATGTTCTTTTTATTGGTTTGGGTGGAAGACAAATTATTGGTAAATTAAGTGTACACAAAGCCACCAATAACTCGAGAGAAAAACGGAAGTGCATCCGTCCTCTCTTTTTTAATCCGCAATATTTTAGAATATTTTTTACAAGGGAATAAAATTAAATCAACATTTTTGTGTTTTGTTATTTTTATATGCTGTACATGTAGACTAAAAGAAAATTTTATTTTACAAGATTTATTTGTTTGTCAATTGACGAGATTTAACCAAACTAGATGTACATACAAGGGGATTAGATCAAGGAGCACTAAAAGAGTAAAGGCTAATAGCCCATGAATCCTATACATAACCCAATACAATGAATATGATAAAGCTTAACTTAATTATAAAAACAGAGTTCATGTCAAAGCAATAGCATAACACGCAGTAAAAAGCAAAGTAAAGGGTAGAGCAAAACCAGTGAGGGAGAGAACAGACCAACGGCGATTCGGAACCACGACTCCGGAGATATTGAACAGAAGAAACAGCCGGCGGCGGAAATGGTATTCGGCGTGTTGCAATTCCAGCGGCGACGGAGAGATTGTTCACGGTGACGATCGAGGCTCGTGGCGGTTTTGTACCGTGCGGTTTTGGAAGGTGCAGGAGCAACTGGTCCTTCACTCTTTCTAAACCTCCTTCTAATTAGTTTTATGGAAAAATGGTTTTTGGAGATTTTTTCCTTGTTACTAGTTGGTAGTTGTTGATGTTAATGGTGTGAAGGTTGAATATTAGTGGTGTGGTATATAATGGTGTTGAAGGAAGTTAGTGCGTGAAGGTTGCATTCATGCGGGTAAAATAATTGAAGCTTGGTTTGCCTACTGTGTTATTTTTTCTGTTTCAGTGCTGTCTCTCCTGAACTTGTGAAATTTGTAGGCTATTTATAGATTGGAATTTTAGGGTTTGTAAAATTATTCTGAATCTCTGAGATTTGTTTTATTAATTGGTTTGAGAGATTCGTTCAATTTTTGTATTTGATTTGCTGTAAAAATATAATTTAGTGCAAATTTCTTGCTTGGTGACCAAGGCCAAGGATTTGATCTGAAAATATGTTTTACTGGGCCTTTGCACGCCTGATTTCCTTTCTAGAATATACTTCCTATTTTTATTTTTCAATCATAATATGACCAAACAAAAATAAAAAATATAATAATAAAAAAGGGAACTCTAAAAAAACAAAATGCCCCCAAAGGGGAGTTGAACTCATGACTCTGCCCTCAAACAGCTTTCACGCGCACCCCATTACCAGCTCAACTACAATCACTTTTCTGATATTGGAGTGAATTTAAAAAATATATATACAAACATTAAAGGGTAAAATTTGGGGTATGACAACAACAATCTCTGATTCGGGGATCAAGTTATGCCTTACTGCATTGACAAAGTATACAAACTCTCCAACATTAAAAGTAGATGTTTACAAGGTAACCTAATGTTTAATGTTTAGATAATAATTATTTTACTTTATTTATTTAAATTTATATATTCTTATAAAATTTTACATGTTGTAGGTTGCATATAAAATGTGCTTTTATTTTACATGAAAGTAAAAGATCGATTATCGCCTTGACGATGTTTAGACCTTAAGGATAGTACCCGCCCCGAAGGGTGCTTAAACCAAAAATAGGCGTTGTCCCGTAGGGTGCGATAATCATTCCCCGTAGGGTAACTAAACCAAGAAGAAGTCATCACCCCGTAGGGTACTTCAACTAAAAGTAGGCATTGTCCCAAATAATGCCTAACTTTGGAAGAATAGTCATTTGTCACCTGGAAAGGTGCTTCTATCCGAAAGGTAATCGTCACCTCGAGAGGTGCTTCTATCCGAAAGGTTTCCATTGCCACCTCGAGAGGTGCTTCTATCCAAAACTTCTCTATTTGTCACCTTGAAAGGTGCATCTATCCAAAAGTTTCCCATTTGTCACCTTGAAAGGTGCATCTATCCAAAAGTTTTGTCACCTTGAAAGGTGCATCTATCCAAAAGTTTCCCATTTGTCATCTTGAAAGGTGCATCTATCCAAAAGTTTTGTCACCTTGAAAGGTGCATCTATCCAAAAGTTTCCCATTTGTCACCTTGAAAGGTGCATCTATCCAAAAGTTTTCCATTTGTCACCTCGACAGGTGCATCTATCCGAAAGTTATCCATTTGTCACCTCGACAGGTGCATCTATCCAAAAGTTATCCATTTGTCACCTCGACAAGTGCATCTATCCGAAAGTTACCCATTTGTCACCTCGACAGGTGCATCTATCCGAAAGTTACCCATTTGTCACCTCGACAGGTGCATCTATCCGAAAGTTACCCATTTGTCACCTCGATAGGTGCATCTATCCGAAAGGCGTTGCACTGGAGGGTGCCTGTTATACCAATGATACGAAATCATTACCCCTTGGGATGAGTAAGATGAGTTAGGTCATCTCCCCTCAGGGATCTAGATCCTAAGAATAAGTAAGAATTGTCGGCTCGTAGCCGGGCAATCCTAATTTGCTGGGGATATGGGGTACCCACTTAGCATTTTATGCTGAAAGTCCCTGAGGAAACCTTAAATCTACTTTCCGGTTATGTTGCGATTGCATGTCAATGTATGCAGTGTTTTGTGCATGATGATGTTATGTATGAATGATGCCATGATGCAAACCCAGGGGATATACTGCCGAGATTCTATGAGAAATACCTACTGTCGAGGTTTGCTGTATAATCTACCGTCGAGATTTTATGAGAAATACCTATTGTCGAGGTTTTCTAAAAACACCTACTGTCGAGGTTTACTGGATGATCTACTGTCGAGATTAACTTGGGGATCAACTGCCGAGATTTTATGAGAAATACCTACTGTCAAGGTTTTCTAGATGATCTACTGTCGAGATTAATTTGGGAATCAACTGCCGAGATTTTATGAGAAATACCTACTGTCAAGGTTTGCCGAAGGATCTACTAACGAGATAAATAACTACTGTCGAGGTTTGCCAAAGGATCTACTGACGAGATAAATAACTACTGCCGAGGTTTGCCAAAGGATCTACTGACGAGATAATGATGAGAGCGATGATTGAATATTAATGCATGTTATCTTGTGCATGTTATGTCATGCATGATTGATGCTTGTTGTGCCATTTGTGACTGATGAAGTAAAGTGTCGGGGAAGCCTGAGCTTCGAATTGGATTTGCCAATGGAGGTTTGACTTTTTATTTGACTTGCCCATGACAATGGGACCTTTGACCGACAACATAAGATTGGCCATTAGAATTTGCCGCATAAGGTCGAGCTTGGAATTGCCAGCGAAGACTGGACTTCTGGATTGGAGAATCTTAATTATGCTATGAATGTATTGTGATGTAGATGCCTTTGTGATTGTTAGTAGTACATGTATGCATGAAATGAAATGCATTTATTGTATGTATTGGATGCGTGTCCATGATAATTGGGTTTCAAGATGAGTGTTAAGTGGCTCTCGGTTTTCTTTTGATGGGAAAGGCCAAGAAGAATCAATGTTTTTGGATAACCGATTGAGGTTGAATAAGGATTGATTTTAGGGGTTGCCACGCCAACAAATATTGAATTTTAAATTTGATGAATGAATTTGAGTTTTTGAATGTCAATGCATATTTTGATGCTAAATGAATGCGAACATGAATGATGCATGAATATGATTTGAAAGTGTATGAAAGGGTATTTGTGACAGGTAATTGAATGATTTAAGGCTTGAAAGTGTGTTTTGCAGCAAAGTTTCTTTGTCCGAAGCCCATGAGTTTTGCCAGCATGATCTCCCGACACCCATTCTGAATTCAACTGTTGCTGATGTCCGACATGATTCACTTGAACGACTTGAAAGTATGGAGAGGAATGGCCTCTGCTGCAGTTCGTTTTTCCTTTTTGCTTTTTATTTTATTGAAATCCCTAACTTTTGCCTGGACCGCTCTTTTGAGCTTTCAGTCCACCGGGAGTATTTTCCTTTTTGATGTCCCTAATTTTTGCCTGGACCGCCTTTACAGGTTTTTAGTCCACCGGGACGCTCTCTATTGCCTAAGCCGCCCTTTCAGGTTTTCGACTTAGCGAGCTTTTATTATTTATTTTTTTAAGGGATAATATATTATTTATTTATTTTTTTGACTTCATTGGAGTCCTATGAGCAGAGGTTCCTTTCCTTCTCCGGTGCAGGATGACCATTCGAGAGGAGTGCTACATTCAATGTTGAATACTGGAGCAAAGGAAGTTGCTTGAGACTAAGTCTGATATGACATTGCTGCGAACTGCCCCATCATTTAAATTCTTGAGAGGTATGCCCCCTAATTAATTGGCGTTTTAGGGATAGTGCCCCTAGACTGGCCAATTCTTGAACACTTTTGACTTTGAATAGCAGGAGTTTGAACGACCTGCCTCTGATTATGAGGACTCGCCATTGATTGTTGGGACCTCTAGATGCCCTGCCCTTAATTAAGAGCGTCTTGATTTGATTCTCTTTTGATCGAATTATTTCCTGAATTAACCAGATACCGAGTATTGACTTGCGAAAAAAATATTACTTTTGACAAGTATTTCCAACAAAATGCACATGCAAGTTTTGAAATCAAAAAGATGAAGAAGTGATAGAACAAAAATTGATTTAGAGGAGTCAGTTTAACAATATATTTGTTGAATATGCTTTCATAGTGAACCTAGTTTCAATTAGGTCTTTTGGGGGTTATAACGTGGCTGTGCTCACGGTTTATGAATAAAAGGATATAAGGCTCAAAGTTTTATTTGGTCCCACCCCATTCTCCTTGATGTCCTTCATTCCTAAATTCAATTAATTCAACAGATGTTTTCAGTCGACAAGAGAATTTTCGTAGTTATGATGATGTTTGAAGTCCACACTTGATCGAGCTCCATTGTTTATTCATTTTTTGATGAGACTTTATCTTGTTAGATGATCTTTGATGAGATTTCTTTTGAGTGGCAGTCGCCTTTTTTTTTTTTTTGTCTTTTTCCCTTTTTTTTTTGTATCCCTTTTCCTTGTTATGGAACAACCCTTATAATTTGCATGTAAAGGTTGTGACTGCCACATGAATTTTGTCGTAAGTCCCATCTCTTGACAGCTCCTTTTGTTTGAAGAAAGCATTGTCCTTAAATACCTTATTTGGTATGATTCTCTTATATCAGAATGCATCATTGAATTAACTGAAATATTACCCTGCCCCAGGTTCAAATTAAGGGTTCAAAAAAAATAGAAAAAAACACCAACTTCAAGCTCAAAGGGGTTGACTACGGATGATCTCCTTATTTCTCCAGTGTTTAGGAAGTGAAACAATGCCTTACATCGTCAACCAAGTCTTACTATGAAAGCATATGTCAGTAAATTTAATTATTTTATATACATCATCCTCCCCCCAATTTGTGAATAAAGAAATGGAAAGAGACAGAGATGAAAGAATGAAATATGAAAAGATGAATTCCAAAAACATGCATACCAATTTTATTAAAAATACTAGTCAAAAGTTACAACTCCAAAAGCAAATAAATACTTAAATTAAAACTGGAAATTCGAAGCTTCATGATTCTTGGAAGGGAGCTCTCTTGACAAGTGGCCAACTCCGAAAGATGATTCTTGGTATATCTGCTTTCAGGGATTACCCACCGTATGCGGGCCATCTTTATCTTGTTGTCAATCAGATTTTGCACCACCTCTTTGAAGGTATAGCAGTCTTCAATTGAGTGCCCCACTACTCCGTCATGAAATTCACATTGAACACTCGGATTGTACCAAGAAGGAAACGGAGATTTCATGGATCTAGTCTTTCTGGGAGTTATTGAAGAAACTCTGACTAAATGAGTCCACAATTGACTGTATGTTAAGCGGATTGGGTCAAACTGGCGAGCCTCTCTTTCTTGATTATTTCTGGATCCAGATTGATTCCTCTATGGATGCCCATTCTGTTGTCGTTGGAAATATGACCCCTGATTTGAGGATGTCATCACAGCATTAGTTTCTTCCTCTTTGTTTTTTGAATTGTTGTGGAAGAACTTCCTTGACCCAGCTTGACTGTTGGAGGTGGCTTGGATTTTACCACTCCTCAAACCTTCTTCTACTCGTTCGCCAACCATGACCATATCAGCAAAACCAGATGATATACTCCCGACCATTTTCTCATAGTAAGGTCCTTGAAGAGTGCTCATGAATGTGTCAACCAATTCCCTTTCTAAGAGTGGGGGTTGGACGCGAGCAGCCAATTCTCTCCATCTCTGAGCATACTCCTTGAAAGATTCATCCTCCTTTTGTGTAGTAGCTTGCAACTGCATTCGATTGGGAGCCATGTCTAGATTGTACTTGTACTGCTTCACGAAAGCATCGGTGAGATCTTTCCATGACTGGATTTGGTCTTTTTCCAAATGCATGTACCAATCTAAGGATGCCCCACTCAAACTTTCTTGGAACACATGGATCATCACTTTCTCATTAGTGGCGTGTGCTGCCATTTTTCTACAGAACATTCTCAAATGGTTCCTTGGACAATGAATCCCTTTGTATTTCTCAAAGTCAGGTGCCTTAAATTTTGGTGGAAGCACCACATCTGGGACCAAACACATGTCCAAGGCATTGAAACCATAGGCATTGAACCCTTCCACAGCTTTTAGTCTTTCTTCCAGAGCTTGGATCTGTGTGGATTCAGCACTTGGATGATTATCAGCTATCACTTGCTGGTTAGGCATAGCACATTGAGTGTTATTGGTAGGGTGAGGTCGGACATACTCTTGTTCACCGTTAGAGAAATCCTCGACATGCCTTAGTATTTCAACGAATTCTCCAGAAGAGGCTTGTCCTTGATTTTTAGGAGGTTTGAAGCTTGGAGGATCCTTAGGATGCCATGAGCTTTTGCCAAGGTCCTCTTCTTCCTTATGCTCATTCTTGAGCGCTTTGGCCTTCTTCTTCTCTTCGGCTCTTGCAGCTTTTTCATTGGCTTGCTTCTGGAGCGTTTCGAAGAGCTTCTCCATGCCTTTCTTGAGAGAATCAACATCCTTACTCAAAGCTTTCTGATTTTCCTCGAGTCGCTCCATAACCTTCTTCAAATTAGCACGTGTCCCGTGAGAGTGTGGGAGAGCAGGCGCTGATGGCAACCGTTTCCTTGGTTTCCGGATTATTTTTGAAATTCCTGTGCGTAGAGGTTGAGGAGATGAGTTTTTCAATGCATGAGAATGCATGAAGATGCATGAGTATGCATGAGATTGTATCCCCTTTTTTGCTTGTAGTGCATGAGAATATATGAAGATGCAATAGATTATTTTTTCATGAGTGTATATGCATGACGATGCATGGTATATGCAAGATGGCGAAGATTAAATGATCTAAATAGGTAAGCTCCTTAAGATAGGAGGTTTTAAACTTTTCAACCTAAACCCCTCACCAGGGTGGCTCTAAAACACATCACCCAAGGTTACGGACCCATATGTGATTTCATAGGGTCTCCCTCAAGTGAATTTATTGGTTTAAGGTAAGGTTCCCAGAGTCCTAGACCTAATTCAAATTTTCATTGAGGGGTAGGGGCTAGCCCATTCTCAATGAACCTTTTGAATAGATCTCATCTGAGCGGAGTTTTCACAAATCACCAAATGGGATGTTCATCCCACCGGTCCATGCTACTAGTCCATAGGTGACTTAAGTTTTTCTCAAACTCGGGTGAAGAGTTTCACTTGACATAAAATAACCCACCCCGCAATATATATACATGAAAAATAACAAATAAAAAATTGCGGAGAAATAAAATACAAATAAAAAATAGAAAATAAAACATGTAAATAAAAGCAAAAAAGATAAAACACTTAACCCTAAAACTAAAAGGATAGGCTTAACTCTCTAGGTCCCTAGCAGAGTCGCTAGTTGTCGCGCCGCGAAAATCGCCCAAGCGTTTAGGACACTCGGTATGACACAGAGTCGCCACCGAATTTTTTTTAAGGAAAAATATCGATAAAACCTAAAATAATGGAAGGATGGTCATCGCAACCATTTCCAAGTTCGGGAGTTGGTTATGCAAGGGGAAGGTATTAGCACCCCTCACATCCGTTGTACTCAACGGGAACCTCCTAATTAATTCTAGGGTATTAAGCATTTTTAGAATTCTATTTACATGTTTTTTTATTTATTAGATTTTTATTTACTATTAAATATATTTACAAAAAAGGGGAAAAATTAAGTTTTTTATTATTATGCTTGACAAGATGACTCTTGCTCCTACGTATCCTCCGGTGCGATGAGGAAATCAAAGCTACGTAGTTCTGGGTATATTGTTGGTTGGTGTCTTTTATGAAAAGAGTTTTGTTTTTACCTCTTAAAATGACTTTTAAGAATTGACCCGAAGGTGAAAAGTTTGATTTGATTTGTTGATGTTTTTTAATGTTCTTTTTATTGGTTTGGGTGGAAGACAAATTATTGGTAAATTAAGTGTACACAAAGCCACCAATAACTCGAGAGAAAAACAGAAGTGCATCCGTCCTCTCTTTTTTAATCCACAATATTTTAGAATATTTTTTACAAGGGAATAAAATTAAATCAACATTTTTGTGTTTTGTTATTTTTATATGTTGTACATGTAGACTAAAAGAAAATTTTATTTTACAAGATTTATTTGTTTGTCAATTGACGAGATTTAACGAAACTAGATGTACATACAAGGGGATTAGATCAAGGAGCACTAAAAGAGTAAAGGCAAATAGCCCATGAATCCTATACATAACCCAATACAATGAATATGATAAAGCTTAACTTAATTATAAAAACAGAGTTCATGTCAAAGCAATAGCATAACACGCAGTAAAAAGCAAAGTAAAGGGTAGAGCAAAACCAGTGAGGGAGAGAACAGACCAACGGCGATTCGGAACCACGACTCCGGAGATATTGAACAGAAGAAACAGCCGGCGGCGGAAATGGTATTCGGCGTGTTGCAATTCCAGCGGCGACGGAGAGATTGTTCACGGTGACGATCGAGGCTCGTGGCGGTTTTGTACCGTGCGGTTTTGGAAGGTGCAGGAGCGGCTGGTCCTTCACTCTTTCTAAACCTCCTTCTAATTAGTTTTATGGAAAAATGGTTTTTGGAGATTTTTTCCTTGTTACTAGTTGGTAGTTGTTGATGTTAATGGTGTGAAGGTTGAATATTAGTGGTGTGGTATATAATGGTGTTGAAGGAAGTTAGTGCGTGAAGGTTGCATTCATGCGGGTAAAATAATTGAAGCTTGGTTTGGCTACTGTGTTATTTTTTCTGTTTCAGTGCTGTCTCTCCTGAACTTGTGAAATTTGTAGGCTATTTATAGATTGGAATTTTAGGGTTTGTAAAATTATTCTGAATCTCTGAGATTTGTTTTATTAATTGGTTTGAGAGATTCGTTCAATTTTTGTATTTGATTTGCTGTAAAAATATAATTTAGTGCAAATTTCTTGCTTGGTGACCAAGGCCAAGGATTTGATCTGAAAATATGTTTTACTGGGCCTTTGCACGCCTGATTTCCTTTCTAGAATATACTTCCTATTTTTATTTTTCAATTATAATATGACCAAACAAAAATAAAAAATATAATAATAAAAAAGGGAACTCTAAAAAAACAAAATGCCCCCAAAGGGGAGTTAAACTCATGACCCTGCCATCAAACAGCTTTCACGCGCACCCCATTACCAGCTCAACTACAATCACTTTTCTGATATTTGAGTGAATTTAAAAAATATATATACAAACATTAAAGGGTAAAATTTGGGGTATGACAACAACAATCTCTGATTCCGGGATCAAGTTATTCATTACTGAATTGATAGAGTATACAAACTCTCCAACATTAAAAGTAGATGTTTACAAGGTAACCTAATGTTTAATGCTTAGATAATAATTATTTTACTTTATTTATTTAAAGCTATATATTCTTATAAAATTTTACATATTGTAGGTTGCATATAAAATGTGCTTTTATTTTCTCAAATTGCGAAGAATAATCACCACCAACTTATAAGCATACTGGATCACATTGCACCTCATAAAGAGGTAATATGGATCATGGATAAGTCAAGGTCATTAGAGGTCATAGCCTTAGCCCCTTTAATGACCTAATTAATAATGAAGCAGCTCCGAGCATTAACTTGTAAATACACTAGCACAAACATTCATACAAATTTTGTATCATACATTCATCCTATTTTGACAACTGTAATACCCTAATTTTGCTCTTTTTAAAATAAATATTTTATTTAAAAATTATTTCTTACTTTTCTTAAGAAATACCAAAAATATTTTTTTAGATATTTCTTACAATTTATTCATTTTATTCATTTTTTTTAATTATCGCAATTTATCTTTTTATATGAAAAATAGCAAAAATGCTCAAAAATAGTTTTTATTTTTGTAGTTGAGTTTATATTTTATTTCTCTATTTTATTTGTATTTTTCTTCCACTTTTTCTATTTTATTTGCATTTTATCTTTTTATGACTTTTTTTTAAACCAATCACCATTTGCCACCTCACTTGTTTTTCATTCATCAATCATTTTTTTCCTTTTTAAATAATCAGAAATTTGACCCCATTTTCCATTTTACACTTTTTACCCACAAAAACTCATTTATTATAAAAAAAAACCCCATTTTTAATTGAGGGTATAAATACCCCCATTTACTACAAACCCTAAAGAGGAGATCACTGTTCACAATCACAAACTTTACTCTTTTCTCCTTTCTCTAACTCGCCGCTCCACTCTCTTCTCTCTCACTCAAACCCTAAAATTTTCACGCCCAATTTCATCACCAAACCTTGATCAAATCGCAAGATCATCAAAAGATAAAAGGTTCACAGCGTTCCCCTCTACACATTGACACTTGAATCGCGCGCAAAAGCTTCGAAACGGCTTCCAAATCCGCCAATCCGAAACCGAAAATTTCCAAAGTTAAAAAGGTTGAATCTCGATCGATTTGAGTGTGTTTTCGAATGATTTTGTGTTAGTTTCCTTCTCTGAGAACGTTTAGAACGCTTTGCCATCGTTAATTTTCGTTAAAAACTGGTTAAGATCACGTTTGTTTTTAGATCCGAAATTGTGATTCGTTCGTTTTCATTTAACCGCTCATTATTTGTTAAATTCGTTGCTTGATCTGGATTGTACATGAAAAAACGATGAGATTTGACTATTATTTTGCGTTATTTGATGTTATTTTGAGTTTTTTGGAAGAGACCGAGTCATGAACTCGTGAGTCTCAATGGCAGAGGCGCGACTCACTGAGTCTGCGACTTGGCCAGAAGTTGAAGACGACGCGTGGCAGCCAGCGATTGGCCTGCCCGCGTTTTGTTGTCCTTTTCCGATTAAACCGGTCCGGTTCAGTCTTATTCTGAACCGGTCCGATTCGGTTCGTTAGGATCTTGTTTATGTTTGCTGTTAACACCTCTCTTTTCTGCTTTCCGCACCCCCATCTGTTTGTGAATAAAAACTGGGCTTAAGCCCATTCTGTCTGATTTGCTGCCTGCACCCCTTCATATGCTGAGCGCACCCCCTCTATGGCGATGTAATTAGGCTTTAGGCCTAGTTCTGTTTTTGCTGCAGTTTTTATTTATTTATTGATGTTTGCACCCTCCTTTTCTGAATTTAAATTTAGATGCTTTTGTTTAGTAATTCGATTTAATATGAAAATTTCTTTATAAAAACGATATAAAAAATAAACGGGTCCCTGCGGAATAGCTTGCGTCCGAGAGTTATTTTTTGTATCAAAAATGCTAAAAGAAGCTTCTTAATTAAAATAGAATACGAGAAAGTGTCTGCCGCACGGCTTGTCTCCGACTCAATTTTTATTTCAATTAATAAAGTTATAAAAATATTTCATCTGATGTTCAATTAATTTCTATGATTTATTTGACTGTATGCGCTATTTAATTTGTCTGAACTGTGATATCATTGAAAAAGCTTCGATTGAAATGAGCATAAACGGGTCCCTGCCAAACGGCTTGCGTCTGTGAGTTATGTTCGTATCAATCGGAGGGAAACTTGTTAATTGAAAAGGATTAAGGAAGTGTCTGCCGAACGGCTTATCTCCGACTTAATTCCTTTTAATAACAAAGTTCATATTTAACTGTTATGTGATGTTCGATCTTTTATTTCGCACCTATTCTTGAACTTGATTATTATCTGTGTATACTATATTCTGTGCATTTAACTGTTCAGTATCATTTATTATCATATCATTCATGTGCATTCATATATGCATATCTATCTTCTACCTTTCTTTTTCTTTCCTTTTTGGTTCTGATCTGAACTTGTGAAATCCTTTTCTTTTACAAGTGGAATGAGAATAAATCCAGTCCCTGACGTACAGCTTGCGTCTGTGAATTATTCTCATCCCATTTAAAACGGAACTTTGTTAATTAAAGAGAATGCTGAAGTGTCTGCCGCACGGCTTGTCTCTGATTCATCTCACTTTAATTAATAAAGTTTAACTAATTTATTTGAATGAAAAGGGGATGTACGGTGAGTGACCTGCTTCTCTGGATAGTTCAGTCCCTGCTGCACTGCTTGTGTCTGTGACTTATCCTCATTCACTAAACAATCTTGAAAACTCCTAAAAAACATTCAACACACTCAATCAGCTTTTCAAACTACCTTTGTGCGATCAAATCTTTTTCTAACTGTTTTCCTAAACGGATGACGCTTTATCCATTCCCCTGCTAAAGACAAACGCTTAAGCCTCAGTTGAGCATACAAGCATACTGTTGTATCAGTGGAATGCGACCTAAGCATTGTTCACTAAAAACAACCAACAAACAAAATCTTTCTTTTCAGGAAAAACTACGTGAGCTTTGACTTCCTCATTGTACTTGGGGGATACGTAGGAGCGAGAGCCTCTCTCGTCAAGCCAAATAATAAAAAACTTTTTTTTCCCTTTTCTGTTCAATATGCGGTAATTTAATTCTTTTTATACGGTTATCTCTGTTTATGCAAACCAAAATTCCTCAAATGGTTCCCGTTGAGTACAACGGATATGAGGGGGTGTTAACGCCTTCCCCTCATGTAACCAACTCCCGAACCCGATCTTTTCAAGGTTTTATCATTATTTTCCTTTCCCCTCATGGGATAAATAAAATATGGTGGTGGTTTCATTGTTTACATTTGTGCATTGCATTTCATCATTGCATATCTGTATATTTTTTGCGCCGGGTACTACAACAGCGATTGTGGATGTCAATGTCTATGTTATTACAAGTTTTAAAACTTTCCATACTTCGTGCTTCGGTGTTCTCACTCTATGTCTATCAAGACCAAAACAATTCAAGTATCATGACAAATTCTCAAGGAATTATTATAAATTTATGAACTTTGTTTGAAGTCAGTTGATACAATAATTAACCATGAGAATGTCCATAAATGCCCGGTAGGCCACCACTATAAGTTCTTAGAGTATTTAGAGGCCACGGACGTATCAATGATGGTAAAGAACATGTGCTATCTTTATTAGGGAAGGTAGATAGCAATCCCACAATTTATGAGGATTCACATTGCCGAGTGTTAGAAACCTATGTGTATTTGTTCAAGATTCCACAAGAAAGAACGACAACATATGATGAACATTGTAGGATGTTGCGAAAGAAAAGTTTACAAAGAAAGGAGCAAAATTATGTTACATGATAGAATAGAAGCATCGGTGAATGAAGGACTCCTAATGGAAAAGTGAAGAAGGGAGCGACTGTATTTGCAATTGTTGTTCGTGCAGCAATGGCGAAGGGGAGGTGATAGCAGTGAGGTCAAGTTTGAAGACAACAGCATCATACTTGTTGACAAACAAGGCCAGCCTATAAGGACCAGAGTTTTTGGACTCATTCTTCATGAGTTAAGGCAGAAGAAGCATGTCAAGATCCTTACCTTAGCTGCATATTGCATAGATGAAAAAAAAGGATCATACAAAAACTTTATTGCGGAATCTAATATCACATCTTACCATTCAAATAATTTGAATATTTTGCCAAGAAGTGTAATGTTAGTATTTAATGAGTAATTGTTTTGGTTTCTAGCATAACATCATTTTAGTGGTAAGATATTCACGTGTGCTTCATATGCAACAAAATTTGAATGATTTTTCATTTTGATTTCTATTTTGTTTGATTCCAAAATGTGATACTTGTATTTGGTTGTACTGAAATGAGTTTTAACCAAGTTGGATAAACTGATAAAGTAAGATGATAAACTATTGATATGAAAAACATATTAATCATCATTAGAAGATATTTTTATAATGGAGATTGATAATTAGTGTACTAAGGGCATTGTTTTGTTTTTTAGTATAGTTTTGTAGAATTATTAATTGTTGGAGTGTTTTTATAGTCCGGGTCAGGGGCGTTGATGATATCTAGAGAAGGTTGTTTCATTAGAAGATTCCTTTCTTTTTTGATGTGTTTACAGTTTTAGTTTAAATATGTTTTGTTTTGTAGTTATTTCTTATGTACTTTTTGTTAGTTCTTTGATCGTACCTCTTATGGAATGAATTTGTTGGTTTCTATCCATTCAAACTTGTGTGTTTTTTGGTGCCTGCTTGATCTAAAGCTCCCTTCTCTGTCTCACCCTTCACTCTGCCACTTGTTTCGTTGTTTTCTAGGGTATTGTTGAAATAATGATAAAAGAAAGCACAACCGGCCAGGCTTTAACAGGTTTTCAATCTCTTTGATATATTATTGTTGCATAGCATATCATGCATAATCTTGTTTCACTTTTACTCCTGGATAGACGTAATGGGCACTTGCAATTACATTATGTTGTGGCCTAGGAATTTGCTTGTGAGATTCAAGCCTTGGAATGTTGAGAAATAAGGTAATTAAGATAAATAAAAATCATAATTTTTTTTCAATCTATGCAATGGTAGTTAAGCTTCTCTCATTTAAGACTTCACTTCCTTTTCTTTAGATTATTTTGTCCCAATTAAATCTCTAGCATGTGAGTATCAACATAACTTCCTTTTCTTATCTCATTGAAGGATTTAAGAAGAATGCAGGTTGTGTGGCTGAACAAGGGCTGAAGCAAGAATACTACTGAGGGATGAAATTAAACATAGAAGCTTAAGAAATTGAGGAAAAGCTTGAAGATTGGCATCATCTTTGTTCCTCATTCAAGGTGGGTTTTCCTTAAGTAGTTCTTGGTGACCATAAATCCAAGCTTAGGTGTAATTTATGATTTATAGACACATATTGTTAATCCTACACGAAAATACTTAAATTACAAGAAATAAGATATTTGGCAGCGACTTTTTCTCAGCGACTCTCAAATTGTTGACAAAAATATGCATATAGCAACAACTAATTGAAGTTGTTGTAATAAGTAAATTTTTCTCTCAACAATTTCATTATTGTTGGGAAAACTAACTTAACCCAACAACAATTATTGTCGTTGGAAATAGTGCAACTTATTAGTGTGCATATAACAACAACTCACTTAAGTCCTTGTAATAAGTTATTTTTTCTCAACAATCTCCTTATCGCTGGGAAAAATTACTTGTTCCAACAATAATTATTGTTGCCAAAGTAATCTTTTCAACAACTATTTTTTGCCTTTAATAATACAATTTTTTTGCGGCAAACATTGTAGCTAGTGTGGAGCAGCTTTAAATCCATGGGCCAGCTATCCCACCCATCGAGGTGCCTCCAATCTAGCGAGGGATTAGTCACTGCGTTCGGCGGTAGATACCCCGGTCAAGACCAAAAAAAAAAAACATTGTAGCTAGTGAGTAGAAAAACAAAAACAGTAAAAAAATATTTTTCATATGCTCAATTATTAAAAATAATTTTGTTTTTGATAATATAATAAAAATACTTTAGAATACTCTCATTTATTGAAAAAAAAAATTATATCTTATAACAGATTTATTTTTTCTTTGTAAAAGAAATACAGATTTATTTTATTTTATCAACAAAAAAAATCTTTTATAGTCAAAAACAATAATATTTTTTCATTAAAAAAAAATCAACAAATAAACTTCTGAAAGAAGATAGGAACGGTTATTATTAGAAAAGAAGGAAACAGGGTTTTAGAAAGGAACGATTGAAGTCACGTCTTTTTCTTATTTTCCTTTTGCCTCTTCCTTCATTGAATGATTGTTAGGGTTTCTCTTCCCTCAATGAGAGAGCACACTTTTCACCACTTATCGGTACGTTTCTTCTATTCCATTAATTCCATTAATTCTTTATACTTTCCATCTTTGTTTTCTTAGAGACCAATGATGGAGCCATTAATTCTTAAAGAATCATATTAAGGTAGAAATGGTTGCAACTCTGTTGATTATCAAGGTTAAGCCTTTAATTTGTTCACGGATCCATCTCTAGTTGAGAGGGTGAATGACTTAAGCTTAGATGAAAACTTATTGGAAACAGGCACTATTTCATAGTGATATCTTCATTTCTCGTGCATCTTCTTCAGCTGCTCATAAAATTGGTAAGCATTTGCATATATTTCCTTAGTAGGAAGTAGTAATTAATTATTTCATTTTTTTTTTTACTATTGCAGGTGAAAAGAAAAATGATCATTTGGTTATGTATGTTGGTGGCTTCATGAGCGTATGTATTTCATACTTCTATTTCATTCATCATGACCGTAGATTTTTGTCTCATACTTTTAATTGTATGTTAATTGGACAAATATTGTTGTGTTGAGGCTTTGATTACTACTATTGAACTTCACCAGCAAATATGAGGTGTTTGTCATCAGCTTGTCATGGAGTTAAAAATGAGCAAGGAGCTAGTAATAGTCAAAGAGAGGGGGTCATATGCATGGAACTCATCATGAAGATACATAGTCCCACTTTCTGTGTGGTTGTGGCATACCTTATGCCATTGTCTTTTTTTTATTAAATTTCATCCCTTGCCTTTGCAAAAGATAATAACTAATAACTATTGTTTGTGTTCAAATTATAGGCAAGTAAAGATTGTTTCAAATACATCTCAAAGAACAACTACAATATTGTTGTTGGCTGGAGTCACAATTTTTTGTTAGTTACGTAAAAATTTTGTTTTTCTTATTATGAGAACAAGAGTATTGTTTGTAATTTAATAATTTTATAAATAATTTTATATGTTAAGAGTGCTAATTTATAAAATTTCATATTTATTAATGTTATATTAGTTTATATTTTTGTTTTTTGATAAACAAATTTATATATGGAATTAATTATTAGAAAATATAATTTATTCCAACTACTTTTGGTGTTGAGATATAAAAGATATACCGCAACAATTTATATTGTTAATGAAAAAAAAACAATTCCGTCAAAAAAAAAAGAAAAAACAACAACTTACTTAATGCAACAACTTTAGTTGTTGACAAAAATACTTGTCGTAACGACTATACTCATTGTAATGTGTTAAATAAGGCAACAAGAATTGTTGTTGTAAAAACATTAGTTTAGGCAGGGACTTTAAATGTTGTTGCAAAACTTTTCGCAACAGCACTTACACCAACGACATGCAGCGACATTATTTTCGCTGCAAAAAGCACATTTCGCAACAACTTTAGATTTTTCTCAACGACATATGTCGCTGCAAAATAACTATTTTCTTGTAGTTTCTTTAAAAATTGGTTGTGCTTCTTTATAGATTGAGCAATTGTCTTGATATTATGTGATCGCTTTGATGCTCTTGACATTGTAAGCTTCGTTTTTTTTATATGTAGCACTTCATATATATATATATATATATATATATATATATATATATATAGTGGTCCGATGATTTTTTTTCTAGATTTATTGTGATGAGTTCTATTGATGACAACTTATTTTTGTTGTTTTTCAAGGTTAATTTTATAAATACAACTGTATTCTTGTTGTCATATAATAGCACATCTTACGTTTTTGCCTTTCTTTTGAGCCATCGACACTTCACTTGATTAACTTCCTTCATTATTTTCCAAAATATATTTTATTATTGAATTTGGACTTATTATTCAGAATCATAAAATAAAGGGTATAATAGTAAAAAAACGGGTTATGGTGTCAAAAAAAGGGTTACTCGGGCCAACCCGCAAACCCGCGGTTAAATCCGTATAACCCACGGTTTTAACGGTCTAACCCACACGGGTTAAAATATAGACAGACCAAGAAAAAAAAGACTTAAGTCCGCGCGGGCTGCAGGTTAAACGGGTTAGCACACGGACATCAGCCCATATACCCAGCTCTAATATTAAGCTTGTCTTTGGCAAGACAGGTTGGGTTAGTTATCCCGGATCTATTATGATGCAAAGAAATAAATTTCGTTTATTAGATATATATTGAAGAGCTGGAAGATTCTTCAATCCAATAATTTATCTTATTAGTTCCCAAAAGAAGTTGAAAAATTGAAAATTTGAGTCCGTCGCAATTTGAGAATGTATATAAGGTGTTATTCAAGACACCAATTCCCATTTAGGTTTTTTTATGTCTTTAATTGATACATCAACTAAATGGTTAGCCAATTCACAACCGCAGAAGTTTGTGAAATAGTTTTCTGAAATAATTTGACAAAGAGCTCATTTTATAAATTTTCAGAAAATATTTTATAATTATCATATGTCAATTAAAATGGATATTGAATATCTTGCAGCATATGCTAATTTAAAATATGGACTTTAAGATCCATCCTTTAAAAATCTAAAGTTAAATGTGTAATTGATACTTATGAAATCATAACTTCAAAATTATACTTTGGAAACAATCAATCATTTATATTGAATTTTTTATTTGCATCAAGCCAATAAATTATTCTATGAAAGTACTCCCCTTAATTTGCAATTAAGTTTGATTTTATAAACATTCAATCAAAAAAAAAAGTTTGGCTTTAACACAAAGTTGTATCAATCAATCAATCATCAATATATACTTGTAAAGCAAACTTGATTTTGCTTATGTGTCATTTTAACAAAACTTTACATTTTATAACTTTTATTCTTAGAAGAGTATTGAGATGATGTGGCATCTTTACAAAAAACTTTTCACTTTTTTTTGTTAATTATTAAAAAAACTTCTCACTTTCTATTCTATTCTTTTAAATTCAATATACTTTTTTTTTTTTGACGGAAGCAAACTTAATGCATTTCATTAATAATAATAGGAGCAATACAAGTAGGAATTACATCAAAGATATTGCGAGAAGCATGGGATAGAGCTGCTCGTGCAAGAGCATGAGCGCTTCCGTTTGCTTGCCGCCTAGCAAAGACAACTACATAGTCTTGATAGTTTGATAGAATAGTACGACACTTATTAATAATAAAACCATATTCCGATCTATTTGGTTTGGTTCGATTGACATCATCTACAACCATTTTACAATCCATCTCTATGACCACTTTGTTATAGCCCAAAGTTGCAATCCATTCAAGCCCTTGGAGCAAACCCCAAGCTTCAGCTTCAGCTGGTGTAAAAACTGCACTTGTATGACAGGAAAATGCAGCTATAAACTCTCCAAATTCGTTGCGAAGACAAGCTCCCATGCTGACTTTCTGCTCCAATGTGAAAACTGCAGCATCAATGTTGCATTTTACTGCTGTAGGCGGTGGCGGTTGCCAACTTACAGCCTGTACATCCGAAGTAGCAGAGGTATTACGCTGCTGAATATTGTGTGCGTGCTGCCAGCTCTGCAACGTATGCTCCGCGCGTGTAAGGACTTGTTCTACTGTTTCTGTTTTCTGTTCCCATAGCTGAATATTCCTTTTTCGCCATAAGCTCCATGCTGTCATCGCAAATATCACCAAATTCTGTTCGTCAAAACGCTGCAACATTGTAACAAAGAATTGTTGAAAACTTTCTGCATTCAACATCAAATATTCTAGTTGAGGCCATATGTTCCTTTTCCTCCAACAGGTGATACTATCCGCACAACATAAAAAGAGATGCCAATTATATTCGGTATAAGTTTGACACACAACACAATTCTCTTGACAATCAATACCTTTTCGTGTGAGTCGTTGTCTATTTGGTAGACAATCTCGACCAAGCCTCCACATAAAATGCTTCACCTTGGGAGGAATAGAAAGTGTCCATAGTTTATTCCAATCACCATCAACTTTCCACTCACTTCTATCAATCAAAGTGTCAACACAATAGCGATATGCACTTTTCACCGAATATATACCTCGTCTATCAAGCCGCCATATAATCTCGTCGTTACCAGCAAGATTGAGAAGTGGGATTTTTAATATCTCTTTTACATCTCTGTCATTGAAATTATTTCTTATATATGCTACATTCCAAGCACCAATATTGGTATCAATTAGAGAACTGACCATGTCATTACCAATGGAGTGAGTTGCTGGTGTAGAGAGTAGAGGATTTTGCTCATGTCGAAGCCAAGGCGAGTTCCAAATGGGAATTATAGAACCGTCTCCTATTCTCCAACGGATTCCATGTTTTAACAGTATTCGAGAAGCCAAGATGCTACGCCATACATAACTAGGATTATGTCCCAAGGACGCACCTAAAAAATCGCCACGCGGAAAGTATTTAGCTTTGAAAACTCTTGATACTATAGCATTCGGGTTGGTTAAAAAATTCCAACCTTGTTTCTCCAACATTGCAAGATTGAAACCGTAAATATTTCGAAAGCCCATGCCTCCCCATTCCTTTCTCATAGTAAGCTTGTCCCAACTCATCCACCGAATCCCTTGTCTTCCTTCACCCTTCATTCCCCACCAAAATGAATTAAGCATCTTCTCAATCTCATCACCGATAGAGGTAGGCAGAAGGAAAACACTCATACAATAAGAAGGAATTGCTTGAGCCACTGATTTTATTAAGACTTCTTTACCGGCCTATGACAACATTTTACTACTCCAGCAAGAAATCCGGTGCCAAATTCGATCTTTGATATGATTAAAAATAGATTTCTTGCTTCTTCCTATCATAGACGGAAGACCAAGATATTTCCCAGTGCCTAAGCATTCCACTACCTGTAAAATATTAGAAAGAGTGGTTTTCAATATACTTGAAGACCAAGAGATAATACATATTTTCATTTACTAAATGCCATCATTATTCCCACAAGAAAAAACATATACATTAATAATTCCTACCACAAGACACGAGAAAACAATTCTAACATACAAATGACTAATTATGCTATAAACTCTTGCCATGATATGCATCATTGCTAGCAGCGTGATGATTTTGGTTCTTCTTCTCCTTTAATTTGTTATGGGTTAGTTAATTCTTCTTCCTTCTCTTTTGTTCCTATATTTACTTTTACAATTGACCAATTGGTAATATATGTTTAATAAAAAGTTTCTTATTTTCCTAGATTTTCCTCCCTTTTTTTTTTTTTGCAATTTTGCACTCAAATTTTCTACATGACAATTAGGATTAAGATAATTTTTGTGTGTGTTTGTGGATCACAAATTCAACCTTTTTGTATCAATCAACATATAAAAACCATTAGAAAAGTTCTTTAGTTAAAAATTCTTCACGTTTTGTTTCTTTGTCTTTAGTTAATGAATGTTTACACTAATATACTAATATTTTAGTGAAAGTTATGTATCAAAAAATATTTTAATGAAAGTTTAGTAGCAACTTTCATATGAAGAGTTAGTGTCAAAATTAAGATATGTGATCTTTTAATTGGTTAATTTATGTATGATAAGGTTTAAAAGATCATATATATATATATATATATATATATATATATATATATATATATAATATGTGTATGATTGAAACTCATATTTTTCTTCTTTTTTTAGCAAATTTGTTTTTAGTTTTGATGCATAATATAATGATTTGATTTTTTTTGTGTGTTTAATTTGCACATCATCGTTAGAAAAAAATTCTGAGAGGTGACAGAAGATATAATGTGTTATGAATAATAATGTTAGTGGATGTCCTTGATCTTCCATTTCCCTATTTAACTCCCACTACTTAGTGGATTTCTTTGTGGTCATAAATTATCCTTATCATTCACATGAGTTTGTGTCCTATAAATAAGACTTATGTACTAGTGTAACAACACACATGAATAGAATAATACAAAGCCTCTCTATCTCAATTCTCTATTCTATAGTTTTAGATGTTTATTTCTAACATAATGTATTATTTCTCTTTTTTACTTGTTTATGTTTAATTTTTGAGAGGTTGAAAAGATATAATCTACTTAAAATGTTTTTATACATTTTGATGATCTAACTTTATTTTATTTTTTAATATTAACTTTATTGTTTCTTTTGAAAGTATATGTGAAACATCTATTGTCAACATTATTACCGTTCAGAGCTTTAGTATGTGTGATGCTTACTTTAAAGTAAGTATGTATAATAACTTTTTGATTAGATGATTTGTGAGAGATTTATGTTAACTTTTTTAAATAAAATGATTTGATTTTTTTAATTTTTTTGTGTGTGTGTTTACTGATCACAAATCATGTCTTTGTATCTTAAATCATCGTAAAAGAAAAATTATGGGATGTGGCAAAATATATAATGTACTATTTCTCTCTTTTTTTAGTTTATGTTTAGTTCTTGAGAGGTTGAAGAAATATAATCTACTTAAAAATTTTTACTATTTTTATACACTTTTTATGATCTCATTTTTATTGTTTCTTTTGGCAGAGACCAAATATCTATTCGCAAAATTAAATATTGCCGTTGAGAGCTTTACTATGTATGTGTAGTACTGACTTTAAGGTAAGTGTATGTATTTGTAGTACTGACTTTATTGTTTCTTTTGATTAGATGATTTGTGAGAGATTCATTTTAAATATAATGTGAAGTATTTTCATTTTATGTGAACCAGAGTTTTTAAGATGTAACTTTTCTTTCTATTTTACTTTAGCAGTTTTCTTCTATTTATTACAATTCCATCTGAACTACTATTTTTCTTTCTATCCTTAATCATTGTGTATAAATATATCATTTTATGCATAACTGCTAGATATGTTTTCATTACAAATTTTGGGAACTCAATTTTGTTGACGTGTAAATCTAACAAAATGCAACTCCTAAAAAAGTAACAATACAAATTGATAAATTTATACACAATTCTTCATTTTATCAGGCTAACTAAAGTCTAGAGGTGATACAAACATCAATATTTTAATCACATGATTGATTTCATTCTCAAATGCTAAAGTTTTTTATTAGGTTGTTATGGTTGATTGAAATTTCATGACTCAAAGAATTCTAAATAATAGAGATAATAGTTCATACAATTAATATAAAGAGACTTTATATTCATTCATCATGTTGAAATAAATAAATGGTAGCTAGCCTTCAAATAATTATTTTTAGACCTTTCAAATGTATAACCATAAATTTTAATCACATATCACTTTCTTTGATACAAACAACCTTTTAGTTCACATATTTATTTGCACTAATTGAAAATTTAGTATTGGGATTCTTCATTATGTTATATATATATATATATATATATATATATATATATATATATTAAATAAATGATTAGCATAATTGTGACTAAAAAAAATAAATAGGAAGTTGTAACGATGAAAGAGTTATTCATAGATCACTACTTTTTATTTACATAGATTGAAATTCAGTTCTATCTTCTTCTTCTTCTTCTACTTCTTCTTCTTCTTATTTTGCAAATTTGTTTTTAGTTTTGATATATAACAAAATGATATGATTTTTTTGTGTGTGTTTAATTTGCAGATTACAAATTATGTCTTTGTATTTTATGGTGCGTTTGATTCGCAAAGTAGTTAGTACAGCATAGAACAGTACATGATAGAACAAGGTAGTACATGACAAAATAAAATAGTACAGGACATGACAAATTTGTATCGAAGAGAGATAGAAGATAATTTTTTATATTTGAAAATAAAAAATGGTATTTTCGTATTTTTTATAGTTGTACTGTGGACAAAATGTTGTCTTGTGGTTTAGTGAAGGACAAAAATTCCTGATTTTGTCATGTCCTTTGCTACTTATTTTGTCCAGTCCCATGACCAGTTTTTAAATCAAACAGGGTACAAAAAGTTGTTCTGTCCAGTCCTCTGTTTTTTAGCAGATCATAATATACTATTTCTCCTTTTTATTTATTTATGGTTGGTTATTTAGAGGTTGAAGAGATATAATTACTTAGAATTTTAATTTGCATATAATTTTTAATAAGGTTTTGATGATCTCATTCTATTGTTTCTTTTGAAGGTATAGACCAAATATCAATTGTAGAAATTAAATATTGTCGTTAAGAGTTTTACTATGTATGTGCGGTACTAACTTAAGGTAAGTATGCATGTGATACTAAAATTTGAATACATGATTTTTGAAAGATTCATGTTATATAATGTGAAATGTTTTCATTTTAATGTGTATATACTTTTTTTTTTAAGATGTAACTTTTCTTTCTATTTTGCTTTAGTAGTTTTCTTCTATTTGTAATTGTCTTTGAACTACTATTTGTCTCTCTACCAATAACCATTTTAGTTATAAATATGTGATTTTATGCACAATTGCTACATGTTTGCATTACAAATTTTGGAAATTCATTTTTGTTGACGTGTCAACCAAACAAAATGCAACTCCTAAGAAAGTAACAATACAAATTCATAAATTTACACATAATATTCTTCATTTTACATAATTTTATTACTATCTTTTTATTTTCAATCTTTTTACCATTCTCTCATTTCTATTATGAGGTACTTGACCCTTCTATTTGTTTTACAATAAATTTGACAAAAAAAAAATTTATAACAAGATGACCTACAAAAGAAGATATGCCTATAAAATAAGATAAAAAAAAAGACTAGCCTGAACAGAACATTTATTAGTTTGAACTTCAACTTTAACAGTGTTGTATTTAAATATATATATTTATTTATTTATTTACTATTTACATATATATAATAAATTATATGTGTCATGAATTAAAATTTACTTTTTTGGAATCAAGTCAATGTCAGTTCATAAAAAATATGTGTACACTATTTATAAAATAAAATAATATATCAAAATCAGAAAAACGAAAAAAAAAATTGTAAAAATATTTAAATACATATTTCTCATATTTAAATAGTCTACAAATATAGCATATATATAATGATAATAACATAGAACATGAAGTATTGAAAATATTTTTATTCAAATATTTTAAGTTGAATTTGAATGATAATATTTAACAGACCAATAAAGATATTTACCAACAATAAAATATTCTTTAACCTGATTTACGATAATTTAACATATGACTAAGAGATTATTGTATAATATATATAAACACAAAGAGAGAATTGAAAGATATAGAGACTAATAGATGTAGAGAATAGTGTCATTAAATAACGATAGTCCTATATATATATAGAGAATAGTGAAGAAGATGATCCAAATTATACATTTGTAATAATTTTGCATAGAAAACACTCTTGCTATAATAAAAAAAAATTGTAAATAAAGGTTAAGACAATGCATTAAAAAATTAAACCATTAAATACATGTAAAATACATTATTTATACAAATCTATTTAAATAATTATCATTCATATTACCGAAGAATTTATTTTAATTGGATTCACAATTTAATTTAATTTTATTTTAAATCTTTATCAGTGTATGTCTTTCAATTAAGTTGTTTCAATTGATTTTTTTTTATATGCTTCCAATAAAGACTGTAAAAGAAAACATATGATTTTAATTGCAGTGATTATAATATCTGTCAATGCAGAGAAATTGTGAAATTAAACATTGATGAAAATTAAAATTTTAATTTTGCTCAAAATATATTGCACATGCTTTATACAAAAAACATGTTTATTATAGTAAAATGATTCTTTTTTTTTTTATATTTATCACTAAACATGTTAAAAGGTATTTATCACTAAATATGTTAAAAGTAATGTGTCTCCTTTTATATATGTCGAAGATTTAATAATGAAATTATAAGTAATCAAATTAAATTTTAAAGAAAAAAAGTATTTTTTGTAAAAGTGATTAAGATGCATCCCTTTATATATTTTTGTTTACTTTTTTTAAATGAGTAATTTCATTGAATCAAGTAGGTTAAAATTTTGATAATATAATATTGATTTACAATCCACTTAATTTTTACCTAAATACTAAAAATATATTATGATCAAAATTAAATTCTCTTTATGAAGAAATATAAATAAAACCCAGAAAAATGAAAGATGAGTTTGTAATTATATATTACTACCTTAATCTCTAAATATAAGACTCCTTTAAAAAACTTATATAGATTAAGAAAATTTATTATAATATTAAATTTGTTAACAAATGATATTATTTTTATAATTTTATCCTTCAAAAGAGAGAATATATAATATTTTCTTTAAAGTATTTATTACAAATTATAGAAATTTTATTATTATAATTAGATGTGAGTAAAAACAGGTAGTTAGTGCACTGGAAAATTTGAATATTTAGAAATGAATTGAGATAGTATAATATATTGTTGAACTTCATTTTTATTGATTTTTGCACTTGAATGACACATTATCTATTTTTTTTAGTAAATACATTATTTATGTTTTTTTTTTACAGAAATACATTATCTATGTTAAATAAAATATTTACCTGCCTCTATATAATTATAAGATTCATTTGTCGAGATAAGAGTGTATTTAATGATTTTTATTGTGTATCATTTTTTTCTTAAAATAGTTTTAACAAAGAGTTTTTTCAAAAAAATATGAAAAAATGGTTTTGAAAAAATCTCTAAAATAACAAAAAATTTACATACTCAGTATCATATTATTCATATATTTCATAATATATTACAGTACTATATTTATTTTTTTTAAAAAAACTTAACACAACGCTCGGGTCTAAATCTAGTGAATAATAATTTACAACTTTGTGTTATTCTTACAACGGCAAATTCTCATTCATCGAAATTAACCTATGGTTTGAATGTTTCAAATGAAGAAAGTTTCGATTGCTCAGGTAAGCAGACATATATATGAACAAATTAAAGTTTGCTTCTGCATGTAAAGAAATCAAAATATTGCAATATATAAATTTTGTGTTCATATAATAATTTTAAGTTTCTAAGGGATAGTTCAAGTGGTATGAGCTGGAGGACATATGGTTTGATAGAGAGAGGTCCAGAGATCAAATCACGGCTGAAGCATTTTATCTTTCCAATGTACAAAAAAACATCGAGATAGGTGCAATGACATTAATGGCAAAAATTTCGTCCGGACATGTGGGTTGTGTAGGGGTAGGTCCAGGGATCAATCTCTGACATGAGCGATTTATATTTTTAATGTACCAAAAATAGAATTGAGATTTTAAAGCATTTAAAAAGATTTTATATGATAAAATATTGAAAAAAAAAAATTTATGATAAAATATTGAAAAATTCTTGCGACATTCAATAATATATAGTTAATCCACGTAAGATAGCTCAAGTGGTAAGACCTGGGGGACATGGGTTGGGTAAGGGGGTCCAGGGTTCAAATTGATGGGAGCATTTATCTTTTCGATATAGTAAAAAAAAAATATAGTTGCAGTCAAATTAATTAAAATTTAATAATAATATTTATTTTTTTTTTGATAAATTGGAGAGTAAAGCATCATGACGCACCTGGACATCCCAACTATGTTGGCACCCCCAAGGCGAGTCACTCCTCTACCTCCACTCCAAACATATTATTAAAATAACAAAAGAAAGCAGAAAAGGGTGGGGGGGCATAAACCAAACCCACCAAAACAAGTTAACGGAAACGATAATTTGGCAAACCTAGTCTATCCCTAGAGAAGCTATCCCTAGAACAGGTAGGTAAGTAATCCCACCAAACAACTCCGTCAACAAAAAAACCCGCATTAGCTAGCCTATCAGCACAAGTATTTCCTTCCCGGTAAATGTGAGAAAACCGAAAACGGAAGTGTCGGATATAAGAGAGGCAATTGACCCATTTAGTCTTCAGCTTCCAAGGAACCAGTTGAATGTTGGAAAAGGCCTGGATAAGCAAGAGTGAGTCGCATTCCAACCAAAGATTAGTCCACCCACGCGCCTTCGCAAATTCAATGGCATAAATAGCAGCACAAATTTCAGCATGGAGGGATGTAGCAACACCAATATTGGCGGAAAAGGCACCAAGAAAAACCCCTAAATGATTGCGGAAAATTCCACCGCATGATGAAGCTCCAGGGGAGCCACGAGAAGCACCGTCAGTATTACACTTGACCCAATTATAGGGCGGTCGGAGCCAAGTAACCTCCTTAATAGATGGCGGAGGAGGAGGATGACAATCAATACCAAAGTATTTAATAATAGAAAATTCCTGTATAGAGGAGAACATATGACCTTTGGAATGAGAGGCAGCCTGGAAAATAAGACCTTTCAAGAAGTTCAGGTCACGTTGGAAGCTGGGCAAGATATCATTGAAGCGAATATTATTTCTACCCTTCCAAACCAACCACAAAATGTTCACAATTGCCGCACTAAGGAGTTCATGAAGCTGTGGACTCCAGCCCCTATTACATACCGCCAAGAGTGCCGGAAAACTAGAGACGTTAATAGTCTGGCCAATGACAGCAGATAGCCAATTCCAGTATCGAGTAGTATAAGGACACTGCAAAAAGAGATGCTCGGCTGTTTCATAGGCGCGGCCGCACAGGCTACAGCAAGAAACAATTGGGAAACCACGTTTTAGCAAGTTGTCATCCGTGGCAATAACATCATGCATAACACGCCAAGCCACAAGAGAGCGGGATGGGGGAATAAACAACCGCCAGATAATTTTAGTCCAACCAGATTTCTGCAACGGCGGCAAGCCACAAAAATATGCATCTTTAAAAGTCAACTGTCCTGAAGTGGAATCTGCCCAAATTAAATCATCCCTCTCAGAAGTACACGGAAGGGGTGTAGCATGGATAGCATTAGAGACTAACGGGAAAGCTTGGCAAAACTCAGCAGGGAGAGTCCAAGTCTGATCAGTAACAACCTCAGCTACCTTTGCAACAAGAAGATGAGAAACAGAAGCAGGTAGTGGTCCCACAATAGAGTCTTTCAATCGATATCCTAACCAATTATCTTCCCAAAAAGAGATATCATTACCGTTACCCACGCGCCAAGAAGAATGATCCTGAAGCAAATGGAAATACTGCTTGAGACTAGACCAAATAGAGGAAACCCGATGGAGAATGGGCTTAGAGTCACGGAAAAATCTACTACGAAGAGTAGTAGCCCATTGTTAAATTTAATAATAATATCATAATTGTCTTTCACCAACTAAAGCTTATAGAAAAGAAATATATGAGAAACTTTGTTAGGTTGCCACATAAGCAAATTGGAGCTTCTCTTTATATATATAAGATTTTTTAAAACTTTCTTTTTCATCTTGACTCTATATTCCTACACATGTTCTTCGATGGTTCTTTATCACAAACCACATTAATCCTTATGAAAACTTGAAGATTGAATTTGAAGATCTTAATTAATTAAAACTTTATTGCATAGGTTAGTAAATTTTATCTTCTTTTACTTATTTTTGTTGATACATTGGAAAAGATAAACAAATTGCAAAAGACAAAACAAACTAGGCTCGAGGACGAGCAACATCTAAAATATCAGCTATTAAAACATTATTAAGCTGAAGAGGACAACTGTGCCAAATCTTCGTAGAAGCTTATATCTGAGGTAGCACCTTTCTTGACAAATCAGTCTGTACATTTGTTGTCTTCTCTAAGAGTATGCTGAAAAATAATAGTCCAATCCATATTTTTGAATTGTCTAGTTTTCTCGATGAGAGGAGCATAAGGATGGAGAGGAGAGGTATCATGTTCCACTAAACCAATCACAATCATAGAATCTAATTCAATAACCACATTGTTGAAACTTCGATCCTTTGCTAAACAAAGACCCTGATCCATGGAGTTCGGCTTGTACGCTAGTAGCAACTAGCAACCCCGAGAAACCCAGAAAACTTGAGGTGCCAGTTATCCATATTGTTGCGCATGATACCTCCAAAGCCGCATCTACCAAGATTGTTGAGGGAGCTGCTATCAACGTTAACTTTAATAGTGTTTTATGAGACTCTTCTTTAGAGTATTCTTTAGTAGCAATCATAGAATCTTTTTTATGATTGTATGAGACTCTTCTTTAAAAAATTTTGTGTTTCAAATACCTGCGTGAACTCAGTTCACGTATCGTTCAAACTTCTAGTTTAAGAGTCTATTTGAACTAAAAGTGTATACCTTATTATATATTTCCAACTGCATTCGTACAAAATTTAAGGATTAAAACATGAACATAAATCCCGTACCTCAACCGACACATGTTTAGTTTAGGTACCTAGCTTTATGATTTACCTGAAAGGATTATATTAATAATAATTATTTTGAGCTTCCAAAACCAAAACAATAAAGATATAATAATTCTTGTCCTTAACCATATGGTACTTAATGGATGCCAACATAAAAGAGATATTCAACTGTGATCAAATAGATCATTTTGGACCCGTTTGTTTGAGATATTTTAAAAAAAAAATCAATTTTTTTTAAGAATTTTTTTTTATTATTTTAGTAGTGTTTGTTATAGATTTTATAGAAAATCATTATGTATAAAAAATTATTTTTAGTAGCATTTTTCAAATCTTTTTTTATTTAAACTTAGGTCTATTTGGTTTAACCAAGGAGATGAGAGGGGAGAGATTTTTAAGAAAAGGAGGGTAGGTAAAACATAACTTATTATGTTGACAAAATTATTCTCATTTTTTTTATTAAAATCTTAAATTATCATTGTTGGAATATTAAAATTTAGATTTTTTTTTGTACAGAAAAAATTTAGGGTTTTTATTCATTATTATCTTAATCTTTTTTGTTCCACTACTCTATATAATATCACCAGTACCGCTATATGGTACGATATAATATGTGTACGACAATGCACGATAAGTTGAAATCCACTCAATGTAATTTATTAATAGAATTTTTAGTGGTTTATAATCACCTCCATTGTCATTTTGTGTATTATATTTATTTTTTATGTACTATATACACATACAAATATGTCTAAAGAAATGCAAGACACTCTCTGTTATAAAACACTGATGTGGCAAGTTTTTGGCTTGTGGTTCTACAAATTGCAAAAGCATCCACCGTTCCATATATTAATGATGAGAAGGAGTTTGCATATGTCCATAAAAAATGTCAAAGATCAAAATAAAAAAAGCTACATATCACACTCGTGCAATTTGCACGACAGAATGTTGTCGTGCCATTTAGCATTTTTCATAATATCACAAGAATTGTTTGCATTCCTATATATCTTTCAAAGTAACAAAAAATACATGGTATTAAATTGATCGATGACAATCAAAACATCAAAATATGTAAATCAAAAAAAAGTTTATGCCAACCAATAAATTTTTGCAATAATAGCGAAATATAATTATTCATAGTTTGTTAAATAGTAATTTAAAATTTTAAAACAAATTAAATACGAAGATTATTTTGAGTTTATAAAATTAAGAGTAAAAATATAAATTATTTCTCCCTTTATCTCTTTAAAGAGTTGAACCAAACGGAAAAATTTAAAATATCACCTCTGCTCCCTCTAAAACCCTGAAACCGAAGAGAGGAACCAAAGTGTAAGAGATTTAAATTAATTTTTTATGATAGAAAACAAACAGAAAAAGAAAAAAAAAAAGTAACGTAGATTTAGATTGTGTGAATATACAGACAGACGAGTGTGTATTATGCATGAGAGAGTGGGTTAATTGAGGATAAATAATGCTAGTTTAGGAGGGAAAAGTTATAGTTTTTTTTTTTGAAGCAAAAAGTTATAGTTAATAGTTGCTTGATAAATAAGCTAAATAACAAGCTTGTATTAATAAGAGAAGAGATTATAAAGAGAATGGAAACAGGAACCCATAAGCCTGCATTCAGAACAGGAACATCATTGGGTGATATGGATTATGGAAACAGGAACCCAATTGTCTGAAATCAGAAAACAAACCCAATTGGCTTAAATCTCAGAACTTAATTAAGTGTAAGCATAATCCATTTATTTATTTGATTAATCAATCAATTTTATTTTCAATTTTCAATTTCATCTTAAAATTTTGACAACACAATGCTGCAGCCTTTTCATGCTATACGCGCTCCACCATGCGGCGGTTCTCCTCCCGGTCCCCTTGTCATAACCGAACGTAATGGTCCTCTTCTCGAAAATCTCTCCAAGATTGCCTTGGACCGTTACAATCAGGTACAATACTTACTTGACGTGTGTTTGGTTCGGTGGTTGGCCATAATTGATTTTGACAAAATTAATTTTGACAGAATTGATTTATGTTTGAATGCAATAATGCAAAATTGATTAACAACTAAAATGTAACATTGAATACAAAATTGATTCTACAAAATTCAAAAGCTAGGAATCCTAGCTTCAAGTAGAATTATTTTTGGAGATGAGAATTGTTTTTTGTAAAGCTAGAAAACAACTTTTTTCACTTTTGAGGGAGTAGAAGCAATTCAAGAAAAATAAAAAACTAAACCAAAAAAACACTAAATTAATGTGAATGAATATTGTATGTTTATTCATTACTTCGTTAATTAAATTAGTTAATTGTTTGTTCCTTCTTTTTAATTGTTAGCAGGGTTCCTGTGCAAGTTTTGAGTTTGATGACCTTGTCAACTGTACCTTATTATACGCTGATTTACATGATCTCACTAGTTATGCTTTCATTTTTTGAGGAAGAGAACACAAATGGGGAAAAGAGGTTACATGTTCTCATTTCAAAAGATTAATAGTTTTATTGACATATTTTACCTTCTACAATTTTAAATAATGTAATTACTTTCTGACATTCTCAGAAATGGCAACACATTGTCGAAATATCTATGTATCCTAATTCTTTCCGTTTCAATCAACTGGAAAGGTTTTGCAGTAGATTTACCACTCAAAAAAGTATGTTTCATTCTACTCTACAACTTCTCACTCTTTTCAATTACTCACTAACTCGAACGTTTGAGTATATGCAGATACTCCCACCGAGTCACTAAAGAGTAAAGACCACATGTTGTCATAGCACAGTCGCCAACATTATACCGGACCGTCAATAAGGTCTACTTCGGATCAATTTTAACTGTAAATTTCCTAGAGTCAAGAACAATACATGTAATGAATGAGGCAACCTACTTACCAATTAAGCTGCTTGTAGAGTGAAGCTTTTTCATTTTTTATGACACCTTTAGACCAAATGAAGTAGCAGAGTCCAAGCAATTGATGTCACACTTGTGATTTGCTTATTGTATAGTAGAAGCTAACTTTTCATAGATTATTAATTTCTATTTTGTGTACATTATTGCACATAGTTGTTTGTTTGCAAAATTGGTTACACAATTCCATTATTTGCAATCCTATGAGTATGACAGTAGCAAAATGTCTGGTGCACAACAATGTGTACGTTTGTTTGGAAATAGATTCTCTGCGGTCAGAACTCAGAAGTGTAGAGGTGGTCTCAATCCTTAAAGTTTAAATCTCGAAATTTTGTTTTAACTCTTGAAAATTTAATCTTTTTTTAACAGTTGAAATAGATTAAACTGTACAAATAGCAAATCATCGTAACTAAGTCGAGAAAAAAAAGTAAAATGCTATCAATTTATCAATCTACCCTTGTTTTAAACTATAATACATCATGATCAAGATTCAAGAACAATAACTATTCAAGAAGAATAGAAAAGACAAACATAACTATGCAAATTAAAAACAGAAGTAACACTAATGACTGAAAACATAATCTTTGCAATTCTATGACAGCAGCTTCAACTTCTTTTCGATATATTCTTTACTGCGGCGGAGGACAGAAAGTGATAACATACCTTGGTGCCCTACATCTATTAAGACTACTAGTATCATCATAAGCATAACTATAAGCCTTAGGACAAATAGCCTTAAACAGATTAGCAAAAAGAGTTGGTTTACAGCTTTTTGGATCAGAATAGCTTCCTGTGCAACAATACTTAGCAGATTGCATAGCCAAACAAGCACTTTTACAACCAACAACTTTTCCATTTCTCTTAACTTCAAGTGCTGATGGACAACAAACATTCAAATCAACTTCACAAGAAGCTATTCCACAACCAATTCCACCACCAATTGGTTTCATTGAAACAGGTAAATTGAAACCATCAACTAAACTCACATCATAGAAATGTAATGGTGAAGATGATGATCCTAATGTCATTTCAACAACTGTTGCTGGTGGAACTCCTCCTAATCCTGCACATTGTAGTTTTCCAAAGCAATCACCTGTTAGACAGTGTCCATTTCCGTCGTTGTCGAATGTGCAACCTTGTCTTCCCCATATTCTTCCTGACCATTTTTCTTGTACATCTAGTACTATTTCGTCGCCGCTGCCTAGATGAAATCCGCCATTTTTTGGTGTTTGTTGCCCTGATCCTCCTAGTATTCCTGGCCATACACTTTCTCCACAATTGTTCACTATAATTAGTTGAGCTCCATCTGCATAAAATAAAAAAGATAAATGTTTAGAAAGATACTAATATGTCATACTAAAGATTGTTTATCGAGAAATTTATTTATCAACGATCGATATTATTCACTTTACTCTATCACTTTAAATAAATTTGATCCTATGTGTGTCACTGACTTTACATATTCACTTTAGTTACATAAGTTATGCTTGTCTCCTATTTTAAATACACTAATTTTAAAGGTGATATACATTATGGATACTCTAGATCCCTTCGGCTCGACCAAAGCCAATGTTTTGTCGTTCGATTAATCTAATGACCAACATTGAGCTAAACCAAACTACAGAATTCGCGTGGTGTAAAAAAATAAATTTTTTCTATACTAAGCATATGTTTAGTCCGACGTTTTAGTCTCCAAAACCAAGTTTCTACGTGGTTTTGGTGATTACGCCGTAGAACCACACATATGTTCACCAAGTGTATTCAAAGTTTCTTTTGTGAACATCTATTACAGATAGTAAATAATCAATGAGGAGGAAGAACAAAAGGTGTTACCTATGAGTATGATGGAACAAAAGGCCATTAGGCAATAGAGAAGGATGGAAGTTCTTGACATTGTTTCAAGCTCAATTTTCAATCTGAATACCAAAAGATCAAGTGATGATACTACCTGTTATATAGTGCATAAGTGACAAGTTCTAACTTTCTTTATATTAAAAAGCACAAGATGGTTTTGTTACTTCACACTCATAATCTTTTCACTTTATTTTCTCTGCTTACTTTCAACTTTCACTTTCATAATAATAACATAGGATAGGAGCATATATGCATTGCTTCTACATGGAGATTTCTTTTTCAAGTAACTGTTTTATTTAAATATTATAATAGTTAAAATAGCTATAAGCTACTTAAATAATTTGAATATTTTTATAGGCAACTTGCTAGAAAATTAAAGCAATAGAGAAATATGTTCCATGTGATATGAACTTTAGTTAGATTAGGGAATGTTCTCATCATAAACTTCAATTATATATCATTATTCTCCATTAGTTAATTTATAAAAGTACAAGGGTGCTATGTGGATTTTTGTTTTATAACATCAGCAATATATGTTTCTGTCTTAAAATGGAAAGGTAGATAAGACCCGTTACAAGATATTATGCCTTCTACTTTTTTATGCCTTGTACCTTAAGATTTTCTTTTATTCTTAATGACACTTATTCTGCATGTAGTGACTGATAAATCATGATTAGATGTGTAAATAGGAGTATTACATATGTACTTTTGTTTTACAAAAGGATTGGAAATATTGGTATGTCCTTAACCAAAGAAATTAAGTTCCTTTATCTTAATTTTGTGTTAATGTATTTTTTTATGAAACACCAACACTTGTAAGATTAAGCATTTCACAATATTTAGGACACACATGAGTATGACACATCTCAGATATTTTAGATAAGTCTTAAAAGGACTTTTTTGTCTTTTGATTCGACACTCTTAAGAACGGTGTTATACACTTGTATGACATTTATATGACACTAAAACAAGTATTTAAAAAAGCCATTTAATATATGAAACTCTGTTTAACTAAAGAGTGGTCGGCTTCCCGTTTCTTCTTTTCTCCCACCGGCCCTAATACCTTCTTTCATCCAAAAAGGGGTGATTTTGGATATTTTTTAGATCCGGAATCACCCCTTTGCATCTTTTTTTCATTTGCTTTCAATTAAATAAGTGATTTTTACATAAACTAGTTTTGTTGTGATTTCATCGTGCGACGTTGTTTGATTTCCCATCTTGGTGCGGTGTTTGTTTGTCTTCCCGTCTTTGTGCGGTGTCGTTTGTTTTCCTGTCGTTGTACGGTGTTCGTTCGATTGGATTGGCAGATCATCAACTTTGGTCAACTACTGATTCACACAGTGATTTTGTTCGTCAACAATGCAGATCCGGAAGCATAGGTATGTTGGTTACTTTAGTTATATTACACTATTTGTAGGCATGATGAGTATGCCGTTTTATGCTATTAACTTGGATGTTGTGAGTTTGTTCATATTCATCCTTTTCGTTTCTAGCGGTATTGAATTTGTACTTGAATCTGATGTACTCTACCAATTTAAATGAATGAATATCTTTGTTTTAGTCAAAAAAAAAAAAGCCATTTAATTTTTTTACTATGCTCAAACATATTTACAAAGTTTGTGGATGCATCTAAACATTAATGATTAATATAAGAGGTTAAAAACATTAAACTAAATTGAATACAGTACTTTAGATGACAATCAAAAGACCAATTTTTATATGTTTAAATTAGAAACCTATTTACAAAAGGTAAATTAGTTCATGGTTATGAAGCACGGACACTGATACAGATACCAAACACAACACGAACACTGACACGTCGACACATATATTTTATTTTAAAAATAATATAGTTCAATGTAATTGTAAGTATCAGTGTGGGATCCTAAAATCAAAAGAGTGTTCGTGTTTCATAAGTTGAAAGAGTTATTTATATTAGGTGGATAATTATGTGTAAATATATTTTTGAAGCAACAAAAGAATCACAATATATTATATTAACTCGCTAGATTAGCACAAGAAGTGCACAATCTAGAACAAAAAAAAAATTATAAAAATACACTCAATCGAAGGCCAAACAAAAAAACACAAGAACATAAAATTGACCACCAATAAAACACAAGATTAGCCACCCTTCTACCCTAAAACAATCCAAAGGGTTTCTATAACACATACTACACTCAAAAAGTAAAACATTTACTCTTCACCATTAACCACCACCAGATTTTAATTTTGATATGATCCATGTCAAAAGTTTTATTTTGAAAAAGACATTCATTGCAAGCTTTTCAAAACAACTAGATAGTCGCAAGCCAAATTGTCTAAAAAATGTTTTTTGACTGAATCATTCGAGCTTGAAGACCTGTAAATTGTTGAGCATATAAAAACTATCCCGCAACGACATCCCCTCTACCAACCACGGATCATTCCAAAAAGTAATAAGTTCTTCATCCCCCACCTCTCGAAACAAAATTAGTTGACGTATCTTAGTTTATATTAGTATTGACTAACCGTCAAAACAAATTTAATATAATAGCTTAAGAACTTAATTACATTTTTTTTCAATTTAAAGACTAAAAAACTAATAAAATAATTCATGACCTACAAAATAGTTAAACAAAAATCTATAAATACTAATTTATTTATCTTAAATAAATAAATGAATTGGTCTTTGGTTTACCACATGAGAATTTGCTCAACCTAACAATTTGGCCACAAATTATCATAGCTAACATTTCTTTAACGGTAGAACCTAATTAAAAACAAATATAATACTTTTATTTCATTTAAAGACTATTTTGACATACAAAATAGTTAAACAAAAAACCATTATATACTTTATTTAATTTTGTTACATAAATGAATTGGTCTTTGGTTTAACACATAACACTTTGCTCAACCTAACAATTTTGCCACAAACTCGTTTGAATCCATCAAAAACAAACACAACTAGGGCAACAAAAACAACTCGTGTTCCTTAAACCCTTCTCAATTGCATTTTCATTCTTCCCACAGAACCAACCAACCACACACTCCTTCAACCAACCATGTTTCGCATAGCATCAAAAGTTTCATCAAGAATCTCTTCAAGAGCTCTTGTTTCTCTATCATCAAAACCCTCTCCCATTTCGTTTAGATCATTCAACACTGGTTTGGCTTTGGACAAAAGCTTAGCTGTTGATGATGTTGTTCGTATGAGTAGATATGCTTTGAGACAAGCTAGGTCTGAAAAATCAGGTCAGAAAAATATTCATTTTTTTTAATCGGAATTTATGTTTTTTGATGACCCTTTTGTGTGTTTTGTTTAAAGTTAATGTCTTTTTGGTGTTTTGTTTTGTGGGTTTGGTTGTTTTTTTGTGTGAATAGTTGGTTCTTATGGTATGGGTTATTTGGTGTTGAAGCATTGTCTTACAACTGAGTTAACTGAAGGGAATGATCCAAAACATGAGAATTCTAAAGGAATTGCTTTGCTTGCTATGTCTACATTGTTTTGTGAAAGGTTAGTTCTTTGTGAGCACGGACACTGACAAATAGACATCGATGAAATTTGAGAAAATGACATAATTCAATGTAATTTAAGTGTCGTGTTGATGTTGGACACTAACGTGTGTCCAACACTGGGACATGCCTAATCCGAGGAGTGTCCGTCCTTATCATATAATATTAGTTCTTTTAATACTCATTTTGGTGCTTTGTTTTATGGTTAGTTTGTCAAAACTCATTAGAGATATGTTTTTGTTTTAATTTTCTTAGAGGAGATTATGTTGATGCAATTGAGCAGCTCAATGGTGTTCAAGAATTGACTAATTCTTATTTGGGTATTAGAGGTAAATTCCTTTGAATCTGTTTTGTTGTTTATTGCATTTGCTAGGGTTTTTGTTTTAAATGTGATTTTTAAGTTGTATCGTGGTTTCTTGTTGTAGTTGCTGCCTATGAAGCTCAGGCTGGGCTTCATCTGGAGTTGGAACAGGTTGATATCTGATTATCAATGTAAATTATTTGGCTGCTTTTTTACAGAACTATTGTGTTTATTTAGATTTTTTCTTCATACATAGGATGACATGGCATCTGCGGCGGCTGATAAATGCATAGACCTTGTGGAGAATGAGAAAACAGAAGATTATGAAGTTCTAAATGTTCGTGCTAGAGCGATAAAAGGGCTGATTGAACTTGTCAAGGGAGATATTAACTCAGGTAGTGCTAAATGCTAATGGTCTATTTGTTATCAATCTATTGCTGATTCATGATGAGTGTTTATTATGCTTTTTTGCAGCTGAACCTTACTTTGACAAATCTCTACGTACCAAGCTATGTGAAGGTATCTTTCTTTCTTTGATATTATAGACTCAGCCAATAATCCATTATTCAACCCTGGATTGAAGTTTTGTAATGTAGGCACTGCTGCTCTATCGTATGCGGAGTTCCAACAAACAAGGCAGAACTACTCAATGGCAAAAGAGATTTACCAGAATGTCTTAGAAGGAGCCGCTGAACTTGAACAGAGTGGCAATTTATACTTAGGAGGTGGTAACATGAATATGGAGGGCTTAATGATGCAGGCCATGTGTGCTTTAGGACAGCTTGAATCACATTTGGGGTAGGCTTATTTATTTTTTGTATGGTTTTCCTTACCAAACGTTCCTTTTTAAATTTTATGCCTTCATACATGATATATGACTAATAAAAAATAATTTCTGTTTTAGTAACTTTCGTAACGCAGAGGAGCATTTGACAAAGGCATTAACAAAGGCAGAGCAGATTTATGGTAACTTGTCTATTCTTTTGAGCTGTTAATGTTACCTTATCTCAATTTCAAAAGTTCATACCTCATTATCACTGAGCCTGCTTATGTGGCATATTGTTCCTAATATCTTGTGGTTCTGTATTTGTTGAAGGTGAAAAACATCCCAAGGTGGGTACAGTCTTGACAACTATGGCTCTTATGTATAGGCGTAAAGCACTTGAGCAGCAATCAAGTTCGCTTGTGATTCAAGAGGTTAGAACTCGCTGAATGTTGATTACTTGAGTTTTAAACTAATAGATTTTGTTAAAATCATGCTCCGATAGTGAAGCTATATTTTGTTTTATGATCTTTTTTCTTCAAAAAAATTATTAAAAATGGAATTTTTCTTCTCTAAGGAGCTTTGGCTCTGGGTCACAGGGGTTTACTTCTGTAATATTTAACATTTCTCACCTGAACTTCTTAGCATTGCCATGCTTCTTTTGATGCGCCGCTTATAGTGTCTTTCTTGCAATTCAGTTAGTAATTGTACCATGAAAATCATTGACAGGGTCTCTACAATAAAGTTGCAAAGATTTTGAAGTTTCCATCAGCTGAAGCTGAATCTGAAGGTACTATTATTGTGCTACTCTGTTCCCTTATGTCCATGTATTATCTATATCTATAAGAATCAGGGTTATCGATTGTATTCTATAGCAGCAGTGTACTACAGGTGGTGTCCGCTTACAGATTTCAGTTTGTAGAATGTTTTTTATACTGTAATCTTGTAATTCATGGCCACAACCATGTTCATTTGTGCTGCTTTTGTGACATTTCAACTCTAATTTTGACATTTTCATCATTCCCTAGCATTTGGTGCCACACAATTGGAAACTTGCCTCAACCACACACACATACTTCTTGGTCCCTTGTTCCCTTGTTTACTCGCATTGATCATACTCCTCTTTTGCAACTTTCTTGTCTTTTTCATAAGCCCTATATTCTTGCATCTCTAACTATATGCCCACACCACCTAAGAAGAGCTTACCATTTTTTCTTCAATGGGGGCTATCTTAACTTTTTCTCTACGGTTTATTTAATTGAGGATTGAAACATTACTTTCTTTGTGTAGGTACTGATGCTGCTGATGCTGCTGCACCGTCGATAAAGAGAAATGATATAGTGGCTCTTGCAAGCGGTATGATGAATTCTTTGATCCTTTATAATATATGGTGACTGTGTTATCGACAGGTGATAGTTATGCATGTCACAATTAATGTACGAATAAAATGGCAATTTCTTAAATAAGTAAAACTTCTCTTTCATAGATGTATAGGAGAAATGATTAGGTATTAGGTGGAAATTGTCAATGAAAGTGATTATATTAGTGATGCACGGGTACTCCATTTTAAGGAAAGTGCCCGCACCGGGTACGTATCGGGTACTAGTACGCACCCGGTACTCGTTGGGTACGCACCGACGACGCACCCTTTTATTCGCCGGGTACTTACCGTGTACTCGTCAGCTCTCAAAAAACTTTTTTTTTTGAACGATTTGATTTTTTTTAAGAAGATTTATATTTGTTTTAGGAAAATTTAGATTTTTGTTAGGAAGATTTAAGTCTTAACTTTATGAATAATCGACATTTTTAGTGTTTTTTTGTTATTGCTTAGAACTCAACTCTTTTTGAGCAAAATATGTTTTAGTTTGATGAGATTGTTTGATATTTTTGAACAATTTAAATGAGTACTTTTAAAGTGTGGTATTTTTTATGTTTAATTATTTTTTTAACAATATAATTTTATTATTTTATTTATATTAAAAAAAAATTATACCAACGTACCGGTACCTTAATTTTTTCAAAAATGTCGTTTTCCGTACCAATACCCGTACCGGGTACCGGTACCATACTTGTACCGGGTACCGGTCCTGTACCCGTACCTGTGCAACGCACTTCAATTTTAAGGCTCATTCATGTATGCTGGTAACTTATTCCTGACAAGTCCTATATATTGATATTGATTAGCTGCTCTATATTATAGGTGGATTAGCTGATGTACTCAGTGTCCAAGAAAATAGACAGCGTGAAGGAGAAAAGATGAAAAAGTTGTCCGAGTCTGTATGGAAAAACAGCAGGATGTCTCTGGATGATTTTCTAGAAAATACAGAAGCAAGAATATGTCCAGTTGTTGATGCTCGTATTTGCAGGCTTCTGTAAATTGATCCATCTTCTGCTACTGTAGGTTTAGGTTGGACTAATGATAAATGAAAAAAAAATGGACTAGTTTTTTTCGCAAAATTAGCTCATAAAATGTTATGCTGGGATGTACATAACATTTCTATGGCGTATGATGACACGCTAAGTGATGACTGTGGTGAAACATAAGATGAATTCTTTATGGAAGAGTAACAATATCCATTGTTGGATATATTAGATTATTAGTACTTTAATCAATGGATATGGTTTATTATTTGAAACTTTCAGATCAAGTTCCTCTACCAACCACGAATCATTCCAAAAAGAAATAAGTTCTCCACCCCCCACCTCTCGAAACAAAATTAGTTGACGTTTCATAGTTTATATTAGTACTGACTAACCGTCAAAACAAATTTAATATAATAGCTTAAGAACTTAATTACATTTTTTTTCAATTTAAAGACTAAAAAACTAATAAAACTAGATAATAACCCGCGCCTTGCGCGGGTGATATATAATATAAGTATGTACGTCGATGTAATTTAGTATGAATTCAAATAAGTTAGAGAAAGTTAATATATTTGATGATATATTAAAAGACAGAATATACAAACACATGGAAGCAATAGAAAGTGAAAATATATTTGAATTATTATAAGTTAATTAATATTGCATAAGTATTATGAAAATAAAATACTTGACATTTAGATTACATACATTCAAGGTCAAGCGAAATAAGAACTGATTTTATTGAGAACGATTTTTGCTTTTATATTCATCTACAGTCACAATTTGCTACTTAAAATGATACGGTTTAATTTGGGCTACCTATATATGTCGGTGTCGTAAGATATACTATACTACAATTTCCTTTTAGACTGTCAGGGCTCATAAGGATTATGATTAAATACAAATTAGTAATTATCTTCTGTCATTTGGCAACATTGAGAAGATAATCTTACAGTGAAAAATGTAAATCATTATACCCTTGAATGTTTTTTGACAGTTGCCTATCTAACTGATCAATGGATTTTGGTTGGACAGATTTCTAGCTGCTTGTTCCCTTTTGTTTTGGCATTCATGTCCCGTAGAAGATGCTTTATCTCCTCTATTAAATTGATTGTGCTACCAATTATTGACACTTGATTCCCTTGTTTTAGAACCACAAGTATATTTTAGTATTAACATTTTCTTAGAAACCAAGACAAAGATGATGAGCAAAATTTGGAAAACAAATTTATGTCATGTGTTATTTGGCTTTATGATAAGTGAAAATACAAAACCGACCCTTTGAACATACCTTGATTGTTAAACTGTAACGATAACGTAGCTATAAACTGGCACCAACCACTCTTGGTGAATCGATCACTCGCCGCAATGGTGGTATTGGAAGGAGTGGTAAAACTTAAAAACTTCGATGAGGGATGAATAAAAGCCCATTTCCCAATTCTTAAGACGATATCGAGCATATGTTGAAGAATATCAATCTGAAAACTATATGAATGAAATGTAGAGGAGATAACAGGAATTGTACACATGCATCAGGAAGGAGTGGAGTATGTTTCTAGACGTGGCCATGGTGGCTTCACTTTAGAGAAGATTGGTGGTGTGTTTTACATAGTGCTTAGTGGTAGGTGTTGTAAAGAAAATGAAGGGTTCTTATGTCAAAAAAAGGTAACGCTAGTAGAAGTAATGTAGAAGAAGATGAATAATAAACAAAAACATAACTGTAAGAAGGATTGTAAAAGGTGTGGCTGTTAAAGTAATCCGAGAATAAGAATTAAAGTGCAATTAATTCAAGATTTTTTTATTTTTTTTGGTGAAAATCAATTCAAGATTTTTTTTTGCCATAGTGTGAAAATCTGGAAATACAATGTGGGAGAGAGAGGTCTAAGAATAAGGTGTACACATCAGATTTTAGTTGATGTGACAAATTTTAGTACACTTGGATAAAATAAAGTGAAGTGGCAGCACCACAATTTGGATCTCAGATTTAATATATTAAAATAGATAATTCATGACCTACAAAATAGTTAAACAAAAATCTATAAATACTAATTTATTTATTTTAAATAAATAAATGAATTGGTCTTTGGTTTACCACATGAGAATTTGCTCAACCTAACAATTTTTGGCCACAAATTATCATAGCTAACATTTCTTTAACAGTAGAACCTAATTAAAAACAAATATATTACTTTTATTTAATTTAAAGACTATTTTGACATACAAAATAGTTAAACAAAAAACCATTATATGGCGAATTCTATGGTGCAGTCGGCCAATCGACTGCACCGGTAAAGTCGAACACGTGGCACAAATCAACCAATCAGAACGCAGGGTTGACTCGGTCAGTGCCACGTAGGAGTCAACCCTGCATAACATCCTCCTATTTATAAATATGACCCATAAATTTTTAAAGTCATCAAAATAACCCCTATCTATAATTATTATTTTAAAATCATCCCCATATCATATCAATTAAAATTAAAAAAAAAAAGTATTTCTCGAAAATTAAAATCAACATCTTCGTCCTTGACCCCAAATTGAAAACTAAAACCCTAATTTCATGTTCATTGTTCGTCGTCCTTGACCCCAAATTGAAAACTAAAACCCTAATTTCATGTTCATTGTTCTTCGTCATCGATCCCAAATTGAAAACTAAAACCCTAAACCCTAATTTCATGTTCATTGTTCTTCGTCGTCGATCCCAAATTGAAAGCTAAAACCCTAACTTCATTTCATTCGTTATCGTTCCCAAACTGCAGAAGAACTTCACTTTGATTTTCTGTCATTATTTGAGTTCATTCAACAATTTTAAAAGAACACGACCAAAAATCTCCATTTGAGGTTTAATATGGAAAACGACGACATTTTTTTTGATGTTCAGCCCAGTTATACTGATACATCTAATTTTGAACCGTATGATGGTGAGGATGACAGTGATGCATCAGTTGAAAACAGTGATGTTCAGTCCACTGATAATGATGTTGATGATGGTGACGAAGGCGAAGATGCTAATCCGGTTGAAAGAAACAGAGTTGAAGACGAAGAACCTGTAAGTATGAATTCGATTACTGTTGATGAAATTCGTGCTATGGATTTTGGTACTATTCTTGAAGCGTATGATTTTTATTATCGATATGGTAATTGTAAAGGTTTTGCCATTAGGAAGAGTGATACTAGGATGAGAAATGGTCCTGAAGGTAAAAAAATAGTATCAATGAAGCAGTTTGTATGCAGCAAACATGGTTTTAGAGACCTGAAACACATAGGTAGGATAGATAGGAAAAGAGATCACAGACGTTTGACCCGTAGTAATTGTCTTGCTAGGCTTCGTGTGCACTACAAGCCCGACAAGAATAGATATGTAGTTTCTTTTTTTGAAGAGTGTCATAACCATGAATTAACCCCAGCTAAGTATGTTCACTTACACCCTGTTTATAGAAAAATATCTGCATCAGATAAAGCTCAGATTGATGCTTTTCATTCACGTGGAATTAGAACCTGTCATATAATGGGGTACATGGTTGCTCAGAATGATGGATATGGGGGTGTTGGCTTTACAAGGAAAGATCTGTACAATTATTTTGATAAAAAAATGCGTCACAATATTAAAGATGGTGATGTTGCTGCTGCTCTAAATTATCTCAATGTAAAGTCATCTACTGATCCAATGCTTTATGCTAAATATACTGTCCATAGTAGTGATGGACGATTGCATTCTCTTTTTTGGGCTGATGGGATTAGTAGATCTGACTATTTTTGTTTTGGTGATGTCGTTGCGTTTGACGCAACATACAAGAAGAACAAATACAACTACCCATTGGTTATATTTTCAGGTTGTAACCACCACTCGCAGACAGTTATTTTCGGTGCTGCTTTCGTGTATGATGAAACGAAAGAGACGTATAATTGGTTGTTGAGGACTTTTTTAGAGTGCATGGAAGGTAAACAACCAAGAGCAGTGGTGACAGATGAAGACCTGTCGATGAAGGATTCTATAAAAGATGTTTTTCCTGATGCAACACATCGGTTATGTGCGTGGCATTTGAATAAGAATGCAGGTGACAATGTAAAGAATTCACAATTTTTGGAAGGTTTTAAAACAGCGATGTACTCAAATTTTACAATAGATCGATTTGAAGAATTCTGGTCAGACCTGATTAAAGAAAACGGACTTGAAGAAAATCCTTGGGTTCTTCATACATATTCGACAAAGAAAATGTGGGCATCTGCATATCTTCGTGAAAAGTTTTTTGGACGTTTAAGAACAACGTCTCAATGTGAAGCTGTTAATGCAATAATAAAGAGTTATGTCAGGAAGAAAGGTTGCATATTTGAATTTATGCACAATTTTTATCAGGCTATGACAGTTTATAGAAACAATGAGCTGGTTGCTGATTTTAAATCAAAGTTTTCAGATCCTGTGTTGACCAGTGGCTTGTGGAAGATAGAGGAAGATTGTGCTAAAATTTTTACAGCAGAGATTTTCAAAGAAGTTAAAGAGCAAATGGTGAGGTGTACTTCATTGATTGTTAAGGAGAAATATAGAGTTGGGGATAGAATGTTTTACACATTGATACGATCCGATTACCCAGATCATGAAAGAAAAGTTGAGTATGATGGTTCAAATTTTCAATGTTCATGTAGGTTATTTGATTCGCGTGGCCTTCCATGTTCTCATATCTTTTATGTCATGAAGGAAGAACATCTTACTGTCATTCCTAAAAGCTTGGTTTTGTCGCGATGGACCAAAGATGCCAAACTGGAATATTTGAACATGGATTCTAATGGATCGGCTGATTCCACCACGATTGAGCTTGCTCGTTTTGGTGCATATTGTTCTGTGTTCACCAGTTTCTGCAAAGATGCTGCTAAAAAAAATGGTGTTTATGGGGCAATAATGGAAGGCATATTGGATTTACGGAAAAAGCATTTAGATGATCATTCTGTGAAACAACAGTCAGGGGTCGGTGATCCATTGCCGGTGAAGACTAAAGGCGCTCCAAAGAAAAAGAAGAATGGTACAAAAGCTGTGAGGCACTGTTCAAAATGCAACAGTACAACTCATAATGCGAGGAGTTGTGAAGTAATCTCCAAAACTCATTATCTATTTTTTGTCAGACTCGACATTTTTATTTACTAAACATAACATATTATGGATTGTATAATTTGCAGCGTACAACAAATGCTCCTGATGAAACAAATGTTGAAATGGATTCGGCGTCTATAACTGATAAGTTAGATAGGGTATTGATATGCGCATGAAAAAAATACTTGTGTAGCTTGTTTTTTATTTATTACACCGTGTTATGTTATGTGTATTAAATTAATATTTTATTTTTTTGATCAGGCCAATAAAAAGAAAAGTACAAGAAAAAGTTCGAATGGTGAAAGCAGTGTGCAAAAGAGAAGTGCAGACCCACCGCAAAATCGGCAAGATGATGTTGCAACTAGACCATATATGGGTTTTATACCTACACACATGCCTCCGATGTATGCGGTTCAACCCATGATGTACCCGGTATATGGAATGCCAATGCACGTTGGTGAAAGTTCAAATTCTATGTCAAATCTCCTACGAGGAATGATGAAAGATAGTGGTGGAAAGTCGTGAGTTTTTAGTATTAGATGTTATTTGATAAATGTTGTTGTTTTGTATAATTTAAGGATAAAGATTGGGATTTAATGTTGTTTGTGTTTTTAGTAGTTCGGGATGTTGATGTGTTAAGCATTTAAGCTGAAATCATATTAGTAATTGTGAACGCGATGTAGCGGCTGATTAGTTTTCCATTTTAACTCAATTTCATGGTCTGGTCTCCCATCTGTTTTAGCTGTATAATTGAAATTTTTGTTAATGTTGAATGAATGTGGCTTAGGGTGGCTATAGCACACACCAGAATAAAAAAAAAATTATTATATATATTATGGTATATATTCATCTAATGGTTAGACATAAACAATAGAACGCTGTTGGCGTGGTGGCTATTGCTAAAATTTGTCTCATCACTTGTCACTTAAGTGTCACCAGTTCAAATCCTGGTGGATCACTTTTTAACTGCCATTTTTTATGTCTCGTGTAATATATATTTTTGGTCGCGTGGTTACGAAAATCACTTGCTGCAAGTTGTGCGCGAGTTCGATTCCTGCAAGCGATGTTTTTGCAATTTCAAAAGGGTTTTTAACAAAAATATATGTCCCAAATTACAGGTCCATTATCAGTGTATTGAGTTCTTTCCGTTAAACTAAATTTCCATCGTGAAAGCAATTTTGCAGTTTTTAACCAAACAAATATCAACAAAACAAACACAGTAGATCACAATTTTATAGAATTGCAAATGCATTTGAGAATTAGAAATTCAATTATACATCATAAAATATGCAATCACAACAGCAATAAACCATGAAAAACATAATAGATTTTTAAACAGCTTGGAAGTTTTTCTTTCATTTTGCAGTTTCATCTTCATCTTCTCCTCTTTCTTGCTTTGAAGTTCCTTAAGTATTCCACTGATTTCTTGCAAAAGATCTGAGCAGTAGCCACATCATTTGGTCTCCGTTTTGTTCTCCGTCTGCGTTGCAGCAAAAGCTGAATCGGGCAACGTTGTTGTGGGTTCAGTAGGACGAACATCTGGAGGTTGTCCTTCGATTTCGTCATCCCATATAAGCAACTTACAACTGGGCACTACGGATGACTAAAGCACAAAAACAGTAAAACAATATAGAACAAAAATAAAAGCTAAATTTTTGCTGTGAATTTGTTAAAATTAAAAACAACGAAAAACAAAATCAGGTTCTGGCTCATATAAAACATTCAAATATACTCACCGCCCAGTTTGGACATTTCCAAAATCGCCTACCAGGGTTCTCGATAGATTTGGATGTGTACATCCTCATTGTAATATGGCAACCACATTGTGGGATCTCGAACGGCAAGAATGTTGCAGCAGCAGATGAAGAAGAAGACATGGTGCTGTAGATCTAGTTTTAAATGTGAAGAGGAGGATGTTGAAGAGGGGAAATGAGATTTGATTTTGAAATTGGCCAATTGCGTCCTATATTTAATGGAGAACAGAAAATGGTAACAACCTCATAACGACCGTCCGATCAAAAGTAGTTGTAGAAGTAATTTTTGTACGGTCGAGATATTTTTCAGCCATTTTGAAATAGGAATAATGTAGTCAGTCTGATATGAATATCTTTAATCTACACCGTTGGATCCAAACTAGGGTAAAAATATGTATAATTTATAAATGTAGCAGATTCAAAATTTCTATATGTATAATTTATAAATAATACAAAATATTTTCTATATGTATAATTTATAATTAATACAAATATTCCACTTTCAAACAAATAATACCTCTGTAAAAAAAACAAATAATATCTCTATAAAAAAACAAATAAAAAATACATATATGCAAACATATATTCAAATCTACAAATATTAGTTCACGCAAGTTGCCAGCATAAAGTTTGAGTTATCTTTTCATTTTGAGAGATTTTAATGGGTTGTACAATAGTTCACTGCTTTCCATTACTACTGAAATTTCTTATCATGTAATGAAAAGCAGTGAAGTGGCGTACAAAATACTAAAATTCATTGATAATATTCTTCTGACTCTCTACACAAATTTCTTATCATAATTTATCACACTGACACATTTTAAAGCTTTATCATTCTCTGTAATCAATTTACATCATCCACAAAGCATTAAGCTTTTTTGGTTTCACTTGATTTACTTTAGCACATACTATTGTTATAGTATTGTTTGATTTTTATATGTCATATAAAAAATACAAATATTCCACTTTCAAACAAATAATACTTATCTACCCCTGTCAATAAAAAATACATATCTGCAAACATTAAATCAAATCTACAAACATTGGTTCACGCAAGTTGCTGCATAAAGTTTGAGTTATCTTTTCATTTTGAGAGATTTTAACGGGTTGTACAA